>CM060831.1:83180000-83835000 GCA_030762175.1 Metallyticus violacea | reverse complement strand
TCTGAATTTCTAAATTTCTCTTTGTTTTACCTATGTAGCTCTGCTCACAATCTGCTGAATCTGCAGATAAAAAATTCAGTTGATCTAGTCCAAAACTTAAAAATAGCAGAATTACAGCTGAAGATATAATGGTAATATTTGACGTAAAAGTCTTATTCCTGGGCATAGCAACAGAGAAAATTATGCTTATGTTAAAGAAATGGTTAACATCAATAAAATCAAAAACAAAAGAAATAGAAGATTTATTGAAACTTAATAATTTTTGCATTCAACAAAATTTCTTCAGTTTCAACAAAAGATATTACCCACAAGTTTCAGGTCTAACTATGTGAAACCCTTTGTCACCTTTTCTAGCAGATTTATTCATGAGGTCATTTGAAACACATATCACAAAAGCCTTCATTTTCAAGTAATGGTATAGGTATCTGGATGACATTTTTGCAATACCAGAAACATGATGCCCTAAAACTTCTTAATTTAAAACATAAATCTATACAGTTTACCATAGAAGAAGAGAGAAATGGGTGGTTACCATTTCCAGATTTAAAAATTATAAGAAATGAAGATTGTTTGAATTTTGGAATTTACAGAAAAGAAACACACACAGAAAATTTACATAAAAAATGAGAGTTATAACCCTATTCCACATAAATACGCAGTTTTCGCAGTTTGGCATATAGATTGATGAGTATTCCATTCACAGAAGCAGAGTATAAAATAGAATACCAACAAATAATAAAGACATATAACCAATGGTTTAAACAAACGCACAGTGATAAAAAATATCAATAAATCTAAAAGACAAAAAGAGATAAGGGAAATTTCCACACAAAAGGATACAGATTCAAAAGTTTCACATACCATCCAATTTACCACAACAAGTTCAAGAAAATTTTCAAAGAACTTGGGATAATGTTAACCCCAAAGAGTAGATATAATATCAAGAATTTATTACGTTGCACAGTAAAAGACTCCATACCAACAGAACAGAACTCAGGAATTTATGTAATTAAAATGCACAAATTGTGAGCAGAGCTACATAGGCAAAACAAAGAGAAATTTTGAAATTCAGAAGAAAGAATACTTTAGGAATATTCAATTTAAGCAGGTGTATAAGTCAGCAGTAGCAGCTCACTTTTGGACCAAAAACCATGAAATAAAACCAGAAATTAAACTGCTGAAACCTCTTCACAACTCAATGGAGTTATCCACTTGGGAAAAAATTTTCATATTAAAAAATAAAGAAAACCTAATGAACTTCCAGTTCCTCCTAAGGATGAACTCAGCAATTTCCTACTTCAGCCAACATATACCACCACAGAAACATCCGGGTGTCTAGCCATTGTTTCGAGTAATGGCGGTTCAGTGAGCAACTGAAGATGGGAGAGATTCTCCCAAAATGCGTTTTATTTTATGTAAGTAAATGGAGTTTAGTGCAAAAAATGAATGCCTAGGTTTGGGATATATTACCACTCCATTGTCAATAGCTTTGTAAGTACAATATTTATATCTTTTGCTTTTCCATATGATCATGATATTCTAAAATAATTCAATAGTAAAGCTTTTTTGTGGCTCTTATATTGCTCTAAACCAGTTACAAAAGAATAGAACATAAGTCCAAATTTTGCATGGGCAAAATTATCTGGATTTTACCCAGAATTTTCATGAAAAGGAAAATGCCTGATAGCTTTAGATCCCAATGGACTCCAGATTCATCATTCATCCATTCATTCACCAGGATTAGGACTTTACATGTAGAAAAGTTTTTTGACATAACACGTAAAATAGAGTGAGGCACATTTAAAGCCTTTCATTCACAATTTGGCTGTTTATAGCCACAATACCCACCCCCCAACCATTGCCAGCAACTATCACAGTGCCACAAAACTTTGCCCTTTTATAATCTTGGTACTATAAATAAACTAAATGAATTCTGTATTTCACCCTTCTTACAGAAGATGCTGAAAGTGTTGCCCATTTTGACGGTACATCTTCTTAAGAAATTATTATTTACGCTCCTTGTTCATCTGCACTAATAGATCTAACTTCTGGGCAGCATTTCCAATATCTTCCCTAAGAATGGAGTAGAGTACAGAATTAATTATTTTATTTCTAGTATCCAAGTCTTATAAAGGGAAGTGTTGTGATGTTGAGAGTTTGCAGTGCTAGATGCCAGCAATGGCAAGAGGAAGGGGGAGGGGTCATGCCAGTAAGTGGCCGATTGCAAAGAGAAGGCATTAAATATACATCACTGTATGTAAAAATATGTAATTAATATAAATACATAAAATATTTTTAAAATAGCAAAAATTGTTTACTATAAATTTGTATGCCAAGGTTTCACTTGTAATTGTTGAAGCATATAACTAAATTTTTTATATGAGAAACACAACAATAGTAACTCAGTTCATTTCATTAATAATGGGAAATAAATTATCATTAGATATCTTACATAAATGTATTCAGTTTGTTCAATTTATCCAATTAATTATCATTAGGTGTTTAATTGGTTATAGCAATGGCACAAGAATGCTTGAATTTTCTATGTAGCAAGCTGCTATATCAATGCATATGGATTGCTCCTTGCTGGTTTATTATTTCTAGCTTAATTGCTGAGTATATATACAGGTTTCTACTTGCTGCATGCTGTCAAAAGTTAGTTGCAATCTCTTTCTCTATGTTTAAGCTTACATATAGCATTCAGTTCATCCTTGTTGCTCTTCAGTAGCCAATGAGACTTAATAATGGCATTTCCTTGTCAGTTATTATTTGAAATTGAGATGATAACCCAATAGAGCCTTTATTATTTCTACTCAAAATTTGCTGGCTAGAAAAGCACACATCAATTAAGAGTAACAGCAGCAGCAGCAGCAGCAGCAGCAGCAGCAGCAACAACAACAACAACAACAACAATAATAATAATAATAATAATAATAATAATAATAATAATAATACTTTCTTTGCCATTTGGATCATTTACATGATATGGGCTTCGTCCAGAATATAATATAAGCAATATATAAGAATAATTATACTAGATTTACAATATGCCTTAAAGTTCATATATTCATTTACTAAAAAAAGATATGTTCTAGTAGAAAGGCTTTAACTTCATTAAATTTTTTTATATTGATTATTTCTTTAATATTTATTGGTAGTTTATTATATATTTTAATGCCTACATTTGTGAGATTATTTTTTAAAATATTTATTCTGCATATCTAAACATGGTCATTTTTCCTTCTTTTATTATGAATTTAAATCTATATTTGTACGTAATTCTCCTTGATTTCTCCATATATAACTTACAACCTCTATTATAAACAGACAGACTAATAGTAGTATATTATGATTCTTAAAATATGTTCTACAGTACTTCATACTATCTATTCCATTTATTATTCTTATTGCTCACTTCTGGATTTTAAATATTCTCTCACGTTTTTAACCCCAAAATTTAATTCTATATTTTAATTCACTATGAAAATGAGCAAAATATACATTTTTCAATCCTAATAAATTTAGTGTCCATTTTAGACTTTTGAGCATATAGCAAATTGAACTAGTTTAGTTGCTACATGATAAATGTAATTTTGTTTCTCCCTTGTACTCAACATTGTTTCCATCGTGTATAATTTGAAGTTTGATGATGTTTTTGCATTGCCATGTATGAAGTATCACTGCAATAGTTTTTTGTTTATTTATGATTAGTTTATTTATTTTAAACCAGTTATTGAGGCTATTCATGATCGTGTTTACTTCATTTTGCAATACAGTATCATTATCTGCTTTTACAAGAATGTTTGCATCATGTGCAAAAAGAACCATTATCAGCTTTTTGAATATTATTAGGCAAGTCATTTATATACATTAAAAACAACAGAGGCCCTAGTACTGAACCTTGAGGAACACCTCTCATAATTCCTTTTGTATTTGATCGATAATTACTTATTCTCAGTTGTTTTTCATATTGCAGATCCACCACTTGTATCCTATTGGTGAGATAGGATTCAATCCACCTATTCATGTTTCCTCTAATTCCATATTTGTACAACTTAGATAAGAGGATAGATCCATAAGTTTTTGGCCTCACCGATAAGGATTATCGCCTTCACAAAACCCTTATCATTTTTTTTAATAGTGTTTAACGCCCATTTTTGCTACAGAGGCACCACAGGCGAAAAATCCTTATCTGGTGTCATACTGTATCCATTTAGTAAATAATTGCAGCTGTAACTGTGTTCACTTGTTCAGATATAGTTGCATAAAGAATGGGCCAGTCAAACTTTTTCAACTGGGTTGAGAAAGCATTGAAGACGAAGAGTGTGGAGGTCAGCCCTTGGAGGTGCTCACTACTGAAAACATCGTTCTTTTGAAAGGAGAAATTATAGATAACCAACGGCTCACAGTTACAGAAATACCAGCAAGGTTGGGTCTTTCTAAAACAACAGTTCTTCAAATTATTCATTAACACTTAAACATGAATAAGTTTAGTGCAAGATGGGTGCCTAGACTTCTTTCCTCAGTCCAAAAGCAGCAACGGTTCATCAGTTGTCAGGCATTTTTGGAGCTCTGCCAAGGCAATGACAGAGATAGAAGTTCTGCAAACCATTGTTACAGGAGATGAAACTGTTGTCCTCTACTATGATCCCTTGTCCAAAAGAGAATCACAGGAGAGGCAAAAACCTGACAAAGCACCGCCTTTAAAGGCCAAAGTCACTCAGTCAACCAAGAAGATCATGGCCACTATCTTTTGGGACTTTGAAGGAATACCCTTAATTGACTTCAAGGAGAGGAACACCACAGTAAATGGGGAGTACTATGCTGGCCTACTGCACAGATTACTTCTTCCATCAAAGAGAAAAAGTGAGGAAAGCCGAGTTGTGGTTCACGACAACATGCCTGTGCATATAGCTCTTGTTGCAAAGGAAGCTGTGAAGAAACGTGGCTTCAAGGAGATCAACCATCCACCCTACAGCCCAGATCTAGCTCCCAGTGACTATTTCCTCTTCTTAAAACTCAAGAAGGACCTTTAAGGAAGGAAATTTAAGCGTGACGAAGAAGTAATAGAAGCTGTTTATGAGTATTTTGCAGACAAAACCTCTGATTATTTGGGGGGTGGAGGATTAAAATATTAATGGGAGAAGTGTATTGCAATAAAGGGTAACTATACTGAAAAGTGAAACATACTTTTTGTCTTTATCACACCTAGAAAATGGTTAGGCCAGAAACTTATGGACCTACCCTCGTAAATCCAACTTTTGTGATTTTGTGAAGATTTTATGGATGCACCAGGAGCTGCATTGTCTGAATGACAAATCATTTCCTGGCACCATTTAACTCCTGCTGGCTTTTTTTCTTCTATAAGGTTTTGCAGCACCCCAACAACATATTTGTGCAGGATTTCTGGCACCTGCAGCTAATGAATTTTAAGAGAATCCTCTATCCCACTGTTGGTCACTAACAGATTATTCTTCAGTCTGGCTTTTACTTGAGCAATGTTTTCATCTGAGACTACTGTTGCTGGACACCCTATGTGCTTCTCAACTTTGAGGTTCTACTCATCTAAACTCTGCAAACCAGTTATAGATTTTAGTTGTAAAGAAGAAAGAGTCTGAAAAAGCTATCTGTAATTTTTCAAGGCACTCTTTTTGGCTCAGACTGAACTTATTAATTGTAAAAACACATCACATTAAATACTCTTGAGTCAACTCTATATTAGAACATCAGACATTAACAATTTGCTGCCACTGCAACAATGGGTACCACTATTGTTACAAATTAAGATGTGCTGCCAAAAGGAAATTTATATCAAATCTTGGAAATGAAATAACGACCACCATATCCTGAGATATGACTACATCCTTGAAACTAATTGGCATTCAGGTTATTTCTACCAATAAATTATGTACTTTCTCATACTAGGATAATTTCTGAGACAACTTCTGACATTGATATCAATTCTGATGAACCATTGAAATGCATACAACATCAAGAATATTTAAATGAAAGTGTGACCTTAGGTTTTTCTTCAGTTAACCTGCATAGAATTTCTAAAGAAAGCAGAGCAGTCAGTGCTAAAAGGAAACTTTATATTTATAAATTAAAAATTTTAGTTAAGGAGTTGATTACATACTTTGGGATCCTCAGTACATGAAGATAGATTAATGAGTAGTTTTGAATAGCCGGAATTTTCACAGTGAAATATAGTATAATATAACAAGTTATTACTGAGAAAATCACTAAAATTTCATTTATTTTGTTCCACTTACTTGGACATGTTTCAAAGGCTGTTACCTTCATCTTCAGAATTATTCCACTGTTTGCTTTCCAGGTTGGTATTAAGATGTCCCTCTGTGAATTTACGAACTTGGTGATGAGGTTACCATTGTTTGGGAGATCAAAATTTTCCTTGTTTTTGTTTATGAATATATTTTCCCAAACTATTAATTCTATGAGTTTTTGAAAAGCTTTTAAGAGTTTTGGTTCCTTTTGGAATTCCTGGTTCTTTTGCCAGAAATGGTCTGCTACTATTGATGATTTTTCCATGAGTTCATATTTTAAGGAACACATGAAAAATGTAAATGTAAGAAATGTAAGTTTGGTTAACTTTGATCTCCCAAAAAATAGTAATCTCATCAACAAGTTCATAAAATCCATAGAGCGATCTATTAATGCCATGCTGGGCGGCAGACAGCGGAATCATGCTGAAGGTGAAGGCAACAGCCTTTGAAACGTGTCCAAGTAAGTGGAACAAAATTAGTGAAATTTGAGTGATTACCTCAATAATAATTTGTTATATAGATTAATAAATTTCAAAATTCCCACAGATGATAGTTTAATTACAACATTTTGTAACCTATTGTCGAAACCCAGCTGTAAGCTTCCAGGAGGCTATTTGGATTGTCTGTCAATTGACTAGCAGCTGAGGATGCGGACAAGCACCCACTAAACATGCTCTGCCAATAATGTTGCTAAGTGGAGAAATGGAAAATATTAAATAACTTGTTAATTATTTAATTTATAATTATATTTCCACTGTGGAAGTTCCACAAAGTGACTTTATTATGAATGAATGATGTATTTCTACTTATTTCTTTTATATTAACTGTTACAATTAGTTTACAACTGTACCTAGAGTGCTTCTTATTTTAGGGTCTTATACAATTACACCTTGGTTATGTATATAATAGATCCTACTTTCCTCTACACATTTTTATTTTTCTTTCCGCCATTTTTTAAATCCCTACATTGTTTGCATAGATATATTCTTTTATTTTAATCAGTTTCCTTCGTCACTTCTCTCTTACCTTCCCTACATAATTATCAATTATCTCAAAAACTCCTTATTATCAATTCCAAAAATGTTAAATATCAAAACTGCTATTCGTAGATTGTTCCATTTCTTAATCCATACTTCTTTACACACTTTAGTTTCTGAACATTCAACTATAAAATGCACAGCCTTTAGTATTTTTTCCACATAATGGACACACTTCTTTTTTTGCTTTTAATCTGCTTAACCCTATTGTGCATGCTCTACCCCAAGCAAATCCCTCCCTTTCTCTTTTGTTACAAACATTTACATACTTTTCTCATCCCATTCTTTCTTAAATTTCTTGTAATATTTCAAAGTACTCTTGTCTTGTAGACTATTCCATATTTCTTGTTTTTCAATATCATCTATCCTTTGTTTCACTTTATTCCATAATCCTTGTCTATTGATCAAATTACCTATTTCAATCTTTTGGACTATTCTCTTTATTTGAGATAACCAACTTCTTTCTGCTTTTAATTTCTCCTGTGTCTGCAAACAATCTTTAACAATATCTCCTTCTTCCCTAGATTCGATCTTTCAATATTTCAATATAAATTTAACTAATGTACCTTTCCTGCCAACTCTTCCTAATTTAGCTAATGCTACCCTATTTGAAGCTACCCTTAGTAATCCCAACAAGATTTTACAAAATGCTCTATAAATATCTACATCATTTACAAATCAATTGTATCTGAATAAATTCTCGCCCATAAAAAATGGGAGTGAACATATGATTTTGGGTCTACAAGCAGGTATTAACCACTAGACCACCAGGATTAACGGTATTGAAAGATGATGAAACCACAAACAATATATGAAGGTAATAGTGGTTATTGTGGGAACATTAGAAGAAGTTAGTCCTGGCCAGCATTTTTAATAAACTGCGAATGTTTAAAGAAAATAAATGTTTCTATTGTGAGTAAAGTGTTCCGTTCAACATGACAAAGTACTGCTGTTTGTAACATTCTGCACCCTATATGACTGCACAGCTGATTCTTTAAAAGCACAGTAAAATATGAAGGTGCACGTGACATGTTGAGCTCATGTCCTACACAGAGTTGCAAATGAAATCTGCAGTCAGTTCAGTGAAGTTGATAACTGGTCGCATATGTCAAAAAGATCTTCTTGAAAGCCCCTTTTCAAGTTGCATCCTTAAGGTTGGAAGCCTCAGATGTTCAATTGCCTCCTTCTTCCGCTTTGATAACAAGGAAATCCTAGATTGATGTCTTCATTTACTACTGCGAGATCTTTGAGGTAGTGAAAAACATTATTGATTCATTTGACAACTGTAAAGCTATTTCTATAGAACAAACCCAGATACTGAAGCCACAAGATGAAACTGCAGGTAAACTTTCCTAAATCAAAGGTAACTTTGAATTCCTTCCTACTGTTATAACTGCTTTGGAACAGTAAAGTGTGCCACTGCGACAGCAAGTGGAATGTATGAACTGTGGGTAGGTTTAGAGATATAGGTATTTTTTTTAATTAATGTAAATTGTATTATACAATATGTATAATACAATTGTGCAAAAATAGTGTAGCATAGCATAAATATATACATGACACATTGGTTTAGGTTACAGCTCAGCAACTACAATGGACAAAACGTTAATCCAACAATAAATCTGAGTGTAGTTTTCATTTCTGTTCTTGAAGTTGTCGTGGAGGTGGTAGGTGGGTTGGAGTGTTAGTTCATTGGAGTGATCTGATAGAGATGATGACCTTTGAAGCAGATATTTTAGTTGAATAATTTTATATCCTAGTCTTATTATTAAGCTGGCTCCAATTGAGTTTGTTATCCAGTATAATTCCGAGATATGATGTGGATTTTACTACGGATATTCGTGCTCCTTCTATAGAAATTATTTGATTCTCATTTTTGTTTTGTAAGTTAATTCAACTTATAAGGGTTGATCATTATTTTCAACTTTTTGCACCATATGCTCAACAGATTGACACATTTCTGATGGTTGTCAGCTGATGATTTCCATGTACCTTTGCTTAGAATAGCAATATCATTAGCAAACTGTGCTGTACTTAGGTTATCATCTTTTGGGAGACCATGTGTATATATTAGATATAGAATCGATACCTATATGCTTCCTTGAGGAACTCGGGCTTGTATAACACGAACTGGAGACTGAGTGTTTTTTTCCATAATGAATAGAGAAAGTTCTGTTGGATAGAAATGACTGCATTATTCTAAACAATGCATCTGAAAGTAGTGGTTTTACTTTATAAAGCAATCCAGTGTGCCAAACATTATCAAATGCCTTCTCAGTATCCAGAAATAACCCAAGACAAATAGATTTTTCTTCATATGTATTGAAAATGACATGAACTACAAGTTGCTGATGACAAGAATGTGATGACTGGAAGCCAAACTGAGTATTAGGTATTATGGAATTCATTGCCTTCAAGACTGCAATGGGTGGCCAAGGTCGTTAAGCAGAAGGTTTTGGTTCAATTCCCACCAGATCGTCATCCCTGACTGAGGTTTTTTCAGGTTTTAATCAATCCTCATAAATGGTAAATGTCGGGATATTTATCCTTGACTTAGGCTGGAACATTTCCTTCCTTAAAAATAAATATCCCTTCCCTATTTATCATTTCATCTCATGCATTACCAGTGTCCACCATCTGTGATACCTCAGCAGTAAAAATTGGCTTTTTTTTTTTAAAAAAACTTCAACAGTTGTGGATAGCATAGATATTAAAAAATCTTTGAAAACAGAGTAACAATTGGTCAATAACTATAAGGATCATTTTTCGCTTTGTTTGGTTTGTGAATCATTACAATATATATATTTCCATCTAGATGGAAAATAACCTGGATGAAGTATGGCATTATATGTTTGCATAAAAAACACAAGAGTTTTCCAGGGAAATATTATAATTAGTGGATTAACAATTAAATCATTATTCTGAGATTTGTTGGTTCGGTATTTCTTTACTGCATTGAATACCTTAGCAGGGATGAAGTATGGAGTGAAATTCATTAACTGAAGAAGTGCTGTAACTTTCTCTGATATTTCTTGTTCAAATTCATGATCTCTAGATGGATTAGTTTTGAATTGTTCTTCTAAAATTTTTGAAAATAAATTCATGATAAATATATCATGATTATTACAGAGAAATGATCTGAGTTAAGTTCATAAGTGAGAATGGAAGGAGCAGTACACTTTTGTGTCAAGTTTTTACTTATGAAGAAATCTAAAAGACAGGGGTTTGACCACCTGCTGCATAATAACTTGATTGTATCGGATGAATGAACTCAAATGACAGTTGAGTTACAGCTTCTAAGAGCAATTTTCCCCACGGATTGGCTAAGTTATTACCTCATTTTGGAGGAAATTTGTTTTGCCCATCTCATGAGCTATATTACAAAATTCTACTAAGCATTTTTTCTTTTTTGGTGTTGAGTAAAATGAACCGATTTGATATTTAACTTTGTTTACAGTTATCATAATACTTGAAATTGAGATTCATTTTCAATAAAATTTAGAAGTTTGTCATTACCTATGTCACTTTTGCCAATTATGGTACATCTGCCTTTTCTGTTGGTGTGGAAAGCAGTTTGATATATTCAACAACCAGGAATAAACAAATTAATGTAGGTACCAATTTTGTTTTGGTAATGAGCATAACATGTCGCATATGATTCTAAAAATACTTTAATTCAAAGTACTTATTAGTTATACTTCTGCAATTACAAGTGCCAACTTTTGAAGGGTTGTTTCTGAAACAGCTTATTTTTTAAGGGAAGGAAGCTCTTGTATTGTGTTCACTATTGGAATAATTAGACACATTATAAGATCTATTTTTTAGTTTATTATTGTACTGCTGTTAGTAATGTCATGCATTGTGATGCATTCTTAATGGCATCCACATATGAGATACAAGAGCATTTATTTCACAGTTGGAAACAGAACAGGCTGTTGTTGTCCACTGAAATTCCTGATGTTAGTTTGGGTTAATTTTTACAGTTCTAAGTGCACAGAACAACCTTTGTAGTTTGCTGTATATTGATTTTGCAATTGACACAGATAGGAGATTTTGGATTTCTGGTACACTTAGTAGTAGGATGCAAACCATTGTATTTAATGTAATGAGGAATCTTATAACAGTAGTTCTTAGAATGACCATAATCCTGACATTTTGTGCACTGCAATATAGAGCAGTTAGGCTTGGGCAGTTCAATTTTAACCACAGCATTGCATAGTTTAGTAACTTCATAAATTTTTTCATTAATTGCATTTGGTTTTAGGCCTAGAGAGAAAAGAGGCATAGGAGCTTTATTTACAGAATGGAAGATGGATATCGTTTGCACTGGATAACCTAATTTGCAATCCTTTTCCATCATTAATTTAGTGTCACACCAAGAATGGGGCTCTCTCATTGCGATCCTGAAATTCTTCTCACTTTTAAATTAGTATGTATAGAAATCAGCTTTGCATGTTTGTAAGAAGTCTATTATTTTGCTATATCCTTCAGTTGTTTCAAAATTAAGCTTTACATTATTGTCACTTACAGTAATGTTTACAATTTTCGGTTTCTAATTTCTGTAAATAATTTAGAAACTGATTAATATTCACTAAACTGCATATGTATATAGGTGGAAGCCTATTTTCTTGGAGCTATTTTCATTACTACTAGCAGTATACTAATGTCAGTAATGTCTTCATTAAGTTCTTGTAAGGGTGCAAATTTATTGAGTGAAGCAAATGGGGAACCATGTTTCAACCTCTGTCTGTTATGAATAGTTATATTTCAATAGATGTTATCACACAGTTAAACTGTGTCTATCTATGATTTATTATTTAAAACAAACCATTAATACAGTAATAGCTACAATTTCCACAACAATCTGGTAAAGTGGGAAAAGTCATTTCAGAGAAAACGGTGAAAGTTCTCAACAAAAACAATGGATGTTCTACACTGTGTTCAATTTTAAAAATTTTACTGGGAGAATATTTTTCATTAGGTGAATCAGAGTTAGATTCAAATGATATAGTGTATTTAAAATTTGCACCTATTGTGTCTGTCAAAACAGACAGAACATTTTCAAAGTTTTGTTAGCTGATAATAGCCAATCGTTAAAATTTGAAAATTTGCATCAGGTAGTGACTTTACATTGTAACAGGGAATCACAAATTGAACATAAGATGATTGTAAAAACAATCCACCAACAATGAATCAAATTAGCAAACATATAAACACACACACACAGACAAAATACTTTGTCAATTAATAATGTTATTGGTTAGGACTTATTTTTGCAGTTTTAGGGCATAAGTGCATATATTTATATTTGAGATTTTTAAGTATTAAATTCCTAGCCCTATTATCACTGGTATGATGAGCTGATAATGAGTAGTCGATAGGGAGCTTGTTATTGTGCACATTAATGGTGTAGGGTCCATTGCTAGGTAAGTGGGGTGGAGACTAATGGTTGGCGTTTAGGAAACAATTTTGTAAAGTAGTAATCATATTTAATATTATGTATCTGAGTCAAGTTATAGGATGTTTCATTTTATTTTACTCTATATAGTGTGGCAACAACTTCATCACAGGTCTTATATCTGCATTAATTGTCTCATGGTAACTTTTAAATTTTGTATGTATACAACATAAGCAGTTATATAATTGATATTATTGCATGATCTGCAGAATGAGAAAAAATCTACTTTTGAAAAATGAACAGAAATATAGGCCCACAGTTGAAGGAAGATTTCGGGAACATAAAGTACAAGCAAATAGAGAAATCAGCAGTAGCATATCATTTTTGGACAGAAAACCGTGACATAGAAATAAAACAAAATTATTGAAATCAGCATAAGGATCTACAGAACTAGCAACTTTGGAGAAAATCTACATCTACAAATACAAAGACAGTCTAATGAACTTTGACACTGCCGGGGATGAAAACATAAACTACAAGTTTATCACACTGCCACCAGAGTAGAATGCACATTCCCACAGCTTAACACATGATCCGACAGTTGAATTTTAGCCTGGCTGATGATGAGAATGAAATATTCTCAAAACTGGTTCTATATATTATGACAAGTAAGTGAAGCATTAAGAGTATGTAGTTCAACTAAATCGTACATTAATATCAATTATATGATTGGCTCTACTGCGCAAGTTCCAATTTACATTTTAATAAGCAGTTATATTTATGCTATGATTGTATTGCAATAGTAAATTTGGTTTTTTGCAAGTATTTTGCTTGGGTATACCATACAGCATTTTCATGGCCACTAACCTTGTCTTTCCTCATTTATTCTAACAGTGTTATGTGCACATTTAGGTTAAGAAAGGGGGAGGTTCAGCAAATATCCCATCTTAACTGTGCATTTTGTTTGTATAGTTTATATAATTTTAATTGTAATGTTATTGGGTGATCATCATTTATGCCATGAAAAATAAAGACCTCTTCCATATTTGTATTTTTCTTTATAAAATGTTTGAAACAATGTTCTCATTTTAGATTATTTTCAATGTCTTAAGGTTAAGTTCCCTGATTTGTTCACCTTTTTATTTCGTATATGTAAAGTTTTGAACAGAACCTCTAGCTGCATGTGTGTCAAGACTGACCCAAGCCCCCTGGAGAACATTGTGTTACATCCTTCGGTACTAAATGACTGCCCTATTGTCAACAAATCTGCTGTACTGCTCAAAGACATTTGGTATCACCAGCTCAAATATATATTCCATGGAAGGCGGCATGTCTAGCTGCAGAATGACAAGGAACTGGTCTCTTGAGTTTTCTTTGGCAATCAGTGATACATTTTTATTTGTGTTATTAATGCAGGATTGCCAGGAACAATAGTACTCTGAATGAATGTGATTAAAATGTTTGTTTAAATGTAAAATTGGAACTTAAACACAGTGAAGCCAATCATATTAATGGATATCATTGTATGATTAGTTGAACTACACACTCTTAAAGCTTCACTTACTTTTTATAAATGTATGGAACCGGTTTCGAGAACATTTGTTCCCATCTTCAGCCATGCTAAGGTTCAACTGTCGGATCATTCGTTGAGCTGTGGGAATGTATATTCTGCTCTGGTGGCGGTGTGATAAACTTGTAGTTTATGTTTTCATCCCCGACAATGTCGAAGTTCATTATGCTGTTTTTGTATTTGTAGATGTAGATTTTCTCCCAGGTTGCTAATTCCGTAGGTCCTTGTACTGATTTTAATAATTTTGTTTTATTTATTATGTCGTGATTTTGTGTCCAAAAATGATATGCTACTGCTGATTTCTCTATTTGCTTGTACTTTATGTTCCTGAAATGTTCCTTTAACCGTGTGCCAATGTTTCTCTTTGTTTTCCCTATGTAGATTTTTTCACATTCTGCACAGTTTATTTTGTAAATACCTGATTTTTCTTCTTGTGGAATACTGTCATTAACATTATCTATCAGCAAATTTTGAACATTAAATCTATTAATCGGTGCCAACCTGATATTAAAATCTTTAAGAATATTCTGAAATTTTTTTGTGGCCCATGGATGATATGTGAATTTTTTAAAAATAAGTTTATCTTTTTTTGCTGAAAGTGTTGTGGTTTCTTTGATATGTTTTTGTCTCTTGAATTTCTGCACCTTTTTATGTACTAGTTCTTTTTTAAAACCATTTTTAACTGCTGTTTCTTCTATTTGTTTGTATTCTTTAAAATATTCTTCTTTGCTAATTTGTAGGTTAACTAGCCGGTGTGTTAAACTGTTAATTACTGCATGTTTGTGTGCTGTAGGGTTTAAACTGTCAGCTTTGATGTGATTATCTGCATGTGTATTCTTTCTGTATATTCCAAATTTAAGTTTTTCTTGGCATTTCATTATTTTAATATCCAGGAATGGCAGCATGTTATCTGTTTCTATTTCGTATGTAAATGAAATGTTTTTATCTTGAATATTTAGAAGTTTTAAGGCATCGTCAATGAGTTTTCTGTCAACTATGGCAAATATATCATCCACATATCTGTACCATACCTTAAATATGAATGGAAACGCTGTGTTGATGTGTGTTTCAAATCTACTCATGAAGAGGTTAGCTAGAAATGGAGATAAGGGGCTGCCCATTGTAAGTCCTGCTTCTTGTTTATAACATTTTCCTTTGAAAGTGAAAAAGGCTTGGTTTATGCAAATTTCTGTCAGTTTGATGTATTCTTTAATGTGTATATCATTAATTCCACTTGTTTTTAGCCAATCATGTAGATAAATCAGGAGTTTTTCTTTTGGTATGCTAGGAAACAGAGATTCTACATCGAAAGATATAAGAGTGTCAGAGGGGTGCAATTTTATGTCTTTAATTTTTTCTATTAACTGATATGAATTATTTATGCTCCTGGTTTGAAATTTTGGTAAAGCCTTGAATCTATTAGCTAACCATTTTGCTAAATAGTAAGAGGGAGTATTGATGTTGTTAATGATGGGGCGCATACCATTTCCAGTCTTGTGAATTTTTGGTAAACCATATAACCTAGCTATTTTAGGGTTGCTGTGTTTTATTTTGAATATTGTTTCTTTTGGAATGACTGTACATGTTTTCAGAACCTCATTGATGGAATTAACACACCTTTTCAATGGGTCTGATGGGATCGGAACATATTCTTTTTTATTTAATAAATTCTGCATTCTATTATTATAATCTTCTTTATCCAAAATTACTATTCTGTTTCCTTTGTCTGCTTTAGTATAAACAACATCTTTTTCATTTAAGGATTTTATTTTATTCTTGTAAGTGTTGTGTACTGCTGTATTCTTTTTAACAATGCCTTTAAAAACTTTTTCTGATTTAATTCTAACTATTTCTTTATCTTTGTTCTTCAAACCTTCAATGGCCACCTCCAAATCTACCAAATAATCCTCTATTTTAGTGGAGTATTGTACACAAGTTTTTAAGCCTTTATTTAGAAATGCTAATTCTTCTGTTTTGAAATTTTCATTAGATAGATTTTCTACATAATTCTGCTTAGGGTTTGGAGTTTTCTTTGGTTTTTGATAAAGCTTACTAAATTTTCTTTTTTGATAGCTGACTTTTTTGTTTACTAGAAATTGTATATCTTCTAAGGCTGTACCAATTAAATTATCCCATATTATGCAACCTAACCTGTTTGAAATCTGTAAGTGTTTTCCGTATAGTTTAAGATCAATATCTGCCATTTTAGTGTAATGTTTTGACCTTTCAATTTGAATAACTTTTTTCTCGGCAGCATCAAAGCTGACAGTTTAAACCCTACAGCACACAAACATGCAGTAATTAACAGTTTAACACACCGGCTAGTTAACCTACAAATTAGCAAAGAAGAATATTTTAAAGAATACAAACAAATAGAAGAAACAG
The DNA here is from genome assembly GCA_030762175.1 of Metallyticus violacea. Classification (NCBI taxonomy): domain Eukaryota; kingdom Metazoa; phylum Arthropoda; class Insecta; order Mantodea; family Metallyticidae; genus Metallyticus; species Metallyticus violacea. The sequence continues at coordinate 83,818,326 of CM060831.1, read as the reverse complement.
CAGTTAAAAATGGTTTTAAAAAAGAACTAGTACATAAAAAGGTGCAGAAATTCAAGAGACAAAAACATATCAAAGAAACCACAACACTTTCAGCAAAAAAAGATAAACTTATTTTTAAAAAATTCACATATCATCCATGGGCCACAAAAAAATTTCAGAATATTCTTAAAGATTTTAATATCAGGTTGGCACCGATTAATAGATTTAATGTTCAAAATTTGCTGATAGATAATGTTAATGACAGTATTCCACAAGAAGAAAAATCAGGTATTTACAAAATAAACTGTGCAGAATGTGAAAAAATCTACATAGGGAAAACAAAGAGAAACATTGGCACACGGTTAAAGGAACATTTCAGGAACATAAAGTACAAGCAAATAGAGAAATCAGCAGTAGCATATCATTTTTGGACACAAAATCACGACATAATAAATAAAACAAAATTATTAAAATCAGTACAAGGACCTACGGAATTAGCAACCTGGGAGAAAATCTACATCTACAAATACAAAAACAGCATAATGAACTTCGACATTGTCGGGGATGAAAACATAAACTACAAGTTTATCACACCGCCACCAGAGCAGAATATACATTCCCACAGCTCAACGAATGATCCGACAGTTGAACCTTAGCATGGCTGAAGATGGGAACAAATGTTCTCGAAACCGGTTCCATACATTTATAAAAAGTAAGTGAAGCTTTAAGAGTGTGTAGTTCAACTAATCATACAATGATATCCATTAATAAAATGTTTGTATTTACACAGACAACTAAGATGCAGGTTGCCAGTATCGGTTTCTTTCTGTATTGAGGAATGGGCTTAAAACCTATACACATACAACAAAATCTACTGTAACTGTTGGGGAGGTAGGGGAGGTGATGTCTTTTGTTTTTATGTATATAAATGTTATATGTTAGGTTATACTTTTATATATTTGTTTTTAGGTCTGATTTTTTTTGTTCTATTTGTTTTTTCTTTCTTTTTTACCACTTACAAACAATGAGGTTACTTCTTTAACAACGTGTCATATACATTGTATAGATTTTTTCAGGATTTTAACATGTTATCATCAGGGCAAAGTCATTAGTTGGAGCAGTTAGTAATTTTAAACAGGAAGATTTTAGTTACTGTATCCTGATTGATAGCAACCCCACCTAGGAGAAGCACTGCAACTGTCAGAAAAAAGATTCGTTAAGATGCAACTATCAAACAGGACTAGAGTGTGTTAGTAAGCCATTCTTCTTGCCTGTCGAAGTCAGCTATCGATCGTTGCACAATAATATGTTAGTTACTGAATCTAAACTAGTTAACAATTTTTTAAAAGTTTATAATAAATCTCATAATGTGAATTAGTGAATAATAAGAGTTTTGACTTAATAATATTCCTATCTTCATGCTCGCGAGTGCATAATTTTAGTTAGTTAAACTACATAGGGTTTCGTCCTCATATCAAGATGTCACAGAAGGAGGTATTTGCAGTCCGAGTTAAGTTCATGATAATCAGGTTCATGACATACCAACTGGTTTTGTTGTTGGAAGGGAAAATACAATAACTTATCTATTCTGGAAATTAATTTCTATTGGACGTAGATATAAAACTATTTTAATATTATCTATTCTAAAAATGTCAGAAGAAACAGGTAAATTAAAAAGAAGTACTAAAAAAAATTTTGTTTATTAACTAATCTTTTTCCTCTGTTATGCTTATTTTGGTGCAATCATATTCATCATAAAACACTGCAGGAAGAACTGAGGTAAAAAAGTAAAAACCATAAGTACATATTGGAAAACATTTTTAAAATCCTTCTAGGATAAGTATAAATTAACTACAGTCTATCAGCAGTAGAATATTACATATAATGGACCACACAAGTTTAAAAGGACAGTGTAAATAAACAAACAAACAAACAAATAATACTGTAAAAGTCACAACTCTTTTTAACAAACTTTATGACATTATCCGTGACATGTTCTGCACATCTGTTTACTGCTTGGATTAATTTGTCAATTAGTTTAATAAAGAACTTACTAATCAAAAACAATAATAATTATAAAAATAACAACAGAATTACAGATTTATGAACAACCTTTGAATATAATTTTACAAAAGCAGGTTTAATGGGAATTTTATCTGTTAAATTTGCTGGGTACAAACCTTAGCACGACCTTGAAAATTAAATGTAAGAACAAATTCTCCCTTGCGAGTCTCACTCTGGCGAACAAGGAAGACACCATGACCTGAGGCACCTTCATGAAGCACTAGCTGGGCTGCATCTGAACGAGGTAGTGTTCCATGAAACCACGGATATTCTCGCAATGATGTTGACAGGTCCAATTCAGGTTCCGCAACAGCTACTGTAGAGCACAAAAAAAGTTATGACAATTTTTATTGAAGAGCTACATTGTTATACATAATAGACTCCACTGAATTTGGCCCTGGCCACTATTCAGATGGGCAGCCAGCTTAAATTTCAATTACTTATTACAACGATCTTTAATTCTTATAGTTATAATCATACATTATATATCAATACATCCTTCTCTCTTTTAACAGTTTATTTTCATTTGTTTTTTGACTTTCTCTAAATAATGGCCCATGTTCTTATAATTTTTTCTAAAATTTGATTTATACTAGTATTTTCATTAGCTCTAGACCATGCACTTTCTATTCTACAAATCTTTGTTTCCCTGCATTCGTATATTATACGTTGTATATCTACTTTTCCCCCCACATAGTAGACATCTTGCAGATAGTCATTTCGTTGCCCATATAGCCTCCAAACTCCTATTCTTAACTATACTATCCCCCCTCTTTCTTCTTTATTGATGTTATCTATACACCTCTCTCTTTTCCAATTGTTTTTCTTTGGAACATAAAATATTAGTGACCTCTTCTCAATTATCTGACTGAACAACTTTTGTATCTCAATCTTCTACTTCCCTTCCAATTTTTTTTTTTTTTTTTTTTTTATTTCTGTTTTTCTCCAAACATCTCCCATACATTATTTTCTAAGTTATTTCTTAATTCACATATACAACAAGTGGTTTGTAAACCCATTTTAACAAATTATCTTCAAATAATTTCAGTATCCTCTATACCAGTATTTCCATAATCAATCCTTTCCTTGCTACTATTCCCATTTCAGTTTGAGTCCTTCATTAGCTGTTGCTATTGGTAACCTTCCTTGCAAAACATCCTATGTACTAGGTCCACCACTTCCCATCCATTTTCAAGTCCCCATATTTCAATTCCATATGGCATTCAAGCCTGAACCACTGAGTTGTATACCCTTTCCAACTATTTTGCCTCTATCTCAGGTATTTTATATAGGCATCCTCTAACAACAACATTGCTGTTTTTCCTTTTGCCAAAGTTGATTTCTTTTGTTTCTTCCATTTACCTTCTGCATCTATTTTAATTCATGCAGTCTCAGACCATTTTATATGCATTTTTTCCTTTCTTCCATTTCTCATATTTATTAAATTTCCCTCCTTTCTTAAATACTACAACTTGTGGTTTTTTAACCCCCAATTTTAAGGTATTTACAGTAATGGGACCCACTATCAAGTTATCTGCAAACAGCATACCAGGAATTTGTATGTTATTTATTAGACATGCTGTTTATATTTTGTAATAGACATCAATAAATAAATTAAATAAGAGTGAGCTTAACTTACATCTTAGTGTTAGTCCTTTTTCATGGGTATTTCTCCGGTTATACCCCTTCCTCATATTTTACAAAGAAAGTGTTAACTTTTTTTAAACCTTTTAAGATGGCCACCATTTGATTGCTTACCCCTTTTTATAACAGTTTGTACTATAGTAATTTCAGCTTTATTCAATCAAAAGCTTTCTCTAAATCAATGAAAGTCATGTACAATTTTACTTTTCAATTAAAAATGAATGCAGGAATCCACACAGTGAAACTATCATAAATCTTGTTGAATTAACAGTAAAACTATTAAAATCATGTCAACACATTAAAACTTTCTTGATGTTTCACATTAAAACTTTTTAATAAAAAGAATGTTGAATTAACAGTAAAACTATTAAAATCATGTCAACACATTAAAATTCTCTTGATTTTTCACATTAAAACTTTTTAATAAATAGAGTTTTAATGTGAAACATCAAGAGAGTTTTGTGTTGACATGATTTTAATAGTTTTACTGTTAATTCAACAAGATTTGCAATTTTCCTCTTTTATTTTTTAAATATTTATCAACTAGTGTTTTTAATAAATACACTATTAATGCGGGTAAAAGCCTGTGAAACATGTTCTGTAAATTTAATGATAAGTGGAGCATATGAGTATTAAATCCAGTAACTAGCTAATTAAGAATACACTATCAATCGTTTGTCTTTCTTTCCTGAAGCCCATTTTGAATTCTGGGAGGAGTTTATATTTTTCTATCCATTCTTGGAATCTGTCTGCTAAAATCTCTGTATTAATTTGTCTCATATTGGATGACAGAGCTGTACCCGAATAGTTGCTAGATTTATCTATGTCCCCTTTACTTTTATACAATGTTTGTACAAGATGTGGCTTTTCATGCAGTTCTTCCTCTGCTACATGCTGTCAGAATCAGAGCTCATCTGTGGCATCGCTAAATCATTAACTGTCTCTTTGACAGTTAATAAAGAAATTTAGAGATCATTCCACAGAAATAGCAATACTCATACCTATGAGGGTAGGTCCATAAGTTTCCGGCCTCGCCAATAAGGATTATCCCCTTCACAAAACCCTTATCTGGTGTACCTTATCTGTTAAGTAAATAATTGCAGCTGTAACTGTGTTCACTTGTTCAAATATAATTGCATAAAGAAGGCTATGTGTAGAAGATTGTGACAGGTTCAAAATGGAGTATCCATCTGTTATTAAATTCTTCACAAAAGGACTTAATCCAATGAAATTAAATAGTGATTGGACAGTGTACATGGGGAAGCATCCACCTCATATTCTATTGGAAAAGAATGGGCCAAACATTTTCGAATGGGTTGAGAAAGCATTGAACACAAAGAGCATGCAGGTTGGCCCTTGGAGGTACTCACTCCTGAAAACATTGCTCTTATGGAAGGAGAAATTATGGAAGGCCGGCATCTCAAAGTTACAGAAATAGCATCAAAGTTGGGCCCTTCTAAAACAAAAGTCCTTTGAATTATTCATCATCGTTTAAACTTGAATAAGATAAGTGCAAGATGGAACTTCTTTCCTCAGTCCAAAAGCAGTAACGGGTCATCTGATGTCAGGTATTTTGGGAGCTCTGCCATGGCAATGAAAGAGAAGTACTGCAAACCATTGTTACTGGAGATGAAACTATGGTCCTCTACTGTGCTCCCTTGTCCAAAAGGGAATCAACAGAGTGACAAAAACCATGTGAAGCACCGCCTTAAAGGCCAAGGTCACTCAGTCAATCAACAAGATCATGGCCACATCTTTTGGAACTGTGAAGGAATACTCTTCATTGATTTCAAGGAGAGGAACACCACAGTAAATGATAGGTAATATGCTGGCCTACTGAACAGACTACATGCTTCCATCAAAGAGAGAAGGCAAGGAAAGCTGATTGGTGGTGTGTGCCTTCTTCACGACGTGCCTGTGTACACAGCTCTTGTTGCAAAGGAAGCTGTGAAGAAATGTGGCTTAGGAGATCAACCATCCATCCTACTGTCCAGATCTAGCTCCCAGCGACTATTTCTTTGCAAAACTCAAGCAGGATCTTCAAGGCAGGAAATTTAAGTATGACGAAGAAGTGATGGATGCTGTTTATGCCCATTTAACAGACAAGAACTTCTGACTATTTTGGGGGAGGGAGGTTGAAATGTTAATTTAAAGATGTGAGAAGTGTATTGCAATAAAGGGTTACTATATTGAAAAGTGAAATATAGTTTTTGTTTTTACCATACCTAGAAAATGGTTAGGCTGGAAACTTATGGACCTACCCTCGCATATGGAAGGGTTCAGGAAGTCAAATAACAAACCTATTGAAGCAGTTTCCTTACCTTGCAAATTGAAATAAAAAGCACAATTTTTAATCATTAGCCTTCAATGAAATAGCAAACTTGATATTGTCAATAAGTAACAACAATTCTATTATTCATGGATTGTATTGCATGTATTTTTTTTTAAGTAGTGCTTAATATCTTGTTTTCCTGCTGAGGTATTCAAGGCAGTTCAACATTGGTGATACATATATGAAATGAAATGATCAATTGGAAAAGGATTTAGTTTAAGAAAGACAGCGTTCCAGGCTTAAGTTTTGAGTTCTCCTCTGGCATTTGTCATTTATGAGGGCTGGGAAAAACCTGGAAATAATCTCAGTCAGGGACTTTGGTCCTGGCGGGAACCCAACCCCAGACCACTTGCTTATAAGTCCATGCCTTAATGACTTCAGCCACCTGTATGGTACACATATGTACTGGCTATCCACAAAGATATAAAAAAGCTGATAAAAGTAAACTTGTTATTGAGTTGAATAGGTAAGAACTTTAACTATGCTTTTCAATGCTGTATCCTTTGATAAAAATATTGTGAGTAAAATTAACCTAAACCATTATACTTTTTACATCCAAATGCTTGCTGTACGGTAATGTTATTACTCAAATGATGCATACAAATAATTATTCAACATGGAAACAAATTATCATCTTACTTTGCCCTCACCTAGAAGTTACAGGACTTTGTTGCTTGTGAGTCTCTATGAATCAACAGATTATATCAGTGGTAGCTTGCTATTGATAGGGCACCCAGGGTGGGCAGACTGGAGAGAGAGGCCAGACTGAGAAGTGACTCAACTTAATCATTTTTTCCATCTATCTTTCATCCAATTTCATGTTTTATTCATTATTCATTTTTATCTAACCTCAAGGTGTAAAGTGACCCAAGCTGAGGAGATGCAAATGAAAGATGTGGAGTAAATGGAGCCTGTGGAATACCAGGCGACTTACCAGACATGTGCGAGTCTGCCTGGGCAGACCATCTAATTTCCCAGCAGCTCATGAGACTTTTATGAAAAACGAGAATAAAGAAAAACCTACTTCTGAAGGCCCTGAGACTTCAGCATCCATACCCATCCCTACAAAAGAGGAAGTTTCTGAGAAACAAACCTCTGAAGCTGCAGTAATGGAAGTCTCCAATTCTGAGAGGGGAAATTACTCCCTCAGAAGGAAAAGAAGAGAGGCTGTTTAAGAGTTCATTAACTCCTGGCTTCAATGGGCAACTAGATGAAGCCATGGAGCAAATGGGCAAGCATAAGGTAAAACCTGTGAAACTCTCAGGGGCACACAGGAAATATGCCCTTAAAGAAAAACTTGCTACGCAGGAGATTGAATGGCATCCTAGCAAGTGGAGGAAAAGTAAGAAGGGGCCAAGAGCCAAACTTACTAAGAAGGAAGAAGAATCACAGAAGAGTGGCATGAAATGCAGCCACTTGGACAGGTCAATCCAACCTCTGAAGTCACCTGGAAGAAAGCAAGAACTTCTGAGCAAACACCAGGAGATAAAGGTAAGGTAAATATAAGGAGACCTTAACCTGTATCAAAATGGCTGTAGCTCTGGAAGGATACTGAGGCCCAAGAAGAGGAGATTCAGGAGTTGATCGTCGAAGCCTTCGAGAACCTGAAAGACAGTAATTTTTTTCAGTTTACTGGACCATACTGGACCATAGAAAGAGGAATACTTATCCTTTCCTGTGCAAATCAGCAAACTAAAATATGCTGCAAGTGACAGTTCCTAAGCTCAAGCCATGGGAAAAATTCCAAACTGATTTTAGGAATCAAGATGGACCTCTTGAATACAACAGTGTTCTTTAAGATGCCAAAGATGTTCCAAAACACATCCCTTCAAGATCCTGCAAATGCTTGGAAAGCAAAACAAAACTCTGAAGACAAGAGAATGGAGGACAATTAGCAACAAAGGTGACCCAACCAGTAAAACTTTGTTTGTTTAATTGATGACAATGATGATGATAAAAGGTTATCACAGCTTTGGGTAACCGAGGCTACCGAAGGGCTAGATAGAGTTACATTTTAACCAAAGATGGAAAAATTCTCCAGATAAACCTGCAACACAGTAAGATGGCTTCAGTTGCCATCTGTAAGGTGGCTCAAGAGGAAAATATCAACCTGGCCCTGATTCAAGAACCTTGGATACATAAGGAATGAATAGATGGGCTAGGATCGCCACGGGTGGCTGAGGTTGTTAAGGCGCAAATTTGTGAGCGGGAGGTCTGGGGTCGAGTCCTGCCTGGACCATCCTCCCTGATTGAGGTTTTTCCAGGTTTTCCTCAGTCCTCATAAATGGCAAATGCCGGGGAGGTACCCTAAAACTTAGGCCTGGAATGTTTCCTTCCTTCCTTAATAATCCTTTCCCTATATATCATTTCATTTCATGTATCATCAGTGTCCACCATCTGTAGTGCCTCAGTAGTAAAAACAAGCGTTAAACACTATTCAAAAAGAGAGAGAAAGGCAGAGCTATGTGAAGCAAAAGGTAAGTCATTTTATTGCACCTCTATTAATAACTTTAAGACTTATAACCTTGTTAGAAATGGGTGCTTGCTTTATTTTTATACAAATTTTGTTCTAGGGATATCACAACAGTGAGAATTAACCTCAATGTGGGAGAGTGCAACAGAGGTCTTATTGTGGGCTTTGCATACCTACCCTACAATGGTGGAAATCCACCATCAAGAGAACAAGAACTCTTGGTGAAATGGATGGCAGAGGGTGGCAAACAACTACTAGCAGGATGCGACACCAACTCCTATTTTGAAATTTGGGGCAGCACCAACACCAATAAGAGAGGTGAGTCCTTGCTGAACTATTTGCTCACTAATAATCTTTATTTACTTATTGTCAGGAATAAACCTTCTCTAACAGGATTACGCTGATGACCTGAGCTGTTAAAAAGCATCCATAAATAAATCAATCTAACAGGACTAGGAAGGAGATTACTGACATTACTGTTGGAACAGATCGCATTAGCAAATTGATTACAGAATGGCAATGAGTCATCTCTCTCCAACCATAAATATATTCAGCTCAAACTGGATGTTAAGCTAAGAGATATATCATTCAGGAATCCAATGAGGACCAGCTTGAACCACCTATAAGGAGAACCTTGTGGTTATGATTGGAAAAACTGAAGGAGTTAACTCTTTTGGAGACACTGACAGAATGGCATACCTGGACCAAAGAAAATGACATGGTAATCCAGAGAACTCTGTGTGTTAAGGGGCTAGGTTACGAAACTCTTTAATAGAACAGAATATTTATTTAACAAATCCATATACAATTTTTAAATCAATTACATTTCAGTCACATTTGTTTGCACACAACTTTAACTATGTACCATTCTACAATTATCTTGAATATTGTCAAATAATTTAGCAAATTATAACTCAGTATACTTCACTACTCTACGTTGCTGTATTTCCTGGGGCCAGATATACCCAAACACTGAGGTTACTGAGTTATAGGGCCCTTCCTACTAATTCAATCTAACCCCTCACACTCTACACTTTCTTCATTGCCTTGCTTACTAACTTTGTTCAACCATTTTGTTCTCACTTTACCTAAATAAATGCCAATTTCACCATGTCTTTTCTTTATTTAACATTCAACATCTTGTATATAAATATTGTACTTATGAAGCTGTTGACAATGGAGTGGCAATATAACCTAAATTTAGGTATTCATTTTTTTACATTAAACTCCATTATCTACACAAAAGTAAGATGTGTTTCGGGAGAATCTCTCCCATCTTCAGTTGCTCATTGAATCGCCATTACTCGAAATGATGGCTGGACAAACGGATGTTCCTGTGGTGGCCTCTGATGGTTGAAGTAGGTAGTTACTGAGTTCATCCATAGGAGGGAACTCAAAATTCATTACGTTTTCTCTATTTTTAATATGAAAATTTTTTCCCAAGTGGAAAACTCCAATGGGTTGTGAAGATGTTTCAGCAGTTTAATTCCCGGTTTTATTTCATGGTTTTTGGTCCAAAAGGGAGCTGTTACTGCTGATTTATCCACCTGTTTAAACTGAATATTCCTAAAATGTTCTTTCCTTCGAATTTCCAAATTTCTTTTTGAATATTCCTTCAGTCAGCAACTGAAGATGGGAGAGATTCTTCCAAAATGCGTCTTACTTTTGTGTAAGTGAATGGAGTTTAGTGCAAAAAATGAATACCTAAATTTAGGTTATATGATTCAACATTCTTTTTCCCTATTATTTCTTTTGGAAGATTGAACCATCTCTGCATTTCCAGCTTCTCCCTAAGAAACTTAGTTCCCTCACATTCTAATAATATAAGCCAATTATTGTCTTTCAGCTCCACAATGGATATTTATCCAGCTTTCCCCTTGCTCTTAAACCCTTCAATTTCACAAACCCCCATTCTCGCTAATGCAAAGCCTTCTTCTGCAGCTTTATTACATATTTGAACAAAATTTTCCCTGTTTCAAACTCCTTTCATTTCTCTGTATACATTCAATGATGTTTTGAAATTAAAACTAGCAAATATTTCTTGCCTTTCAATATTTTCTGTTCTTAGCCTAATATCTTTCCAGAAGTCCTTTTATAAACCTTCCCTAGTTCTCCACATATTCCCAAAACCAATTTTTTCTACACTTTTCTTTACCATGCTAAGCCAAACAGCATCTTGATTAAGCCTTTGCTGACCTACCAAACACTGAAAGAACACACTATTCATCTGAAATTCTAATTGCAAACTGCATTTCAATACTGTCTCCATAATTTTCTTTTTACTACTCATTCTTCCTAGTATTACTTGAGCAAAGCCATTTGGCAAGGCTCTTGGTAAGCCCAATATTTGTTTGCAGATGTTTCTGTGTATCAAATTCACATTAACCCACCCTTCCTCCTCCAAATCTGTATTCAATAGAGCATTTTGGCTTCCACCACTGCCCCATATACTCTCTCCAACCAATTTACTTGCATTTTATCTAAACATGCCCTTATAGCTTTCAGAGAAAACTGCCCTTTAGCTAGTACTATCTTCTTTAGATTACTTCATCCACCCTTACTATTTTATCTTACTCCTAAGAGATCAAATTTGTTAACCACCTCAATTTCTCTTCCTTCCACAAGAGCAATGTTTTCAGGAGTGAGCACCTCCAAGGGCCGACCTGCATGCTCTGTCTTTAATGCTTTCTCGATCCATTCAAAAAAGTTTTGCCCATTCTTTTACAGTAGAATATGAGGGGGATGCTTCCCATATACACTGTTCAATCGTTATTTAATTTCATTTGGAGTAAGTACTTTTGTGAAGAACTTAATAACAGCTTGATATTCCATTTTGAACATGTCACAATCTTCTACACATAGCCTTCTTTATGCAACTATGATAACTATGTACAACTGAACACAGAAGAGCAGAAGGTACAGATGCAATTATTTACTAACAAGATAAGGTATGACACCAGATAAGGATTTTGTGAAAGTGATAATCCCTATCGGCAAGGCTTGAAACTTATGGACCTACCTCATATTTCTGTACTGCTTGTATTTATTCCAGCTTCTATCCTGTGTTTCCTATCATTTATGTTATGATTTGAATTTTTGCTTTTGTTCTATACTTTGTTTGCATTTCTTTTGTAAGACTGATAAGAGGATGTGGAAGGTCAGTTTGATCCTTTTTTGGTATAAGGTTGTTCCTTTCTTTGCCAATTTATTTGTTATCTCATTTCCTAGAAGTTCATATGGGATCGTATTCACTAAAGAGCTATTGTCTTACCTGTATTTAGCTGTCCGATTTGCGTATTTCCAATATTTTGTAAATTTTTGTAACTAGTCTAATGCTAGTGCTGCAATAGAAGAATTTAAATCTACCAATGTACTTTACACAATCTTTGATATAATGTTATTATCTAATTTTAAATCCGTATACCAATATTTCAGAATTCTCTCCACTATTATTCCTTTCCTTTCTACTCTTCCCAGTTCTGCAAAATCCATTCCCCTCAGTGAGCTTTTTGATAAACTCAAGACTTCTCAATAAAACACTCTGTAAATCAAGTCAACTTTTAACCAGCCCTTTGACTACCCTCCCTAATTTATACTCTATAATATATCTCTGACTCTACTACTGCTTAATATAATCTAACCATTTCATTGGCAATGTTAGAATTTTACATAACACATTAATAGCTTTCATGGCTAATTTCCTTCCATTAATATATTTTTTCCCATTTTTTTCTCATATTAATTGAAAATCTCATCCTCAATAATCAAATTCTTTCACCATTTCTGTTGGCTCTCCATTTATAAACCATCTCATCGTACCTTAATTTTAATCCTCTTTTAAAACATTATTATTTCAGATTTTTTTGCTGTTTACTGTTAAAGTTGATATTTTAACTTTTACAGATTTGATGAATGGTAGAACAAATTATTCTATGTAAAATTATTTTTATGCATGTTAAGAGTATTTTAATAGTCATTTACTTCAGAGCATCTTACCAGAAAGATCAATAGTTTTAAATCATTCATAAATACAGATGCTTAACTTCATATGTTTGCAAATTTTTATCAGCAACATTTTAGAGTGTTTTCTTTTCTGTCTTAAAACCTATAATTGTGAATTTTATATATTTTGGTTCTATTTTCCTCTTTTAACAGATTAGAGGATACATTTAGATACATTTACATATATTATTATGATTATGCTGCTATGGAAATGTATTTATTATTATTTCTTAAGTTATCTGAACAATGATTCTTTATAACATAATCTGAAAGTACTGAGAAATCTATTATTAGTTTTAATAATAATTTACCTGCTGTAATTAACATGTGTTGTGTTTACAAGTTCTTTTTTTTAGCATATTAATAATAAACAGAATAAAGTCTAAGAGTAAGTAAGTTCTTGTAAAAATGTAATTTTTAAGAACCTTAAATTTAAAAACTCGACTCTTAACTCATAGCGATGCTTACTTTGTTCTATATCTGTATGGGATGTGCATAGCTCAAAGTTGCTATTGCTTGATAATCTTAATCCTGGAGTGTCAGCTCCACTGCGTGAGCCTGCTGCAGCTTGCAGTCTGGGAGGAAGTTCTGGAGGGTGGTCTATTACAACTGCACCAGCTTCTGCCCCAGCCTCATTCACTGGTTTGTTGCCTCTTAGTCTGTCACCTTCGCCGATTCCTAACAGGCTCCTGCAAGTGGAAAGCTTCCATAAGGATGGGTACAATATTTATTTTGCATTGATTAGGCCAATTTCCCTTCTGAAAGTGTTTACTCATTGATACAGCTAGCATAAAATAGCTCATGGAAATAAAAACAGGCATTGTTGTTTCATTTAAAAAATAGTGCTTTGAATGAGAGAGGATGATGCTGATCTTAGTTATAATCCAAACCAAGTTTGCAAACAACAATGAGAGAGCTTCTAGAGCACTGCTTGTTTCCAAATTACAGCAATTTAGCAACAGTATTAATACCATGAAAAGATGAACAAAAATGCTAGATTCTTTGCACACAGGGGTTTATTTTCCCTATCCACTTCCAAATGGATGGCAGTTGTACCACAGGATGAGCAGATTATGAGTTTTTAGTGCACAGCATCAGGGCTGCATGGGCCGTGCAGCCAGTACTCAGCAACACAAGTCTGCATTTTACCATATTACAACTTCAATACTAGAGGCAATGGTTAACAATATTGCAAATAAAGAATCACTTAAAAAGACATGTACTTGTATCACCCAAGGAGATGTTGGAAATGCTTTCCTTTCTTTTTACAAATATTTCTGACATTGAATAATGCAATTATCCACCACTCTTCTTTTTTCCTGATGTATATTCTTTTTCGGTTCCCCTAAGATGTGTGGATTTGTCCTATATACTTATCTTTTACTGAACCCCACAGATGTCACAGGGGTTTAGATCGACAGTAGTAGGTAGTCCAAATGCTCTTAATGATTAATTCTATTATCAATGCTTCGTTAATTGCTCACTATAAATGTTGGCTGTAATGGCCATGAAATGCAGCACCACTCGGAACTCAATCATCAGAGAATTTTTCTTTCAATACCCATAACAGTATGAGCCAATTCTGTATGCACATAAGAATGCAAATAAACACTCATTGTGAAGGCCTATTATTAGCCATAACTTTCTTAGCAAGCTATTGTACACATGAGGTTTCAACAGTAATTTAGTTCCAACTAATCATACATTCCCACAAAGCTCAGAATTTCCGGTCATGGCAACATTACCAAATTTGTCTGACTGACCGATGGCCCTCCATGTGCACAAAAATTGTCAATCTGCTCTCACAGTAGATATGGTCTGATAATATAAAAAGACTAAGCCTCTTGGGATGACTACTTTTTTTTTGATTAAGTCTGAAGTACCTTAATAAGTATTTTATCATTATCTTTTAAAATACAGGGTGTTTTGAAATTCTTAATACAAACTCCTAAAGTTTGTAGAGGAGACTAAGTATACAGAGCTGCTCGTTTTCCACATCGTCTATCACTTTGGCAAGAGTTAACTGCTTCAGGAAACAGGTATCTTCGCTATCAACAAGACCAATTGTGGTTATCTACGGAGATGCTCATCTTCAACTTGAAAAGAATGTTCATCAGTTTAACAGAACCAGTCAACAAGCATAATCCCAACTGCCATCCATCAGATGCAGTGACTAGCAGATTTTGCATCATGTGTTGACTTATGTGGTTTTTACACTGTTATGTGGAAAAGCTTCAGTTTTCACAGCTAATCCTCTTCACCAAGAAAAGCTTTTACTACATCCATGTTCTGGATGCAGAAAACCATTATGCCATGCAGTCCCACAGATTCCAGAAATGCCTGTCATCAATATGTGGGCAGATATTCTTGCCAGTTATTTAAGTTATACCTTATGTCCCTAATAAATCACAAATACTTTAAACTCTTAGTAGTTGTTGAAAGACATATCACTGAACATTCATCAACAAATGTGTTAACAACATTATGATACACCACTCCACTATGCACAAGATTGGAGAGAAGATAGATAGAATGTCGTCGTCAAATATCTCTAAAATTAGCTGGATTTTTAATAACTCCTTTACCTTTATAACTTTGAGTTACTATTTCTATCTTCCAGTTCTTTGGAATTTTATTTGTTTCAAAAATTAAAGTAAATAAACTGAAAAATGAATTTTATTTTTGTTCTGAGTATTATTTAACAAACATTTTTACTACTGTGGCATTACAAGTAGTGGACACCTAATGTGAAATGATAAATTGGAAAAGGATTTTCTTTTAAAAGGAAGGAAGTGCTGTAGGCCTATATTTGGTTACGTCCCTGGCATTTGCCATTTATGAGGGCTGAGGAAAATCTGGAGAAAACCTCAGTCATGATTGGTTTGGTTTATTTACAGACGCTCTTTAACATCTCAGGTTATCAGCATTCCATTCAAATCAGGGTATGAAACGGCTGACAAATTTTGCCCAGAGGCCCCCTTTTAGGAGTTGAGGTTTTCTATCATGCTGTAAATGTATGACACGGGACCCATGGCTTTACTTTCCTTCTGCAGGAAGCCATATTTAGTATTTTTACGCCCGAAAAAAATCCATCAGTCTTGGCCAGGATCGAACCCGCGATCTTGGGTTTAGGAGGTTACCACTACATCACCAGAACCAACACCTCAGTCAGAGAGAACAATCCTGGAAGAATCAAAGCCCAAACCTCCCACTACCAGTCCATGCCTTAATGACTTGGCCCCATATCAATTCATTAGTTTTATTGTGATTGTCTTAAAATTCACCAAAGATTCCATAATTCCAATGCTTTGTTGCTTTTTAATTTTTTAATTTGTTTTAACTCCATCCAAATTAATTTAGAATCAAATACATTATTTCACATACTTAAATGCTTAGAATGCTATTAATATTAATTCTACCAGTGTGTAAGTCATTTCAAATAATACTTAAATACATTTCTGATTTATTTTATATTTCCTTCATTCTTACTGTATATACTTAAGATTATTTTACATAAAATTTGTATTAATATTTTTCTATCTCTGCATTTCTCTTCTAATATTGCTCAATGTTGTCTTTATCATCTTTCCGATCAATTTATAGTATCGTCATTTCTTACCTTTTATGTATGTACCTGCATATTTATTTATTTATTTTATGTATTTGTTGTTTAAACCCGGTTGAGTGTAAGAGAAGGCCTTGTAGCTTTAACTCTGCCAGGTAAAATAATCCATTATTATCAATATATGTCATCAAGTAAGTTACAACATACAAATAATTTGGTATTAGATGATACTAACATCACTAACTCATTAATTCATCAGAACATGTTTCAAGGGCATTTGCTCTCATCTTTCGAAACATGTTCTGATGAATTAACTTATTAGTGAAGTTAGTGACACCTTATACCAACTTGTTTGTATATTTAATAAACTTGACATTCCCTAACTTCTTTTAAGTTTAAAAGTACATTACGAATTGATGTGGAGTACTACGTTTGAATGAGGCACCTGAGGCTATTATCACTAGATGGCTGCATCAGTCTGGTATAATTACAATAGCGAAATAGCAGTTGCAAAATGGTGGCACCTCTGAGTGAATGTACAACCCTTGAGCAGCGCTTCTTTGTGCAATTTTTGTGGGCAAAAGGCATGGAGTCAATGAATTTTCATAAAAAAAAATGCTTCCCGTCTATGATGAAAAGGGCCTGCTGGATCAAACTGTTTAAAATTGGGTGCAAAAGCTATCTGAAGGGCAAACACCAAGCTGGTTGGCTAATGGGGATTGCCAAAGAGGTAAATTTGCAACAAGTTGAAGATTTAATCTGATCAGACAGAAGGGTAAATGTAGAAACTATAGCCACTGCTATTGGTTAATCACCTGGCATGCCCTACCTCATGACACTTGAAAGTCTGTACATGATGGGTGATGTGCATGGTGACCCCACAACGCAAAATGCAAAGAATGAGTGGCACTATAACATCTCAGTCACTACCATGATGGATATGATATGTTGGCCTTAATTGTCACAGGTGATAAGTAGACATCAGATTTGTATGCAAATGCATATTTAGTTTGTTTTTTCTTTTGATATGGCATTAAGTTTAGTAATATGTTTCATGTTCACTTGTTCTAATATTTAAAGCTCTTTAGTGCATATAACTGTATATTTCCAATGTTGCTGCATATAATACATGTATTTTTAAATTTTAAAATTTATATTTAAACACATTAGTAACAAAATAACAAAGTTATTATGGAGACCCCATAAGGATCCTCTCCAGTGCAGTGATGTAATGTTACTGGGGCATTCCTGATTCCATTTTCCTTATCTATATTGTGCCACCATACAGCTCAAACCTGGCCTTCTGATCTGATGCTTTTCAGTGTTCTGTAGGGTTAAGGGTATGTTATAATGCCGAAAGAAAAGTGGTCTAGAAGTTCACTTTTAAAATAGTGGTTTAAAGAGAGTGCAGAGTTGGATTTCACTATTGACAATGAAATTATTTACTGTGTGTCACGTGTCATGTGCAATAAACAAATTGCATTTAATAAAAAATTTCAGTTAGCTCAGCACATTGCAAACAAACAGAGAAAAAATACATCCAAACAAACACTACAAACATAACTTCCTTCAACTTCACAAAATAATGAATTTTGCAATGATTTGTGTAAAGTTCTTATAGCCACAAACATACTGTGGAATTCACTCAGTAACCAAAGTTCCGCACTTTCTTGGAAAAAATATTGTTATAATAATATCATTCCTGATGAATACATCCTGAGAAAAAATTATCTAGACAGCTGTTACTGCTCAGCAATTTTAGAAATTCTGGACAATTTAAAGGACTCTCTCATGTATGGGGTAAGATGAAACTATATATACCTGTGGCCATCGTGTCAAATTTTCTTTTTGGAAAACTATGTGAAGATGAGTCAGGAAAATGGGATTACTTGCAGGGTTTAGAAAAAACAAATCATTCTACTATTGCTCGATTTGTGAATGAAGCTCTGAGATTACTTTGGTCAGAAGGTTTCTGCTTTCAGATGCTGCAACTTACATGTTAAAAACTGCTTCAGCAATAAAATATTTTTCTTGCAACTCATTCATGTTACCTGTATTGTGCGTATACTTCATAAAGTAGTGAAAGTCATAAGGGAAAGCTTTCCTGATGTAAAAAGTTTAATATCCAGCCCAAGAAGATATTTGTTAAAGCCCCATCCAGAGCTAATGCTTACAAACAAAATTTTCCAGATGTTCCATTACCCCCAGAGCCAATATTTACCAGTTGGGGTATATGGATTAAAGCTGCTCTCTTCTATTCAGATAATTTCAATGCTGTTAAAAAATTTGTTGATATGCTGAATCCAGCTCATGGTTTTCAATTCAACCTTCTCAGAATATTTTTAACAGTTAGTGTTGCAAAGGGATTTGGCACATTTCAAAGTTATAGCTGAAAATACAAAAAAAAAAAAAAAAAAAAAAATTAAAAAATCTGCCTTGTCTTTACATGAATCTTTATCGATTCTCAATGAGGTTCAAAGTAAACTTGAGAGTGTTCCTTCACAGTATGCAGGAAGATTATGCAGAAAATTGTGCAGTGTTTTAAGAGAGAAATCCTGACATTAAAGTTTTGTATTCTGTGGATAAATATGTTCAAGGCGAAATCATAGTTTCCTGAAGAAATTTTACCCAAAACATCTGTAAATGTGGAAAGATCCTTCTCAGCATACAAACTTGTGTTAAGCGATAAAAATCATAATCTTACATCTGAGCATTTGGAGAAAATGATCATTGTATGCTGCAAATAAAATTACAATGACCAGAATGATGTCTCAGGAAGAATGTTTATTGTAAGTACCAAAAAGTATAAGCTTAAAGTTAACAGTTTTAGTGCATGTTTTAAAGATTTTGACAGCATAAATGCATGCATATTTTAGATATTTTTAGTGCATACAAATTTGATGTCTAGTGATAAGTCTTGGGTTCACCATTACCAGCACGAGACAAAGCATGCATCAAAGCAATTTTTTTGATTTAGTTTATTTAAGAACACTCTTTAACATCTCAGGTCATCAGCATCCCATTCAATTCAGGGCATGAAATGGCCAACAAATTTTGCCCAGAGGCTTCTTTTTTCAGGCTTGAGGTTCTTTATTATACTCTAAATGTATGACATATGAATCATGGCTTTACTTCCCTTCTGAAGGAAGCCATATTTAGGATTTTTATACCCGAAAAAACTCTAACTTCCTCAGGAAACTTCATACGTTGATTCAACAGAAGCAACCAGTAGAGGAAAAGGTACAAATATGGAATACCATTAAAATATAAATTGGAACTTGCACAGTGAAGCTAATCACATAATTGATATCAGTGTATGATTCAGTTAAACTACAAACTCTTAATGCTTCACTTACTTGTCCTAATGTGTGGAACCAGTTTCGAGAAAGCTAAAGTTCAACTATGGAATACCATTATGTTTTCGGCTGCTATAATAAAGGTAACTAGGAAAAGGCTTATGAAATACTACACAAAGTGTAGCCATATCAAGATTTTAAAGAATCTATGGAATATGAAATGCATAACATCACCAAAAATGTTGAAAATGCATCTTTTTTAAAGAAACTGAATTTCCACTGTTTTAAAAAGCTGGGTACAAGTAAGAATATTGTTGGAAGTTTAGTTTAGTTAAAACTAATTATTAAAATGATTAAGTGAAACGTATGCGTGCACTATGTGAGTGTGAGTGAGAGAGAGAGAGAATCTAACAAAAGTAATTACTCTTGGTTTTCTTCATTTTCAATAATCACAAGCATGTATTTAATAATGTATGTCATACATTTAACATAAGAGTTTGATCACATTTTCCCTGGTAAATTGAAAAGAAGTGGCTGTGCATCCCCTAAAAGATATCCTACCCAGCGTCTCTTCATTAAAAGCTGCAGCTGAATCCTTCTTGTCCTCTCACTTAAAATTATGTGAGATAAGAGTTCCTTTTGTTAGCCTAAAGAAGTTGTTCTCCAATGTAAGAGCATATTGAAGTAATTTTCTTCCATTTCAGGAGGTACCAATGTTTTTAACCCAATTTTAGTTCAGTAGCCTCAATTGCTGACATTTTTTTTAATTTGGCAACCTAAAAGAATTTTTGTCATTTTAAATATTTGTGATACTTTATTTCTCTTACTTGTTTTATTGTTTTCCACATCTTGTGTAATCTGTGGAGGGTGATTATACTAGTATTCCATAATAGTGACAATGCAACCTTCGAAATTCTAACCTCAAAACATATGAAAATACATATAAAAGAAAGAGCAAATAACCTATAGAAATGATATGCTGAGATATGCAGCACAGCATGATGTATGATTCACTTCGATAAAATTAATAAACAATATGTTACAATATAATACATATTTACTCTCAAAACATTCTTGACTCTTCAGAAAAATTAAATTCTTTCAGACTGTAAAGTATGGCTTCCACCACCAAAAGAACTTCTTGTAATGACCAGGATTCATGTTGTTATCCATTTGACCTTCATCACAGTGCAAAATCTACAAGCCAAAAACTTGGTATTTCATATTTGTTTCCTTTCCTCTACTTTCCACCAAAGGTATGTTGCTCTGGCATTTTTTTTTTATTTGGTTTATTTATGGACACTCTTTAATATCTCAGTTCATCAGCATCCCATTCAAATCAGGGCATGAAACGGCCAACAACTTTTACTCAAAGGCCTCTTTTTTCAGGCTTGAGGTTTCTCTATTGTGCCGTAAATGTATGACACAGGACCCATGCTTTACTTCCCTTCCAAAGGAAGCCACACTTAGGATTTTTATGCCCAAAAATCCATTGGTCCTGGCAGGGATCGAACCCATGATCTTGAGTTTAGGAGGCAAGTATGGTTACCACTATACCACCAGGACCGACTAGCTCTTGCATGAACATGCATCCTTACGTTGTCAACAAGAGAACTGAAATGCTACAAAATTTCATGTGGTAAGTCCTCAAACATTTTTCATTTAGTCCCAACCTTGCTTCAAGCAACTTCCATTTGTTCGGCCTTCTTAAACATCATCTTTCAGGTGAACATTTTCCCGATGATGAAGCTATAGAAAGGGAAGTCACTGCTTGGTTCTGATAGCAGCCCAAAGAATTTTATGCTCCTGGATTTCAGGAAAACAGGGCACAAGTGCCTCAATGTACAGGGAGACTATGTTGAGAAATAAAAGTACTTTTCAAAACAGTAGTCTTATTTGTTTTAGTTTTACTCTGATTTGAACTTACTTAATGACTCACCTTCATTTTATTATCATTGTTGTAAATTTACTTATTTAAACCTCTAAGGCATATCTCTGTGTTTCAAAATGTTTTCTTCAGTTGGCTGGATTAAAACATAACAAATTTTTAAAAATTATGATAAAATATGTATATTATTCTGATTTTATCTATAAGTAATGTAAAATACCCCTGGACTAAATAATTGCCAGTATACTGTGTCCCATTTGTGAAATACCCTTATAAATGAACAATCTTTTTCATAATCTTAAAAAAAAAAAAAAAAAAAAAAAAAAAAAAAAAAAAAAAAAAACCACTAACATGAAGAAAACTTATTTTAAAATTATACTTCTCTCATTCATTTCCGTAAATATGGCTTCCTTCGGGAGGGAAGTAAAGCCGTGGGTCCTGTGTCGTACATTTACGGCACGAAAAAGAACCTCAAGCCTGAAAGAGGGGCCTATGAGCAAAATCTGTCGGCCGTTTCACGCCCTGAGTTGAATGGGACGCTGATGACCTGAGATGTTAAAGAGAGTCCAAAAATAAATCAATCAATCATTCATTTCAATTGTGAATGGAAATAAGAAAATTCATCACTACTCATATTGTTTTGTTATAGCTTTTGTGTTCCTCACCCCTCAAAAGCACTGATCTTTTCATGGTATTATCTTTAAGTTTGAAATAATATGCAGGCAAAGATACTTAAACATGAGAGGCACCATACCTACTTTTAGCGCAGTTCAAAGTCTAAAAAAGTTCTATTTCCCAAAGTTTTTCATTAGGGCTCTCTTTCAAGATGTCACATCAACACCTGCCAGAATTAGCCAGTCCCCAGCTGAGAAATGAGAGCAAAAGCTCTTGAAACACGTTTTGATAATTAATCGGTTAGTGGAGTATAGTATCACCTAATCCAACTTCTTTATGTGTATAATCAATCTGCTTCACTATTTTTAACTTCCTATTGAGTTTCTAATCATAGAATCATTTATTGGATTATTATTGTTTAAATAGGTCATCCAATATCTGAAAACCACATCTAATTAATCCCAGTAGTTGGGTTAACTTGAAGACTGAATCATATGCACCTGAAAGTCTCAAATTGCCTTACAGGGATAAAATCTTTGTTGTCTGGCTGATATGTGTGCAATAACAGATCAGTAGTCCATGTCCAGGCATTTTACTAAAATACTGCTTAAATGTTTAATTTGAAAAACACTGTAAATCAATTTAAAATAAGAATAATTATAATAAACATAACAGATATGCACAATCTACTTTCCAATGGTAAGAAAGATGTTTTATTATACAGTCAAATGATTTATGAGGAAGTTCTCAACAACTACCTTACCTGCCATCTTGACTTTCACTGCTTGGAAGAGCAGTTCTCATGCAGTATTTGATTGTTGCCAGCCATGATCTCATGTCATCGGTATCATGAGCCTCTATTACATATTCCATATTGTTTTCAGCCTGAAAACATGATGATTAGGTTAAACCTGAAGATTTAATTCAAAATAATCCATTTACTTGTTTATAAAGAATGAAATGTGTTTACCTTCAAAACAAAGGTGTTCTCATGGTCTGGCATTTCCAAAGCTGTGGTTTCTCTTGCTTCACTGATCAAAAAGCAGAAAACTCCACTCTTTGGTTTCACTGCCTGAAAATGTTTTGCATTCATTTATTTCTCCACATACAATAAAAATATGTCAAGACAAATTATTAGCACTAGCCTACAGTGTAAACAAATACAGTGAATGCTTCCAAACTGACCATCAAATGAGAAAAAAGATAAAATGAACATGAAATCCAAATTACAATTTGTTTAGATGCTAGAACAAAAATATTCAATTTTTGTTATTTTGATATTATAGCAATAAATATGTCATTTATATGCTTCATTCTGCAATATATTTGTATCATTCTGCATTTACTGTGTTCCCTTTTAATTCCAATATTTGTTGGTTCTTTTAATTATAAAATGCAACATAATTTGGAATACATAACTTTTAACACATCCCCTGAATATGAACAATGCACTCACACTGAAAATGACCAGTTTGCTATACATTTATTTTGTCACAAATAAAACTTAATAAACTAGTGGTACCATTTTTTCAGCAGCATTAATCTAAGGATAAAATTTAATATTTTGAGTAATCATGCAGTAGCACCTGACATAGTCTTAAATAGGAACTACTTTCCATAACAACATGTAGAGGAGCAGCAAAAGGGAAATTTTAAAGGATATAAAACAGTATTATGCATATAGAATGAGATGAGGGTAAAGTGATTGGAAGAAGAAGAAGAAGAAGAAGAAGAAGAAGAAGAAGAAGGAGGAGGAGGAGGGGGAGGAGGAGGCGCAGGGGAGGAGCAGGAGGAGGGGGGAGGAGCAGGAAGAGCAGGAGGAGCAGCAGCAGCAGGAGGAGGAGGAGGAGGAGCAGGAGGAGCAGGAGGAGAAGAAGAAGAAGAAGAAGAAGAAGAAGAAGGAGGAGGAGGAGGAGGAGGAGAAGAAGATGAAGAAGGAGAAGAAGAAGGAGAAGAAGAAGGAGAAGAAGAAGAAGAAGAAGAAGAAGAAGAAGAAGGAGGAGGAGGAGGAGGAGGAGGAGGAGGAGGAGATGAAGAAGGAGAAGAAGGAGGAGGAGGAGGAGGAGATGAAGAAGGAGAAGAAGATGAAGGAGGAGGAGGAGGAGGAGGAGGAGAAGAAGAAGAAGAAGAAGAAGAAGAAGAAGAAGAAGAAGAAGAAGAAGAAGAAGAAGAAGAAGAATGCCAAAGTAATGAATTGGTACAATAAATTTTGCATTGATAAATGTCAATTAGATTTGCAAACAAAGAATATAATTAGCTTTGTTAAAATTGGCTAATATAAGATATAAATATGAAAATTACACTAATATATTTATAATGATGATATAATATAGAAAGATAACATGATATAATATGGAAAATAATATATAGTTTTATACAAATATAGACAGGAATAGATACTTATAAGTAGTAAAGTAAAAGTATGTAAGAAACATGCTGGTCACCAGTAGTTTCTACCAGATACCGGTGAAAAATTGTTTGAGTTAAAGATTAAGTAGAAGTAGTAACTGGTTTCCAGCAATTAGGAAATAGTTGAAGGGAATGTAATTTTGTTATTTATCAAATTTGTTATTTTTATTATTTTAGTACATTTCTAATTGTAACCTAGGTATAGGTATTATCCAAAAAATAATAATGTATAATG
Source organism: Metallyticus violacea (assembly GCA_030762175.1). NCBI lineage: Eukaryota > Metazoa > Arthropoda > Insecta > Mantodea > Metallyticidae > Metallyticus > Metallyticus violacea. The sequence continues at coordinate 83,793,824 of CM060831.1, read as the reverse complement.
TAATTTGGTAATTTAGAAATAAAGAGTAAATGTTTGCAATATACATCCCGGTATAGGAAACAAGGTACCAGGATGGAGTATTTCAGATTTTTTATCATCATCCATAACAACATAAACAGTGTTTTTGATGCAGTGTAGAGAACATGGTAGTTCTTGTGGCTACATGCCATTTGACATTCTATATTCTATATTTGACCTACAAATATCTGACATATAAACTTTGCTAAGTTATACATCATATACTGACAACTGTCCTGCTGATATTTTACCTAATGCCTTTGATAGATTTGTCTTTTGACATATACACATTTTATTTAGTTACTTCATCCTTCCTTGCTTCTGATGTAAGAGCTCATAACAGTTAAAAAAAATTAGCTGAAAACATGTTGAGGCTAGTTGCATAAAATTCAGAAGAACCTATCATTATATTAAGGATTCATAAGGCCAAGCCATTTTATCACATCTATGATAAACAGCATTAACATGAACAAGAAGTGTCGATTCTGGTGATCTACTGGTATCCATACTTGTCTTGTAAACCCAAGATTGCAGGTTCAGTCCCGGCCAGGATTGAGAGATTTTTTCAGGCATAAAAATCCTAAGTATGGCTTCCTTCAGAAGGGAAGTAAAGCTATGGGTCCCTTATTAGGATTTATGGCACGAAAAAGAACCTCATGCCTGAAAGAAGAAACTTCTGAGCAAAATTTATTGGCTGTTTCAGGCCCTGAAATGAATGGAATGCTGATGACCTGAGGTGTTAAAGAGCATCTGTAAATTAACCAAATCAACAAAATAAACAATGAGGAGAGAGTGGCAAGCACACTTCCAAGAAATCCAGATGGTCTAAAAGATTTAACAGAAATTCTTAAGGAGGAGAAAGGTTCTTCCTTTACCATAATTTGAAGAAGCAAATGAAAGAAATTATCTACTTGTATATCATACCAATGATAAAATTCAAACAATGGACAGTGGAAAGTATGATTTATGGATGGAATGTATTATAACACAGTCATTTAAAATTCATGATTTTTATTAACACTTTGCATTTCCATTTATTATCTAATACTATCAAAAGAAGAAACTGTGAGCAAAAGAATACCAGCAAGATTTAGAGATAATGGCAGCAGAATATTCATTTCGCTGCTTCCAGTAACTACTGTAAGTAACTTTGAGAAGCCACAATTTATGAATAAGAAGTCTTTCCAAAATTTACTATAAAATTATGTTTTTTCACCTTGACTGAAGTGTACACTGAATTGTTCATTCAAGCAGACTGAGTAATTAGATGGGCTGAAAAAATTATTTTTTTGTTTTTTGTCTTAAAAAAAGTAGAAAGTTTCAGCTTTTCAACAATATATATACATTATTTTGTCAATTCAATATCAAAGGATTTTATATTTTATATTTAAAAATGTGGCACACTTGCCATATTTACAACAAAAACACCACATTGACAGTTGCAATAGTAAGTTGTGTGGTTAATTCTCCTTGAAATATGATGGTACATTTTTAAAGTATTTTGAAAGAAAATATAGATGGCACTAATCTGATGGACAAATTAATTAGAATGTATAGGCCATATACAGAAGAAAATGGGATGCCATTTCTCAAGCTTGAAGAAACCATTGGCAGGAAAACTATCATCAGATGGAAAACCAATTTTTGGTCCATGCAGACACACAGATCCAGAAATTGAAGTTCTCCAGCTCCATTATGACAATTAGAAAAATTGCAAAGACTACTGTCAGAGAAATGAAGTACACTGGGCAAAGTACTTTCATATGTCCATTGACTCTTCCCCACATCTGGTTTGTCCTGTAGATCCTGATACATGGTGCGGTTATTGACACGCACAGTCCTTGATTGATTGATTTATTTATGGACGCTCTTTAACATCGCAGGTCATCAGCATCCCATTCAACTCAGGGCGTGAAACGGCCGACAAATTTTGCTCAGAGGCCTCTCTTTCAGGCTTGAGGTTCTATATCGTGCCGTAACGTACGACACGGGACCCACGGCTTTACTTCCCTTCCGAAGGAAGCCATACTTAGGATTTTTACGCCCGAAAAAATCCATCGGTCCTGGCCGGGTTCGAACCCGCGTTCTTGGGTGTAGGAGGCAAGTATGGCACAGTCCTTGGAGGTCTGGAAAAGGAGCACATACATTATCTGCCTGAAGCAGTGCTATTTACAAAAAAGTCAGTCTTTAGGGATCACTGTAAAGAGGAACTTTTAGAGAAGTGTTTGCTTGGACAGTCTTAAAACCCAAACAAAGTTTTCATAATGTAATATGGGAATGCATCCCCAAAATGTGTGCTACCACTTTAAGACTGTGTCCTGGATGCTGTGATCACTTTTAATGATGTATCTATCAGCAGAATTAAAGTAGTGAATCATCTAGGATAAAAACTGGTGGCAACATGGCAATTCTTAAAGAAATCAACAAATGACATAACATGCATGGGCAGTGGAAAATCCAAGATGGTTACAGGAAGCAGAGTAACACAGGCAATGGAGTGTGAATGTTTGGTGTGGCATTTTGGAATTTGGACCATGCTTCATTGAAAGTCAACTTAATGGGCAAAAATACAATTTTTTTTTGGATTGAGAACTTCCAGTGATGCTTGAAGATGTGTCCCTTGTGGACTGGGCTGCAATGTGGTATCAACACGATGGTTGTCCATCTCATTACTCAGTCGAGAAGTCGGTCCTGGTGGTGTAGTGGTTACCATATTTGCCTCCTAAACCCAAGATCGCGGGTTCGAACCCGGCCAGTACCGATGGATTTTTTCGGGGCGTAAAAATCCTAAGTATGGCTTCCTTCAGAAGGGAAGTAAAGCCGTGGGTCCCGTGTCGTACATTTACGGCACGAAAAAGAACCTCAAGTCTGAAAGAGAGGCCTCTGAGCAAAATTTGTCGGCCGTTTCACGCCCTGAGTTGAATGGGACGCTGATGACCTCACTGTTAAAGAGCATCCATAAATAATTCATTAAAAAAAAAAAAAATCAGCTAGAGAAAATTAAAGAGAGATTATCCTGGTCGATGGATAGAATGTAGAAAACCTTCCATTGACCTGCCTGCTCCCCAGATCTGACCTCTTTAGACTTTTTCTTATGGGGATACATTAGGGTTAAAGTTGTTGAAGTACCAACTACATCTGATAATCTACAAACTTGGAATGTCTGTCCAAGAATCAGTGAAAAAATGTTGAGAAGTGTTCATCAATCTTTTGAAGCTCGTTTTCAGAAATGGGTTGAAGTAAATGGTCATACTTTTGAGTGTTTACTGAATTTAAAATGTTTGTAATGTGAATGTAACATTGTTTGAATTATGCTTATAACTGTACTGTACGCAAATTGATGCCTGTGATTTTATAAGAATGTTTATGTATTGTTAAAATTGAAACTCTGTCTCAAATGCAGCTGTGATCCATTTGTAGTGCACTACAAAGGAAATCATGAACCAAAACATAAGACTTTTGTTTAATCTTAGAATGTACGAAATATGACATAGTATTTATTCATGGCTTCCAAAGAAAACTTGTTCATTTGAAAACAAAATTGCTCCCAAACCTGAAAATGATATTTTGTTTTTATGGTGGTCCAGCACCCAATATAAAAAGTGTATAAGCTTTATAAATTGGACCAGAAGAACAGTTTCCAAGGCATTAAGGCAGAGTGGCATTTTATATCACTGTACATACAAAAGGAGTTTCTGATGTTGTTGGAAGTATAATTAAGAGGCTTGCAGCATGGCTGTCTTCAAAACTCTCTCTCAAATCAAATCATCATACCTCAACAAATGTTTGAGTGGAGGAGAGCAAACATTCCTACAATAATTTTTTTGTATATTACAAATAAAGAATATCTGCAAGAGGAAAGATTTTTACAAATGGAATTCGATGAACCTACCGAAGAAATTGTTTTACATCATATCAAAATCACTCCCAGAATTAATGTACATTTTGAGAATATTAATGGTTTTGTAGCATGAGCCTATGACAGATGTATTCTTTCGAAAGATGCTGTTGAGCTTGAAGTTAAAATATCCTTACATCTAGATGGACCAATTGCATCCTTCTCTTTATCCTAGGAAACCAGATATAATGCCAGGAAAGTTCATTCTTTGCAAATTGGATGCAACTACAGCTATAGGAAGAACATACCAGCTAACCGCACAAGAGATAACAGATGCATCCAGTATGCTAGTTAAGAGTGGCCACCTGTTCGGAATTTTAGACTTTTTAAATTGTCCCTAAAGGGACAGCAATTATCCTGAAAATTGTTTTTTTTTAATAAATTTATTCCTTAAGTCAAGTATTCAATTGTCAATAATATTACACATGCTAGGATATTGGTATTTTGATTACAACAAAGTGCTGTATTTTTTCTATTAGATTGTTATAATGATAGTAATGAGACTGCAAATGCTATGTTAATCATCTTCAGGACAGGTTAACCATGCACAACTTAAATTAAGCAGCATTGCAACATAATCTGCTAATAGTGCAAATGTCAACTTTGGGACTAAACATTTAGTATTTACATTAAGAAATAAAAATAATTATTATTCGACTAAAGTTGCTTAGTTCACAATTCCAATTGATAAATTTCATCCTTTTGATTTTGAAAGATTCTGTTATTAAATTATATATCTATAACTATTTTTCCTATAATTCACAGATAGTTAAGGGTTTGAAGGAGCATTTTGAATTTTGTGATATTGAATACATGGAAATTCTGGGAAATGTGCCCATAAGATGATAAGTATGAATCCAGCCATTGATGCTTTCCTGCCATAAAATTTTTGTATCATTTGGAGGATGATTATCCTGTATCTATACAAAAGTTTTTCCAGGATGTCCAAATGGTAATGAACATGTATCTACAGCACATTGCTATTGTTCTTTTTTCAAAGTTATCTAAAAATTTATAATACTGTGGCACCTTGAAAAAAAATTGTTGACTGTTGATGTGTTTTCCATAATTGAATCCCTAAAAAAACAACTGGAACAGTAAATACCAGATATACTTTTTTGGGTTAAAAGCTATGACCTGTCTTAATTTTTTGCCAATAGAAGATATGCGGTCAATGAAGTTAGGGGTTCACAAAATGGTTTAGAAAAGCATTTTAGTGTTTTGACATGTAAGCTTGATTTTTCAGAATATAACTTAATGGTTCAGGAGTATAAGTTAGAAACCAATGTTGATCATTTGTATAAAGATTTTCACTTATTAAGGACATTCTTAACTTTGCTGTTAAAACAAAAGTAATAAAGTGGCATGTCTTAACAAATTGAAATTTACACACATAGTAACAACTTTAACAGGAAAGATGAAGCTCAGAAACTGCACTTACCATGGTGTCTGTCTTTACAAAATCTCAGATAAAGAAATTATGTGAGCGAATCAATAACCAACATCCTGTAGAAGCACCCACAAGCTCCAGCTTAGACCCAGCCTTCTTAGCCAAGCTAACCTATCAGCACTCAGTTCCACAGGCAGCCCCAGTATATACCACCACAATTTCAATTAATGAGTAAGTCACTGCCTTGTCTCCAAGAAGATTAAGTTGAGCACATAACTGATGTTTACTGCAGTCAATTTTTTTTAATAGTGTTTAACACCCATTTTTATTACTGCTGCACCACAGGTAGTGGACACTGATGATAAATGAGTTGAAATGATATATTGGGAAAGGATATTTTTTTTAAAGGAAGGAAACGTTCCAGGCCAAAGTTTAGGTACCTCCCCGGCATGTCATTTATGAGGATTGAGGAAAACCTGGAAAAAAAAAAAAACCCAGTCAGGGAGGACACTCCTGGTGGGAATCGAACCCAAAACCTCCCGCTTATGAGTCCATGCCTTAATGACCTTCGGCCACCCGTGGCAGTACCCTGTTGTGGATGTTTGGGAAGATGAATGGGAAGAATCCCATTGAACCACAGGCTTACAACCCAGAAGACTCAATTTGCAAATATTCATATTACTTTTAACAAATCCCCAAGGTTTTACCCTGCAATCATGATGGGTTTATTGCTACAAGAGTATTTACTTTGGAATGTGTCACATAAAAAAAACGAGCACTGTTCAAACTCATGCTAATATTTTCGATTTATCTTCATAAAGCATTGCCTTTTATGCACATTTACACTGTAGTTAACAATATATAAAGTAAGAATATTTTATTTTTGTGAAGATTTTAACAGTCTATTTGTTGATAAAATAAGAATAATCATTACAAATAATTGTGGCTTCATGGGTAGGAAGTAGTAGAAGGTTTCATTGGTCTTGCACATTTACTCTTTGGAAACAGCATGACATCTGCCTGTTGGAGTCACCGAGCTCAATTCAGCATATCTCTATTAGGCTCCACTGAATATCTAGCTTGCAGCAGTGTGAAAAAGTTGTTGATGGAAAGCTGGTTGAAGGGAATGTTACTTTTACTTTATTTGCTTTCATCTTTCTTCGAAGCAAATGCAAGCACCACTTGTTACTATTGGCAGCTATTACGCACCCATTAAAGCTGATAAATGGAAAATTTGCAAAGTATTGTTACTGTTTGTTTCAAAGCATATTAGGTAGAAACAGGAAAAAGTTTTCTGAACGACTTTTGCTATAGATGCTGCAGGTATGAAAGCATAGTATTTTTGAGTTCCAGATATTATTATTATTATTACTGTATTTTTGAACTGAACATTCAGAAATACTATGTTTGAATGTGTTCCTCTTGGGAAGAAAAATCAAAATACATTTCTGGAATGATTTCCTTTGTCTACACAAATAGCTAGTGTGGTGATGGATGTGATTATCATACAGTTGTTGCAGACTCATTCTTGCAGTGATTGCTTCACTATGCTGCCAACTCCATCACAGGAGTAATTGCTGATGTTCTCTTCACCTCTATTCCAAAATCTTCTTTATGAAAGCATAAATTAGCAAAAAAAATGTATTATGTTGTTCTACTGACCCATCAGAAAAATGAAATACATTTTTTTATTTCATTTTTAACTGTGGCCTCCAAGAAGTTTGTTAATTACGTCAGGAAACAGTAGACTGCTATCAAGTTGTGCCCAAGGCATTAAGAAATAATACAACTCAGATGTTCAGTTGTAATACACCACAAATGAGTGCACTATAGCTTGTGTGCCTGCCCAATGATAGCTAGATGCCTCAACCTGCAAGAAAAATGAATACTACTCTGCAAAATCAAGCTGTACAGCAAATTCTGAATGTTTGAGATATTTTTTAATATGATTCAAGGATGAATTTTGTTGTTTTGATACAAAATCATGACAAATCAAAACAGAAAGTTTGTCATAAAAGAAATTAATGAACTATTCTCTACAGTTTTCAAAGAATACCTGTCAACAGTAATCCATTGTCACAATGTTACAGTTTTCCCCACATTTTCATCAAATGCTTCCAAGTATGGTTTTTGTATTTCTCCAGTCTATGGAAATAGTGTACATTCCTCCAGAATGCAATCAATTGATACTGGATTCAAATCACTTTTGCAAGGTAATCCTTGTATGTATTTAATTGCTTCATTTGTTGTTAAAGTTTCAATCATAAGTTTAACATTTAGCATATGCATTATTCATCAAAACAATCCCAAAATAAAACTTTGGGGATTCAACTACAAAATTGGAATTTAATTCAAAATTTTGGACAATCCTATGCGTTCTTTAAAAAGTCAAAAGGCACAAGCCCGCACTATAATTAAATTTGCAATTTGTAAATTCTGTCTGTTGCATTCTTTCCTTCTCCACTCTGTCATTTGTTAACAGCAATATGAACAAATTCTGAGATTTTTTCAAATATAATTTTTTGAGAAAATCAAAGTCAAAAGTTTGGTGCAATTTTGAAAAAGATATATTTTTAAAGAAGTTATAGCTTCATATGAAAGCCTATAAAACATATTTAAAATGAGAGCTTGCCCAGCTTTGTAGCTCAATTCAATAAGTGACAAATCAATTTTGAAAAGATGCATGTCGCACATTCTTTTTCTGAAAAAGTTAAAAAATCATACCAATGTAAGTTTTGGTAATTTTTTTTACATATATCACAGCATTCAGCATACCAAATTTTATTACAGTGAGTTTTAAACCTTGTGTTGATTTGACATGGACTTATGTACCCATAATTATATAATATAACTGCACGCATTGATACACTTTTTCATGTGATAAAAATTGTTCCTTATATAAAATGAGCTAAGATCCGACTGACTATACGGCGTTTCTCTTTACCTTACTCTGGATGTCAGCAGTACCAGGTGGTTTTTGCCATTCACGTTGCTGATGGGCACATAACTGCTTTTTAGGTATATAGTAGTTCATCATTTACACTAATAATATATCCTTATATATTTAAAGAATCTCGGGAAAATTTTGGTTTCATTAGCACAGCATGCAATACATTATCATGAACTAGGTTAAGTGAAAGGTCACTTCTTAGATTAACATTAAAACTTGCTTCATGACACGGGCACATGCAACTTGATTACAACATTCATTTATCACTAAACCTTGCGCAATGGGGAGAAAAAAAGAAATTATTCAGTTTGTTTGTTAACACAGCTTGCAATTCTAGGTTATACTTCTTGCATTTATTTTCTGCACAATGCTGGTTTTGCCATGTGCTTGACAAGGTACATTTACAGTGTGAATAGCTTCAGCCAATTAGGGAAAGGAGATGCAGAAAGACATAATTCTCTCTATTTACATGTGCAATAAACTGAAAAGAACTGCAGTTTAGCAGCTGTCAAGCTACTGCATAACCCCTGCACCACTTGCTGAGCAAAATAACAGTGAAAATATTGAGCTTTGCCCTCGTGGTACAACTGAAGAGTTAAAAATGTTGTATGATATGGTAACAACTAGTTTTTTTTAAATGTTTTACATATTATCTTTTTAATGTAAATGAAAATTGGTCCATCCCAACCACAGTGCACCACATTCTATTCATTTCATTACCATAACCTTTTAGAAAGATCCAATTATTAATCTTAATTAATGTTTTATTACATATTTTTCTTTCAAAATGATATTTTCGAACCAAATATCAAGTGTTCAATCATTATATGCAAGCAGTATGTTTGTTTTATTTCATACTGGACAAAGCAGAAGGTCATTTAAATCCAACATTCTGGAATCTATAGTAACATAGAATACAGAATATGAGGCCAAGGGCATACAATAAGTACACTGGATCTTGATACTAGAATAGTATTTGGTACTTAATAATTATGTTAGTCTGTTGTCTACCTTAATGTGTTTACCACCAAAATAAAGGAAACTTCACTGTTTAAAATCTGTATGATGAAAAAGTTTTCTTGAACACAAACAAGCATCCCTCTATCTGCAAGGCATACTGAGAAATGCACTGTATTGCAATAAACTTAATTCTTCTCCAAAACTTGTATCTTACCTTGGGAGGAGAGTAGAATTCTAGCATGTAGCCACCAACAGTTTTGACTAACGCTAAACGACACTTTTCCCACTTTTGTGTGCCATCTATGTTCTCACCCATTAAAAAGTTAACAATACCTTCTTTTCTACACTCTACTACAATTTTAGCTAACTTTGTCTTGGAATGTTTATCATGTTTTGAATGTTTGTCATGATGATGGGATGACAGTTCAACCTCATCTGAATGCTGCTTATGAAAAAAACCTTTTCCTTTTTTCAATCCTTTAAAGGACAGTCTGCGAAAAAATGGTTTATGATGAGTCTTTGGTGAAGGAGAATCCGCCTCATGTTCAGAATAATCACTAAACTCTTCATGGCTATTGGTACGAGCAGCATTACCTACTCCAGCATTAGCAGTTGACATTACCATGTTGCTACCGTTTGCTATCTTCTCCTTGTGATGATTCGTTAGATTCTTTTTCGTAAATTCTGCCTCAAAATGATCCACAAAGCAGTCCACAAACTTCCGCACGAAATCACGATGTGACACTGTACTTCTTGCGTTTTCAGGCAGATTTGCACTGACATAATTACAAAACGCTTTAGCAAAATCTGATGCTGCAATTTTAGCATGCCTATCACAGAATTCTATCCAGTTCAAACGATCCTCATTTTCATTCTGTGCTCCGGCCATCGCTTAAACTGAACAAGTTAAATTAAACTTCATTTACGAATACTATTAATATGAGAGCGTTCATGACAGAAATTAACGTAAATATCACCTGCCATAATCCTGACCCGCCATAATGACATTTTCCACTGCTTAGTTCAGAACAATATAAACAAACTATATTGAATATAATATAAAAGAGGATGAGTAGTGGAGAGCAAAGGTATACTGCCACAGTACTGAGGAGCTAGAAACGTTAAAATAAAATGGAACGAAAAGGAATATTGTTTATAACTATAAATCATTTTAATTCTCCAGATATAAAAGTATGATTTACATCAAAGTTTTAGCCAATAATAAGTATTTTGACTTAACAAAAGCTGGGTATTTTTTTTAAATTCTATTTCTTTCACTCTCTTTCTGTCATACTTAAGCATTCAATACAACTGCTAGCTATTGATAAAACACTTCCCACTAACGTAGTCGTTTTGTTAACACATGAGGGAAATTCGGGGTTATTTATGATTGGTGAGCAGTGCTTTTTCAGTTTCATAAGTTCAGATTTTATTACCGAAAAATTATGGCGCAACATTTCAGAATACATTAATTTATCCTATAAAAGTTGACTCAAGCAGCAAGCAGGTAGTATGCGGAAACAGGGGGTTTTAATCCCCAACTTGTAAGGTATTTGTAATGGGACTTAGTTTATGAGGTAAGGTATGTCAGACTGCTTTTTTTTCTTTTCCTTATCAGATTTTCAAAAATATCAGATATAATATTCTTATTATACAGGATAAAATTTAGTGACTAATGGTAATTAGTTTTTTTTTTTTTTTTTTGAGTAGTGTTTAACGCCCGTTTTCACTACTGAGGCACCACAGGCGGTGGACACTGATGATACATGAAATGAAATGATAAATTCGGAAAGGATTTTTTTTTAAGGAAGGAAGCGTTCCAGGCCTAAGTTTAGGTACCTCCCCGGCATTTGCCAGATATGAAGACTGAGGAAAACCTGGAAAAAACCCCAGTCAGGGAGGACGGTCCTGGCGGGATTCGAACCGCAGACCTCCCGCTCACGAGTCCGTGCCTTAACGACCTCGGCCACCCGTGGCGGTTGGTAATTAGTAAAATGGTAAATGCTGACACTCTCAATTTCACTCAAAAGTAAGAGAAAATTACAGATATTGATTTCAATTGCATATCAATATGATATTTTTAAAAAAATATTTGTTACATATTTAGAGACTGAAAGGTGTAACTAAATCATTGAAAATAAGATATATTATTTTTCCCCCATTTTTACAATACTACAAATAAATATGTGTTATTGAGCATGTGCAAATGCGATGCATTGGAAACAAAACAAAATATATGTGTAAGGTGCTGTAAGATGGTGGTATCAAGCATGACGCGAACTCTCTGTGCATTATGTAGTACTTAACTTTAACATTTCTTAATTTTAGCCCCATTTAAGACCTATACTCTTTGTGAATTATAATTTTCACATGTTAAAAGATTCAAATTTCTTTAAAAAGCCTATAAATAACGAATGAAGTATTTTACTTAAATGAACAAGGTATGCATAAAATACATTTATCAGAACATATGACAAACAACTCAAAGAAACTATTGTAATATAATATAATTATTATAGTAAAAAACATAATATTTTCCTATTAAGGGAAACTGATTTAAATTAATAACCGTTCTGCGCACTGTTTGCAAATTTTTAGTGCATTCAAGATACACAGGAATTTTGCACAGAAAGTAAATATGTCTTCCTCTTCATACGAGGTTCGCTCAAGGAGCAGGTTTATCTCTTTTGAAGTTCTTCTACTGTGCAGACAATTAGACGTTTTCTGCTACCCCCAGGACCCTTCGAATACATGCTCTGAGCTTACGATTTATTTTTGATTTATTTTCATGTCATTCAATCTTCTTTCTAGTTTTGGCCAGGTTTTTCATATAACTATACCCGTTTATCTGTGAATTGTCTCTGTAGTCCTTAGCACTCTGATCCGCACGATTGTGCACATGTACGCAGTGTTTGACACTTTTGCTCTGAAGGGCAAACCTCTGCTTTTAGATTCGATTGACCTCGAGAGCGGAAAAGCTTCCAGTTTTACTGCTGCCCTAATATGACGGTGCCTGAACAATGATAGAAAGAATGATGTAGGGGTAGAACTTAAAAATGCAATTCCTTCTTATCATAATCTGGAATTGCAGCAATTACAGGCTGGAGCTAGCTGTTAATGATTCTAACATAGAATTTCGCCGAATAAATTCCTTTGAGATATTTTCAGAAAAAGTATATGCTCTATACAACCAATCTCCTAAGAACCAAAGAGAACGAAACACCTGTGCAAGAAATTCGGGGCAACAAATTTTGCATATTGGTAAAAGTTTCACAATTCGGTGGTTTCCATCAATTGAAAGAACTGTGCAGGCTGTGCGGAAAAACGTTGAGAATGTATATTGCCATTTTGAAACGGCTGAGATTATATTACAAGAGATCATAAAGAAATAGCTAAATATTCTGATTTACAGAAATATTTGACTTGTAGAGTTTGTAACAAATGTAGGAAATGTTCGAGCACTGACAGAATTAGCCGATCTGTCATGTTGTCTTCAAAAGAGGAAAATGACACTTTCAACAGCAGATACCGATAAAAACAACTATGAAGAGTATTTCACTCACTGCAGAAAAATCTATCGCATTATACCAGGTAGCTAATAGTAAGGCTAAGTTAAGTGCATTAAAATATTTGCCTCTGCCAAGGTGCAATAAAACACAAAGCATCAGTGCAGGACAGCAATATAGGAGCCTTGCTGTCAATTTACAATCAAGATTATTAACTGCTCAGCTATCTCACAAAGGAATGCACGAGTTTGCAAAATAGTATTACCTATATTGATCTTCTGCACCTCTTAACTATGTAATATTCATTCTGAATAGCCTCAGGAGTTAGGTATAATGTATGGAGAAAAAAGTATAATACACATCTGTAATCAAAGTAGAATATCAGGTAATTTAAAATTATTAGAGTTTTCAGAGAGTACAACGAATATAGAAATTATGAAAGACAGCCAAATGCTCTATTGCCACTTCTTTGTGCTTCCGACACTATGACTCTATGAACGCCTAAGTATGAACAGTCATTTAGTTTCAAGAATGAGAATGTAGCCCCAATCGAAATGTTCTTTTGGTGGAACAAATAACTGATTTGATATTCATCATTTTAACTGGGCATTTTAATTTTGAATTTAACCCATTGCCATACGTGAAATTCTGATTGTTAACTGAGAGGTGATCATTGGAAGAATTCTTCTGTTATAAACGAAAAATGACTGCAGAACAACACTCCTTCAAGCCAGTTTGGAAAGCTCTAAAGAATTAGATCAGTGGTGGTAGTTCATGTTTTCCAACTAAAGCCCTGCATATATAGCGTTGGTTACATTTGCAGTTTTGTACATAAAAATGCACGAAACTGAGAAATATAAATACTGGTTATACTTGTTCGGTTTAAAAAATTTAGCGGCTTAATAAAGTCCTTTCCCAGGGTCAGAAGTTCAGTTACGGATGCACGAAAAACACGACCTATCCTGAAAGAAGCAGAGAAAAAGGGTGAACAAGTCACAAGTCAGTGGAAAGAAGAAGTAATAATTACAGAATCCAATTCAGTACTACTTCTACTCTGTAGAGGACGAAGAAAATCCCAGTGCAAATCAAAAGAAAATAAATGATCAAGAAGGTAACATGGAAAAAGTGGTATAGCAATGTTATTCTCGGTGGAAGCCCAAAGTTACGATTTAAGGCGACAGTCATGCCAGGAGTCTTGCTCCTAAAGAGGACTTAATTCCTATTTTGTTTATTTACGGACGCTCTTTAACATCTTAGGTCATCAGCGTCCCATTCAAACCAGGGCATGAAACGGCCGAAAATTTTTGCTCAGAGGTCTCGTCTTTCAGACTCGAGGTTCTTTTTGGTGCCGTAAATGTATGACACGGGACCCATGGCTTTACTTCCCTTCCGAAGGAAGCCACATTTAGGATTTTTACGCCCAGAAAAATTCCATCGATCCTGGCCGGGTTTGAACCCGTGATCTTGGGTTTAGCAGACAAGTACGGTTAACACTGCATCACCAGAATCGACCTTAAAGTAAACGAAACTACTGGCAATTTTCAGGTGTTGGGCTATATGAAACCTATTGCTAACTGTTGTGCAGTGATTTCATATATTCATTCTGTATCCGAACGTGATACTAAAATGCGAATATTGTAACGGAGCTGATATTGCTGTGAGTGAAATACATAAAAGGTGGAAAGTCAACAAAAGCTCAAAATTTATTGTTGTGAATATCCAACGTCATTATGATTTAGCATATGTCTCGTGTGTAAACATAGTTGTAACAAATTTTTATATAAAACTCGATGTTCTGGATATGCAAATGTTTAAATAAATTGTCCAATAACATAATAGTAAATACCCAAGGTGAAAATTCATATCAGCAATCTGATTGACTAGTAAATGGTCAAAGCACAAAGCCAGATGCATACGAAATGGATTTCATTTACAATAGAGTGTTGTATCACAACACGCAGTACATCTCTAACAAGATAAATCTATTAGAAAGTTTACAGTATGCAAATCTTCATGTAACTATATTTACTGAACATGGTCTCATCGAGCATCAGTCAAAATTTGTCCAATTTGTAAATTATAAAAAAATTAACGTTTTGCCGAAAAGAGCAGAGAATTGGTGTAGAATCCGTGTACAACAAAAGGGGGTGGGGATAAAATGCAGTAAAATAAAAATGGAGAAATAATGTAAAAACAACGTTTAAAATAAGAGGTTCACAACTTTACATTTATGATAGTAAAATGATGATGTTTGGAATAATAGATCACCAAACTCAACACTTATGCACATTAAAAGAGTTCTTAAAGGCACACTTTAGAGATATGAGAGATTTGAAATTATAATAATGAGTGATCTTATGCAGAAAATGCTAACAAAGAATTTGAAGATATTTTATACAGTTTTAATCTTAAAGATGTAGTATTAGGCCTAACTAAAATTACTAAACAGTCGTGCAGAGCAATAGATCACACAATAAAAGAAATATATAAACGAATCGAAATTAACTACTTAAATAACGATTTTCATATTTTGGATCACACACCACAAATTATCGGTGTACATAATTGAATTACCCTTACAGACAGTACCGTCTTGTGCACCAGTCACGCATCCTTTCAGGAACGGTAGCGGAGAGTAGCGGAGAAAACCGTACCCAATTACAAGGAATGACTGCATCGATACGGAGAAATCGTAGTGCGACTTCAACAAACACAGGCGGATATAACAGTCATATTATACAGAAATAATCCATCGTACGCCATAAGTAGCTTTGTAGGAAGCATGTTAGTAGCTAATCATGTTTCGTATACAGCAAAATCAAACGGGAAACTATAATGTAGCAGTGTAACACTTTGCTATTTATATGGGAAAAGGCATGCGCTTTTATTGGTATTTGCATGTATGTAAACTGTATAAGCGAGATATTTCTTAATTTGAGGTGGAACTAACGGCACCTTTTCCATATTGCAGAAAAAAAAAAAAAAAATAGCAATGCAGAGAAGGTGTGGTATGATTTCAACATATTCAGCCAGATGTAACAGTCGTAATGGACAGAAACAAGTAATCTTATGCCAAGCCCATTCCAAGTAATGACTGCTTATATGGGGAGAAGTTGTAATGTGATTTCAACAAATACAGGCGGATATAAGCATTGTAACGCATAGAAACATACGAGGTGGTATCCAGAATATTCGGGATTGGTACTGCCATCTGATCAAAAACTTACTTTGAGACTAATGACCGCCGTCACCCTCGAAGTAGTTCTCTTCCACACGTATACACCGGTCCCAGCGATTCTGCCATTTTCCAGGTGCATCCTGGAAGTCATGTTCTTTGAGGGTGTTTAGCACAGACGGGATTTCTTCTTGAATCTTTTCAATTGTGTCAAACCGACGTCTTTTCAACTTAATTTTCAGTTTGGGGAATAGAGCCGAAGTCGCAGGGTGCCAAATTGGGCGAGTATGGTGGGCGGGGGACAACCGCCCTGTTGTTTTTCGTCAAAAAGCTCCTGGTGAACAAGGAATTGTGAAAGGGCGCGTTATTGTGATGCAGCAGCCAATTCCCTTGTCGCCAAAGTTCGGGCCGTCGTCTTCGCACATTTTTCAATTCACAGTAGTACGTGGAATTCACTGTTCGATTTGGTGGTACGAATTCTTTGTGCACAATACCCGTGGTCAAAGAAAACGAGGAGCATACTCTTGATTTGTGTTGCCTTTTTTCTTTTTCTTTCTTTCTTTTTTTCTCTCTCTCTCTCTCTCTCTCTCTCTGACGAGTTCGGGCTCTTCCACTGGGAGGATTGTTGTTTTGTCTCAGGGTCATAAGCGTACATCCAGCTCTTGCAGCCGATGAAGACCCTGGACAAGAAAGTTGGGCCATTGGATACGTCTGACGAAGCTCCGTGTAAACTTCAACACGCTGCCTGTGCCTTCTGATCAGCAGTCCGAATTTTTGGCACAAATTTTGTTTGCGGTGACACGATGCATGTCCAATTCATCAATTAAAATTCGTTGACATATCCCATAACCAATTCCCACTTCATGAGCAAGGTCTTCAATGGTTTTACATCAATCCTCACGAACAATGTCAGGTGTTGTGCATCGGACGGACCTATCGGTGTAAGCATCGTCTTCGATAGCTGTATGATCGGCCTGAACCAGCATACCACTCAAATGCACGTGTACGGTTCATGCTTTGTCCCCCAAATACTTGTTGAATCATTGCGAGGGTCTCCGTAGCTTTTTTTTCCGAGATTTGCTCAGAATTTGATGCACACTTTCTGTTCTAATCTTGGATCCATCGTAAAATCGCCACTCACTACACACAGAGTATCGTGAAAAGTATTATAGAATCTCAACACACCTACCCAGCTGCACGAAACTAAATACTCACTCATCAGATGTGCTAATGTTGCCCCCTGGCGTACAAAACTCTACTGCAACTACTGTCGAGATGGCAGCACCAGTCCCGAATATTGTG
The DNA here is from genome assembly GCA_030762175.1 of Metallyticus violacea. Lineage (NCBI taxonomy): Eukaryota > Metazoa > Arthropoda > Insecta > Mantodea > Metallyticidae > Metallyticus > Metallyticus violacea. The sequence continues at coordinate 83,776,625 of CM060831.1, read as the reverse complement.
GATGCCACCTCGTATACTATAAATACTTTGTAGAAAGCATGGTTGTAGTTTATCACATTTAGTATACAGCGAAATAAAATGGGGAAACCGCCAAAATAGCCGTGTAACACGTAAAGGAAATGATAATTATACGGGAAAAGACATGCGTTTTTATCAGTATAAAATTTTATGTATTCCGAAATGTATGAACGAGATATTTCTAAATTTGAGATGGGGTTATGGCTCGTAATGCTGAAGTCAAGTCTTTTCACTTATAATGATCCTCACCATTATCCGTTACCAGACGCTGAAGCTCCCGACACATGTCCACTCGCACAGTCTTCTTTTAAGGAGTCAACAATCTCGGCACCCATCTGGCATAGACCCATTTTACGTCTCATACGTAAGCGATGGTGCAGAACGGTGAACGCATTGCCATGGAAAATATATATCTGCCAGTCTATCCACTGCTATTTATCTATCTTTCCGAAGTAATGACGGAAATTGTGTAATAATGGTCTCGTTCACTGCAGTAGTTGGAGCACCCGGACAGTCCTGCTGTGTTGTTCAAACATGACGCTCCTTAAGCTCTTTGAACAAAAAACATTTAGATCAGCCTAATTAATGATCCTTATGAAGCGACTCCATTTTACGCAACCGACTGGCAAACACTCGCTCTTTGCTGGGGTACTATACTAAGACGCATGCGCGTACATGTTTATACTTTTTTCCATTAATCCACTCGAGATCACGTCCTCTCATTAAAATTGTTTCTGAAAAAGAAAAAATTCTCAATTTTATTGACTAGCTTGTGTGTGTGTGTGTGTTTGGGTTTAAAGTAGGAACAATTATGAGTTTAGTTTAAAAACTATAAAATACTAATAATGAGATTGCTTAGTTAAAATAACATGCGTGTTGTATTTTGTGAACAGCAGATGTGCATTTTACACTTTTACACTTGAAGAATTCTTGGATTAGGTTTAAGGTTTTTTTATGCAGCTTCTTTTACAAATTTTAATATAATTTACGGCAGAAGCATTCTTCTTGGTTTCCTTTAAATTTTAATTATAGTTCCCTCTGCTGTAACACTGGTGTCTAATTATATAGATGAACTAGTTCGTTCTCTCCTGAGAGATGAAATTTCTCATTTACATTTGTAAATATCTTAAAGAAAACAACGATCGCAAGACATAATGGGTAAATTAGCAGTTATTTTCAGTATTCTGTAAACATTGTGGAAAATATTCAAAGCAGTAACAAAATCCACTTGATCAGGAGTTCGTCTTGCACATGCAGTTTCTTCTACATATTTTAAATTCTTTTAATTAAACTTCTGTACTCACAAGCACATCATCTGATCATTTTTTTTTAATACTGTTTCAACTAATGTACCACAGGCGGTGGACACCGATGATGCATAAGATGAAATTATTTTTTTAAGGCAGGAAACATTCCAGGCCTTAGTTTAGGATACCTCCCCGATATTTGCCAGTTATAATTGAGGAAAACCTGAAAAAATCCTCAATTTGGGAGAATGGTCCTGGTGGCATTTGAATCCCAGACCTCCCGTTCAAGAGTCAGCACCTTAACGACTTCAGCCACCTGTGGCAGTATTTGGTCATTGCATCATCATTAAATGTGCAGTAGAAATTGTGTAATTGTGTGCCTCTACTATCAAGTAAGGAAGGAAAATTTCAATATTCTTAAGGCACACTTTATTTTTAAGAATCTATCTTTCAGATAGCTTTCAAATAAGCAATAAAATGTAATGATATTACAAGTCCATAATTGTCAAAGTTTGTTCTAAATTAAGTTTTAACTTCCAACTTACTGTGGTATTCGTATTTTCTCAATGCCTATGTTATGAAGATTTTCTTCAGGTTCCAAGAAATAAGTATGAAAATGTGATCTCATATAAATATATATATTCTTTTTTTCAAATTCTCACATAATTTAACACATTTCTATTTGTTTTGACTGTAAAGCAGTAAACAGAGGTCTCAGAAAGCTGAGAATAGGTATACATCACAAATAAGTAAAAGTAAGTTGTTTTTATTTTTTGTTAAATATTAAAAAAACAGGTATATTATTATATTGTTTATATAATTGTATAGGTAATGAGTTTTGTTTCTAATTATTTGTTGCTAATGGCATAGAAATTTGCAGTCAATACAGGAATCTTTTTTCTAAAATAAAAGCTAGGAATAAGGAATAGGTAGATAGGTTTAGAATAACTGAGTGACTTTGTAACATTTACATCACTAATAGTTTTTAAAAGAGGAAAACTAAGTTTCTGGAGCTAATCGCTCCCATCTTCAGTTCCAGTTCGACTGCCGGCCTTGTTCTTTGTGGTGGTTTGGTTTGTCTCTGGTGGCGGTTGGATGAACTTCTGTATTAAGACGTCACTTGGTGGGATTTCAAAGTTCAAAATGCTACATTTGTTCTTCCAGATATAAATGTTTTCCCAGACGGCGAGTTCTGTTTTCCCTGTAATGTTTTTAAGTAGTTTGGGATTGCTGTTTATGTTTTTTTTTTTCCAAAAATGCCAAGCTACTGCTGATTATTCTTCCTGTCTTTGTTTTATGTTCCTGATGTGTCCTTTTGCTGGTGTTTATGTTTCTTTTAGTCTTTCCTATTTAAATTTTTTCACAATCGATACATTCCATCTGATATATTCCTAATTTGTTCTCTTCAGGAATTTCCTCTTTTAGTTTAGAATTTAGTATATTTTTTCTGGAGTAACTGCTTTTTGGAGCTAAAATAGTGTTTTGTTTTTTGAAAATCTTTTGGAATTTCAAAAAACGAAACATTATTTTAGCTCCAAAAAGCAGTTACTCCAGAAAAAATATACTAAATTCTAAACTAAAAGAGGAAATTCCTGAAGAGAACAAATTAGGAATATATCAGATGGAATGTATCGATTGTGAAAAAATTTACATGGGAAAGACTAAAGGAAACATAAAAACACGAGCAAAATGAACACATCAGGAACATAAAACAAAAACAGGAAGAAAAATCAGCAGTAGCTTGGCATTTTTGGAATGAAAAACATAATATAAACAGGAATCCCAAACTACTTAAAAACATTACAGGGAAAACAGAACTCGCCATCTGGGAAAACATTTATATCTGGAAGAACAAATGTAGCGTTTTCAACTTTAAAATCCCACCAAGTGACATCTTAATACAGAAGTTCATCCAACCGCCACCAGAGACAAACCAAACCACCACAAAGAACAAGGCCGGCAGTCGAACTGGAACTGAAGATGGGAGTGATTAGCTCCAGAAACTAAGTTTTCCTCTTTTAAAAATATTAGTGATGTAAGTGTTACAAAGTCGACTCAGTTATTCTAAACTTTATTAAACATCACTGTTACAAACGTTCACCATATTTAACTAATAGGTAGATTATTTTTAAAGAAATATATTTGCATATGAATGGACTAGACACAAATTGGCATTTATTTGTAATAACAATAAATTGCTACACATATGCATATAAAATGTATATGTATATCTTAGCCACAACAGCGACCCATTTATGACAAAAAATTTTTTACAGAATATATAAATTTGTACAATATGTTATTTGTTTAAAAGTCTGCATTAAAAGTCAAATATAAAAGAAAAATAATATTTGCCTAATTCTGGACACTTTGCCATTTTAACTTTTCTTTATTGTGAAGAGCAAAAGTGCTTCAGAACTAAACATACTGTGTATGTGTGCCATAAAGTGGAAGAATATCGGATGCAATGGTAATTTTGGATAGTAATGGTATTGTATTTCTGAAGTTGGTATTGCAGCTGATATTTCTCCTGCAGTTTTGTTGCTTAGTACTGGTATGTTTACCTAGTTTTCCAACATGCTCCATTGCATGTGTCACAGTGCTATATGGCTGTAATAATCATGATTGTTATTAGTGATTCTTTCGTAACAATAAACTTCCATTGCCACAGTATTACAGAAACAAAAAGTAAGCATAACTACTCTGTGATCTATATTCCTGAATTATTGCAATGAAATGGAATTTTAGTTTTTCTGCCAATGGCCGGTTTGAGATATTAACAATATCTCAATTAATATTAATATTAATATTCTCTTTAAGTTTCTAGAGCGTTGTATTCTTATTAAGCTCAGATGTTACATATTTTGGTCAGAAATCACTAACATAATTATATCTCAAAAACATAATTTTGGATTTATGCCAGAACAATGACAATATTCTGTCTAATATAAAATGACCAATTGGAAATATAAAAGAAAATTTGGTGTTACTCCAAGATGTTCCTGTGTATCTGGAGAAGAAAATTGCTGCAATAAGATACAGAAAGGCTTTAGATCAATTCAATGTACTTTGGTATGTTGGAGAACAAAGTAAATAACACTGACCTTGAAAGATTGGAAGACCATTTTATAAATCAGATTACTTATTCATATTGTACACCGTATTAGCCTAGCTGTACACTGAGGTTTTTCATTTAGCTGGGATAATCTAATTATTTGATTTACTTATGGATCTGTTTAATATCTCAGGTCATCAGCATTCCATTCAATTTAAGGAGTAAAATGGTTATACATTTTGCTGAGTACTCTTCTATCAGGCTTGAGGTTCTATTAAGTGCCATATACCTACAATGTGTTCTTGGGCCTATGAGGCAAGTATGGTTACCATTAGGACTGACAAGGTATGTGGTGAAAGGGTATCTTGACAAATGTGGATGAAAAGAAAAAAATATTTTCTCATAATTTTTTCAGGTAGCAAATGGTCATGTTCACTTCTTCAGCGCCACTCCCCTATGTATGACTTCCTTCAGAAGGGAAGTAAAGCTGTGGGTCCTATGTCACAGATTTACAGCATGTAAAGAACCTCAAGCCTGAAAGAGGAGGTCTCTGAGCAAAATTTATTGGCCGTTTCATGCCCTGAATTGAATGGGATGCTAAATGGGGTGAGATTTTAAAGGGTGTCTGTATATAAACCAAATAAATAAAATAAATACCACTCCAGTGTCCTAAGTGTTTGATTTAGTAAGAATATAAAATACAGCAAGCTGTAAGTCCCTTATGAGAGAGTAAAATCTTATTTTCTGAATATTGAAGAGACAGTCAAAAACCTGTTCTTGGTAAGAAACAGCTAATTGTCAGAAGAGGGACAAAACACTCAGATGGTACTTGACTCCTCAAAGGGTATTTCTTTAATAATGGCTGTCTCTGGTCATAGCAAGCTCCTACTTGCATATGTGCACTGTTAAGTCAAGCACCTATAGCTTACATGGTAGAAGGCCCCCAAGAGTTTCCATAATAACTGTAACACAGTTTGTGGTTTGATCTTCCAATATTTGAAGGCTAGTCTTACACTATTGCAGTCAACTTAAGCCTATGGAAGGACCAAACAATCTAACAAGTCACATTTCCCTCAGAGTTATCAGGAATGCTCAGTAATACAGCATCTCTTTTATTTTATTGTAATTAGACACTGCAGTCAATGGATGTGAGTTTCTTCAAACCTCTGAAAGCTACATGGTGAACAGTACTCTCAAACTGAAAGAAATGAACCAATATCAAAAGATGCCTTTCTGTCACTTCTATAAGAAACTCATCATAAAATCTCAGCAAAGGGGTAGATGTTCTTCCATGAAAACTCATTTATATCATGGAAAATATGATAGTGATAATAGATCAATGACTGAAATACCAGAAGCAAGCAGAAAATACTCTGATAGTGATTAGGGATGCAAGTTATGGAACAGGAAGAAATTTAGAAATGGAGGCTTACTGTTGATTTCACAATGATGTCAGTGCTAGAGAAGTGGAACGAAATTTCTTCAACCATATCAAGACAGTAAATCTCTATTCATATTTCCATAAATTCCAGATTTCAAACAGTCAAAGAGTGCTACTGACACCTTCATAAGAGAAAGGAAAAGTTCATTTTCAAAGAAAAAGTTCTCTAAAGACATTGTAAAATTTTTTTTAATTATAAGTTTTCAAGATATACTCCAAGTTCAATTTTATAGATGACTATGCTGTGATTAACATTTGATTTGTATTACCTTTTACAATAATCCATATTGATATGAGAATTATACATACAAATCAAATAAAGGGAATGTCTGGCAACTATTTTTTTCTCACAAATAACACGAAAAATCTAAGATATACAATTGAAAGTGTATGGAGTGTACTTTCAAATGAAGCCACCAGGTGATGTGTGTGAACAGAGCTGCGTGTCTCAGCATGCCCCAAAGTTCAAATGGTGAGTAATATGTCAAGAATGGAGATCATGCTGTTGCTTTATCATGGAGAATAAGACATTGTTAAAAATTTCTGGCCATTTGGTGCCTGTATCACAGTGCAATTGTAAAACCAAAAAATACCTGCAATACTGGGTATTTACAGTGGTCCCCTCATGTACTGGATTGGATGACATGCAAGCGCATCTTGACTGTCATATGCCAGAATGACCGTGACTTTTGTTTGTGAAGGAGTTTGGCAAACCTTGCGCTTGAATGGTAACCCAGGTGGCAGCACATTTTACTATCACTGGACTGTTGTTTGAATTCTGGTTTATACGCCCTTGCCCATGTTTTATCAATTGCAATGATGTGATTCTTCCTGAAATCTTGTCAGATTGATACGACATGTTTCATGAGTCCACTTATGTACCTCAATTGATGTGGCACCCACTTTGCACACATTTTCTACATATTCAGGTCCTCCAGTAAAATGTGGTACAATATTTTTGTCAGATTTCCTGTTTGCTCTTCTAATTCCACAAGTGTCCAGTGCCTTCATCCTTGTCTGCGAAGAGCAGATAAGCAGATGATATTCTGCTCCATTTGAAGGCCTCTGTCCACCTTTCCACAATTTGACAGAACAGGACATATGCACCCAGTGCTTCCTGTAGTTCTTTGTGGCATTCGAGCATATGGAGAAATACTATTTTCACATATGCAAGTTGTTCACTCTTCATGACCTCCATTCTTCACCACTGTCTCTCACCAACTGAACTTCAGGGCATGCTGAGACATGCACCTCTGCTCACATACAACATCTGGTGACTTCATTCAAAAGTGAATTCTGCACACTTTCAATCATATATCTTAGATTTTTTTGTGTAGTTCCTTGTTCGCAAGAAAATAAAAGTTGCCATGACTTATGATTTATCTCCCATAGTTTGAAAAAATGCATTTTATTAAGTGCTAAGACTAACTAACTTAGTGTATAATTATCAAATGTGCAAACTTAAAATCAGACCTGGGTAGGGTAGGGGGCCGGATCCGTTCGGTACAGATGCTGTGGTGCGAGCTCTGCCTCCCCGAGCACTCGTGGTACTTCTAACGTATGAGAAGTATGCTGGGGTGGGCTAAGCCCCCCTTCCCACAGGGTGGAAGGTGCCCACATGGGTTGGCTTCGGTAGTGGCAGGGTAGTGGTTCCCAATACTCATGGGAGATTGAGTACCCGGCCGAGGGGGAGCGATGATGGAGAGTGCCTCAGGCGTGTATCCTAAGCAAACCCAGAGCTGGGGGGTGTTGAGCTGCTTTAATGCTCGGGTGCTCACCTGCAGAGTGAGAAGGCCGATGCTAGATAGGCCACCAGCGGGTGGGGCGTACTGGATATCCGCCCATGTGCCAGGGTTTCGAAGTGGAGAAGCTCAACGGTACAGGCACGGCGCGAATCCTTTATGTCCAATGGGTCCTCGTTTTTCCATAATGAGGGCCACCAAACCACCGACAAAATAACCAGGTTGGTTCCCGCCCCGGATCCACGTTTGATGGGTGCACCGGGGTAGCGAGGCGTTTGGGAAGCCATGTCTCACATAAATTGAAAATGGTCGACCCCCTTTTGGGTGTTTCCGGACCCACCGGATAGCCCGTCTGGGTACCCTTAGGGGTACTTGGCGCCAGACGTGCCTGGCGTAAAGAATGTCCTGCACGGAAGGGCGGGTCCTTGTGGGAGGTCCATGGATCCAACCCCGGGGTGAGGCTGGAGACGGGGCTGTTCTCTGTAATAGGTAGCCAATAAAAGCCCTTGCCGCCGTCTGGGGAAGGACGCACTCTTGGACAGAGGAAGGGGCCGGCCGGGTAGGCGCCACCCCATACCCGAGGGCGTAGTTTTGCGCTGGGTAACCGGCGGGAACTATGACTCTCTTAAGTAGCCAAATGCCTCGTCATGTAATTAGTGACGCGCATGAGTGGATTAACGAGATTCCCTCTGTCCCTATCTACTATTTAGTGAAACCACTGCCAAGGGAACGGGCTTGGAAGAATCAGCGGGGAAAGAAGACCCTGTTGAGCTTGACTCTAGTCTGACACTGTAAGGAGACATGAGAGTTGTAGCATAAGTGGGAGGCGCCCCTGTGGTGTCGACAGTGAAATATCACTACTTTCATCGTTTCTTTACTTACTCACCTAGAATGGCCAACTAAGCGAGCATTCATAAGCCATTCCTTCTAAAGGAGGCCTTACCCTTTATGGGACACACTGACTAATTCATTCATTTCATCTGAAATAATACACAATCAACAAAATTAAGAAAATATGCAAGTAGAAATTAATGTATAAATTTACCCCAGAACTGGGATTACATTAGATACTTTTATTTAATAAATAATGTGTTATAATAATAGATTCCTCTTATATGTAAGACACACAAGAATTTAAAATGATTGAGTCGAATTTGTAACACTTACATCAATGATACAAATGTTACAAATTTGACTCAATCATTTTAAATTCTTAGTATAAAAACATCATTGTTAGAAAAGTCCATCATATTTAACTAATATAAGACATATCTCTAATATTTTACATTTTCAGAATAAAAGAAAAACACACCATTATCTGAACTTCAGTTATTTATATTACAGATTCATCCGATATTACCTTACTTTACGGTACATATGTAAGTATGTTTTATGCATATGTGTGTGAAAACTATAATAATTATATGTGTATGTGTTTTTTACTTTCTTCTGCATTATTGTAAACAAGAACAAGATGTCAAAATGTAATAAGAAACAAATACTGAATACTGATACCCATAATATGCAATATTTTGGTTAGCTGTGGTTAACTCTATTTAAATCATTAATTTGTTTACTTGTGAAGGAGGTCTATCTGAAACATGCATGCTATGAGTTCCCGTACCCTGCGTTTATTTCTTATTGTACTGAAACTACTAGTTCTTGTTTATTAGTTATATATCATACAAGTTATATAAATTTACATATGCACATGCTACTGATTTCCAATTACATTTTAAAATCCTTTATTTATAAACTGCATCTGTATTTAAATTTGTATTCTCTCTAATATTATGCACTGATATTTTTGTTCCAGTTACAAAAAGCATTCATATCCATTTGCTATGTACAATTTCTGCTAGCACTGTTAACATGCAGTCACTGATTTTTCAAATCAGAGGAACTATCACAATATTTTCAAAATGAGGAATCTGAAAAATACTCATAATGAGAATTTGTACATGGTTGGCAGTCTTGAAATAGATGAGCTTTATTGTATTTAACATTTTCCATATTAACCAACAAACATAACATTTATTTGGAAGGGCTAACAAATGCATATAGCCTAATGATATAAAACATGATTTAAAGCTGTGAGCAAACAGTCAACATAGCTATTAGAACTTACTTTGTTTCTCAAATGGAAAGTGTTTTGTTCTAGAATGTTTTCACAGCACTTATGTCAACTGGTGATACCGTGTTCGATCCCTGGCTAGGACATGTTGCTTGGGTAGGGTTTTTTTAGGAGCTTTCTTTACAATATGAGCTAATTTATGCTAAGACTTGTGAACTGATTCGCATCATCAATTCATTCCATTTATCATTTTGAAAGACCTGACAATTGATACGATGAACACTTACCAAAATAAAAGCACTAACATATCAGCAATCTTTTGCATTATAGGTTTGTACTCAGTGTACTGCTCTTTAGTATACTAATTTATTACAGATCTGGGTCAAATTGTTATTTATTTTTGTTACTCTGCATGACACGTGGACAATTAAACTTTGAGCACATTAATTCAAATAGCGTTTTATGAATTTTCACATTTAGGTGATAGACGTCTTAGTTTCATAGCAGTGCTGTCTCTACTCTTGTACTTGTTATTTATTCACCATTAACAACCTGTACTGACTTTTGTTTTAATTTGGTTTATTTATGGATGCTATTTTAACAACTCAGGTCATCAGTGGCCCATTCCATTCAGGGTGTGAAACGGCCAACAAATTTTGCTCAGAGGTCTTTTCTTTCAGGCTTGAGGCTCTTTATTGTGCCGTAAATGTACGACACTGGACCCACGGCTTTACTTCCCTTCTGAAGGAAGCCATTCTTAGGATTTTTATGCCCGGAAAAATCCATCAGTCCTGGCTGGGTTTGAACCGCGATCTTGGGTTTAGGAGGCACGACACCACCAGGACCAATGTACTGACTGTCTTCAGAATGGTTTTAGTATTAATGAACAATGAATATTTTTGTTTTATATGCTGTGGGGCCATGATATTAAATTTCTAGATTTGAAAATTGGGGAGGGGGAAAAGAGTAAATAAATAATTAAATAAGTAAAACTTAAACCAGGCAGCGTGAATAAGCTGGTTTTGCACTGAGATTCTAACCAGTTGTGCCAGTACAGGTGTCTGTTTTAACCTAAATTTTTTGAACTAATAATGCAAGCACACCTAGTTTATTATTTTTTCTTTGCAAGTGTTATTTCACATATATGGAGCATCTTAAATACTAAACTGGATTAAACTTTGCAAACTTAAACTAGCACCCATACTAATGGCTTTCTTCTTCAATTAGAGCATAGAGCAAATCACTTGAAAACTTATCTGCTTATATTAGGAAAGCTATCATAGGTATCAGGTAGTGATCAGGTTTATTCTTCTTCATATCTAATCTCTCCACAACATAAATTAACATTAACAGCCCAAGAAGAATCTTCTTTAACCACTGTGTGACACACTTCATCTCAACATTGTTGATATTAAGAAAATTGAAATAACACTCATACTATTAACTGTATAACAGAAGCCTTGTTTTGAAATGCATATTGTATAATTTTATTTACGGTTACGTTAGCTACCAACTGTCTTAGCTTTTTTAGCAAGAATTAGATATTATAACAAAAAAATGAGAAAAAAATTTACATAATCAAAAATGAAAACTGCATCATGAACTTTGAACATCATCATTGGGTATATTTGATAAATTTCTCCGATGGCCTACAGAGTATGCTTCTACTAGATGGTCTTCTGTGATGATGGAAACAAATGTTCCCAAAACATGTACAATTATAAAAACCAAGTAAGTGAAGTATAAGTGTCACCAAACCAACTCTATATCAATTGTAAACTTAAAATAATTTAGGAACAGTTAAGTTTATACAAATGAGTCAATATTAGGTGACACTAAAACTTCACTAGTTAAATTCTTCAGAATGCTCTCATCCTCAACTCGGGACCGGCTCTTTATCAATATTGATATTTGTTTTATTTTTTTATAATAACAAGGTAAACAAAATACCTATGATAAAACTACTAAGCGTGATATGAAATGACAAATCTAGTTTGAATCAACCCATAAAATCAATGCCTAAAAACAAAACTTTTGAAGAAAATATTCCCCATATAGAGACAATTTATTATGGAAATCTTTAAACCTTTGGCATTTAAAAACCCATGTTCAGTTGCATTGAGGCCGTGCCACTCTATTTACTTATTTGGTAAATAAATTGTTAATTGATAATACCTCTACTTTATTACCATGCAAATTATAATGATGTAATTGCATGATATTGCAATTAGATGGTCAGTACAATTAAGTACAACAGCAAATGCCAGTATTGCACTTGTGTTTTATAGGCATACACTCCTACAGCTTCCCATTTGAAAAGGAAAAAAAAAAAAAAAAAAGTTAAAATAACCAAGTTTTTTTGAAAAGCATACTGTGTTATGAAAATAACAAATTTGATCATCCCTGATTTCAGTTTTTCATGCTGAAATGTACAAAAGAAAAGAAAGAAGCATAAAAATTGTTCAAAATATTATAGGCATTACATTCCTTTATATTCCCAGTGTATGTTATTGCAAAAATGCTGAAAATGCATTGAAAGAAACATGCATCTGTGAGTTATTATATTATATAATTCATAATGTATTTCTACAAGTCTGAGCTTGCATTGAAAAGAGGTTGATGGTGTAATCATATGCTGCTTTAGAGAAACATATGTTATTACAAATGAAAAAACCATTGCTGCAGAGTGCATCCAAAAATGAGGGTAGAGGTCAACCAATGATGCATTGCAAGTATAGAGGAAATAATTAAACAGTCATTTTAAAAAGGGAGGTCTGATATCTGCCATGACACTCAAATATTCTGAAAACTATCTGAGATGAAAAGGAATGGCCAACCAATATTGTCCTTATTCCTAAAATTAAATATGCTCCAATCAATCTTTAAAGCAGTTTAATCCTTTAAAAGTCATTGTAGTTTTTATGTTTATTACAAATTTTAAATATGGCTGCATCAAATTCATAGGCCATCAATGGTCTGAGTTACAAGTATGAAATCTGCAAAGCACATATCTATTTTTTTGATCACATTCAACATTTAGCTGTTTGGTTATGCTCTATTCAATAAAACTTTGGAGAATATTAAGGGCAGAGAAAAACATTGCAAAACAGTTTTTTAAAATTACATTCAACAAAATTTCAGTTGCCCTTTTAAAACTAATACCTAGAAAAGCAATATTTTAATTTACAAATCAATATGAACTACTCTAAAGTTTGTCAGAAAAAATTAAAAAAAATATATATACTTCTGCATATGAACATTCCTAATGTTATACAAATAATCATGGTAAACTGAAACGCCAACTGAGCATGTTAATGGATGGTGGTAATTTTCATATTAGTGTTATGAAAATATATTGCCTGCAAAAATGTTAGGTTACAATCTTACTATGAACTTTTAAGATCTGTCCTGGATAAAGTGCCCAAAAAGAAATGGAAGCAGCAATGGCAATAATAACTGTGGCAAAAGTGAAAATTTTCTTTAATGACATTGCAAAAGTATGAAAATTTTCCATGCAGAAAAATTGTGCATTATACCAAAAATTGCTTTCAATATGTGCAACTTAGTTCTGCTGCAAGATGATGGTATAATAATCTGGAGGTCTATCAATATGAAGAGTCCAACTAAATAATAATAATAATAAATAATAATAATAATAATAATAATAATAATAATAATAATAATAATAATAATAATAATTGCAAGGCTTTTAATAAGTAAATGTCTGCAGGGGATTTCTCTATTTTTTTGCACAAAAAAAAAATTAAAAAATTAAAAAAGAAAAAGAAAAAATGTGCAGCGAGTTAAAGTATTTTTGTGAGCACTGTAAATTCAAATATAGAAATACTAACAGTTATTTATGAATGCGGTGATTACACCCATTCGATGCCAATGTTTTTACGTTGCATAGCATTCTGCAGCCTGCTGCAGAAAAGATCGCTGACATAAGAATGACTGCATAAGCAGCTGAAAATAAAATTACGATAGTCAATAGGATTATTGTAATATGCAGTCTCAAAATGACTTTAATTAAAATGCAATCACAAATTGCTTTCAGTTTAATAGTAGATCGGTAAAGGCAGTAGCTGTGAAGTATACAGAATCTTCTCAGCATTCACTGGTATTGTGATCTAAAACTATCCGAGCAACCATGATTCTGCTGAAAGACGAGTTCTATAAGCTCGTAGTTTCCAACATATACTTGTAGACGCTATGATGCAAACTTTGAATGGTTATGAATGAAGTTCAGGCCATAAACAACTGTGCTGTGGGAAGAAGATTAGATGTCTCATAAGCAACATTCGTAAATTGTTCATCATGCAAATCTTTCAGTGGATCTAAGAAGGGAGGTTTTGATGATTTGGAGCAGCAAGTTATTCAATATATGAGAGAGAAATGAAATAAAGGCTTCCCTATTACACAAGAGATTATATGAATGAAAGTGCTTGAGTTCAAGCAGCAACTGCAGGCAGCAACCTTCAAACTGATTAAGGGCTGGTGCATGGGAATGATGAAGAGAGCAGGGCTTTCATTACAGTATAAAACAATGCTAGCACAGCGTTATCCCACAGCATATGCTGAAAAACTTGTAGCATTTCAGCTTCATATCATAAAACTTAGAAAAGAACATGACTATTTGCTTGCCAGATAGGTAATGCCAATCAGATGCCATCCAATCTGGCAGTCTACACAAATGGCTGGAAAAGTGTCATAATTAAAATCATTGGCATCAGAAAAGCACAAATTATAGTCATGCTGTAAGTCCTAGCCGAAGACCGGAAGCTATCTTCTTATGTGATACTGTGAAGAAAAACCAAGCCAAAATTGAAACTGCCTGGAGACCTTGTCTTCAGATACCAGGAAAAAGAATGGATGACAAATGATCCATACTAGATTGGTTGAAAGGTGTTTGGAAATAAAGACTCATTTCTTATACAAGAGGGGCATATTAGTGCTGAATTCTTTTAGGGGACACATCACTCAAAAGTAAAAGACCTAATCTCAAAACTCAACTCAGACTTTGTTATAATTCCTGTTGGTATGACTCGTAACTCTAAGTAATGGATGTTGTTGTAAACAAGTCCTTAAGAATAAATGCGGCAGCTCAATAATGACTGGCTTCTTCAAGATGATTTCCCTCACTCCTAGTGGGAAACTGAAGAAGCCATTTATAATTATCCTGGAGGAATAGATATAGCTTGGAGGAGGATATTCAGTGAATCTATTGTGAATGTGTTCAAAAAGTGCAACAGACCCATCCCTGAAGATGACATAAGAGGGTCCAGATGAAGAAAGCAGCAGCACTAGTGATGATGAAGAAATTGGTGACAAGGAATAGCAATTGTAAATGAATAAAAAAAAAATTCTTAGGAAGTCCCTTCAAAATATGGGGTCATCTCATGTGCAGGTAAATACAGTATTACCTACATTAATTTATTTAACCTGTTCTCACTAACTCCATTTACTTACATAACACTAGAACGTGTTTCGGAGGCTAATTGCTTCCATTATCAGTTGTTGACTGACTGACTTTCTAACATTTCCTAGTGTCATGTAAGCAAATGGAGTTAGTGTGAACAGGTTGAATAAATTATTGTCGGATATATTACCACTCCAATGTCTACAGCTTCATAAGTACAATTTATTCACTTAACAGTATTACCTTTGGTGATTACATCTGACTCAGCCATGATAGGATCAAATGTTATATCCATTATGAAGTATAATGAAAAATGGTTTATTGAAGCAAGCCTTTTATAAAATCTTCCACATTGCAAATTTTATAAAAGTGATAATTATTACCAGCAAATGCAATAACTCATAAAATCCAAATCAATTGCAGGTAGACATACAACATTAAAGAGAGCAGAGAAATTATCACTTGGCAAGCTATTACTGGAGGTGCTTTTTGAATATGAAGAATAACAAAATGCTGAAAGCCTTAATAAGCTGTTAAGTCACCTTCAACTTAAATATTAAACATTATGTAATGTATACAATACTTGTGCTATGTTCAACTTGTGGCAAACAATATCGTCACAGTAGTGCATTTATTATATAATTTTTATATACTTTCAGGTACTACAGTTATTATTTTCTGTAATGATTATATTTTGAATTCATTTTCCATGAGCAATGCAAATGATTTTAACATATAAGCATCTGAAACTAGATTTTACTTTAATTTATCGGTTGTTCACTTTCTTTTCAAAGTAGGTGACAATTTTTTAAGATTTTACCATTCTTATTAGCTAACTAGTCCTATTGGGCATATGCAATATTTAGCACTCATTTCATCATTTCTATAGCATTGGTTTTAATATTTCTTTATGTGAACACTCTGAATTTCAGAATAAAACTGAAACAGCAGCCTAGAGCACACATCTGAGTATTTCAGAATGGAATATTCCTCATTTATATATAATGCTCTCACTTTCTTACCTACTTTTCACCATTTTTTATAGCTAATAATAAAATACATTTATGCTTCTGTCATGAATGAACTTTGTTACTGACTCTCCAGTTCATATGTTACTCTTTCATTATTAAAATAATTCTTTTACTCAAAAACAGAAATAAAAACACAAACCCCTGGTAATACAACATGCTCTTTTGCTGCATAGTAATCATTTACAGACAGGACATTAAGGTCATAAAAACTGTAAACTATTGTAACAATGTACTAAAATACATGCAGTTTTCATGATTAAGACCAAAATTTCCAAATAATTATATATGTATATGCACAACATTTCTTTTGGCAACATACCACAAGCCTACCCATCTGTTTATTACGGAACCTGTTGTAAATCCTATAAAGTGATTTCCATTACAACAAGGGCACCAAATGAAACACAAATTATAAAATGTGTTCTTTTCCATATCCAAATTCTCACCAAACCAAATATTAAATATGAAATATGGAATATCTACATGAGAGTTGAATTGGATCATAACAGACTGGCATGAGACGGTTCCTCAGTTCTTCTCTTCTTCCTGGAACTCAATTTACTGAGTTGGTGAAAATGAAGTGGGATTTAATATACGAGAATGCATCTCTCTGATAAGAGGAACAGTGTATGCAACACACTCATCCCAGCCTGGGGAGCGCCATGCTGCTTCTCTTGTTTCTTTTCTTGCCTGTAAATCTTTGTAACCTGGAAAATGTGCAGAAATAATGCAAAACATTACCAGGAAAATGAATTAACTTCACTAACATTATTCAATCATTGTTCATTCTAAGATTTCAAAAAATCTAACCCTTTCTATTTATCATTCATATCCCATGTAAAATGCTCATATCTTTTGTGCTATAGATTTTATTTGGTTTATTTGCAGATGCTCTTTAACATTTCAGGTGTGCAGCGTCCCATTCAATTCAGGGTGTAAAACGGCCAACAAATTTTGCTCAGAGGCCTTCTTTTTCAGGCTTGAGGTTCTTTATCGTGCCATAAATGTACAACATGGGACCCACAGCTTTACTTCCCTTTTGAAAGAAGCCATACTTAGGATTTTTACACCCGAAAAGAATCCATCAGTTCTGGCTGGTGTCAAACCTGCAATCTTGGGTTTAGGAGACAAGTATGGCTATCACAACGCCACCAGGACTGATTTGTATTATAGATGAAAGATTAACAGCCTGACTTGGAATTAAAATTACCTAATTATCTTGGCATTCATTCTTTAAGAAAAGTTACATGGTGTAGAAAGATTCACTTTTCAATGTTCTGAAGTTTGGCAACAATAATGAACTTGGATAAAACAGCTGCTAATTGCAAAAGGTCCGTCAAGCAGGAGCTGCGTAAACTAAGTGAATTCCTCAATGAGTTAAATAACTTTTAATAAAAATGAATATAAAATACAAATTATGGCCTTATTAATTAACGAAATGAAATTAAGTTATGGCATTACTGTGTGATATTAGGGAACAAAATTAGAATTCTTGCAACCTATAAGTATTACAAAAGAGAAACTAGATTTTTGGAATTATTACTATTGAGATTAAACCACAAAAATTAATGATATACTATTAATAAAATGGAATATATTACCACTGATAAACATTATTATTATTATTATTATTATTATTATTATTATTATTAAACATTAAAAATTTTTAAATTTATTATAACAACACATGTTTAAATCAAAGCCCCAAAATTATTACATTGATACAATGTAATTTTTGACAGTCAGATGCTATGTTTTGAAGTATTGTTTAAAACTAAAATAAAGATCTTCTAGGATTTTTAGTTTTTCTCTGAATAAATTAGTGAGGTTTCAAGAACTGTTGAAACCAAAGTGAGCGCTCTTTGACTTATTTTTTTTGAAAACAGCAATATGTGGTAGGAAATTGTTATTTTGTGTTCTCTGAGGCTAATACAAAGCAATGAAACATCACTCACATGCGTGGTTTCATGGATTGAAGATGGTGGTTTCATTCGCTTTATCTCCAGGATTCTTCCTTTTTATTTTTTAAGTAGCGTTTAACACCTTGCTTAATTACTGAGGCACCACAGTGGTGGGATTCTTCCTGTCAGCTTTTCTGTCATCCACAGAGTTTGGAGATGATATATAGAGACAGGTGTGTACAAAAAGCAGCTTCAACAAGGGCATAAGAAGAAGACAACAGAGGTACAGGATATCTTCTCCTATCAACTTTGCTCAAATGCAAATCTATAGCAGAGATCTACAAAATGATGTACAAACAACTGGAGTGCTGATTTCTGATCAGAATGTAATTAGGGATTTTGGTTCATTTATTGCTACATGATTATAAATGGGGCAAGGAAACTAATGCATGTTTTGTATAGAGTTGAATTTGGATTTGTTTAATTTAGATTCTATTTCTCTTGTAGTGGATTTTCCATAATAATAAATTACTGGACAACACCATACTGTTACGGAAACAAAGTAAGTGATTCTGATTAATTTTACTCTGCTAATTACAAATGTAACAGTAAAAATGGATGCACTGGTCTGATTTTTACTGTATAGCAAATGTTTAGATGTACAAATTTCGGAAAGAGTGTCAGAGCAGCTACACTCCTTACACAGGTAATGTGGAGACAAATTTATGACCCTGAGTGGTTGTAAAAGATGTTGCTAAGTGGAGACAGGTTTTCATTTTTCTTTTGAAGTAAATTCATAAAATTTTTGTAGTACTTGCCTAATAGTGGATATACATATTTTGCCAGCAGACTCATTTTTAATACTGCTTACTGATAAATCTGTGATGTGATTGAAATTAATATGTTGCATACATGTAAAAATAGTGCTGATAATTTTTGTTATACTTATGGGAAAGTGACTTTTGCAGTGAGAAAGCCAAATGTAACTCCATTAATAAAGAAAGCACACCATCTGTATTTTGGATGCAAATCTCAGTGATTGGCTAAAAAGAAAAAGAAGATTGATGTCCTTTGCCTTGCCTATGATTTAGAGGGAACAAACCAACTATTTAGGTGATTTTGATGATGAACCAAAAATCCAGCACATCTGAAGATACACCTGGAGCTTCTACATACCATGAACCTGAATTCAAACTTCTTCACGTTACACAGAATGACTCAAAATAAGTCAAATGATCTTTCCAAGACTTGGAACTTTCAAAAGCTAAAGTGGAACTGCTAGCATCTAGTATCTCAACTACACCAGTTTAACTATCTCTTACCGCCTGTGGTGCCTCAGTAGTGAAAACGGGCGTTAAACACTACTCAAAAAAAAAAAAAAAAAAAAAAAAAAAAACTATCTCTTAAAAAAGTGTCTTTTAGAACACACCAGAAGCCTTTGGAACAATTTCTCGGAATAAATAACCACATTATATTATGTAAAGATGTGCAAGCATCAATGGAAGCCATATCCTATACATACCATAACAATGGAGGCTATTTTTAGATGCTTTCATGCTAAACCTTAAAGCTGTACTATTGCACAATAGAAAACTTTACCTTCAGTTCCTATTGGCTACATTGTCCATATGAAAGAGACTTACAGAATTTGATAATATATTTTAAATTATATAAATTATGACAGGCTTAAGTAGCTAATATGTGATGACTTGAAGGTGATTGTGATTCTTTTGTTTTATAAGGATGTACAAAATATTGCTTTTCCTATGTGAATGGGACAGCTGGGCTAAGATTTTGCACTACAATTGGAAAGACTGACCTCTTTGACAAACTTTGGACCCAGGAATGAAGAACATAAAGGAGCAGCCATTGGTTGAATCTAGTAAAATTTTGCTCCCTCTGTTACATATAAAACTGAGACTGATTAAAAATTTTGTAAAAGCATTGAATTGTGATGGACCAGCATTCAGATATTTGCACTCAAAATTTCCAAGGCTAAGTACAACTAAATTTAAAGAAGGTATTTTCATAGGACCCCAAGTCAAATCAAATTTTGATGGACTTCTGACAAGAAAAGAACATGCTGTTTGGGAATGTTTCAAAATGGGCACCTTAAATTTCCTATTGCAATGCAGTGGTGCAGTTTCTGATGAACACGGAGAACATTTCACCAAACAATTTTAGCATTCAAAAGACATTACCAGGGTAAATATAGTACATTCAAGCTTGCTGATTATTGCTGGTCAGTGGTAAGCGATGCTCCCGAGGTTCAATAAAGCAGACAAGCTAAAAGAATACGTCTGTAATTCAGATAAGCACAGCCAAAAATTAGTATGTTTAGGAAAAAAAAAAATATTTTTCTATGAATTTCTTTTTCAAATTACAAGAAAACTAGACCACATCTGACAATTTTATTGCCATTTTCATATTAAGCATGAAAATATACATTGAATTCCAATCTTTTCATTCCTTAACAGAAAAAAGTTATTTTTGTTTCCATGGAATTGATGGAAATTTTAAAACTCATTTATAGTATGAGGTTTCCAGTTCAACTGATTGATGCTGTTGTCATTTGTTTGTTTGATTGCTGTAGAGCTTTTAGTCATTCATAGACAAAGGGACTATTATATTTTGTTAGGAGTCATGTTACTTTTTTTTTTTTTTTATGATTTAAATACAAGGCTTATACCAGCTAATTAAATTAGTAATTATTAACAAAAACTCTTCTGTTGATGAACCAGGGACTGGGAACTGCGCAATCAATGTGGAAATTTTCATACTTTGTTTAACTATCTAGAATTTAGGTAAAGATGTTAGTATAAATATATTATAGTATCTACAATTATAGTTGTGACCGGTCACACTTTAAGATAGATGGAGGCCCCATTGTAGTTTTTTTTTAAATTTTTTTTAGCACTTTATAAATTTCAAATTTCATTATAGTAGATGTTTGAGAAATAAAAGAATTAGTAGTTTGTAGAGACTAGGTGATAAAATAATGATATAGGTACTGTAATTGAAATATTTTATTTTAGTCCCCTGGGTTGGGTCGAAGTCTGGTCCCCTGGAATTTCAGTAGGCTACTGCTGATGAACCAGGGAGTGGGGTCTGATACAATCAAGGTGAAAATTTGTACTTTATTTAATTATTTAGAATTCAGATAAAGGGTTAGAATAAAATCATCATTTTAATGAAATTTTTGTAATTGTGAGGAAGTATATCTAAAATGGCCTGGGCCAGATAGGTGGAGATCCCTTGTAGTTTGTATTTATCTTAGCACTTTCAATAAATTTCAATTAATAAAAACTCAAATATATGACAATTCCTACAATATCCTATTTCCTACCTTGTAAGAAGCCTATAGCTCAAGGTAGGAAAATTAATTGTGTGACACAGGAATATCCTTGCAGTCAAGAATAAGAAAAGATGAGGAAATTGCTATTAAAAAAATGGCACAAGAGTGGTAGTAGAGCATGGTTCTTTTATTGTGCCATTTTTTATGCCAACCTCTTCTTATTTTTTCTAAGCATGCACACTATGCTTTACATACATATATGAATACAAATGCATCCATTGTATTGCCTATAACAAATAAAATAGTAAGGAGAAAATAAATAAAAAATGTTCGTAAACAAACCAAGAATAGCCAGGCCTACAAGAACTCTTAATACTCTTCAATTAATCATTAGCACAACATAAAAACACAAATAACAAAAATCAGATCCAAAGTGTTCAAAATAAGCTTAAAGCATTCAAGAACTGCAAATGACAACTTCAACAAATGATGGATGCAGAACATTCAACTTTGGCAATGGGAAAACTCAAACAATCAAATGAAGACACAAACTTCCTTGAAATAATACAGAGTGATGCTAGTTTTCATGCATTCATAATTTAAACAGCCAGGGATGAACCTATTGAAAACAACATAAAATCAATAATAGAGAGTAAATTTTTAAAAAAAAAGTGGAATAATTCTCCCCTTGGACAGCTATTCCAGATCATCAACATACTAATGGCAAGGGGAAAAAAAAAATCATGGAGAAATTCCTTACAAGAAATCAAATGCACTTAAACAAAGACAGCATTTGACAACCATCCATAACAATAAAGAGACTCAACAATTGTAAAATAACTAGTTACTAGAAGCATGGAACAACTGGATAATAAGTGAAGAATAGAGATGCTCATATCATGATTTTGTTAAGGATTAGACAAATGCAAGAGAAACAAATATAACTACCAGAGAATTTGATATGTTGTTAGAAAAATAAACTCTAGGGCACAGAATTATAAGAATTTAGTTTGTACATTCTCAGAAACATTTTTAAATGCAAACTTTGAAGGTGACATTGAACAAATATACAGAAGTTATTCTACTCTAGTACAATATGAAGATAATTTAGAAACATTCATTGACACGAGCAATACTTACAGTCAATGGACAATTTTTCAAATACCTCAATTCATCATTTGAAATTGATTAGAAAAAAAAGCATTCCTTTGGCTGATACCTACTCCTACTATTAAGTATGAGACAAAAGACTATGCACTATGAAAATAGCACTAAAGAACAAAAAATAAGGACTAGAAAGAAAACAGGAAAACCCAGTACAAAGGAAATATCTAGTGCTGACCAGGAAAGAGAAAATTAACTCATAGAAGGAATTCTGTAACAACTCATTCTAACAGCCCTTGAGATGTATATAAATATAAAATAGTATCACGGAAAACAACTTTATCCTAAGTACCCTTCAAAAACTGCATGAAGCAAAAACAAAGAATATAAACAAAGTATTTCATAGAATCTAATAGTAGAAGACAAACTGGAAGATGCAGATTACCATAAAAAATTAAAGAAAAATAGAACTTCTTCAAACCACAGCTGATCACAATTTTACTTGGCGAGGAGGAGGAGAAGAAGAAGAAGACTAATGCCTCAGAAGCAGATGAAATCTGCAGTCAAATATACATGTTTACATTTAAAAATTAAATCTGAATACAATGGTCTCCAAGAAGAACAACCCACCTGAGGTATTAAGATTGACAGCACTTAGTACACTAAACAACTATTATCCAACTAACACATGGTGTAGAGTGTATACAGATGGATCTCTTAAAAATGGCTTTGGAATATACTGTGAAGAATTCGCTCAATATACACCTTTGGGATAGTATGCTAACAATTTTGCTGATGAAATAATGGCCATTAGAGCAGCTTTACAAAATCTACTGTATAGACCTAAAATAAATAAAAGAATTGCTATCTTAAGCGACTCTACAGCTACACTACAAAGTATAGTGAATTAATGTTACCCACCAACATACACTATAATGAAATAAGATACTATATCATTCAATCCAGATCAGAAATACAGAAAAAGTTTTACAACAGATCCCGAGTCATGTGGGGTTGAAGGATAATGAGATTAAAACCACCTTTTGAACTAAACTTCCCTCTAATTTGAAACTTTTAAAAAATTAATATCTGAACAAGAACAATAAAAATCCAACAAAAGGAAAACCATATGAAGATCTTCTTTTATTGAAACCAAGAAAAATTGGAGTTGTTCAATTCTGCTTAATTCTTGGGCATGACTTCCTGTCAGTACATCTCTTCAGAATCAAATTAATAAAGGACAGCCATGCCCACTGTGTGAGGATGTTAATAATATCTTAAATACAGAGCATCTACTGAAATGCAGCCAACTAGATAGCAACAAATAAATAAAAAATAATTTGGAAGTTAGGGAAAAAATGATAATATCAGCATCCCCAATGGCTATTAGCAACCAACCAACATTTAAAATGTTTCCAAAACTCATATCATTAATCTATAGTAAATGCCTTAATAATTATTTTCCCAAAATAGTTGACAGCAGTTCAAAATAATTCCTATCATCAAACTGCAAAAGAAGGAAACCCATCCAAATTATGTCCCATAAGCCTGCTAAACTTTGACAGGAAGACTCTACAAAAACTATTAACATAATAATGCATCACAGACATACAGAAATGAAATCCTTAATGGCAACTAATTTGGATTTACACTGCAGAAGAACACAACATTCTCACTGAAAACTTGAATTTGAAAATAACAATCATGATCAGCCTAGATGTGAAGGGGACCTTTGATGCAGTATGATGGCAAACTATGTTAAAGAACCTGAAAGATGCAGGGTGCCCAAAGTATCTGTACCAATTAACTCAAGTCTACTTCAGACAAAGAACTACCTCCATATCTGCCAATACTCCAAGCTATACCATAAAAAAGCAAGTCGCAAAGTTACCCGTAAGGCACATGCTGCAACTCAAGCTTTTGGAACATTTAATACTGGATCAAGACTTCACAAACTACAACAAAGTAGTTGCACCTGCCAATGATTTAGTAGCAATTATCAAACATTTCATCTTTCATAAAACTGGAAAAATTTGCAAATTTGGAAATGAGTAGGATCTCCAAATGGGTGAAAGCAAAGCAAATTATCTTCAAAGAAATCAAAGTCATCCCTTATGACAAGAGGAAAATAAACAAAGGACAAATATATATATATATATATACTTAAGATTATAAACCACTGAACTAAGTAAAAAGTATAAAATATTTAGAAATAATCATACAAAAAAACTAGCATCTTCTAATCATGTAAATTATGTGGCTGAGAAACATACAAAATTAATATTCACTCTAGCTAAATTGGCAAAATTAAACCAAGGGCTGAAACACGAGACACTCAAAAGACAATCCACAAAGGTGGAATTCTACCTTTTCTCTTAAACAAAGCTCTAGTGTAGAAAGAGCTCATATACAGAGAATACTATAGCAACAAAGTTTAAGATTAGTTAACCTAAAAATAGCATTTTGCATGTTAAATGGGTAACTCCAATAGCCATAAAGATAGAAGAGCAGCAATAATATATCACTTAACAAAAGGAATTGAAGAAAATAAGTAAAAAAAAAAGTAAGTAATCAACTTGGGTAGAAATATAATTTAAGTGGTTTTTGATTGAGTTAATTTTTAGATGTATGCTGCTTGATAGTTGAGTAACTGCAAGGTTGAAACTATTCAGACCACATGGTACACTGCATCTTGGGAAGATTTACTACAGTGACTATGGTTGTATTTTCTTGTATGATTAAGTGATTCTTAAAATAGTACAGTACAAGTTTGCTGTATTATTAAGTGGAAATAAATTCAATTCAATTCAAAAAGGAACTGACTGCCAAAGACCATGTATGACAGCAATGCTGAGGTAAAACATCCAATATGCTCGATAAAGGAAAAAGAAATGTCACCCCTCTTACACATAAATGCTAATAGAAGCAAGAGCGCCACAGGAGTAGAATCTGGCAGAACAATATTTATGAAAAATGTACTCACACATTATCTGAAATTGAAAGTCAACTACAAATGCTCAAACAACCAGATGGAGCAACTGACCATCTTAAAAGCTCTAGAATACCTGGAACACACAGAATACCACTAAAGATTAGCAGTAATCCACAATAACAGCTGCATTTATGCTAGATTCATTCTAAAACCTACACAACCAAAGTTTATCAAAGAAATCAGAAGAAAGGCAACAACAATGCAAACAAATAACTAGACCATTACATTTAATAGGATAAAATTCACATGTTGGAATTGAATTGAATTGAAGGAAATGAACTGGCAGACTACAGACAGAATTGAAATGAAAATAAACTAACATTGAATTTTACAACTGTTTTTACAGGTTGCAAAAACATTTGATCATATTTACAAGATATTTTGGATGAGCAAAAAGTTCTATCAGTTCCAGAACAAACATTGAGAAGCATCATATTCTGCACAAAATAATATCTTTAGTATTAAATATATGCATAATCGATTTCAAGGATCGTCTGCTAACATGATGGAAGACTATGAATTTCACTGTGACAGAATTTCTTCTGGAAGCAAAAAATTCATCCAATGCAGTTTCCAGATTGGCAAAGGTTGGAAACTGCCATTCCTGAGAGGTGATAATCTAAAGAAAGAAAGATTATAGCCTGATATTGAAATGTCAGGAGTCTTCCAACCGATGATTTCATGAGCTACCTATGCATGTAATTTTTGCATTATCATGCAAAAGAATAACATCACCAGTGCAGGCTCCTTAGTTTTCAGCTGTTTAGAGTACATAATGGTGTTAATTGTTTGACCAGCTGGCACAGTCCATGAAAGACAGAGGAACCTGTATTTTGTGTGGTTTTTGTTGTTTGGGGATAGATTCTTGGGCTTCTAACTTGGAGCACTGTACAGGATTCACTTCTCGTTGCATATCAAAAGTCTATCAAGAAGGAGATTCTTTTGCTGACATGAGAACAGTACAAAATTGTTGTTAGCTTGTGTGTAACCCAAAGACCAAATTAATATCTTTTCCCTGATGGAACCATGCGGTTTCTGCGCTGGTGTTGAATTGCTGTGCCATATCATCATACGTATGGCTGTTCTTCGCCTAAATAGTTGCTAAAGAGTCTTGTTTACCATTGCTGTTGGTGTTCACGACTCTTGGCCTTTGTCGAACTTTGCAAATGATCTCTGCACTTGTCTGTTCATTCACAGCATCAGCACCAAAGGCCTAGCATATTTTCCACAACATTGCATTCATAGAGCACACAAGCTTGTATAATCATCTTTGGGATGTTTAAGTTTGACTATACTTCTTGGAATGCTGACTGACACTAGGAAAAATTAAACTTAATAGTCTAATTATTGACAACAATTTGTTTCCACTTGAAATGTGTTATACATTTGTTATCAATGCTTGAAATTTGAGCATTGCAACATAACTGAAAACTTTTTTGGTTATCTGTATAGGTTCAAAATAACTAATAATTCTATCTGTTCATGTTCTGACAGTGACCACTCAGTGAACCATTTGATTTTCAAATGCAAGCTATCAATCAGATAAGAGACAATTTAATCACTAGAGTTTTAAGACATAAAAATTGGTTAACAGAATTAGATATATTAATAAAAAATTACTATAAGAGCTTTATCAAATTTACAAACAGTATACTGTTTTGTAAAGTTACAATAACTGAAATTATACACAGCAATGTTCCATGATGTACTGTGCTAAGAGTGTTACCTATAGCCATATAAGGTACAACACTGTAAACACTAATACCTAATGCATGTTAATAAAATGAAGTAGATTAAAAAAATATAGTGTTAAAAAAAGTGTACATGTGTTGTATATAAGGTACAACACTGTAAACACTAATACCTAATGTTAATAAAATGAAGTAGATTAAAAAAATATAGTGTTAAAAAAAGTGTACGCATGTGCACACACACAGTGAAGAGGAAAATATCTGATTTAAGGCCCTAAACACTCATTGATAGCAGTTGTTTAATTATATTAATTTAAGCAGTTCATTTGCATATGTTATTATGTAAGATAAAAGCTATAATATTAGATTTAAAACTCAAAACATTTATTGATAATATGTTTTTGATTCTATAAATTTAATAAGTTCATTTGGACATGTTTTTATGTTAGATAAAGGCTTTCACTTTCAATGCAAATAAATATCCATTAGTAATATGTTTTAAATTGTAAGAATCTAGTAAGCTCATTTGTATAGGTTTATGTAGAATACTTAATAAATAAATTTATGTAGAATACTTAATAAATAAATACCACACACATAGCCAAGAATATAAAATGATTAAACTACAAATAAAGGAAATTGTAATATTAATAAATTGAACCAATGGCAAGCATAACAACATTAATAATGTGTGCCAAGAATGAAACACAAGACAGACAGCTTTGTTTAGTCTCAATAAACATTAACAAATTTTATTTGTTTAGTTATACTTATGTTGAAAAAAATTCACTGTAATGAAAAGCATTATGATAATCCATTGTAATAAGTGACAGTTTGTATTTCAAATGTTTAGTTAGTTGTGTTTCGTATGTGAGAGGAAGTCATGGTTCATACTCCGTAAAGAGAAGTTGCATTTAATATCACATAGGGAGAAGTTGCAATTTATATTTTGTGGGAAGAAGTTGCAAATTATCAATCGTGGTGAATAATAAAGAGTCATGAGTTCGAATTAGTATTTATATAGGAATATATTATATGAGTTATACCAGGATAAAAATAAAATAAGGTGTGTTAAATAATTAGTAGTAATAAAAAAAGAATTTGTGTGGAGTATCAAATAAAATGAAACAAATTGTTGTCGGTATTAACCACGATAGGAACATTGCCATTAAAACACATTTGTTGTAAGAGAAATGTAAATTCCATCACATCTGTCTTATATTCAGTCTATATTAATAATATTCTCAGAGATCATTTCATCAGAAAAGTGTACAGTTGTATGTTAATGACAAAACATTAATACACTTTGTAGATTATTATCCATTGTGATTTTGATGTACTTAAATTCACACTCCTTTCACCCCAGAAGTATCAACGTGAAAAATGAAGCTATAATAACAAACTGTGAGCTAGCTGTGCTTATTGTGATGTTAGTGGTAAATGCTGACAATACCACATGTACCCCCCCCCACACACACACACACACACACGCACGCTCTCTCTCTCTCTCTCTTTTGAAATGGCTACTGTCCTGCTAAGCTTATTATCTTGCTCTTTGAAAACTAGCAGAAGGGTTTATGTGCTATAGCAGTGTTAATTTATTTTCTTTGGAAATAATTACCAATAACTGGCCAAAATAACTTAAATCTAAAAACGAGAAATGTTAACTTACACCATATATGATGCACATTGTAGAGGCGTCCAATTTGTGAGAAAAATGCTGCAAAGGCCTCATCATTATTTCTACGATGATTGATTGCCCTTGCCCAATTATTGCCCCATTCAATCATGGTTCCCGGTTTTAGCCTGTAACTTCTTATTTCATATAGATTTTTCCCTGTGCGTGGTTCAATGGGTGGCCAGTAACTGAAAGCTAGTAGGTACTGCAAATGGCGAGATCGAAGCAGTTTACCTTGCTCATTATTCAATGCTATAAAAGCCTGAAACAATATAATAGGTATTATTATACATGTCAAGTAATATATTTTTAAGAAGTTAAAAGATTCAAACATTATGTACATGAATATTTTAAGAGCTGATAAAAACAATACATTTTGAAACATTTTGACTTAACAAAGAGGTGTGTGATTTAATTCACTTTTTTCTACTGCTCAGCACCATTATCATCATTGCCATCATCACCACCACCATTAATACTGCATGAGTGGCCCAGGTTGTTTAGGTAGGACTCATGAGCAGGAGTTCTGGGGTTCAATTCCTGCCAAGATTGTTCTCCCTGAGGTTTTATCCAAGTATTCCTCAGTCATAATTAATGGCAAATGCCAGAGAGATGCCCTAAACTCAGGCCTGGAACACTTCCTTCCGTTTTTTTTAAAAAACTCCTTTCCCAGTTTATCACTTCATCTCATGTATCATCAGTGTCCACCACATGTGGTGCCTCAATAATAAAAACGAATGTTAAACACAATTTAAGAAATAAAGGAATAATGTATGTGCTTAATATTCTTTTTCTTATATTTATGAAAAATTACATGAAATGAACATAGAAAAATTTGTGTAGAACATACCATTGTGATGCTTTAGCCATTTGATGGCCGTCATCTAATGCAGAACAGGGCACAGAAAGGAAGCATAACTCCAATGGAAGAAGGAAAAACATGAAAGAGAAGGAACAAACCTGAAAGGGATAAGTTGGAAAGAAAATGAACAAAAAGGAAAAGGAAAAATAAAAATAAACACCTGAATAAGATATGAACTTATATTCTTGAAGCTATTAACAGTGATGTAGTAACTCTATACAATATGGTATAGAGTTGGTTTGGTGACACTTATACTCCATTTACTTGGTTTTTAATTGGACATGTTTCAGGAACATTTCCATTATCAGCAGAAGTATACCCTGGTGGAAGTATACCCTGTAGGCGGTTGGAGAAATTTATTTAACACTTCCAGTATTGTTTCAAATTTCAAGATGTGGTTTTTATTTCCCATGAAATATATATATATATATATATATAGGGTGCCAAAAAATGTATACACACTTCAAGCAAAGAAAAAACTGTGTTAACGTTTGCAAAAGTGTCCTCAGCAATTGCAGCACATGCCATTTCAATTTTTTCCCAAAGTGCTGTCAGTGTAGCTGGTTTTCTACAGTAGACAACATCCATAAGAGTTCCCCATAGGTAGAAGTCCACGGAGCTACATCCGGAAAGAACAATGTGGAAACTTAATTGGATCTCTTCACCCTATCCAGTGCCTTGGAAGATTGTCATCAATGTACGCACGTACACCTCGGTGGTAATGTGTTGGTTCACCGTCCTATTGGAAGTAAAATTCCTCATTTCCATACAGTGTATGAATGGGGGGTAAGATGGATGTGCATATCATGCTCAGGTACACTGGGCCAGTTACTGTTCCTTCAAAAAAGAATAGTCCAATTACACCCCTAGATGACAACCCACACCAAACATTTCTTCCAGGTAAATTTACAGATTTTTCCAGAATAACAGCTGGATTGTTTGCACACCAGTAGATACAGTTATGCCAGTTAACAGTTCCACTCAACTTAAATTGTGTCTCATCGGACAAAACAACTTTCCCTACGAAGGCCTTGTCCTCTTGCATCATGTTCATATATCACTCATAGTACTGCATTCTCCAATCATGGTCATCTTCATTTATGCATGCAAAAGTCTTAGGATGAAAACTTTCAACTTTGCTGTTTTAATAATAGGGTGTATGCCGGTTCTGCTAATCCCAATCTCATTTCTGAGATTTCTCTGCTAATTCCTCAGTTTGTGATAAATATTTCTGAAATGTTCTTTGGTATCAGTTTCCAAATTTCTTCATTTTTCCTATGTATACCTCATCCACAGTCTTTGCAAATGATTTGGTAGATACCCACATCATTAATTTTAACACAATGATGTTGGATATTCAATAAATTTCTCCTACTGCCTACAGAGCATGCTTCTACCATTGGGCTTCTGTTGATGATGGCAGCTAATGATCCCAAAACTTTCGAATTAAAAACCAAGAGAAGAGGATTGTCACCAAACCCACTCTATATCACATTATACCTAAATAGAACTTAAATAACAATGACATTTTATAGCATTTATTGCAGGAAGCACTCAAAGCTGTAAGATTTCCTCCCAATGCTTCATGGTTCCCCCAAAAGTAGTTCAAGTTATTTTTCTAATGGTCTCTTCATTAATTATTTGTAATTATTGACTGTTTTTACTTATTAAAAATACACTTCTTTCAAATTATAATAGTGCAGATTCCAGAAATGAAAGTTTATGTGTAGATTTGTTATGAAATAGTTATTAGAAAAAAGAAAACAATTTAATCAATTCTGTGGAACATCATGCTTAACTTTGTCCCATTCTGAGTATTATATAATGAGTATCTGATGAATTTATTACAACTTTCTGTCTTCTATTCGATAAATAGGATGCAAGCCATTGACATTTATCATCTATACTATAAAAACATAACTTTGAAAGAAGTATATTATGATTCACATAATCGAAAGCTTTTGAGAGATTACAAAAATTAAAAGCGTATATCTACTAGCAAGAAATGTAAGAATTTCACAGTTAGCTGAAAAGTTGCATTATTGTTAAATATATTTTTTTCTAATCCCGAAATGTTCATTGGTTAAAATATTTTTTTACAGATGTGGTGTGTTCTTTTGAACATGATTTTTCTCAAAAACATTTGGTTTATTGAACAAGGCCTGTATTTTTCTTTCATAATATAGCTTTTTAGCGTCATTAAGAATTTTTTTTTTAAGAATCTTGAAGTATTTCTTAATTTTAATATATATGCTTTCTCTACTAATTACGTAAAATCCTCTTTTGTGTTTGATGATATCTTGATTCCTTTTGTTAATCACTTGTTTGTTGAATTACTAAGCTTTTTGAGTGAGAGGGAAAACTTAAATTGAAAAAATTATTAAGAAAGGAAGAAATTAAATTTGTAATTTATATTTTCAGCCTTGTATGTTTGTTCCCATGATTGTTGTAAAAGATGGATGTTTTCAATAGCTGACCACATGATTTTGTGATCTCATTTTGAGAACAGAATAATTAGTTTCAAGTAACTGACATTAGGATCTGCTAATCCATTTTTTTCTATGTTTTATAATTTTTTAAATTCTAGCTAGAAATTTGATTGCATGCATAAAGTTCTTCAAAGTGAGAATATTTTTCTTTTGATTACTATTTACCAGAAAATCTATATTTAAAGGGAGGTACAAAAAGCTCGCTGGTTTTAAATTGCTAACTATTTGTTTGTTTTTCGGTTGTTTACGTTGTTTTATATCATGTTGATATCCGTTAACATTCTGATTGTTGCTTTAGTCTGCATTTCTTCCATTTCTTCATTGTATGTGTCACCATGCAACAGTTCACAACTGAGCAACATGTGCTAATTGTGAAACTGTTTTTTTCAGTCTTCAGTTACAAGGTACACTTCCACTTAAACAGATTTGTGAATAAACAGAATGTCTATCTGTGGGTCATAAAATCCTTGTCTGATTCAAGAAAGGGAAATGCAGCTACAGTGAGTAATGGTTTGGTGTGGATTTTGAGCTGGTGGTATTTCGGTCTTTAATTTTTGAAAATGAGGCAGGACAAGTTGGGACAATTAATGGACTGATACCATACAATGGTAAGAGATTTTATGGCCTGATTTCAGTGGAATGGACATTCAAGATTTGTGGTTTCAGCAGGATGAGGCCATCTGTCACACTTCTGGCCAAATAATTGCATTGTTTCATGAGTAGTTCTTGGATCGGCTTATCTTGCGTAATGATAACAGGCAAAAGTCACCAAGGTCAAGTGATTTAACTCCTTTTGTTCTTAAATCTGACACATTCGCAAATTAAAAGTTCTTGAATGTCAGTGTGGTAGAGGGTGTCATATGCCTGATATCATTTTCCATACCTAAAATGGGAAGGTGTGATGAACATGTTTATGTTCTTGTTTAATGCGATTTTAAAAAATAAAATTCATCATGCTCCCCAGAAGGGTATACCATAAAATAATATAGAATATATATAGTCAAAATGTATTCTCAAAATATCTTTAGTACAACTCCCTCTTAATATGCGCATTGTATAAGGTATTTGGCTTAATGTATCACATAAGATAAAAATGTATTCATTCTAAGATAAGTCTGAGTCCATTAAAACACCTAAAAATGTTGTACTATGGATTATTTTCAATTTCTATGCTATGCGAATTATTAAAATAAGATGTTTACAAAATACGACATTTATGTAGTTAGTCTTGTCGATATTTAATATTAACTTATTAGATTTTAACCAATTATTTAAATTTTGCAGTGTATCACTGATATAGGATTGCAAAGTTACTTGGGTTCCTAAATATAAGATTGGCATCATCAGTAAAAAGAATAATATGAAATTAATACTGGAAGATCATTAATATAGATTATAAATAAAACTGATTCCAACAGTCAGCCTTGCGGTACATCAAATTTGGTCAACAAGGGAGCAGACTGCATTCCATCTAATTCTACAAATTGGGTTCTAAATTTAAGACATATAGCAAACCACACATTCATAATACCTCTTCACAATAAGCTTCCTGTATTTTTAACAAGATGTCAGTACATCAAATCAAAGGCTTTAGTAAGATCTACAAACAGACCTAGAACATTTTCTTTATAGTCTTTTGCATATAAAATATTCCCCAAAAAATATTGCATTGTTTATTGTCTTGTCTTTCAGAAAATAAATTTTTCCAGAAAAGGTACCTATGCTTGCATATAAGTTTTTCAATTATTTTTAAAAGAATAGACAATAAAGATATAGGCTTTTAGTTTTCAACTTTTGCTTTATCCCCTTTTTTAAATATTGGTTTAATTTTTGTTATTTTTACCATTTTGCAGAAACAACCAGCTGAAAATTGTGTGTTACAAATATTAGTCAGAGGTTTAACAAGATGTTCTGTACACTACAGACTCCTCTTGCCTAAGAAAGTGATCCAACCCTCAATTAACATTCCTCACTTTCTCATTAATTCAAGGTTTATCATGCCTTGAGAAAACACATATTAATGTGGCTAATGATCCTTGCATTGTGATTCATATTTGCCTTATAGTGTGGCTAATGAGCCTTGCATTGTGATTCATATTTGCCTCAATGCATAATGCACAAGATAAAATGATAAGGTGGAAAAGAGATTTTTTGGGGAAGAAATGGTTTCATGCCTAAGTGAATGTTATTAATATATTAGAGACAGGACATAACCAAAAAGTTCCTGGGGAATGGGGCTTTGTTTCAACTTTCTCTAGAAATGCAATGGAGCTTCTTCATTACTTTTGTGATACAGGTTTGTTATGGATTTTTAGGACTATCTTAAATATTTATAATGTATAAATTATGAAATTTTACTATAAGCGTTCTTGGGAGAAATCTTACCATTTCATTTTTGCAGTCTAGACTCTAATGTTGAATAGGATTTGTTTTAGATTACTGCTGGTATGTTACAAGAATTATTTATATCTACTTAATTGCATTATGTAATTCTGCCTACTATAAGCCATTCAGTCACACTTTTGAACATTAAGTTTATAACAGTTCTTATCTTTCATAAAATATAATCTTTCTTCCTTGGCATTTGTCTGCTAACTTCATTGCTAGCAGCCTATGCAACATATTCAATGTAGATAAGGACAATTCTCCCAGAAAGTGTCTGATTCTTTTTAATCTTAGAGAGAGAGCATTTTTTACAATTAGATATTGGAACATATTCATTTTTCAATTATGGGTGTAGAAATGCATTATTACTCGAGACAAGAAAGTTTAACCTAAACTTCAATTTTTACACTCCACTCACTTACACAAAAATAAGATGCATTTCGGGAGAATCTCTCCCATCTTCAGTTGTTCATTGAACCGCCATTACTTGAAACGATGGCTGGACAACCGGATGTTCCTGTGGTGGTCTCTGTTGGTTGCAGTAGGAAGTTGCCGAGTTCATCCATAGGATGAAACTCGAAATTCATTAGGTTTTCTCTATTTTTTAATATGAAAATTTTTTTTCAAGTGGATAACTCTAATGGGTTGTGATGATGTTTCAGCAGTTTAATTCCTGGTTTGATTTCATGGTTTTTGGTCCAAAAGTAAGCTGCTACTGCTGATTTATCCACCTGTTTAAACCAAATATTCCTAAAATTGTTCTTTCCTCCAAATTTCTTTTTGTTTTTCCTATGTCGCTGTGTTCACAATCTGCACATTTTATTTCGTAAATTCCTAATTTCTGTTCTGTTGGTATGGAGTCTTTTACTGTGCAACCTAATAAATTCTTGATGTTGTATCTGTTCTTTGAAGATTTTCTTGAACTTGTTGTTGTAAATTCGATATTAGGTGAAACTTTTGAATTTGTATTCTTCTTTTGTGTTTTTCAGTGTGGAAACTTCCCTTATCCATTTTTGTCTTTTAGATTTATTGATAATTTTTATCACTGTGTCTTTGTTGAAACCATTGATTATAGCTGTCTTTATTATTTGTTTGTATTCTATTTTGTACTCTGCTTCTGCGAGTGGAATATTCATCAATTTGTGTGCTAAACTGTGAAAAACTGCATATTTATGTGGAATGCAGTTATAACTCTCATTTTTTATGTAGTTTTCTGTGTGTATTTCTTTTCTGTAAATTCCATAACTCAAACAACCTCCATTTCTTATAATTTTTAACTCTAGAAATTTCTTTCTTCTTCGATAGTAAATTGTATAGTATAAAAAATGAATACTAAGTTTAGGTTATATTGCCACTCCATTGTCAACAGCTTTGTGAGTACAATATTTAAAGTAAGTTTAAGTTTTGTATACTATTGACATGCTGCCTTAAAAGTGCTTCAAAGCTTGTGTTTTGTGATTTTGCTAGCCCAGTCAGGCAGGTTTCTTTGTCTTCCATTTTAGACAATTTTGTAGATGAATAGGACTCTTTTGTAGAAAGACTTGAAAGTTTAATTACAAACTATTCTTGTTCATAATCTCTTCTGAGTAGGATATTTAGAACACTCTTTATGATTTCACTTACATAAAATTATTAAGGACATATGTTTCGTGGAACTTTATCCTGATCATCAGCTATTAAATGACTGTTGGATCATTTGTAGAAGCTGGGTAGGTACGTATCCGGGTACCAGCTTCGTCGAAATGGGTATCCTGGCATGGTTAAACACAACACAATATGCAACACAAGTGAAACATGAGAAGCAGATTAACCACAAATGTAAATAAGTCTTCCTGGCAACACAACGGCCATCTAATACAATGACGGCATCAGCAAACTTGAATCAATAACATCATTTGATTACCTAAGAAAATGAATTTTACTTTTGCTTACAAGCTTAAGTTGTTAGATTATACCTTGAAAGTAACTTTCATTAATAACTCAAAAACTAAGGATTTCCAGACATGTTATTGTAGACTATTTTTCTTGTTTTGGTGTGAGGAACCCGCCACCGAACTTTGTAAAAGTATTTTTGAAACACTCTGTCTGTGTGTGTGTGTGTGTGTATAAAATACCGCCACGGGTGGCCGAGGACTCATGAGCGGGAGGTCTGGGGTTCAAATCCTGTCAGGAACACCTCCCTGACTGAGGTTTTTTCCAGGTTTTCCTCAGTTCTCATTGCTGGCATATGCCGGGGAGGTACCCTAAACTTAGCCCTGAAACATTTCCTTCCTTTAAAAAAAAAAATACTTTCCCAATATATCATTTCATTTCATGTATCACCAGTGTTCACCGCCTGTGGTACCTCAGTAGTAAAAACGGGCATTAAACATCATTAAAAAAAAATATATATATAAAATAATAATTAACTTCAATCACATTTGACTTATATGCAATAATTACTAGAAAGTAAGCATTGGGCATGAGTGACTAACATAAATAATTACCACTTTGATGCTAAGAAAGAAATAATTAACAACAAACCTCATTTATTATCTTACCCCTTCTTGCATTTGAATGGCAGTTTCTATAATACATATGAACTCTTAATAATACAATACCTGATCTTCTGACAAAGTTTTCTTGACATTATCAACAGCAGCAAATCCCCCCGTGTACTTCCATAGGTGCAAAGCTTGATCTAAGTCACCTAAATCTACTGTCCAGCTTGCAACCAATTCATAATTCAACTTGTGAGATTGCACTTGCTTCACGGATTCATGACTGGAAAACAAAACAAAATCACAAAAAGAGAATAGCAATGTTTTAGTTACACTGAGAGGCAAAATATGCAACACCTAATTTTTTTTTTTTTTTAATATTTTAAATTTTTTGCATTCTTATATATAACTTATTATAATTTCATTCATTTTGTTAACATTAAATACTTTTCTGGGAAAATACTATTTTGAGTCTATAATTTCCTTCATTATATGAGCATGAAAATGAATGCAATTTAATCACATTTTTACATCTGGGCCAATTGAAAGGTCTAATGGCATGTTGTACTTGATTGTTGTTACATTAGTTTTGTTTTATTGTCGAGGTATTTTAATCAGTTTAACACATATATTTATGAGGTAAAGATGCCATTAAGTCAAGAGGAGGCTGTTACGAGCCAATGTCTCTACTATAAAAAGGACAAACAGAAGATTCAGGGAACTTGGTATTTGAATATGAATATAAATTTTATTTTTCATACATCAACATACAAAACTTTTTAACAAAATGAACACAAATATACGGGGGGGGACATTACTTTTAAATATAACTAATACAATCAGTGCCTTTGGAAGTTCCAGAAGGCACTAACTCCAATTTATTCCAATTTGATTGGCTCAGCCCCCCAGTTCTTCAGCAGCTAGCTACTGAAATATGAAGGGACCAGACTCCGATCCAACCAAAGAACACAATAATACGAATACAGTTATACATTCAATACAATATTAAATTACATTACATGCAATAATGAGCCTTCCTCCTTTTCTAATTAAACCCATTCAGTTAAATTTCTATTCTTGCATATTTTTTTGGACCTTATACACAAACAAGTAAACATATTAAAATCAAAGTAAACGAACAATTTTCCTTTCCATGTTCTCAGTTCATGTAAATTTAGTACTATAAATAAACTTTTAAATTTCTCACATGCTTACCCTGACTTTATGGAGTTGCATTCTTTCTGTATCCCATTACAATAATACCAGGTTTAGTATGTAATGGGGATCTATTTTTCAGTCCTAAATAGTTGTCAGCATTGTTATTTCCACTATCTTACCCATCTTCCATAACCATTTTTCTCTCACTTTGCCTATGTACTTTTCCAGTTCCTTAATATTTTCGCCTGATTTTAAATTTAAAATTTTTCTATCTCTTATTATTTCATTTATTAATTTTCCCATTTTTGTAATAGGAACTGTTCCCTCTAAAACTTGGTTTGCTTACATTCTAATATTAAATGGGAAGTACTTTCTGGTTCTTCACATATAGGACATATCCCCTTAATATATCCATTTTTTATTACACTTACGTATATTACTCCTGTTCTAAACCATGCCAGTCCTTCCCTTCCTGCCTTATTACAGATTTCAGATATCTTTCACAGATATGTTTCTCTTCCCCACACATAAATTGGTATCAACTGCAGAAGACCAGCATCAGGTTGCAGTAGGGTGACATCTGCCACAGAAGCTCAATTGTTTTTTATTTATTTATGGACGCTCTTTAACATCTCAGGTCATCAGCGTGAAGAAGCTCAAAATCACTTGCAAAGGGCACCAGGAGTCAATTTTAGCATGAGAACAGTAAGAAGGAAATTTGAAGCAGCACGCTCACCTCTAGAAAACCAGCCAGAGATACTTTGCTTGCCTATAAACATCAACAAGCCTCCATGCCTTTGCTTGTCAACATCTGGAGTGGATGGAATAACAATGGAAAGCTGTCCTATTCACAGATGAGTTGCAGTTCAGCCTAATGGCAAGGAAAGAGTATGGAGGAGGACTGGAGAAAGATATGCCCTTCGAACCTTCTCATTGACAATGGCTTTCAGTGGAGATTTTGTCCTGATGTGGATTGGTATCAGAGTGGAAGTCAAGACAGAGTTGGTTTTTGTGGAGAATGGGGCCCTGAATGCGAACCGGTACATTGAAGAAATTCTACAGGAGCATGTTATCCCCTAAAATTCATATGTTGGCAATGATTTCCGCTTTATGCATGATAATGCCCACCCACAATGTGACACAATACTTGGGTGAGGTTTGGATACAAGTGCTAATTTGGCCAGCACTAAGCCCTGACCTTAAACCCATTTAGCATGTTTGGAACATTGAGAAAAATGTTTGTCAACATGTTCCTGAGAGCCTCAATGAGCTTTTAGAGGCTTTGCGTAAGTAATGGGAGGCTATACCACAAGAAAACCTAAGGACTTTGATCCACAGCATGCCTGTAAGGTTGCAAGCTGTGATACAAGTCAGAGGAGGAAACGACCGCTTCTGAGAGTGCCACTGAGTGTTGAAAGATGTGTCATTGTGTTACCAATACAGTTGTATTACCATGTGTTATCCTAAAAACGAGATTATGAACTATGATTAAATTGCATTCACGTCCATGCTGATACAATAAAGGAAATTATGATTCAAAATGATAACGAAATACATATGAGTGGTTGCAAAATGGTTGGAAAAGTATTTAATGTTCAACAAAGTAATGTACTTATAATAATTCACTTATAATGCATAAAATTTAAAATATTAAAAATTGTTTAGGTGTTGCATTTTTTTGCCTCTATTTTTAATTAAGGCGATTTTCCGAAGACGTCTGTAATTGATAGTAGTGATAGAGAGTTTATTCTTTCGAATATTAAAATAAAATAAATGCATACTAAATGCGGAAATGGAAAACAATGACTTAGGTTGGGAAGCTCAGCAGGAAACATAACCTCGCCGGAAATTATGTCCGAGTCGAATATAACATGCGCAAACTTACTAGTTTTCCAAATATCTTTTTCCACAGTCTGGTCTCACATTATGAGTTTGCAGCTCAAAGATAAGTTCCTTGTCAGAGAGCAGTCTCGAGTGGGATTCCTTGGTTGGCTCTATCCGTCGTACTAAGAGTTTGCTAAACCATCCTTCATTGCTTTCAGGTACTGGCGACGTTATTGAGATGAACCTGCAGATTTTATAACATTTCTATGTACTACATTGACCTTTATGGGATTTAGGTAATATTTAAATTATTGGAACTATAAATTAAGAGGTTGTTTGTCACTAAACAAACTATATAACAAGCAGCTGTAAATACTTAATAATGTTTATATATGCATTCATATTACCTAGGTGTTAGAGTCATTAGGGATGAACATTTTGATAAATACAAATTCTTTAACTTTACCAACGTAGCCGCCATGATCACTTTGACATGTATGACGTCAGGATCATAATGATGCTCAACACGGGATACACCATGTGTATGAACGTACCTCCCCTCCCCAGTAACAAAATAGAAACAATACAAAACAAGTTCAAGTCTCCAAGGTGTAAGGGGAAAACATTTGAGCTCACTGAAAGTAGTTTTGTTTTGAATTTTACCCACTTAAAATGACAAATATTTTTGACCAAGTGAAACTTTTATTTGAGCAGCAGCTATATTCAAATGTTGTATCATTGGTCAGTAGTACTTTACTTACTTCAAGTATGTGTATAATGGATTGTAGTATTATAAACATAAATGCCTTTTAAATTTTTTCAGGCCAGTCTTGTGCTCTCCGTAAGTGAACATAATCCGGATATCTTAACAGCAGCTTCAAAGTTCCAGTCATATGTATATTATGGGGATTCGTTGTTTTATTTGGGGCAATATAGAAAAGCTGAAGGCATTTATCGACGAGCATTGCAGTTCAAGAAATCTCTTTTAAAATCCAAAGGTGCAGCGAAACCACAGGATAATCAAAAGGAGATCATGCCTGATATAGGTACGTAGCGCTATAAGAACTTAAGTTTTCATTCAGTTTAGTTCAATTAAAGTATCCTGCTTACAGTATATATGGTGACACTTAAATAAATAACAAATATAAAATATACTAGTAACAAGTGCAGCTAAAAATAAATACGGGTTAACTTGTACTTACAAAGTGTGCATTCATTTTTACATTGTTTCTGCAAATTCTCTATTCTGTGAAAACTGTACTTCAACAAAATTTCACTTTGGGACAGGTGCATTACAAAGGACTGTCTGCTTTCATATATGTGTACACTCTAAAAAATCAATGTGAAATTAAGGAAATGATAACAAAGAATTTGGTGCTAACATACTCTAGTAAAAACAGGGTAAACATAGGAAAGGAAAACAGTCTAAAGTTTGAAAATAGATACTTTGAAAATAGTACTTTTTTTTTCATAACAAAAAAGATACAGATTGCAGGATGATTTGCAGGAGTAAATCCACCAGAGGTAAACCTAGTTAATTTTCATGTAATATAATTTTTTTTTAATTATTTGACGAAACCAAATATTGTAAAAAATTTATTGTGAATGAACTAAAAAAAAATTTAATTTTATTTACATGGTACAAAGATCAAAGAGGTAATCTATTCATCAGCTGTTGTCAAGGCATAGCTTTTATTTTTGTAAGGAAGCAGATAACTTAGCATTTCTTCTATCTGTAAAAGCAAGAGAAGTATGATAAAGAGATAACATATTCAATGGAATATAACATGTAAATATAGGTCATCACATGCACTGCTATTACAAAAAGGGTGTGTAATTATTAGTATTTTGTTTTTATATTGGGTTGGCTGGTTTAAACTACAGAACGATTTTATCTTTGTGACCTCTCGCTTGAGTGAGCTAAAAAGTGGTGGGGCTCATTACATGCACACACATGTTTGGAAAGGGTTGAGAGTATGCTGGCAAAATTGTAACAATTACTATGGTAAACATTATCTTGTAATCTTTGAATGTATGGTACTTTATTCATTTGTAAGTTTCCCAGGGCTAACACTAAAGAGTATGCAGATTGCTTAGGAGAACTACTGGAGTCAAAAAACGTATTTTTCTCATTTTATAGTGGAATTGATGCAATGAAATTATTGCCTAAATGGCATAAGAACTTATGATGAATCATCATGCCACCATTGCAGTGAGTAGCCACAAACCCATTAAAACACACACAAGCCCAACTAAAATCACAAAACACAAGCAAATGGGTACACTGTTAGTCAATGATCAATGGACTACTATTCCATAGTGAAGTATTTTTTTCTGCTGCAATTGCAACTAAAAGGTGCAGGTAGTGGAATATGGTTTGTTGCTTCATAGGTGGTAGCTTGCTGGAGTGATGGAATAGTGACAGTAATTTTTACATTTTTTTCTAAGGAAATTTAGAAGATATTTTAATGATACAAGAATTTAGATGACATTGCAGATATTCTTAATGCTTGTGATTAATGATGCAATTACTTTGATATGCTGAAAGAAATTCCTCCACAGGAATTCGTGAAGATAATTATGAAAAGTGCATCCGAAGTTGCACACTGCCTCCTAATCTTATGCTACCCCACATGCAATCCTGGTGCATC
This sequence comes from Metallyticus violacea, assembly GCA_030762175.1. Classification (NCBI taxonomy): domain Eukaryota; kingdom Metazoa; phylum Arthropoda; class Insecta; order Mantodea; family Metallyticidae; genus Metallyticus; species Metallyticus violacea. The sequence goes on along the minus strand of CM060831.1, from coordinate 83,734,088 downwards.
ATGGGTAAATTAAACAAATGAATAAAGTGCCATATGTTCAAAGATTACCCACTTACCTGCAGAGCCTATGATCAACAAATAATCTATCATTCGTCTCATTATCTGAATGAGATAAACTCATCTAGACAAATGCTCAATGTATTCACACTGACTACAAAGAAGAAATGTAACTGTACTGAGGTTTAAACAATTAGAGAACACTCTAATTCTGTTACCAAAAGAACAATGATTTAAATTAAAATTGTTTATTGTTTTTTGATGGGCACTTGTCCATTGTTAGGTCAGTATCGAGTAAGTGCCAATTATATTACTGGGCTTTTCATGTCCTTGTTGCTAGTGTTGTGGTCTTAATTGAGTGATCTGGTTCTACCTAAACCAATGCAGTAAGATGAGTAGAAGGAAAAAATATTTAGTCTGGTTCTCTTCAAGTGAGATAGGAAATGAGAGCAGAAAGTGTAGACCCAAATGCAAGAAGTGTGGGTATGAATTAGAAGACTAAGCACAGAGGATGAAGAATCATACCGAAAAATGCAATGATGAGGTATACGGTGTTAATTTTAATCTGATATTTTAGTACTAATAGTTTCTTATTAGGTTTTATCACAATAAATTTAAGGTCATAACATTAATTTCTTTAAGTCTTCATTAATTTTACTTTTGCTTTATTTGTATCAGAGTATTTATAACTTTAAACAGAGAAATGTTTGCTGTCTGAAAAGGTGCTTTAAAATATTTAGTAGGAATTTATTTGAGTTTATTTGGTCCTACTTAAATTATATATTTTGAATTTTCTACTCCTTGTAGATCCAAGATTGCAGGGTTCAATCCCAGCAGGGTAAATGAATTTTTTTGGGCATAAAAATTCTAAATATGGTTTCCTTTGGAAGAAAGGTAAGGTCATGAGTCCATGTAGATTTGTGGCATGTAAAAAAGTTCAAGCCTGAAATAGAGGACTCTGAGCAAAATTTATAGACTGTTTCAGGCCTTGAATTGAATGGGATGCTGATGATCTGAAATGTTAAAGAGCATCCGTAAATAAATCAAATAAATAAGTGAATCTTCTGTTCAAATCCAGATAACAGGCCTATTACTTTTTTCCAATAAATTTTAACAAAAAAATCTAATTTTTTTTTATTTTTCTTCTTTTATACATTCATTCATTCATTTTTTTTCCCCCCCCAGATGTCTCGCTTAGAAGCAACATATCACTAGAATATTACCAGAACATCTTTTAAGCAAGAAAACTAAAGTGATTTCTTCTTTGTTGTATTTTTTTGTCATGTAAAACACTTATAAAGAGAAACAGTCATTAGATTTACAAAAAACTATGCTATAATACTGCATTTTGCAATGTGAAATGCTCTCAATTTCTCCAGCTAATGCAACAAATATATATTAGTTATAATCCTTCAAATAGAAAAGAAATTGGAGGTTCTTTACAGAAACAGTCATTAGATTTACAAAAAACTATGCTATAAATACTGCATTTTGCAATGTGAAATGCTCTCAATTTCTCCAGATAATGCAACAAATATATATTAGTTATAGAAAATAGAAAAGAAATTGGAGGTTCTTTACTGATTACTGTTTACAAGGAGAAAGAAAGCAAGCAATCTTTGATGTTAAACAATAAAGTTATTTGTTTAGGAGTCTTATGAATGATCAGATGTTCATATTGAGGTAGTGTGCTTAATAGTAATAACAGCAACAGGGGATACTTATTTGTTTGGTAGATATTGTGGACACAGAAAATGCACATAAATTAGAATACCTGGTAGAGATGGCATCTAACAGCATCAAGAAATGTGAAAAATAATTGAATTTAGATTTTAATAGCAGGGATATTCATAGTGAAATATAGTATAATATAAAAAATTATTTATGAGGAATTCACTCAAATTTCATTTGCCTTTGAAACATGTCCAGCTAAGTATAACAAAACTTGTGAAATTTGAGTGAATTGCTCAGAAATAATTTCTTATATTATGAGTTGAATTGTTTTATGCATTCACTTATATTGATAATGCACTTAATATATCATGATTGCGTCACTTGCTGAAAAACAGGGAAGGCATGGATGTGATAATCTATGGCTTCATTACTTGAGACTTAAACAGGACATGTTTCATGGACATTGTTTGAATCATCAGCTGTTAAACCTCCAGTAAGGGAAGCCAGAAAGAGGAATTTTTCTAAATAGTTTGACTCACAAGATATTAGTAATTAGATTACACATTTAGTTAAAATTGGAACCTATGGCTTTTTGGTACTTTTTTTGAATCTTTTAGCTAATTACAGCTAGTTTCTCAGTGTTGATAAATGTTTTCAAAACAATTATTTTGAAATGCTCTCTTACAAAAAGATAAGTACTCCAAAACTTATCATGCGAGCTGAAACCTGTTGGATCAGTTTATTGGATTGTCTGGATGCTTACATTACAAGTTCGCCTACACTTCTAAAAATATTTGAAGATAATAGGGTAAAAGTTAATAGAATGTGCAAGCAAACGATACCAATGTTAAGCTCAAGAGGAATGTTGAAAACATGATCTTTATTTTGAAGCCCTTTGCTGAGAATCTTGATATAAGGTAGAAAAATATGTGTTCCGTTGCTCATGCTGTGTATTTTTGGAAACAACTTAATTGATATGACATGAAATGAAAACATAAGATATTTGTAAATATGTAGATATAATATGGCTTTAATTCCACCTCATTTTTTTGCGTACATGCTTGATCTAAACCAAATCAATAACACTGAACTGCTGCTGCTGCTGCTACTAAGTAAAGATGAAAAGAAATGAGACTTGAATTTGTAAGCTCAAAATATATCTAATTTTCTACTACTATTGATAGTGAAGTTCCAAGTACAAGTCCCACCATGTCAAGTATTACTAATCAGTTAATCTGTGATGTCATAATTGCTAGCATATGAATGTTGGAAGAACCAAAAAAGTGCAATTGAAAAACTTTGTATCAATTCATTCTTTATTATTGAACAACTTATGACTGCTCAAGCATTTTAAGCTAGCTAGAAAAAGATTGTTTCTTCTTTTAGCTTAGTTCATTCAAAGTTCCAAAACAGACTTGGAATTGAATAGACCCCTAAATTATTGTTTTTATTTAAAGTGTTTATTGCTAGTGATAGTGCATAATTTCTTTTTGTGTTCTCAAAAAGTATTTTTAATTTTTTAAATACCTTATTGAAGGCTCTTAACAACTTGACCTTGTTGCAACCTATCTGTAAAATACAATGTATTAATAAAACAATTGATTAAATTATACACATTAAATTATAAGTGATTAATGATATTATTCTTTAAGAACTGAATCTGTTTGATTGTTGAAGTCATTAAGTGCAGAATAAAGGTTATTGATTGATTGATTTATTTATGGATGCTCTTTAACATCTCAGGTCATCAGCGTCCCATTCAACTCAGGGCATGAAACGGCCAACAAATTTTGCTCAGAGGCCTCTCTTTCAGGCTTAAGGTTCTTTTTCATGCCGTAAATGTACGACACAGGACCCACAGCTTTACTTCCCTTCTGAAGGAAGCCATACTTAGGATTTTTACACCTGAAAAAATCCATCGGTCCTGGCCGGGTTCGAACCCACGTTCTTGGGTGTAGGAGGCAAGTATGGTAACCACTACACCACCAGGACCGACAAGGTTATTGATATTGGCTTCTTTCTCTATCTAGTATGTAGAGCAAACAAGTAGAATGTTTGGACGGAAATTGGAGAATGACTATATACCTGTTGGAAATGGTTCTTTAGTATTTGAGGGAATTTATTAACATACAATATTATAATCAAGTATACATCACTTTACACTGTAACGTATTCTATGGATTCTGACAGTGATATAAACAGGTTCCTTCCATACCGTAAACACTCAGTTTTATGTATGTGAGAAACTTCTAACCTAAATTTTCATCCTTTATATTTGACCCCTTTTTCCTTCTTCATACTTCTCCCTTATTTTTTGTAGAAACTCTCTCATCTTTTGGATTTTTTCCATTCCCTTATTTAATAGCATTCTTATTATCACCATGTCTTTCTGTAAATTATCCCATTTATCATCCCAGATACTATCTTGCCACCGTTTAACTTTTTCACATTCCAATAAATAGTGACACACTATCTACTTTCCTACACATAACACATTCTTTCTTATTACTTCCTGTTAATCCTTTCAAGAATATTACTACTGTATGCATCCATGCCAAACCCATTCTTCAGAATTGCTCATAAATTTAAAAATATTTCTCTCGCCCCCAATTCTTTTTAATTACTTTATATAAAACCAAGGAGCTTTTTATCTTTTAGACTAGCCCAAATCTCTGCTTCTCAATATCCTCTATACTTTGTCTAACTACACTCCAGAATCCACTAACATTACTTTTACCCACTCTCCATATGTCCCCAATTCCTATTTCTTCTAATATCTTACCCACTTCCCCCTTCCCAACACCTCTCTTTGATGCATGAGGCATTCCTTTAATGCATTATTAAGTTCTTAAGTAAAAAATAGTGAGTGAGCTTAGTATGACAAATTCTCAGATGAGCAATAGTACTGCATGTTGTATTACTAGTTGAATAGCTTTTGTATTATAATCCATGTGACTAATTTTAACACAATCATTAATTTGTTATTTGCAATTTTATTTATAGGCCTACATTTCAAATATCAATATATTAATATGAAAAGCAAGATTTGGTATTTTCTACCATATAATATCAGTGTAAAAATAAGTGCATTAAACCAAAAAATTGACTTTAATAGAAAAAATATTTTTTTTTGCAACTGTGATATTTACGCTCTGGCTTCAGTTTTTGGGCTGTGCCCTCTGGAGGAAAGGAATTGCTGGTTATGCATGTAATGTCAAATAATTACATCAAGCACATTTAATTAAGAGTAATTAGCAATTAGCAACTTTAAAGGAAAATTACATGTGCTATTTAAATAGATTACTTATATTTTTAAATGCTTATAAAAGTCATAAACAAAGAAAGGATAAAAAATTAGATTTTCTATTTATGCTCATGCAGAAACAGCGCAGAGAGAGGATTCAGAATAAGGAAAGTCTAATACACCTATAATTAAATGTTTCTTTTTACTATAGCAGAGCATGTCATGACCATTATTCCCATAAAAAGTTGTAATTGCTTTGTTATCTTTTTAATAAATTCACACATTTACAGGTGCTTTGCACATTTAGATACAAAAATAAAAGTTATGCCTTGGCAAGAGCTGATGAACATTTACCTCCTTACGTCAGACTCTTCCATCATTGTGCCATGTAAATCAAATTAAGGGTTCTTTCATTTCATTCACCATAAATATTTTTGGTTTCATTGAGTAAGTTAAAACATTCCTTTACATTAAAAAGAACTCTGGTTTCACTTCTGCAAATCCTTCTACAATCTGTGTGGCCCTAGTATCAGGTCTGAGAAACAAGTGAATAAGGTGACCATTTTCAAATTTTACTGGAAAATGAGTATAAGAAAATAAAACTAGCCTTGTTAGTATCTTTCATGAAACTCATGGGAACCTGATGTTTATCGCATGTTTATGTATTTCTTAAGAATCCGCAATTACTTAAAAAGGCATTGAGCATCTTTAGATGAACTTAAAGGAAAATGAGAAACAATGTTGAATTGTCAATGTCTGTTTTATATCTTGCACGTAATGGTAAGCATGGAAAATGAGAGCTTATGCCTTGAGAAGCTTGAGAGACTGCTGGATTAGTTAGGAGGTGCTTTGGCCTTATCATAGACGTATGTATAAGCAGGAGAAAAGGTGGTAGATATGATTTACCCCAGCCAACCCACAAGGCCTTTAACAAAATTGGTCATTTGATTTGAACCTGAGACTTCACTTATATGTTGAATAAGAAAGAACCATAATGTGTTGAATTTAATTGCACTTTTAGCCCACGTTGATCTCTACCAAGAGAAAACCATAATCCTGAGAGGATAAGCATTATGGTCAACACAGGTTTCCTTTCTTTTCTTGAATTTATTCAATTTTAATGATTACAAATCTATGTGACACCAAAATATCTAAAATACTAAGATGAAATTTATAATATTATTTTAGCTGCATAATTTGACTGCAGAGGAGTACAAGTATTATGGTCTTTGAAATAAAACCTCCCTTGCTAATCTAAAGTAGAAAAAAGGTACATATACAGCTCAATAAATTCATATGTTAGATCTCTGATATATAGGTGTGACCATTCATTTGTCCTTTAATGAAAAAAATTATATCTTCTTGAGGAAAACTCTACGCTTGTTGACTTAGAGAAAGCACACTGTCATATAGAGCTAAAACTGTTGGAATCCTATTGGGATAAAATATTCAGTAAGGGAGTAAGTTATCATATGGTAAATATTCTTAAAGCTTTGTACAGAGAAATACCTTTTGTTCTAAAACAGGAAAAGGGATGGTAATAAGAAAAATAAATCAAAAGAAGGGCATAAGGCAAGGATGTAAGTGAACCCCAGTGTTATTTAATTTATTCATTTATTATATTTTAACAGATATAGGAAAGAATAACAATTTGTTGTCAGTTATTAATAATGTTATAATCCCTGGGTTGTTATTTGCAGATGACTTAATTGTAGGATCCATCTCAATAATTGGTTTAAAGCATTCCTTGCAGCAAGTAGATAAATGTTGGAATGGTTGAAGCTTGAAGGTAAATCAGGAGGCGACTCAAATTGTAGTATTCAAGAAAGGGGCAAAATTGAGTAAATATGAGCAGTAGAGGGAGAAAAAAAAAAGAATATAAGGTAGTTCGGGATTGCATTTTTTGGGAGTTAAAGTCCCGGTGGGGGCAGTGAATAGAAGCAGAAGAAATTAGCTTTGGCAAAAGGAAAAGGATAAATGGCAGCAGTTGTAAATATACAATACCAAATATAAATGTCAAATGGCAAGAAAAGTATATTTAGGTTGGTTGAGACTAAAATGCTGTATGATATTGAAATATGGGGACTGGATGGAGAATGTGTAACTGTGGATGTTGTGAAAAAGATGTTTTGTAGGGAAATTTTAGACCTACCAAGTGCAACAAACAGCAAAGAAATTTGCTCTAATTGAAATGGAAGAATGACAAGGAAAAGCGTGATTATGGAGAGAGTTCTTAAATATTGATTTTAAAATTCTAAATTTAAATGAAAGAAATATGTTTAAAAAATATTTATGATTTCAAGAAAAGAGTTTAGGAAAGTGGAGTAATGATCTTAGAAGATATAGAAATGCAAAAACTGTTTAGTGAAATAGCTGGAAAAAGATCCTTAGTGTTTTATATACTGGTAAAAAATAAATGTAAAAGAAAAGAGAAAAATATGAATCAAGCGATGAATAAGCACAGAGTATCACACAAGTAAGAGTAGGTGTGTGGAGATTAAAGAATAAGGAAAGGTTTTCCTCAAAATCCGTGTCCAGTATGTAAAGGAAAGAAAGATTGTTTCAGTGCAAACACTATGGGATGGGCCTCTGGAGTAAGGAGTGTAAAAATGAGAAATGGTTTAAATTAGATAGAAAGATAGCAGGAATGTTGGAGAGAAAGTTAAAAATAAATGGAATAGTTACTAAGGAGGGAAATAAATCAAATATAGGTAACTTAAAGGGAGTGTTAAGTTTTCTGTTTAGATAAAGCATTTTGGGGTAGGAATGGCAAATTAAGCATTTGCATTGAATGCTTAGCCGTATTACTGTGTGTAGATTATTAAATAAATAGTTTTAAGAAGGCAACTGTTGTTATTGGGAATATGTCTGACTTGGTAATGGCCAGCAGTAAAATTAAATAATTGAGCTTATGGTAATTGTTTAGTAGGTGAATAAATGTAATATTATTGGTATTTGGGGAATAAAGAAATTAATGAAAGTAGAGATTGTAGCTAGCTGATATAAAATAATGGTTTATGTAAAGTTATCTATATATTCTTTTATTTTTGGCACCTTTGGTTCCTGGTCCCCTAGATATTCCAGCAGGTTGTTGTTGATGTTGAACTGGGGACTGGGGGCTGATGCAATCAAGGTGAAAATTTTGCATTATTTTTAATTATTTATTATTTAAATAATTAAAAAAATTGTTGTAATAAACTGTAATGTGGGGGGTCACATCTAAAATGGCCTGGGCTGGATAGATGGAGGCCCCTTGTATTTTGTATTTTTATTTTTGCATTTAAAAAAAATACAAGTACCTTCTTTCTTTGCTTTGTTTTCAAAATAGAAATTAAGTATCAGATCCACGTGTGTCATGTCAATCTGAAGCAAAATCATCAGGCTATCGTGGTTCTGCAGTCAATTCCTGGCAAATTAAGGAATGCCAAAATCAATATGGCTCTTGCAAAGTTGTACCAGCAGGGTGGAATGGAGCGTTCGGCAATAACAGCTTATAAAGAAGTCTTAAGGGTATGAATTTTTCATTATTATTAACTTTTATAATACATAAATATAATTAACAAATAAAGTAACTCTTGGAACAATGTAGCTAAAATAACAGGAACTAGAGAAGCAGAAATAAATAATACACTTAATAGTAACACAAATATCACAATATTTTGAACTGTTTGCCTTCTTCAAAGACAGAAGACAAGGATATATATATGATAGTAAATCTGTGACTTTCTAAGTGTTTTATCCTTTTTTTTTTTTTTTACTTATCTAGTTATTGTCATATTATATATAAACAAACCATTTAATTTTTTATTTCTATATACGCTGTATAAAAATAACATAAATCTTAAATACGTACTAAAATGTAAAAGTATTTTAAGAAAGACCTATCTGAACAGCCGCAAGTGTAGTACCAAAATCATTTTATTTCACCAGGAAAATTAGCTTTCTATTAATCCACGAGTTTAATGAAAACTGAAGAATATATTAGTTAAAATATATAATTTCTACAGTCATCTGTTGTCATTAAAACCCACAGCTTAGAATGGCATTGAACTGTCACTGCCATAAATAGTAAAATTATTTCAAGACATTTTTCGAGAAATTGGGATGCAACTTCACTCCTTTGCAAACAGCTCAGTTTATTAATTCTAGGCAGGGCTATTAGTATGAATTTAATCAATGAATTGCCTAATATAAGTGGCACAAATCAAGTCAGTATATACGTACCTTAGAGTGTATAATTGGATACTGTTGCATATAGAACCTTCTTTGCTGCCATTTGCAGTAGAAAGAAATTCAGCTAATGAGCAGACCATGTTATTTTGAAACAAGTTTGACTTATTGATTGCTGCTATAGATATGCCAGTTCACCTCATGTCAATTTTGTGTATAATTTATTTTAGAATTATAAGAAATTTTTTTCCATGTCTACTTATGGTATTTCATAACATACCAAATAATTAATAATAATTTTCATTTGGTACTAGGAATGTCCACTGGCACTGGAGGCAGCAGAAGGTTTGCTGAGCCTAGGAGTAAAGGGCATTGAAGTAAATGCTCTCATTTTAGAAGGGACATCCAACGTAGGAAATGTAGATTGGTTTGTATTTTATATAACAAATTATTATTGAGGAAATCACTCAAATTTCACTAATTTTCCTCCTCTTACTTGGACATGTTTCAAGGGCTATTGCCTTCATCTTCAGCATGGTTCCACTGTCTGCTTCCCAGCATTGTATTAAGATGTCACTTTGTGGATTTTACAAACTTAGTGATGAGGTTACTATTGTTTGGGAGATCAAAATTAACCAAATTTTCCTCATTTTTGTTTATGAATATATTTTCCTACACTGTTAATTCTATGGGTGTTTAAAGAATGGTTTATATTTGTTTAAAATTTAAAATATAATTTATTTAATACAGTGTTCGATAATCATATCCAAATTAATTGGTGTCTTATAGCAAAACATGTATTGCAATGAAAATCAAATTCAGTATTTGGCATAGAACAATAGATGATTTATGACATTTGAAAGAAAGAATAAAATATACATTGTGCGGAAAGGGATTTTTGTGTGGCATTCAGCAACAATTTCCAAAATTTGAAACACCGCAATTAAAGATATATGTAAGTTGCAAAATTTTATAGACTTAAAAATGAGAATTAAGATAATGTGAGAATTTGCATAGGATGGCAGTCTTTATGCTAAGAAGATACTATATTTGATGGAGTTTAACACCCATTTTTACTACTAAGGCACCACAAGCAGTGGACACTGATGATACATGAAATGAAATAATATATTTTTTTAAGGAAGGAAATGTTCCAGGCCTAAGTTTAGGATACCTACCCAGCATTTGTCATTTATGAGCACTGAGAAAAACCTGGCAAAACTCTCCGGGAGGGGGTCCTGGTGGAATTCGAACCCTAGGCCTCATGAGTCCCGCTGTAGTGACCTTGGCCACTGTGGTGGTAAATATGTAGGTAAAGAAATATAAAGAATGAAGACCTCTATCTAAAAAGACTGAGATAAATAAAGATTGACAACAGAAAAGTCAATAAACAGAAGATGCTGCTCAAATATGTTAAAAATCCTAAAAATAATTTGCATATGTCATCTGCACTTGGCACAAATTAAAAATTTACAGACATAGTTTGGAGATAAATGCATTTGAACATTTTAAACTTCTTATGTTTGTTACTAGTTTTTTAATGCGTGTTTTTTTTTACAAATATTGCTTAATAATAGAAGCTGCCAAACATACTTTTTAGAATGAAACTCATATCAGAAGTAATTGTGTAATTAAGGAATTATGACATTAGTAACATAATTTTGATTGTATATATTGGGAATCAACACTCAAATCTTACGTTCTTAATTATCAAATCGACTCACTAGATAATTAAGAACATAATAGTCGCTTCACTGTAATCATTCTGACACGAAATTAAATGTTATATTTAACTCAAATCTTGTTGTTTAGTTGTCTGCTGATATTTTGCACTACTGTTTGAGATTGCTTTCACTAGAGATATTTTTTATATTTATATCTTCTAGCATTGGTTATCATTTTTAAAAACTAATTTTAGGAAATTCTTGTGAATATTGCACTCTGTGTTTCTTCAATTTTTATATAATTTGGGGTCCATTGATGTGTTTATAATTATTATTATTATTATTATTATTAATAATAATTATAATAATGATGAGGATGAATTTAAAACTCTATAGTTGTCAATTAGATTTCATTGAAGTCAAGTCATTATACCAAGGTTTCACTCATGCATAGTGTTCTGTCTAAGCGCATGTCCTTCACTGCAAACTTAGCTTCATCATACTGTGTTAACAACTTGTTCTTTATAGATAATGTGGTAGCTTCCCACTTCTTTCCATATAATGAAGGTGAAATGATGATGGAACAGTTAACAGTTGCAGAATGAGTGCCAGGAGAAACTGGAATGCCTGGAGAAAACTTGCACAAGTGCCATTTTGTGTGTCTCAAATACTATACTACTCTAGGTTTGAATCCAAAATACCTTGGTGGGTGGCAAGAGTCTAACCACTTGGCTGGGGTTCTGCCGTACAGTAAGATTATTATTCATTGAGAAATGTTTTCATCAAGCAAAGGACTTCAAAGCCATACCATAGCAATTTTTCACAAAGGAATCAACATTATAGGGTACATCTTACTAGCTTGTAAAAGTCGGTCCTGGTGGTGTAGTGGTAAGCATACTTGCCTCCTAAACCCAAACCACCACGGGTGTCCAAGGTCGTTAAGGTGCAGATTTTTAAGCGGGAGGTCTGGGTTCGAATCCTGCCAAGACTGTCCTCCCTGACTGAAGTTTTTTCCAGGTTTTCCTTAGTCCTCATAAATGGCAAATGCCAGGGAGGTATCCTAAACTTAGGCCTGGAACGTTTCCTTCCTTAAAAATAAATTCTTTGCCAATATATCATTTCATCTTGTGTATCATCAGTGTCCATCGCCAGTGGTTCCTCTATAGTAAAAACAGGCATTAAACATTATTCATTCATTCTTAAGCCCCAGATCGCAGGTAAAATCCCATCCAGGATCAATGGATTTTTTGGGCTTAAAAATCCTAAGTATGGCTTCCTTTGGAAGGGAAGTAAAGCTATGGGTCCCATGTCATAGATTTATTGCATGTAAAAGAACTTCAAACTTGAAAAAGACACCTGTGAGCAAAATTTGTCAGCCATTTCATGCCTTGAATTGAAAGGAATGCTTTTTTTTTTGTTTATTTATTTATGGACCCTCTTTAACATCTGTGGTCATCAGCATCCCATTCAATTCAGGACGTGAAACGGCCGACAAATTTTGCTCAGAGGCCTCTCTTTCAGGCTTGAGGTTCTTTTTTGTGCCGTAAATGTACGACACGGGACCTACGGCTTTACTTCCCTTCCAAAGGAAGCCATACTTAGGATTTTTATGCCCGAAAAAATCCATCGGGCCTGCCTGGGATCGAACTCGCGATTTTGGGTTTAGGAGGCAAGTATGGGAAAGGGATACTGATGACCTGAGATGTTAAAAAGCATCCTTAAATAAACCAAACTGAGGAGCTTGTAAATTATTCTTACAAACATTTTAACAGCATCTCTGCAGTATTCATGTGATACTGAAATCCTGGATAGGATCTTGACAGCATGACTAAAGATGACTGCTGTAAATATTGTAAAAAAATGTATGTGAACTCTGCTCTAAATATGGTAATATCCGTGAACAAAACTGATCGCCAAACTCCTGGTACAGTTCCTTTCAAAAGTTTGTAGTAATATGGATGGCAAGACTAAGTGCAGCATAAGTCCTCAAAAACTCTTGAAAATCATAATACATTCTTCAATAATTAGCTTAGAGTTGTGTCATCTGGTTTCTCTTCGCAAAGTCTTTAGCACATTTGTTAGTGCTCTCTGAAGGAGGATCTGTAAGTTATTCAAAAAAAATTAAAATGTTGTCCAGATTTTGATATACAGTTGCCCTTCTTTCTAACTCTAGTATACCGCCACGGGTGGCAGCAGTCGTTAACTCGCGGATTCGTGAGCGGGACGTCTGGGTCGAATACCGCCAGAACCGTCCTTCCTGACTGAGGTTTTTTCCAGGTTTTCCTCAGTCCTCATAAATGGCAAATGCCAGGGAGGTACCCTAAATTTAGGCCTGGAACGATTCCTTCCTTAAACGTAAATCCTTTCCCAATATACCATTTTATCTCATGTATCATCAATGTCCATTGCCTGTGGTGTTTCTGTAACAAAAATGGGCATTAAACACTATTCAATCATTAGCTCTAGTATATTAATAGATAAGTGTATATTGGTTTTCAGGTTGAATTTGTGGTCAGATTTCACAATATAATGATGCTCATACTGCATTTTTTGTCATTTTCATTTATCTAGCTGATATGATCAATTTGAGTAAACTTCAGTTATTTTTTTCATTCTGAAATACTTCACTTACATGTAGAAGATGCTCCAAAATATCATAATATAATGAAATAATATGAGGGCTAGTCAAAAAAACTGGGAATATTTTTTTACGCAATTAGGCTCTGTCCAGATTGTGTGGTCTTTTTCAAAGTATTCTCTGTTGAGTTGAATGCACTTTGCCCAACGCATCTTCCAGTCCTGGAATACATGCTGGAAGCAATCTTTTGACATCTTCTTCGAAACTGCCTTAGTCTTTTTCACCTAAACGCTTTCAAGGTCGTAATTTTGGGACTTATCTCACACAAATGCATCTCATGTTCAAGTGATCATACAGAATTGAAAATGTATGTATAACCCTGATGCAAAGGTTATGACATTAGCTTTCAAGTAAGTAGGCATTTGTTTTCCAGTTTGAGTCTCTTGTTCAACACAATTGTTATATTTTATTTTTTTCCTTCAAGTCCTAATAATAAAGCTTTCAGTCTATGTTTTAAGTTAATGTTTCAATTTATACACTTGAACTTAGCATATCAATCCATATAATTACAACCTTTGTAATTGTTATTGTACTTACCAACCAGAATTGTGTTCTGAGTATGTGTAAGGAAATAAAGTTTTAGGCATCTTGTAGAATAATCATTACTAAAAGCTAACACTAACTTACATTTTTCATCTCTAAGTACAGACTGATGTACTTAAATTTTTATTCCTTGGGTTATAGAAAGTGTACAACTAGATTGTATAATAATAATAATAATAATAATAATAATAATAATAATAATAATAATAATAATAATAATAATAATAATAATAATAATAATAATTGGAGAAAACTGAGATGTCTGCAAAGATTTCAGTACTTAATCATGGCATTAAATATGATCAAGTTCCATGATTTACTGAATGTACACTGCCATGGTTGGCCAATGTCGTTAAGGTGAAGACTCGTGAATGGGAGGTATGGGGTTCGATTCCCACCAGGACCATCCTCCCTGGCTGTGGTTTTATCCAGGTTTTCCTCATACCTCATAAATGGCAACTGGGCAGGTACCCTAAACTTAGACCTGGAATGCTTCCTTCCTTTAAAAATATCTTCCCAATTTTTCATTTCACCTCATGTATCATCAGTGTCCACCACCTGTGGTGCCTCAGTAGTAAAAATGAATATTAAACACTATTTAAAAAAAAAACTGAATGTTTTAATGACTTGGCAACTACAATTTTAATGTTATTTTTGTACCTTTACAGGCTAAATTCTTGGATTAAAGCTCAAGCACATTTGCACAATCAAGAGTATAGTCAGGCAATTTCAACATTTCGTCTTCTGGATGACCGCTCATCACTAAGAGATAATCTGAATCTTCTGATTGTCACTGGTCAGTGCTATTACTACATGGGAGATCATAAAAATGCTCTTATTACCTTGCAGAGAGTAAGTTACATATGTATTAAAATGTAAATTGGAACTTGCACAGTGAAGCTAATCATATTAATTGATATCATTATATGATTCAGTTGAACTACACACTCTTAAAGCTTCACTTACTTTTCATAAATGTATGGAACTGGTTTCGAGAACATTTAGTTCCTATCTTCAGCCAGGTTAAAGTTCAACTCAGTTGAACTTCTCGAAACCGGTTGTATATATTTATGAAAAGTAGGTGAAGCTTTAAGAGTGTGTAGTTCAACTGAATCATACATTGATATCAATTAAGATACATACTGTTAAAAAACAACATTTTACCTTATTTGCATAACATATTTAACTAAAAATATCCACTTAATATTTAAAAAAAAAGTGTACACATAGTGTAATAGCTCATAAAGCCCCTAAAACAATTCTTGAACTAATTCACAATCCCAGAATCTATTCACACTTAACATTTTGGGACTACCTACATTCTCCTGCTACATTCTCCAAATTTGGACTAAGTGGGCAACATCTGTATGAAATAGTTAAAATATCTTATATGAGGCATGAAGAATGGCCAAATGTTATTATAATGAATGTGAAGATAACAAAACACATATCTCTACAGTTATTCTTTATTTGTGTACTATAAGGTGACTCTCTGTCTTACTGTCAAGTTAAATCAATGCGGAACAACTTGTTCTTGAACTGTTAATGAGGATATCTTATGGATAATATTGTATGGTTGTACTTTCAATATTGATCCAGTTGATGTGTAATTATCATAGCTTATTCCTGCTGGATTTGTTTCTGAATTGAGTAAGATTGGATGACTTGGGATCCTGGGTTCGTTCTTCCCATTGATCACTTGGATAGATTTCTAATACATTCTTATTTCAAAATAAGAAATTCATTGCCTCCCGATTCGTGTTTTCTGTTAGGAGGATAACTAATAACTAAAATCATTATTCTAAAGATATGAGCAGTTGACAAAATATGTCACTAGTTCTATAAATACCTTGAATTTTTTGGTGCATGATTCCTGTTACCGTAAGTTTTCTACAAATTTCATTAATATTTAAATTTACTTAAATGTAAAATTGGAACTTAAACACAGTGAAGCCAATCATATTAATGGATATCATTGTATGATTAGTTGAACTACACTCTCTTAAAGCTTCACTTACTTTTTATA
Source organism: Metallyticus violacea (assembly GCA_030762175.1). NCBI lineage: Eukaryota > Metazoa > Arthropoda > Insecta > Mantodea > Metallyticidae > Metallyticus > Metallyticus violacea. The sequence continues at coordinate 83,718,132 of CM060831.1, read as the reverse complement.
AATGTATGGAACCGGTTTCGAGAACATTTTGTTCCCATCTTCAGCCATGCTAAGGTTCAACTCAAGGTTCAAGTGGAGGAGGTTGAACCTTCAAGTTGAACCTTAGCATGGCTGAAGATGGGAACAAAATGTTCTCGAAACCGGTTCCATACATTTATAAAAAGTAAGTGAAGCTTTAAGAGTGTGTAGTTCAACTAATCATACAATGATATCCATTAATTCATTAATATTGTTGGTTTCTAGACTGATCTGTATGAGGAAAAATAAAAAATTATCTGCACTTTTGCCATAAGACAGTTATAGATTTGTTACACTGCTCTTGATACATGCATGCTTAAAGTTAATACTACTGTGGCCACATGATACTGATTGCATCATTTTCTTTGTTGCTGTGAGAGTATAAACATGGCATTCTGCTAACATGCACAGCAAGGAGGAACAAAGAGCATTAATCTGATTTCTCTGGTCGGAAGTTGTTTTATGGGCTGAAACTCATTGGGGATCTTCAGCATAAAATGGGGCAATGCTGTACCACATAGAAATGAGTATGAATGGGTCGACAAATTTAAAAGTAGTTCAATAAGTGTGATGCATAAAGAGGGAGTAGGATACCTATCAACCTCCTCCACTGAGAAGATTCAGCAAAGTTTAAAAGATGGTATTGGTGAATCAGCAAGTTGCTATCAATAAGGGTGTATGTTCTTTGCAGATTAGTCCTGGTTCTACCTGCCAAATCATCCACACTTCATAGGCTTCTATGAAGTGAACAAAGAAGAAATTCAAGACTTAATCTTCTGGGGAAAAGGACTCAAAAGAGCTTCTACTGCAAGACTACCTAGAAAAGGGGTATATGATCAATAATGCAAGATGCAGTAATGTGCTATCCAACAAAGCAGTTTGCAACAAACACCAAGGCCTATAGTTAAAGAAAGTGTTGTTGCAAGATTATGCAATGCCATACCACATATGACTGACCAGATCCTTAAAGTCAAGCCATTAATCATTTGGGTTTCAAGGGCTGGAACACCCTACCTACAGCCCAGCTCTCACCTCTTCTGGCCACCATTTCTTTGAATTGGTTACTGATGCTTATCTAGGTCATCAATTTTCTACAGATGAAGAAGTGGGGGAGGCAATCCATAAATCATTGCATAACCAACTGTAAATCTTCTTTAAGGGAATATGCAAGCTTGAGGATCACTGGAGAGATCATGTAGAAAAATGACGAACTTGTTCAACTTCTACATTTGTGTGTATAAGTTGGAAACAAGAGTGCAGATAATTTTTTGCTTTTCGTAGTACATAAATAGCATTACTTTTTCCTCCAACTGCATGTTTTACCAAATTTATAACAAAAAAAAATTTTTTTCATCTATGATATTTATGTAACTGTTTATGGAAAACTGAAATTTTGGTTTATAGCTTCTACCTTCAGCAAGCTCTTATACAGGTCTGCCTCCATCTTCCAGCTTTTTTCTTTGGGCTACAACAACAGTACTCTCCCATTTCTCAATTTTTCTAACATGTTTTTACTCTCAGTATTGTGTATGCATCTTCTTCTTGAACAATTGTCAGTCTTGTGATTTCTTTTCATCATGAGTTTCAAATATTGCAATATACTCTAATGGGTGTCTGAGAATGAAGGCTTATTGTTTGTATCTATTTGTTCATATATAATGAAAATTGAGAGCATGATGGAAGAATCTTCATCTCAGTAACATGGTAATTGCAACTTATTTAATTGAATAAGGTATTTGGAAGAAACAGAAGGTTAAAGGTTTTTACTCACCAATTATGTACAGTTTGTACATTTGACTTCGTCCGTTTATATTAATACATAACTATAAATTTATAATATGCATATCTAGCTCTATGACTTAGTTTCCAAGAATTTCTACACAGTATAAAAATTATGATGTTTTAACAATTGGAATTTTTAACATATTTTTAAATTATATGCTTGAAGTGCTTTTATTATTTTGGTATTTTATTATATGACACATAACACATGATTTTTGTAAGTCTGTGATATTGTAAGGTATTAGCCCAGTTGATCTAGTGTGATGCACACTATAACCTTCATTATTCCTAAAAAGCTATTTATTATTATGAACAAAAGACAGTATCTAATATATGTATCTAGACAGTAATGATAGAACATTTAATTTCTTAAAATTGAATTATTGGATGCATGAGAGATGGTATATATATATTTTGCCATAGATGATGAACTCATTGCTCTCCATTGTACATAACCAAAATATACTACTCTCAAAATATCTTTAGTACGGCTCCTACTTAATAAGTATAATTAAGAATTTGGCTTAATTTCATTATGTAAGGTAAAAATGTGTTCATTCCAAGATAATTCTGGGTCAATTGCAACACCTAAAATGTTTTTTGTACTACTAAGGTTCTTTATAGGTGTATTTTTAATTTCTGTGCTGTATGAATCATTAAGAAGAATATGTAGTTAGTTGTGTCGATATTTACTATCAACTTATTAGATTTTAACAATTATTTAAATTTAGCATTGCATCACTGCTATATTATTGCAGAGAAGCTTTATTTTGAACATAAGATTGGCATCATCAGCAAACAGAACCATATTTGCAGACAAAATTAAAGCTGGTCCGAATATTGGGCCTTGTGATGCATGGAACTTGGTCAACAAGTAAATAGATTGTGTTCCATCTAACTCTGCAAATTGGATTCTAAATTTAAGATATGAAACAAATTACTCATTTGCAATACCTCTTACACCATAAGCTTCAAGTTTTTTAACAAGATGTGAACAACAACGAAGGGTTTAGTAAGATCTGTAAATAGACCTAGAACATTTTCTTTATTATCTTTTGTATTAAAGATATTTCCCAAAAAATATAATATTGCAATATTTATTGTCTTGTCTTTCTAAAAACCAAATTGTGAGTATGAAATTAAATCATATTTACAGAAGAGATACCAAACATTTATAAATAAGTTTTTTGATTATTTTTGAAAAAATGGGCAATAAAGATATTGTTTGTAGTTTTCAACTTTTGTTCTGTCCCCTTTTTTAAATATTGGTTTAATTTGTTAATTTTAGTGCTTTGGGGAAACAACCAGTTAAAAACGATGTATTACAAATATTAGAGGTTTAACAGGATGTTCCATACACTCATTAAAGAAAGTCAGGAATTTTATCATAGCCACTATATTGTTTATTCTTAAGGCTGTTAAATATCTGGCAACATCTCATTTTAAGTTATAGGGTGCAAGTATAATGAGGCATGGTTAGTTACAATGTGAGAAACATTAATATCATTTTTATTTATTTTCTTTGTTTGAATTAAAGTGGTAGCTACTTGTATTACACATTAAAAATAGAAATAAGTTTTTTTTATGAATCAGTAATAACATTTTTTTGAAAATAATATAATTTTATTAGTGGTGTTCTTATTACTATTAGTTTCTCTTTTAACTACATCCCACATTGCCTAGCCTGTATTATTATTTTTTATTATAATCTTATTGTTTTACACCTTTTCTTTTAAAGTAATTTTTAAAATTTGGATTATATGTGGTATTATTAATTTTCTTAAGTAAACGCCTTTTCTTACCAATATTAAAATCCCTTTTGTAACCCATGTTTCTTTTTTCTTATTCATTTGGACAGGAATAGGAAAGTTTTTAAGCAGAAATGCTACATTGCAATTATTTATTAGAATGTAGCATCTAGGAATTGACTAATTTGTACATTTAATCATTAATATTTAAATTAAGCCAAGTTTTCTTACTCAGTAAATACCTAAAGTAATTTATATTTAGAGAACTATATTGTCATTTCCTAGCTACTTCAACTTCACATGACTGTTGTTTTGTAGGATATAGTGAATGGAGGGTGAGAAATATTGTATTATGATCTAATATTCCTGCATCTATGTTACTTATTGAGAAATCCTCTGGTGTACAAATAATAAAGATCTGATCTAGGCAGATTGGAGCTTATATCCTACACTAATGTATTCAACATGTTCACACTATCTCCACTTACATAACACTAGGACATGTTTAGGAGGCACTTGCTACCATCATGAGCTTTTGACCAACTACTGCTACTCAAATTTTTGGCTGGATCCCAAGATGCTAATGTGGCGGTGTTTGATAGTTCCAGTAGGAACTTGCCGAGTTCATCCATAGGAGGGAAATCAAAGTTTAAATATAAATTTTTCTTATATTTTATGATAAAAGTACATTCCGAAGTGGATAGCTCCATTAGATTGGGAAATTGTTTCAGCAGCTTAGCCTCTGGTTTAATTTCATGATTTTTGATCCAAAAGTGAGCTGCTACTGCTGATTTATCAACCTGCTAGAACCATCAGACACCTCCACAGGAGCAACTTGGGATTCAGCCACCAATTCAGATAGCAGTAGTTAGTCAACAACTAATAATGGAAGCGAGTGTTTCCGAAACATGTCCTAGTGTTATGTAAGTGGAGTTAGTGTGATTGAATACATTACCACTCCATTGTCTATAGCTTCATAAGTACAATTTATTTAAATATAGGAGATGAACAGGTCTATAGAAGCATAATTGATCACATGTGGTTTTAAGGCTAAAAAATGGCAGATACTATGCAAATAATTTCGCTACATATAATTTAGACTTTAGCAACACAAAACCAGATATTAAAAATTTTCTGAAATTAGAAATTAGTTTGTTTGTTTTTTTGTTTTTTTTTTTTTGAGTAGTGTTTAACGCCCGTTTTTACTACTGAGGCACCACAGGCGGTGGACACTGATGATACATGAGATGAAATGATAAATTGGGAAAGGATTTTTTTTTTTTTAAGGAAGGAAGCGTCCCAGGCCTTAGTTTATGTACCTCCCCGGCATTTGCCAGTTATGAAGACTGAGGAAAACCTGGAAAAAACCCCAGTCAGGGAGGAACGGCCCTGGCGGGATTCGAACCGCAGACCTCCCGCTCACGAGTCCGTGCCTTAACGACCTCGGCCACCCGTGGCGGTTCTAGAAATTAGTAAAAGATACATTCATATAATATTAACTTCTTGAAACTGTGTACAAAATTAAGTCATCTAGTAAATTCATAAGGAAAACGATTAAAATAGTCTATAGCATTCACCAAAAAGCAGCAGAAAAACAAGTTTTGAATTGATGTAAGATATGTATGAAGGGTTGCCCTAGCTAAGCTTGTATGATTTTTAGTTACTCTCACTCCATCCAGTGGGACATGCTTAAGTGTGCTATTGCATCAGTTTAAAAGTGTGTGCCTGCGGTCTGCTGTTACAATCGGATACAAATATCACTCTGTAAGGCTTCAAAGCTATCTGATTTGTGGCAGGGGCACACTGTTGGGCTTTCCAATGCTGACTACAGCCTTTTGATGGTGATAGAAAGCTGTAAAGAGAAAGATCTTACCATATGTGTGGGCTTTATAACAAAGCTGTTCAAGAATGGATCCCCATCTGAGGCCCAAACTGCAAAAAGATTAACAAGAAAAAGGGTACAGCCAGCATGATCTAAAAGGCTAGTAGCCAAGGTGAGGGCAGCAGTGACACAAGAAAAATCTCAAACCTAAAGAAGCATTGCCAGCCGCATTGGAAAATACCTTTACAAGATAATCCATCAACAATTGTGTAGAATAGCGGCATAAAGTATGCAGGCAGGTCTTGAAATAACAGCCTATCAGAAAACTGTATAAACACCATTTGGCAGGTGATAAGTGGCAATTGGTGGTTTCTATAGATGGATTTATGTAGATGACGCAAACAAACCCCATGCTATTTACTAGCATCAAGTGAGCTAAAAGGGGTGCTCCAGGAAAACAAGGAAATGTTTTCCAAGGAATTCATATTGGTTCCAGGTTACTGTATTTGGGAGAAACTTAACATTCACAAAGTTGCCAAAAATGTAAAAATTAATGCAGCCCACTACCAAAGAAATGTCATAAACTCAATATTTGTTGAAAATATTCCCCAGTTGTATGGAGGATACCCCAAATGTTTGGATCTGCATGGATAAAACATCCAGTCATGCTTCTCAATCATCCCAGGACTACTATCGCTGGAAAGCGGTTGAAATGGGCGTCAACATAATACCTTTTAAAAGAATCCCTGTGAAGTCACCAGGTACTTCAATAATGACTTTTTGTGGATTTGGTCTGCTGAAATAGCTCCTTGGTTGTTGATGTCTTACCACGATTGAGAGTATCTGGAAAGTCGTGCCAGGGGGAGTGGGCTAACATCCCCCTTCCTGTTCTAGGGCACAGTCTTCTACAATGGAACTTGCGTTGCTGAGCCATAGTTCAAGCCCGTGGACAACAAACTGAACACAATTGGTAGTGGAGAAAGGGAATCTGACTATGAAAAAATGTAAGTAAAAACATCCGAGCTTAACTGGGGCAACCCTCCATACTTATCAGGTCATTCCAGCAACACAAACTATTCCCAATAATGAAATAAACAGTGTATGGGAAGAAATTTTAATTGATAATGAAGTAATGGAGGCTGTAAACCAGTGATGTGTAGAAGATGACCAACCCTTCTTCTGAAAGTTGTAGGAATGTTAGAATATAGGGAAGTGCTTCAGTCTTTAAGGACTGAAAATAAATATTTTTTTTCATATTGAAAACAAGGGCCATAATACACATTTCAGATGAACAAAAAATGGATCAGGAATAGAGCGTAAGAATTCACCATCATATTTAAAGAGAAAATAAATACCACAAAATAGAAAAAAAAGCTTATACAAATTTTGGGAACAATGCTATTTTTAAACTTTCACAAATTTTGTTAATATTCTTGTAAAATATATGTTTTAACAGATTTTTAAATGGGTGTTATGTCAAACGTCACCATTCTGGATTTGCAGTGTTAAACTAAGAATAAGAATAATTGTTATTCCTCACTTTTCCAATATAGGCATATATTTTAAGGCATAGCATAAAAAAATTAAGTTCTGATAATTTACAACTATATTTTACAGAATTCCTTTGTAAAATATAGTGCACTAATTATTATGAGAATCCGAACAGTTTTTCCTTAGAAAAGAAGGTAAAATAATTTTGTTTTTGTAGAGTAGCATAAGAAGGTTACCTTTTAAGTTGTTACAAACAAACAACCACTAAATGGCAGTATTGAGATGTGTCATTATCATTTTCATAACAATTGACATTTGTGATTATGAAAACAGTTGCTGCTTAGAAATTGGCCAAGTTGTTTGTTTACAGTGAGTGTTTAAACAAAGGAATTTTGTGAAAAAATGGAAATTTCACATGAAGGTTTTTGTTAGATGATTGTTTTTCAATTTTAATAAAGGCCTAACTCTACAGCAATGCATACAATCATTTAGTTCAACTTTTGGTAATGAAGCACCATCAGAAAAGACTGTTTACAATTGGTTAGCAGAATTTTGTCATGGTCATGCATCTGTCAGTGATGAATTTTTTTAAGGTTGGCCAAAATCAGTTTCATTCCAAAAATCATGGATGCTGTGCACAGCATGATTGAAAAAGATTGTCTTGTGACTTCACTGAGAAAGAGGCATCCTTTAGCATATCGAAGATTGCATACATTCGATTTTGCATGAACATTTACTGTGAAATAGATCTATTCCCAATGCATTCTGCATAATTTGACCAAAATTTTAAAAAATCCTCGTGTTAATTGGTATAATGAAATGCTCCAAAAATTGCACCGAGGAACTGCAAATCCATGTACAACTCGTAACAGATGATGAAACTTGGATATATTTGTATGAACCAGAAACTAAGCAACAATCCATTGTTTGGTTGTTCCAAGATGAACTGAATCCCATAAAAGTTGTTCATTCATGAAGCACTTCCAAGAAAATGATTGATTGTTTCTTCATTAGTACTGGACATGTTGCAACCAAGAGGATTGAGAAACAGTTAATGCTGAATGGTGTACAGCAATTTGTGTGCCAGAAGTAGTTAACAAAACAACCAGAAATGCATCATTCTTCATCATGACAATGCCAGCTCTCACACACCGTGTCAAACACTTGATTATTTGAAGGAGAAAAACATTAAATTTATGTTTTTTTATTTGTATTTACCTGATTTATGGCTTAATGACTTCTTTTTATTCCTTAATGTCAATAAAAATGCATGGACAGTGATTTTCATCACCTCAAGAAGCTGTTGAAGTCTTTATAAACCATGATTTTCAGAGTGAAAAAATGTTTTAAGAATTGGTTTGAATGCATACAAAAGTGTATGAGCCTTAAAGGTGAATATTTTGAAAAGCAATAAAACAATTTTTTTCTTCTTAGTGTTTGTAAAAGCTTAAAAAGTAACCCTCTTACCCCTTGAGGACATTATTAATAATTTTACAAAACATGACTACAGTAGAGCTCACTATAATTTGTTGAATTGTGCTTTATAATTTTAAAGCAGCTGTTGGCTAATTATAATTTTCTGAATATGCAGGCACATGCTTTGGATCCTTATAATCAGAATGGTATAGATATCTTAGCAGCTTTACTAGCCAAAGAGCACAAGCACAAGGAACTGGAGAAGCTGATAGCATCTGGACTAACCATCTCAGAATATGGGCCTGAAACTTGGATTGCTATGGCCTATTATCTCTATGCCATCAAGAAAAATTCAAAGGCAGCGTATCTTGCTCAGAAAGCATGCTACCTTAATCCCCGTAACGTAGAAGCTTTAATCCTTAAAGGTGCCATATTGCTTGATCTCAAAAAATACCAAGATGCTGTCATACATTTTCGTGAGGCTATGCAGATCTCTCCTCACCGGTACGAGCCACATCGTGGACTTGTAGACTGCTACATAGCAACACACCGTCTTCGTGAAGCGCTCACCATAGCAAGCAATGCTTGCAAGCAGTTGGGACAAACTCCAAGAGCACTCACGGTATGTATAATTTCTTTAAATAACAAAATATAAATATTTCATAGAGGCAAAATTGAGTTCTCAACTCAGTTTCCAGGTCTTTCCAGCAATTTAAATTACTTTAGCCAAAACTTTCTATTCATTAAGACTTCTAAGTTTAGTCATATGAAGTAACCTGAAAACCACTTTGGATTCAGTGCTATGCTGCAAGACTATTTGTTCTATTAGTTTTGGCTGGATTAATTTAATTCATTGATAACATCAGATTATGTGCTTGTAATAAAGATAACTGTGAATAAATATTTAAGCAACAAAAGGGAAAGGGTTTACATGGTATTTATAGACTTTAGGAAATCATTTAATACCATAAATAGAGAAGTTGCGATTAAAATTAAAAAGGAAAAGAGTAAGCAATATATTTATAAAACTAATATAAAGTACATACAGTAAAAACATATTTTGTGTCAAATTTTCAGGTAATAAAGTAACGGATTATATGCAGAGTAAAACAGGAGTAAGGCAAGACTGTAAATTAAGTTGAATACTTAGTTTGAATAGCAGGAATTTTCACAGTGAACTATAGCGTAATGTAACAAATTATTATTGAGGGAATCATTCAAATTTCACTAATTTTGTTCCACTTACTTGGACATGTTTCAAATGCTGTTGCCTTCATCTTCAACATGGTTCTACTGTCTGCTTCCCAGTGTGGTATTATGATATCGCTCTGTGGAGTTTGCGAACTTAGTGATTACTATTGTTTGGGAGATCAAAATTAACCAAATTTTCCTTGTTTTTGTTTATGAATATATTTTCCCACACTGTTAATTCTATGGGTTTTTTGAAGAGCTTTTAAGAGTTTTGGTTCCCTTTGGAATTCCTCAAATCATATGTTTTTTCCATGTGTTTATATTTTACATTTTTAATGTGTTCCTTATTACTATACAATTTAAGGAACACATTACTATACAATTTAAGGAACATGAAAAATGTAAAATATAAATACACGGAAAAATCAGCAATAGCAGACTATTTCTGGCAGAAGATTCACAAATTCCAAAAGGAACCAAAATTCTTAAAAACTCTTCAAAAACCCATAGAATTAATAGTGTGGGAAAATATATTCATAAACAAAAACAAGGAAAATTTGATTAATTTTGATCTTCCAAACAATAGTAACCTCATTACTAAGTTCATAAAATATCCACAGAGTGACATCTTAATACCATGCTGGAAAGCAGAACGTGGAACCATACTGAAGATGAAGGCAACAGCCTTTGAAACATGTCCAAGTGAGTGGAACAAAATTAGTGAAATTTGAGCAAGTGCCTCAATAATAATTTATTATAAGTTCCAATACTGTTCAATCTGTATATTGATGACCTTAAGGACGAGATTCAAAGAGAAAGGATACATTTATCAGTAATAAATAATAAAGAAAAACAGATTGCTTTTTGCATATAATTTAGTAATTGCATCTATACCTAGTGGAGGATTGAGAATGGCAATTGAAGTAGTGAATACTTTTTATAACAAATGGGGGTTACAATTAAATGAAAAGAAATCATAGATAATTTTTTTTTAAAATAGGCTAGAAAGCTAGAAACTGAGAAAGAATGAGAAATGTCAGTTAAATGGGAGAGAAATAGAGGTAGTAAGGGAATTAAGTTTTCTAGGGGCAAGATTAAGTTCTAATGGAAGTTGGAATGAATAGAAAAAAATGATAATGAGAAGAGCAGCTATGATTGTTATAAAAGCAAGTTTAAGAAAAATTGAATATATAAGAGTAAATTTACTGGAAAGAATTTACACAACTGCAGTAGAAGTTAAAATGTTATATGGGGCAGAAAAGTTTGTTGATTTGCTTTATTTATGAATGCTCTTTAACATCTCAGGTCATCAGCATCTCATTCTATTCAGGGTGTGAAACAGCCGATAAATTTTGCTAGAGGCCTCTTCTTTCAGGCTTGAGGTTCTTTCTTTTTAATGCCGTAAATGTATGACGCAGGACCCACAGCTTTACTTCCCTTCTGACTAAAATTTGCTTAAAAATGAGACTTTAAATTATGGATATCCATGTAGGTACAATTTAACACTACCAACATAAAAACAAAATCTGTAAGAAACATAAGCACTCGACACTTTTTAACTGCTATTGGAACTTGTAGAGTGAAGAAAATCATAAAATTAAAATTATGACTGAGTCAAAGTACCTACTTTTATTGGCTGCACTGGTTTATATTAAGAACATATTTTGCACACCATCATCGATATCCTCAGCAGTCGACTGCTGGATAATTCACAGTGTTCCTTTTGGGATACATATCCAGCTCTGGTGGAGGTATGATGAACTTAAAGTTTATTTTTTCATGAAGTGTCAAAGTTCATTAACCTGTATCTGATTTTATAAATTTAGATTTTTTGCTGACTTAATTATTTTGCTTTTTTCATTATGTCGTGGTTCTCTGTCCAAAAAAGATATGTCACCACTGAGTTTTAATTTGTTTGTATTGTATGCGCTACTCCATGTGTCTTATGCTTCTCTTTGTTTTTTTGATATAGAATTTTTTGCATTCTGTATATTTTATTTAGTCAATATCCACTTTCTCCAGTGGAATACTTTCATTAATATTGTCATTTAGGAGATTTTTCATATTAAATCTGTTCATTGATACCAATCTAATATTGAAATCTTTTAGAATATTTTGAAATGTGATATGTGAATTTTTATAAAAATGATTCTTTTTGTGCTACATTTCTTTAATGAGTTTTTTGCCTCTTAAACTTCTATACCTTTTTGTGAATCAATTCTTTGCTAAATCCATTTCTAATTGCTGTTCTTTCTATTTATTTGTAATTTGTTTTGTTAATGGAGTAGGTTAACAAGTATGTGTGCTAAGTTGTTGATTACTGCATGTTTATGTGATTTTAGATTAAATCCATCAGTTTTTATGTTATTGTCTGCATGCATGTTATTTCTGTAGATTCCAAATTCCAGTTGTCTTAACATTTTAGTATTTTAATGTTCAAGAATGGTAGCATGTTATCTGCTTCTGTTTCATATATGAACAGTATATTCTGAATATACAAGATAAGAACATATCCGAAGGTAGTGATATTAAAAATCCATTGATCCTGGCCATGTTTTAGCCTGTTATCTTGAGTCTCTAGGCAAAGTAAGAGTACCACTAGACCACCAGGACCGACTCAGATACAGGCAAGGGGGAATTGGAGTATATTATTCACTTTCATTATTTAACTAGTTCATCTTTTCACATCATATACAAGACAATCTTTAAAGGTATATTAACAACAAGGTTAATAAGTTAATAAGAGTCAATGGTTAGCTGATGATGCAGACGAATGTGTGCGAAACATGTACTAACTTTAAGCAGGTAAATGGAGCCAATAAGAGTGTGTATTTCAAATCAATCATACAATAATCTTAATTATAAGGTAACTTTTATTTTATGCTGTAAGTGTTTGATCCCTGTTTGCAGCTTTACGCTTCAGTACTTATGAAAGACCCAGTGACCGTTTGTAAAGCTAAGAGTATCTTAGAAAAGGCATTATCTCAAGGTGAAACCTATCTGCCTGCAGTGTATCTTCTTGCTGAAATATATGAGCAGGTCAGTAACTGTATTGTTTAGATACTGTAGTTATAGATGTGTACCCGTATTTTTCATGTTAAGATTTTTAAAAAGTTTCACACATTTTCTGTCCTTTTCGATCCATTTTGAATCCTACTACTGCTATGCATGATTCAGCTGAATCCCAGTATTAATATTTTTAAATTAAACGTGAGAAATATTAAAGATAGAAATTCAAATATTTGTAATGTCTAACAATTTAAAAAGATTTGGGACCATGCAAAGTTTTCTAAAAATGTCATTACATACAGTTGTAAAAAAATTAAATAAGTCTTGGGATTCACTTGAACCCTCCATAGCAGTTTGTGTCATATTCTTACTTAAAAATGGTTGCATCTTAAAGGATTTTATGTTGGCTGCCTTGTATTATTAGGCATTTTAGTATTATATTTTGTGTTTTGAAAATGCATTTTTGAATGATACATTGTTGGAACTGTGTGGAAAAATTAGCTGGATTCTATTCTATGGTTGCAAAGTAGATATTGTACAGAATTGGGTCTAAAAATAAATAATCAAAAATCAAAAAAGGACCGAAATTAAGGAAGGATGAGAGATGTTTTATAAATGGAGATTAAATAGAAGTAGTGAAAGAATTTGAATATTTGCAGGTGAGTTTTGTGAGAAATGGAGGAATGGGAGGTGTAGTCGAGAAGTGTACATGCCAAAGGTAAATTAGCTATGAGGGCAGTTAGAATAAGTTTGTGTAAAATTCTGACATTACCGTTGAAATGATTTGAGAGATTATATGAGGCAGTGGTTGATGCTAAGATGATGCGTGCGGTAGAAGTTTGGGGGTGTCAAAGGATTGGATGAAGATTGATGTGATCCATAGAATGTTTTGTAGAGCAGTATTGGGGTACCAAGACGCTCGCTAAGGGGGGTAAGTTTGTTTCAATTAAGAAGAGTAGGAAGGAAAGGTATAATAGTTGTGAGAACTATGAAATATTGGTATAGATGTCTTAAATTAAATATAATAATAATAATAATATACTAAAAATATGTCTTATCTACCAAAGAGATGTTTTGAGAAGAGAGAATTGATTTGGAGAAGTGGGAAAAATTAGGAGAAATTGGAAAAGGGGATGTTTGGAGATTGGGTGAAAGTAATAGGGGAGGTTTTTAGAAAGAAGTGGGACGTAGGATGGAAGATATTGAGAAGCAGGAGATTAGGGCTAGTTTTGGAGGATTTTTTTTTTTTAGGGCCGGCCCCCCACCCAGCAACCCTGGTGGCGATCATTCGCAGAGGCTACATCACCTCCCCATGCAGATAGTGACTAAGCATGCATGAGGGGTGCTTGTTAATTAGGGTACATGCAGGGGATTGTTAGGTTAAATGCAGGTGAAGGATCGGGTTCTGCTTGAGCACCCCAGTTAAGATTAGTTTACCATGCTGGCATGCAATGCATGCGAGCGCGTCAACATGATTCCCTGGTTGTGACCATGACACGTCCTGATCACCACCAGGGGGTTAGTAGCTACTGGATGTAGGTGAGGGGTTAGTTAAAGCGTTAGTATTTGTTAGTTTGCTACAGGTGGGATGGGAGGGTAATGAGTGGTTGTGTAGGGTAGACGATATTGAGTTTAGTTAAATGATGTAAAATGGTGGGGAGGGCTTAATGAGAGGTTAAGTGTTTGGATTGAGGTTGTTAGATACCAAATATGTGGATGAGTGTGAAGCATGCAACGATAGTAGAACTTGGCGGAACTTACAATGTTGTAGAAACAGTGCTATTGCAATTAATGTGATCACTCATATCAGCGGCATTCTGAGTGGACCTGGAACTAAGAAAGCTACATTTATTGATTAGTTTTGCTTAGCGGTTCGGAAGTTCAGTTGGAAGAGATTATTATGACTGAGAGTATTAAGTCAGATGTGGGAGTAAAAGGGCATCAAGGTATGCTTGTGCTTCAGCAGCTGTGTTGTCATGTTTTAGTGTGCAGTCAAATAATGCTAGCGGTCACTTGCGTGCATTATATGTGGTTTGATAGTTACCTAAGGCTCTTATAAGGGGATTGTGGCTTTTATTTAGTGTTGAATAAAGGTCATGTGCTAATTTTTTACAGAATTCTTCAGCAGTGTGTATTTTAAGTCATTGTACATCTGTACATCTGTCGGAGTAATTTTAGCCACTTTGGCTACAATGCCGCATAGCCCCACATGGGGCAAGCATATGTGAGTATTGGGCGGATGAGTATTTTGTATAGTGAAAGTCCAGTGTTTAGTTGTAGGCAGCTGCTATAGTTCATGAGAGGGTACAGGTTGCTCAATTGTGCGCATGCATTTTGGGATGTTGCTTGTATGTGAGGGCCCCAGGTAAGGCCTAGTCCATTTTTAAGCCTAAGTATGTAACAGTCTTAAACCACAGAATCAACTTGGTTGTGAGTAGTAATGGCGGCAGTTGTTGGAGTGCTATGTGGTGGAAATTTCATTTCGTGAATAATATGGCTTGACATTTTTCTGTGTTAACTGCAATATGCCATTTAGTGAGCCAGTGCTTCAGGGTGGAGAGTGCTAGCTGTAGTCGTCTGTGTATAAATTGAACGTTACCTGACTGCCATGAGTGCAGTATTGTCTGCATACAAAAGGAACATAGTGTCTGGTGTTTTAGGTATGTCATTGATGTATATGTTGAACAGTGTAGGCCCCAAGACACTGCCCTGAGGGTCCCCTCCACAATTTTGGTCTGATAGTGGATTTGGCTGTATTGACTACCGAATAGAAGTGTCGATTTGAGAGGTAGTTGGCAATGAGCTTAACCATGGTGTCAGTGAATCAGTACTGTATTAATTTTACTAGTAGGCCCGCGTGCCAAACGTGGTCAAAAGCACATTCAATATCTAATAGAACTATACCAGTGGATTTTCGAAAATTAAAACCGTGAGTGACGTGTTCTGTGGCGTTCAAAAGTTGTAACGTGCTTGAGTGGCCAGCTCTGAAGCCAAATTGTTCAGGAATTAATATGTTGTTCTTGTGCAGATGGGCATTACTTCTTTTGAGAATTATTTTTTCTAGAAATTTAGCAAAAGAGTTAATGAGGCTAATCGGGCGGTAGTTTTTGGAATTGTTTGTGGTTTTATTTTTCTTGGGGAAGTGGAGTACAGCTGCTGTTTTCCATCAGGTGGGAAAGATGTCTGTTGTGAGAACGAAGTTGTATATCTCCGTTAGGACTTGAATGAAGCGAGTGGTGAGGTGCTTGAGCACAATATTCGGTATTTTGTCAGGCCCAGGAGCTGTCTTGTTCGGGAGATGTTTAATTAACCAGAGGATTTCCGATGGGCAGGTTTTTTGCATTTTATTATGTTTTATTTTGGTGCTAAGTTCTCCAGCTATTGTTTCCGTGTCTTTGACAAACTGTATAGACGATTGCATATTATTTGGTTTGAGTGTAAGTTCGAGCGCATCCGCAAGAGCTTCAGTTTTCTCGGTATCAGTGATGACTGTTTGTTGGTTGTGCAATAGCGGTGGTGTTTTGTATGGGTCTCTGGTAAGTGTACGTGCAATTCGCCAAACTGAGTGGTGTTGTGGATCGAGATTGTGAAGTGTATCATGCCATTGTTGTGATATAAGTTTAGAGGTTTCCTGACGTATCTCATGGTTGAGTTTCCTGAGTTCGTTTAGCATCGCAGGATGCAGAGTGGATTGCTATTTTTGGGTAGCTTTATTGCATTTTAGTGGTGAGATCGCATATATCAGGTGGCAAAGGTTGAGCTGAAGTGTTGGTGTGTACAGGCACAGATGTAGTTAATGCAAAATTAACAGCAAGTTCTAATTGTTGTGTGGCTGCGTTAAGTTCGTCTGTTGTGTGAATGTTGGGTGACTGTAATTGAGAGTCCAGAGTTTCTGCAAAAATTTTCCAGTTAGCTAAATCAAAGTTGTGTCTGGGCAAGGTTGCAGCAGAAGCAACTGTTCCGGCTGCCGTGATGAGTGCCAGAAGATGGTCGGAGGATAGTTCATTAACTGCATTAATGTATATGGCTCTGGTCAGGTTTCTAGTAATTGCTATGTCTAAGACGTCAAGAGTGGTGACTCCTCACCCAGGGTATGTATGTGTGTGTTCCGTTGGGGCATGTATAATGTAGTCAGAGATTTTCATGTCTGAGAAGTTTGATGCCAGCTAGGTTGTTAGTTACTGAGTTCCAAAGTACATGTTTAGTATTTAGGTCACCTGCTATTATTACTTGATGATGAGTTTGAAAGATCTGATCGAGGTCAGAGGCTGCAATGTCCCCAGGGGGGTTATAAGCAGCCACTATTGTCGTTCGGAAATTGTTGAATTTTATGTTGATGGCTGTGGCCTCAGTACATAAAAGTGAAGGAAGTGTAGCTTGATTGTGACCAATGTTGTTTCTGACTGCTATTGCAGTGCCGCCACCATGTCTGTCTCGGTCCGTCCGGTATATAGTAAACCCGGGGATGATGAAACAGTCAGAGTAGTTTAGGTGTGTTTTGGTGATTAGTAATGTGAAGTTTTATAAGAAAATTGCTTAGTTCTAGTTTTTTATGACGGATCCCACCAGCATTCCATGTCATAAGCCGTAGTCCTTGTTTAGCCGTTGCGAGGGTCGTTAGGAGGGAGGAGTGCTCTTTAGGAACTCCGTATGTTTGTTGACAGTATCAAATGCCTTCTCTGGAGCGACATTTATCTCAGACAGCATCTGCAGAGCTTGATCTCACAGGAGGTACCGTTGAGTACCACGTCTTGGAGAGTTTGCCTTGAAAAACCTTTCTGCCCTCTCAGAGTTCCAAGAGGCTCTTCGCATCTCTCGGTCTGAGGGCACACGGGGTCTTGCGTAACCGTGGAAGCTAGTATTGGCATTATTGTTATTGCTAGAGAGTGCAGGAGCATTTGGATCTGGTATGGCATCATGGTCTCTGCTCTGCATCTGCAGGCTTGCTCCTGGTCTCTGAGCAGGGTAATTGGGAGGTGGGGGAGGCTGTTGTAGTCTTGCGGCCGATCCCCTTAGGATGGAGAGCTGTCTCTGGTATTCAGGCCAGGCTCTATACCTACTCCCATGCCCTGTGTTGCAACAGAGCACGCAAACTCGGTACTGAAGCTCCATATGACACATCTTCGAGTCATGCGCTTGCGCGCAGTTGGAACAGGTGGGGGGTCTCTGCTAAAAAGCGTTCCATAGTGTGTCCGAGTCTCTGCCACCTGTTGCATTGGATAGGCAGTGGTGGACGAAAATAGTCGTCCACCGCTATCCGCATGTGCAACATTTCGGTCACCTGCTTCAGACTCTCTCTGTCATCAGCAGTGGGCACCTCAACCAGGTAAATCGGGAGTAACGTCCTGTCGCGGTTGAAACGTCTTAACTGGACCACTCGGTTAACCGAAATGTTCCGGGCCTATGAGTTATGCAGTATTTCCTGCTCAGCATGTGTTTAATGACCATGTGTGGGCATCGATTTGCAGCATTACTAGTGATAGAGAATGAGACACTCTTAGCCTTCAGGAAGTTGATCATCTCACGGTAATCAGCTTCAGTCTGCATTCGGATTTGCAGGTCCTGTGTCACCGCAGCCCTTGTAAGAGTGCATTCCCCTATGCATCTATGCAGACAATCAAATTCTGCCAGAAGCCTGCTCAAATCTGAGGCATGGGACTTGCTGACATAGATTGGAGGTTGGTGTTTAACCACCTCTGCTACTGAGAGCGGTTGCCCCGTTTGCACAGAAGTAGGGGCAGTAGGCCCAACTTGGGCATTAAAAGCTCTTTGGAATTATTTAGGAAGATAAAGAAAAATTGGGAAAGAGAACAAATAGTGTTTAACGCCCGTTTTTACTACTGAGGCACCACAGGCGGTGGACACTGATGATACATGAGATGAAATGATATATTGGGAAAGGATTTTTTAAGGGAGGAAGCGTTCCAGGCCTAAGTTTAGGGTACCTCCCCAACATTTGCCATTTATGGGGACTGAGGAAAACCTGGAAAAAACCTCAGGGAGGACAGTCCTGGCGGGATTCGAACCCCAGACCTCACGCTCACGAGTCCGCGCCTTAACGACCTCGGCCAACCGTGACGGTAAACCCCTCTTGAAGTGCCACTCGGAGTTCCTGTCTGCGGGACTGGGTTACGATCTGGATTCGTCTACCCAACCTAACCTAGAGATGTTCTATAGGACTTAATCCCCACGTCGTCAGTATACCGCGATACGATATGCGCTGTGTGTGGACGAGCATTGTCGTGCATGAGTGCGAATTCATCTCCAACAAATGGAGCATAGGGCACGACGTGATCGGCGAGAACCACGTTGATATAGCGGCGAGCGTTGAGGTTACTGTTCTCGAACATAAAATCGGTTGGGCATTCATAGAGATACCATCCCAATCTAGGAAATTGTGTCCTTTAGAGAATGTCACTCTGTGAACCGCTCCAGACTCCTACCATCTGGAGATATATCCGAGTATAACACAGAGCTGCACTGCTGCATGGTCCATAGGGCGTGGTGACGTAGCAATTGTCGTGAGAGAAGATCTTGTTCTCCAAGACGTCGAACAGTCCTCTCATTCACGTCTCGCACATGTAAACGATTCCGAGAGCTTCAACCGCTATGCCATGGCGGTTTCTTAGAACCTGCGAGACGAGAAACGTAGTCTTCCATTTTGTGCCAGATGCAGGTCTTCTCGAATAACTGCGTTTCTCGGAACCACTTCACATCCTCTTGCATTGTGGTATGAGGCGCTCCTACGGTTGTAGCGGAGTAACGGAGACTGCGTTTATCATCATTCAAGGTGACAACCCTGGCAACGTCTTCAGTACTGAAAGGCATTATTTCAACTGAACTTAGTGATAAAATGAGAAACTAACCATTGTTGTTCGTTCCAAACTGAAAGAGCCGCCAGTTTTCAAAAGGATGTGACACCGCCACGGGTGACCGAGGTCGTTAAGGCGCGGACTTGTGAGCGGCAGGTCTGGGGTTCGAATACCACAAGGACCGTCCTCCCTGATTGAGGTTATTTCCAGGTTTTCCTCAGTCCTCATGACTGGCAAATGCCAGGGAGGTACCCTAAACTTAGGCCTGGAACGTTTCCTTCCTTTAAAAATCCTTTCCCAATATATCATTTCATCTCATGTATCTTCAGTGTCCTCCGCCTGTGGTGCCTCTGTAGCAAAAAACGAGCGTTAAACACCATTCAAAAAAAAAAAAAGTGACGCAATAAAGCAATAAAATGTCTTTTAATATTTACCCTCGTGATCAGATCGATAGCACCCTTAAGTGGGATAGAATGCATTCTTAGCCTCTAACATGGAGATAAGAAGTGAGGCATAAAAACTCTAGCTAATTTATCCAAGAAAATAATTAATCACTTTACCAATGGTACATATCTATAACTCCACTCAAAATTAAGTTTAAGCTTAAAAGTTACCAATGAATGTATATAACCAGTAAGGTATATATAAGTTTTCCCCTTTTAAAGATTTGGAGGCAAAAAATTAGGATATTGCATTAAAAATTAAAAAATTGTTAATAGTAGGAAAAGAAGGTTTAGTTAGTGGAATATTGAAAAATTGATACATTTGTCTAATGATACTTGTAATAGATAGATACTGCAAAATATATGAAACAAAAATTACGTATTCCTTTAATAATAACACAAAATAATCATTAATAGTCATAGTGTTTATGATTGGCTATATTCATTTTTGTTTTTTGTACTCATGATTCGTATACTCATGATGTTAAATGCTCCCTGTATTAGTTTTACTATTTTTAGTTGTGATAATTTTATTTTAAAGTTTTTTACAATATTACTAACATATATTTGTACAACTATTTTAATTATTCTGGCAACACATTATCAACATTTTCTGTAGTGCTCTTTTATATTAAAATTATATGTTTCTCTATTAGTTGAGTTATCCTTTTCCCTCTTTATACAAGGGGTGATCAGAAACTCAGGTTACAAGGCCGATATTCCTGGAGTTTCGTCCGTTATAGAGAAATTAGTAGTGTGCGGTAATTATAATACATGCGGTTAATAAATGTGCAGAGTTTCAACCACCCGCCCCCTACAGTGCTAGTTGTAGCTAAACACAAATGGCGACTCGAAGAAATCATCTCCGTTATTCCATTTCTGTGGGCAAAACATGTAACCGCGGCTGAAATTCACTGACAGCTGATAGAGGTTTACAGAGAGAGTGTAATGTCTCGTTAGCATGTCGCAGAATGTGTCGAAAGTTTGGCGGCTGGTAGAGAAAGTGTCACGGACGAGGATCGCAGTGGCCGACCCAGCACGGCATCAACAAATTTAAACACAGCTCTCGTGAAGTAGCTGATTCAGGACAGCAGGAGGATCACGATATTCTACATTACCGAAAACTCGTTCGCGATGGGTTCCACGAAATCTGTCCAACCAACACAAGGAGAAGCGCACATGGATCCACCACTACACTGCCGCCTGTGGTGCCTCAGTAGTAAAAACGGGTGTTAAACACTATTAAAAAAAAACACTATATCCCCTAAGGGGTCGTCAGTGGAATGGAAACACTCCTCCTCTACAAAGACAAAGAATTAAGGTGACACCATTTGCCGGAAAGATGATGACCACAGTGTTGGGACAGCGCGGGTGTCATACTCGTGGAGTTTTTGGAAAGAGATCACACAGTGACCGCTGACCGATACTGTGAGACCTTGGCATGATTGCGCAAAGCAATCAGGAGGATATTGTCAGGACTTCTCATCGATGACATCATCCTTCACGACAATGCGCGATCTCATACAGCCCAGAAGACCACTATGTTTTTGAAGCAATTTTGCTGGAACATCATCGACCACGCTCCCTACAGCCCGTACCTCGCTCCAAGCCTTTGCCCTCACTTGAAGGACCACCTAGGAGGCTGACGATTCGCTTCAGATGAGGAGGCGAAACACTTTGTGACAAGTGGCTGAACACACAAGGACAGGAGTTTTACCAGGAGGGAATATTCAAACTCACCCACGAAGTAACAAGTGCCTAAACCGATATGGAGACAATGTCGAAAAACAACCTAATATATGTACTATCAATTGGCTGTATGAAATGTACATGTTTCACTGTAGTTTCTGATCACTATTTTTCTCTTGCCGTGATAGTGTAGAATGCTCAAGAGGCAGTTTATGAAAATGCTGTATTCACACAAGCCTGGCTTGTAATCAGAGAGGTTTGTAATGGAAGGGATTTATTTTAGGAGATGGCTCTCGAGTCAGCCATTGCATTGCTAGAGAAGCAGGTGGAGCTGCAACCAACATGCAAACTGCACCAAATGCTAGGAGATCTCCTTGCTCGTGTCCATGAAGAAGAAAAGGCCCTTGATCATTACAGCATAGCCCTGAAGTAAGTAGAATTGTCTGTGAATAGTACCACAAGTGCAGCACAATATTACTGAACTAACAATTAAATTTTGAAAAGCAATTTTGGAATAAAAGAAAATTAATTTAAATTAATATTAAAGCTGCAAGCTGGTGATTGTAACACTATATATCACTAATTTTGTTTAAATGCAAGACATGTTTGAGAACTTGTTTCAGTAATAGCTGGAAATGATTGTAAGTAAATTGAAGCCATCTGACGATTGAAGATGTATTTATTCAGGTTATCCAACTTTGGAACCTCGAAACTCAATTCTTATTTTTGATTATGAAGACTCTTTTCCATGCTGTTAATCCTATTGAATTCTTAGAATATTTCAGTCATTTCATTTGCATAATAAAGTTGTGGTACACCATAATTGCTGATTGATCTGTTATCTTATATTTGATATTCCTGAGGTATTTTTTTTTCTTCTACCTGGATTCATTTTTATACTTTCTGTATATTTCTGTTTGTAATCTTGACAGCTATTTTGGTAGATTCCAGATTTTTTTAATGCTTTTTTATTCTGTGTTCTTAAAAGATAATTTTTTTTGTTTCTTAGATTTTTTACTATATTTTTACTAAATTTTTGTTTGCCTAAGTAAATCTTTTGTATACTCCGTCTTCTACTGGAGTTGTAAGGTTACTTGTTTCTTGTGGCTTTTATCCTTCAAAATATGTTAAATTATTAACTATTTAAGTCAAAGATATTTTTAATTGCCTTGTTGGGGACTAGAGTATAATCCTTGCTGGCGAGGATATTAACTAATCTATGGGTTTTGTGTGTGTGTTTATGCATGTGTATTATTAGCCTTTTGTCTGTTTCTTTTACATATACAGAGGGTGCCAAAAAATGTATACACACACCAAGCGAAGAAAAAACTGTTAACATAACAAAACTGGATTCACACAAACAGAAAATGGTGAGCACTAATCATCTTAGACTTTTACACACAAGTAACAATTGCATGTATTTGAGACAAATTTGAGACTCTTGGTAGCATATGTGATATTCACAAGAGCAGATCTGGGAGGTCTCGCACAACAACAAGCCCAGCACACTGAATAGGAAGAAGAGGTCCGATTGAGTTTCCCCTGTGTTTTCTGGATCTAACTCCTTTGGATTTCTACCTATGGGGAACTCTTAAAGATGTTGTATATACAGATGTTGTCGTAGAAAACCAGCTATACTGACTGCACTTCAGGAAGAAATTGAAACGGCATGTGCTGCAATCGCTGAGGACACTTTCACAAACTTTGCTCAATAAGTAGTTCAATGTACTCAGAAGTATATCAGCAACAATGGTGGACATTTTGAGCAACTGTTGTAACTGTGCAGTTTTGTTCTGTACACATGTCTCCATTTCCTTTGAACTTCAATAACATTCTCGGTTTTCCAATATCACTTCAAAATTGCTTTCTGCTGATCAAATGATAATCTTGGTTCCATTTTGTTGTAGCATTGCTAGCATAACATAATGTGAGTCACATGTGATTATCATATGATAATCTCGGCTTCATTTGTTCATTGTTGACTTTCCTGTCACGTAGCAATGCTATCATAATGTATGTGAGTCACATCTGTTTACAAAACATCATACTACACATTACTGTTGTTTTTCGGTTTAACTTTGAAATATATTAAATAGATATCTACTGTGAAAGTGTGTATACATTTTTTGGCACCCTCTGTATTTCATGGAGTATACTTATGTAGCACTACAATTTACAAACCACCTATCTGTCTATCTAATTAGATATTAACATATTATTCTAATTATAATTCTATATATATAGTACTATTAACATATATATTAATTTTTTGTTTTATTTATATATCCAAAATATAGTCAGTTATTAACCTATTGCAGATTTGTTTTATGTTATGTAGACAAATCCTTTAGATTAATATCAATATATTATGCATTTATTTTCCTATTACATTTGTAAATATATTATTCCATTAGTTATAAACATTTTATAAAACTCTTTGTTTCTATTGTATACACATATCTTTTACTCTCAATGGACAAAATATGACCGTTTTCTGTATTTTAATATCTGAAAAGTCTATTATTCTTGTGGGTTTTGTGAAGATTTGGAGGTGATTGTTGACAATTGTTCATTGCTCGCAGGCCAAACACCTCTACTTCTTCTAAGGTCCTTGATCATTTTGTCCCTTTGTTGGTGTAATATTTAATAGTTTTATATTGTTTGTTCATCATTACTGCACATGCATTTTGCATTATCTATAAAACCAAATCTGCTATTGTATGATCAAAGTTTTCCATGTCTCATTACCGAATTGTAAACTCTAGGAATAATGGAATGTTCCTTTTTATTCTTTTTAACATTTATGGAAAGAAAATTTCACTTTATTCATTTTTGTCCATTTTTTTTGCTACTTGAGGAGTTAGTTTTCCTTCTTATGTATGACAATGGTTTTCCTGAGTAATTTGTTGTATATCATTACTTAATGTTGAAGAGCAGCTTTTTTAGCATGTTAATATGCCAACTCGTTCCCTGCTATTCCTACATGTGTTATGCCTGCATACTTTTAAAAGACCCATTGAATAAAAGGGGAAGGGTTTACATAGTATTTATAGACTTCCAGAAGGCATTTAATACTATAAATAGAGAAGCAATGTAATTAAAACTAAAAAGGAAAGGAGTAATATGTTTATAAAACTATTACAAATTGTATATAGTGAGAACCTATTTTGTGTCCACGTTTCAGATGATAAAGTAACGGATTATATACAGAGTAAAACAAGAGAAAGATCAGGTTGTCAATTAAGTCTAGCACTGTTCAATCTCTATATTGATGGCATTTTGGAAGAAACTAAAAGAGATGTTACATCTACCAGTAACAAATAATAAGGAAATACCAGGGTTGCTTTTTGCATATGATTTAGTAATCACATGTATATCTAGTGAAGGACTGAGAAGGGCAATTGAAGTACTCATTACTTTTTGTAAACAATGGGAATTGAAAATTAATGAAAAGAAATTAAAGATCTTGGTTTTTAAAAGAGGTTATAAGTTAAAAAATGATGAAAAATGGCAGTTAAATGGGATAGAAATAGAGATGGTAAATAAAATTAATTATCTGAGGACAAGTTTAAGCTCTAATGGAAGTTGGAATAAACAGAAAAAAATAGAAATAACAAAATGAACAGCAGTGAGTGTTATAAGAATGCATTTAACAAACATTCCAGATATGAGAGTAAATTAACTGAAAAGGATATACACAAATACAGCAGAAGCTAAAATGTTGTATGGGTCAGAAAATTGGGGTGTAGAGGATGCATGAAAAGATGTTGATAAAATAAATAGAAGTTTTTGTAAATTAATTTTAGGTTTATCAACAGCATCCCCAAATGGTGCAGGTTAGAATTAGGTAGATATTCTACCAAGGAAAAAATAATCACAAGAATTATGCATTATTTATTCAGAATTACCACATTAGAAGAGAGTGATATTATTAAAGAATGTTTTATTATGCAGCAGAAATGTAAGTGAAAAGGGTTATGGTATTTCAAAGAGCAGGAAATTTTACAACAGATGCTCTTGTGGAGGAAAAAATTATGAAAGACCAGCAGATCCAAGTACAGAAATAGCAGCAAGGTTGAACCTTTCTAAAACAACAGTCCTTCAAATTATTCATGAACATTTAAACATGAGTAAGATTAGTGCAAGATGGGTGCCTAACTTCTTTCCTCAGTCCAAAAGCAGCTATGGGTCATCTGTTGTCAGGGTTTTTGGAGCTCTGTAGTGGCAACGAGAGAGAAGTTCTGCAAACCATTGTTACAGGAGATGAAACTATGCTCTTCTACTATGATCTCTGGTTCAAAAGAGAATCAATGAAATGACGTAAACCTGGCAAAGCATCATCTCTAAATGCCAAGGCCACTCAGTCAACCAAGAAGATCATGGCCACAATCTTTTGGGCTCAAGTACCTTTGAGGAAGTAAATTTAAGTGTAATGAAGAAATGATGGATGCTGTTTATGCCCATTTTGCAGACAAGACTCCTAGGGTTGGGGATTCAAATGTTAATCCAAAGATGTGAGAAGTGTATTGCAATAAAAGGTAACTATAATGAAAAGTAAAGTATAGTTTTTGTCTTTATCATACCTAGAACATGGTTAGGCTGGAAACTTAGGACCTACTCTCCTATAATACCAAGAAATTAACACTTTGAGTTGATTCTATCACTTTTCCATTTAACATTATTTCAGGATTATTATTGTTATTATTGTAATGCTGGAAGTGCAAAATAGTTGTCTTTTTTAAATTTAATTTTAGATTGTTATTTTCAAGATACATCAGCATGACTGTTTAGGAGTCTGCTAATAAATGTTTTAGCACTTTGTCTCCAATGATAAAATGTTACTGAAATAAGTTCTCATGTTATTTGTATATTATACAATAATATACTGATTTTTATTTTTGTGTGCATAAACTTCATTGAATTGGTTTTTTGTTTTTTGCATTCAGCTTGGATCCAAATAATCGAAGGGCATTAGAAGGAATGCACAGAATAGATAATTCCTCAAGTAAGCTGGATACTTCATATTATATGACTGTTGGTGGTGAAGAGGAGGGTGCAGATACCACATATGAACGAATAGCAGACTCTGAAAATGAGGTAATTCAGGCTATGTGCTATTGCTCTTATTTGCATGCAGCAAGAAAATGGTATTGTTAAGTGAGGATTTCATTAAAATGTCACTGTGTTTCTCTAACCAATCTAATTTCAGTACATTCATCAATTTTACCAAACTTTTCTGTATTTTAATCTTTCTCTGTAGTAATGTTTTTGGCCTTTTAAGTTTATAGGAAATATTTCTGCTCAATTGCATAACATTCATATTTTGTTCTTATATTGCAAACCATGTTAGGTGCCTCCTCGCACTTAGGAGGTCGGGGAGTAGTTCCCTTTAAGCCAGCCATCCAGATCATGGGTTTCCCTGTTCACTTAGATGGATGCTGGGGTAGACATTTACATTCCATAAATTTTCTGCTCTCCCATTTGCTTTTATTTTATTCCATAGTTTGAATTACAGGGTTGGAAGTGTCGGGTGAAGTAAGCTTGTTGCCTGGTAGCATGGCAGTGGCTTACACTCAAAAAAAAAAAGTCCCTCACCTAGTGTTTGGTAGGGATTCTGTTTGGAGTTTTTCTTGGGGACTCAGAACACTTTGAGTGACACCTTGGTGTTATAGATCCCACCTATGCATTGCCTCCTTGTTCCTAGTTGCCGATGTATCCTTCATCTCATCCCTTACTCCTGGAGGTACCCTCTTGGGGGAAATGTGCAATAGGCCAATCAATAATTGCAGTACCCCCCACAATAAAAAAGCCTTGATGAGCTAAACTTTTTGATTGAAATATGTTAATAAATTAAATGCAGAATAATTCTTAGAATGTGCTATTATTCGGCATGTTCACTAGAAAACTATATATTTGTTCAAACAATAAATTAGCTCTGTGAAAATGTCACAGAGTGTGGAGTTATGAGAATAAAGAGAGTTTTTCTTCACAATACTGTGACAGGAGATGGAACGTAATCAGACTATGATAATTAAGGAGCACAGGTATATTTAAAACATATTATAAGGATTATTTCTGCATATTTTTTAATAAAAACATGCAACAGTTTTTATGGTAGGAGCGGGAAGGTAAGGATTCATTCATTAATGAGTTTTAATTAATTAGAATATTTGTAGAATTATAGACATTTTCCATCTCTTCTCTCGCTGCTGTCTGGAAGTATGGCTAAGTCACAGCTAGATTCAGTCATTAGAGCACTGGAATTTTGTGACCTTTTCAGGTCAATGGGGAAAAGGACCAGGAATCAGGAAATGGATGAACTAAGTTTTGAAACTGGAGAAAACACGATTTATTCACCTGTATTTACTGTTTACTGCTAAGGGTCACCTTTAAGTTCTGACAATGTTAATTGATTCTTAGATCACTCTTGCACTATTTAATCTGACCTACTAATCAGGTGACTTATAACTCACTGAGTTCAACTGTTGATAACTGGGTGCTTGTCTAATTACACTGACTATAACTGAACCAATTGTCTATAGCTCTCTAATTCTTACACAAAGTCTCTTACAAAAATATATACAAAAGATGTACAGGGCCATCTGGCTCTTTTGTCCAGCCCAAAACACAACACTTCCTGGTTTATTTCTGAAGTTTCTGTCAAATTTTTTCTACTACCCATGAAATACACAAAATAACTTAACTATTAAATTGAATGCATATAAATTGTACACATTAATTGTAATAATATTTATAATATGTGTATTTGAGAGAATGTAGGCTATCACGGCTGGAGTCATAGATGTCAGTACAATTCTCTTCCGGACTGTGGCATGGATGTAGCTTCCGTTGATTCACTGTATCTGAAGCATTGACCTTTAGTGTCACTATATTTATAGTACCAGAGCTGTCCGCTGATTGGTCCAGGACGAGCAGCGGCCGCTCTCGGCTGTGGGAGGAACCTAGTCTCTCCTGTGCTGCTGCTCTCTTGTGATAAGCTCGCTATGTTATTATGTGTTGGATATTGTACTTTGTTTTTAATTGCTGGAAACTAATTGCTGTTAAGTTTGAAATTATTTCCTGTTGAAATTATTAGGATGTTTATGGATTTCAATGGCTTCACGTTGCAGTCTGGCATGGTAGTGTGTCATGGATGAGAGAATGTTAGTGTCCTGAAACTTGATGTGTTCCCCTTCTGCCTTGATGGTGTGTTCTGCTACCACGGAGTGTGCAATGTTGCAACATAATTTTAGTTCATCTTGATAATTCTTTAAATACTACTGGGATATTCTTAGACTGTTCTCTCATAAGAAACCGATAAATAAACTGGAACTTCATTGATTTAGGGATAAAATGTGTAAAATATTACAGTCATACTTAAGCAATAGGAAGATAGTGATTGAAATTACTAATAAAGGAGGTAAAAAGAAAACAAGATATACATCAGAACCTAAATTGGTAACTGCAGGTGTGCCGCAGAGTTCAATTTTGGAAGCTCTGCTCTTTCTAATATAGTATGTTATGATTTACAAAAATCCATAACAAGCAACCTAATATCCTATGTTGATGATACCTCATTGGTATCCCATAACAAATTGTTGATCCAGTTAGAAACTACCATTACATCTTTAAAAGCAGTATCTGATTATACCAAATATGAATTTAAAGGTTAATCCTAACAAAAGTAAGCTAATGGTATTTTATCATTGTGTAAATAGGAAGCATGATGTAATTACTTTAAATAATACAAAAATTGAAAAGATAGATTGTTACAAATTTTTAGGAATGCATGTGGACTATGATTTGTCCTGGAATCCACATGTAGACTTTATATGTAAAAAGATTAGTTTTTGAATTTGTACTTTAAGGCATCTAGCACTGTATTTAGACCATGAAATTCTAAAAGCTGTATACAGTGGTATCCAATTTTATCTTATGGTATTGAATTATGGAAAAGTGTTAGTGTTTAAATAACATGAATATAATATTGTTACTACAAAAGAGGTATTTAAGATGTATATATGGGTTAAAACAAATAGACTCCTATAGGAATATTTTTATAAATAACAGGCTATTTACAATTGTTGGATTGTATGTTTATAGAGTTATACTAATTGCAATTTTAAAAGATGAAAACAGCTTAACCAATGACCATCTATCTATATTCTTATATTACAAAAAGAAATAATAATTACATAGAATAATGATAAACTTGAAATCAACAAAGATCCTAAAATTAAAGGATCAATATTGTATAACAAATTTACCCTTATATATAAAAAAAAAAAAAAATTGTAAAGGAACTAGCTTTAAGCTTAATCCGAGGAACTAAATAATTGATAAATGTATAACCTGAATGAATTTTAAATTTATAAAATGACAATGTCAGAAACTTGTATCAAGTCTATTACAGTAAATAGATAATATTGTTAATTAAAATGTGAATTGGAACTTGCACAATGAAGCCATTCATATAATTAATATTATTGTATGATTTAGTTGATCTACACACTTTTTTTTTTTTGATTGATTTATTTATGGACACTCTTTAACATCTCAGGTCATCAGCATCCCATTCAACTCAGGGCGTGAAACGGCCGACAAATTTTGCTCAGAGGCCTCTCTTTCAGGCTTGAGGTTCTTTTTCGTACCGTAAATGTACGACAAGGGACCCACAGCTTTACTTCCCTTCTGAAGGAAGCCATACTTAGGATTTTTACGCCCGAAAAAATCCATCGGTACTGGCCGGGTTCGAACCCGCGTTCTTGGGTGTAGGAGGCAAGTATGGTAGCCACTACACCACCAGGACCGACACACTCTTAATGCTTCACTTACTTGTCATAATATATAAAATTGGTTTCGAGAACATTTCATTCTCATTATCAGCCAGGCTAAAATTCAACAGTTGGATAATTCATTAAACTGTGGGAATGTGTATTGTGCTCTGGTGGCAGTGTGATAAACTTGTAATTTATGTTTTCATCATCGACAGTGTCGAAGTTCAACACAGCGCCTTTGTATTTGTAGATGTGGATTTTCTCCCAAGTAGCTAGTTCTGTGGGTCCTTGTACTGATTTGAATAATTTTGCTTTATTCATTATGTCGTGATTTTGTGTCTAAAAATGATATGCTACTGCTGATTTCTCTATTTGCTTGTACTTTATGTTCTTGAAATGTTCCTTTAACCGCGTGCCTATGTATCTCTTTGTTTTTCTAATGTAGATTTTTTCACATTATGCAGGATTTGTTTTGTAAATACCTGCTTTTTTCTCTTGTGGAATACTCATTAACATTGTCTATCAGTAGGTCTTTAACATTCAATCTGTTAACAACCTGATATTAAAATCTTTAACAATATTCTGAAATTTTTTGTAGCCCATGAATATGTGAATTTTTTAAAAATTAGCTTATCTTTTCTTGCTGAAAGTGTTGTGGTTTCTTTGATACGTTTTTGTCTCTTGAATTTTTGCACCATTTTGTGTATTAGTTCTTTTTTTAAACCATTTTTAACCACTGTTTCTTCTATTTGTTTGTATTCATTAAAATATTGTTCTTTGCTAAATTGTAGGTTAACTAACTGGGTATTAAACTGTTGACAACTGCATGTTTGTGCATTGTGGGGCTAAAACTGTAAGCTTTGATGTGATTACTTAAATGTAAATTGGAACTTGCACAGTGAAGCCAATCATACAATGATATCAATTAATATAATTTGATGTGATTATCTACATGTGTATTCTTTCTGTATATTCCAAATTCCAGACTTACTTGACATTTCATTATTTTAATATCCAAGAATGGCAATATTTTATCTGTTTCTGTTTTGTATGTAAATGGTATGTTTCTATCTTGTATATTCAATTGTTTTAAGGGATCATCAATGAGTTTTTTGTTAACTATAGCAAATATATCATTTACATATCTGTACCATACCTTAAATATGTATGGGAAAGCTGTGTTGATGTGTTTTTCAAATCTGTTCGTGAAGAGGTTAGCTAGAAATGGAGATAAGGGGCATCCCATAGTAAGTCCTGCTTGCTTTTTATAAAATTTTCCTTTGAAAGAAAAACAGGCTTGTTTATGCAAACTTCTGTGAGTTTGATGTATTCTTTTATGTGTGTATCTTTAATTCCACTTGTTTTAAGCCAATCATGTACTAAAATTAGAGAGTTTTCTTTTGGCATGCTTGGAAACTGATTCTACGTCAAAAGATGTTAGAATGTCAGAGGGATGTAATTTTATGTCCTTGATTTTTTCTATTAACTGACATGAATTGTTTATACTAGTGCTTTGAAATTCAGGTAATGTCTTGAATCTATTAGCTAGCCATTTTGCTAAATAGTATGAAGGAGTATTGATATTGTTAATGACGGGACGCATACCATTTCCAGTCTTGTGAATTTTTGGTAAACCATTTGTTTTTCTAGTGTAGGGTTGCTCTGTTTTATTTCTATATATTATGACAATCAAGTAGAGCATTAAGAGTGTGTAGTTCAACTAAATCATACAATAATATCAATTATTATTGTTATTGTGAACAGCATTACATAAAGAAACAAAGTAAAAATGAAAATGAATTATGTTAATATTGTTATAGGGCGAGGCTGATGAGAGTGAGACAGAAGCAGTTTGGTCGGACATGGATCTGGAGCTGAATAGTCAATGAGACACTCATAATTAGAAACTGAGACACTCATAATTAGAAACTGAATTGGTGTGTCTGCAGATCTCAACTTATTTATTAAAGTGAGTTGTATAACTTTGCCTTTGTTTAACTTACATTATATCTGTTCTTCTCCTTTTTCACATACTTGAACATTTTTGTGTTGCATTGACACTTTTACTAATAATGGCTAACCAGTTTGCACTTGTTTAACTTTGTTTTAGGTGATGAAGTGTAGCATTAAATAAAAAATGTAAGAGTAGTTATTTTGTGAATCATCATCTGTGAGTTTGGAGTAAGGAAAGAAACATTCCAGGCCTAAGTTTAGAGTACCTGCCCAGCATTCACCATTTATGAGGACTGAGGAAAACTGGAAAAAAACTCAGTCAGGTAGAACGGTTATGGGAGGATTCAAACCCCAGGCCTCCCACTCACAAATCCATGAGCCTTAATGACCTCGGCCACTCCCTGATGGTCTGTAACTAATGAGGGAAACATGTTTTTATTATATATAGAAGCTCTCTTAAAATGTTTTCAAATAGTTCAGTTATATGCACACAATTTTACAATAATTGCATACCACATTTTACTATTTGAAGTGAACTGTCAAATCTTTTTTTTTTTTTTTTTCTTTTCCAGTTGTGTTTAACCAATTTTTACTACTGAGCCATCACAGACACTGGACACTGATGGGGCAATAAAATGATAAAACTGGAATAGGAAGGAATTGTTCCAAACCCAAGTTTAGAGTACCTTCCCAGCTTTTGCTAATGTTTAGTGCATGTGGGGCCTCAAAAATAAAATTCAGTTAAACACAACTTAAAAATAAAGTTCCCTGATTTGATGAGGACTAAGTAATAAAGGCATCATAACAACTAAAATAGACCAAAATAATGTAATATACAAAAACATGTATTATGCTTATATAAACCATTTTAATTAATCAATCACAATTTTTATGTTAACATTGTAAAAATTAATAGGAATTTTTAAGTTTTAAACAAATTTTTAGGTTTTTTTCTTTCTAAAATAAAATAAATATTCTTGTGTGTATTATGAAGTCTTATTACTTTACTGGCTATACATTACAACCAAATAATTTTTAAGTTTTTTCCATGGTCATGTTCCATCTTCTGTTAGATAATACAGTTTTCATACATAAAAATTACTGCTCAACATTCACAAAAGTAAATATGAAGCAGAGCAACACAGAAGGATCTTCAACTTATGTATTCACTTTTTTACACTTTACTCCATTCACTTAAACAAAAGTAAGATGCGTTTCGGGAGAATCTCTCCCATCTTCAGTTGCTTGCCGTTACTATTACTCCTAGTAACGGCGGTTCAGTAAGCAACTGAAGATGGGAGAGATTCTCCCGAAACGCATCTTACTTTTGTTTAAGTGAATGGAGTAAAGTGTAAAAAAGTGAATACATAAGTTGAAGTTATATTGCCACTCCATTGTCAACAGCTTCGTAAGTACAAGATTTTTATACAGAAGGATTTATTTCATTTGCAAGATTTGATGCTCTCTTGCTGTTGAGAATTAATGATAGCTTCGAGGGATGTCAAACTAAGCATCATCTGAATTATCTATCAAGCTTTCAGCCACCTGACTCCATGGCCTTCCTTAGTGTGTTTTGAGTAAGGGAACAAAAATAGGATAGCCAAACAAAAGCTTGGTAGCAGATCCATACAATAGAATTATCAGTTTGTAGAATTTTGTAAATGTTTCTAAGTTTGTCCAAATCATAATTTTGAGAAAAGACTCTCTTACATTTTCCCCTTAGCAATAAATTCTTTTCCCCTGGAACACTATAATAGTTCATTGAATCTTCCATAAGTTTTTATCAAAGGTTGTTCACTATCTCAAAGTTACATATTCACTAAGGAACAGATTTTAAGATGCAGTAACTTTACAAAAATACTGCTGCTTTCATATTGTTCATTTGAGATTTGTATATTAGAACACCAAATGAAGTGAAATGATAAATTTTGTAGCACATTTTTGTTTTTTTATGAAATTACATATATATACCCATTTCATCCCTTCTTTGATGCTTCAGTACCTTTTTCTGAATTTTTTCTTTTATATTTTGTTAAAAAATTGTGTGGAAAAATAAATGATTTTCACTCTTCCTGAGAAGAAATATAAATGGTTTTTTCTTTTTTTGCAAATATATAAAATCCTATAGTCTCCTTCTATACAGCAGATTGAAAGCTATAAAATGGTATCTTTATAAATTTGCAGCCCCAATAGTTTCCAAGTAAATGTAGCAAAACCTGCAGGAAAAAACAAATTTCAGTTAAAAATATTTGTCACAATCGCAGTTCTCTGAGCAGTCTGAAGGTGTTCAAATCTCTAGTTGCTCTACCTCATTGTATTTGAAGTTTGAGCACTTTACCATACCAAAAGTTCAGGAGGAAAAGTTGTATGCACTTGAAGAAGAATTCAAGAGGTAGTTCATCAAAACTAATGATCTAATATTTGATGTGCCATCTGCAATATAAATCTTATGTGTACAAGGTAGTTCTGTTTGTCATTTACAATGAACAAGACATTGAGGGGAAGAAGATCATGAAAGAAAAGGATGTGCAAAGAAGGAACGGCAGCCTCTAAGTATTACGTGTTGCAAAAGAAACAAATGTTGGGAGGTAATGAGGGAAAGAGCTATTGCATGAAATGATTGTGAATTGGACAAAAAAAAAAAAAGAAAAGAAACCTAAAAAGATCATAGCCCTTAAAACTTAAACTAAAGAATAATTTTAAAACTACAGATAGTTATACACAGACTGACAATAAATTTTGGGGCTTCTGTCTAACACAAAATTAAATGAACTGGAAATATAGTAAATAACAAACCAACGTTACCTCCAAAATTAAGAATCCATAACATAGATAAAGAATTGGATGTTAAGAAGAAGGTCAAGGTGAACTATCATGCTTTAATGAATGAAGACACAAATACAAAAGAAGAAAGAGAAGAGGAAGAGGATAAGGAAGATATAAAAGAAGAGACTGAACAATTTGTTTTGCAAAAGAAGTTGATTAGTAGTTTTTTAAAGCATTACAGGCAAAAAGAATTAAAAATCTGAAATTAAACACAAAAGTAAAATTGGATAGTTTAAAGGACAACAAGTGCAATGGTAAAATTTTAAGTCAAAAGGAGGAAGAAACTGGAGTTTTAGAAGAAGGAAATGAAGAAGTGGAAATTCAATAGTAATCAATATATAAAATTCAGCTCAATTCTGAATACAGATGAACAAGAAAACACAGCTTCAAAAACTGCTGACAACAAATGAGCTCCAGAAATAAGCCAGATCCAGGAGGAGTAAGAAGCAGAGGAATGGATGGTTGAAAGAAAGAAAACAGTGGTGAGTAAAACGGTAGAAGTGACATCATAGTGTTTAGTGAGTTACAAGGTCAAGCGATAAATATGTAAAAATGAATTTTATTTAAATATTTACATTAAAAGTAACAAATGAATGCGGGCAGTTATATAAGAGTATTTTATACACCTGAAATAAACCAAATGAGTAGGAAAGGTTGATGGTTAAAAATGAGGAGAAATATGAACATTTAGTGAAGTTGTTTAAAGAGAAGGTAGTGGTTAGGATTTAGTGAAGTGATTTAAACAGATTTGAAGTAGTAAGAATCAAAATGGGCAGTGTTAATGTCTAAGAAAAATTGAAAAATAAAATTGAATTAAGAAAGGTATTAAAACCATAAATAAAATTAATTAAGAATAATAAGAAAGAAAAATAGAAAATTTATACTGGTTACCAGTACATACTACTGGTAACCAGTGGTTAAATATAGTGTGAAATAATTAAAGGGTAGAACAGCTGACTACCATCTATGTTTTCTTTACTGGCTCCCAGTAAATATGTAGATGTTCGAATATTATAGGTAGTGAGTAGTTTTAGTATAGTTTATATTTTAGCTTAATTTATTTTATTATTATATTATTGTATTCTAGTTTTTAGGAGAAATCTGTAAAATAATGGAAGTAAGAAAATGCTGTAAAAGTTTATATTAATAAATAGAAAGTTTGATATGTGTGTTCTGGTTTATTAGAGTATTCCTTCACAATGCTAAAAGATTGTGGCCATGATCTTCTTGGTTGACTGAGTGACCTTGGCCTTTAGAGGTGGTGCTTCGCCAGGTTTACGCCACACCATTGATTCTCTTTAGGACAAGGAATCATAGTAGAGGGCCATAGTTTCATCTCCTGTAACAATGGTTTGCAGAACTCCTCTCTGGTTGCCACAGCAGAGCTCCAAAAATGTCTTACAACAGACGACTCGTTGCTGCTTTTGGACTGAGGAAAGAAGTCCAGCTACCCAACCTTATTCATGTTTAAATGTTCATGAATAATCAATGGACTATTGTCTTAGAAGGCCCAACCTTGATGCTATTTCTGCAACTTTGAGTTGCTGGTCTTCCATAATTTCTCCTTCCACAAGAACGATTGATGTTTTCAAGAGAGCACCTCCAAGGGCCGACCTGCACGCTCTACGTGTTCAATGCTTTCTCTACCCATTCAAAAAAAGTTTGGCCGATTCTTTTACGTTAGAATATGAGGGGAATTCTTCCCCATATGCGCAGTCCAATAGCTATTTAATTTCATTTGGAGTAAGTCCTTCTTTTGTGAAGAACTTAATAACAGCTTGATACTCCATTTTGAACATGTCACAGTCTTCTACACATAGCCTACTTTATGCAACTATATCTGAACAACTGAATGGAGTGGAACGGAAGTTACAGCTGCAATTATGTACTTAATAGATAAGATAAGACACCAGATAAGACTTTTGTGAAGGCGATAATGCTTATTGGTAAGGCCAGAAACTTATTGTCCTACCCTCATATGCTAAAAATAATATTTCAAGCATTAAGAGTTTCAGAATTGGATCTATAAAGTGATACTTTTTTGAAAGCAGGGTAGACAGTAAAAAAGGGTATTAGAAACTGTTCAAGGTGCACTAAAAAGCTACATCTGTTTTATAAACAACTACAGGTATTTCACTTAAACTGTTAGGTTCAGAAATAGAAAAAAAAAAAAAAATTTAAATTTTGTAAGGCATCAAATATTTAGTGGCATAATACGAGTTGTATGCTTTGGATCTCTCTTCTTTTCTTCCCTCCATTTTTTCTCCCTCATTTTTTGTCTTCTCTACTAGTGCATAGTGATATATTTCTCAATCAAACTGAAATTTGAATTTTAAAGATTAATATGATGCATTACAATGGTGCATTACATTTTCATGTGTTTCAGCAATTTGTTCTCCAAGTTTCAAGTGATGACATCAGCAAGGGTGAATGCTGTTTGAACTGACATCCAGCAATGGACAATGTTTCCAAAGTACAGTATTAGTTTTCATGGACATTGCAAGCAAATGACAAGCAAGTAAACAAATGTGGTTGGTGTACGTTAAGCTTATGTACAAAACATTTTTTATCAGCTGTTGTTGCCAGATATTGTTGTTAATTATAGAAATTAAACAATAAAATACAGCTATCAAGAAGGAATAGTATATATTTCTAGCATATGTACATCTCATGATAGCAAATTATCTGTACCAGAATTCTATATTAACTTTTTGTTTTTGCCTCTGTATTTCAGCTATTAATCAGTTGTACTGCCAACCTATCATTGTTTTAACTATTTTGTTATACTGACTTACAAGTGAGAAGTATTCATAGGGAAAACCCTGCACTGTGGGAAAGGGTCACTTATCGCATGGTATTATGTTCATTGCAGTGTCAAATATTTCCAACATGTCTGCCAGTGATGGAATGAAATGTCAAGTTAATTTTTACCAAGTTTCTAATGTCCTCATTGACATAGTAAGATACTGAGTCATTGCAGATGCTTATTATATTTGAAATAAGTGTTTGCAAATGTGTTTCCCTTTATGGCATTCATTGCAGCCATTTCAAAATATGTCGGAAACCAAGCAGGTTGCAATTGTAGATTCCTCGCATGACATTTGAACAAAAGGGTCTAAAAGATATCCTGTAGGATTCTTCATTCCTTCTGGCTGTAAGTGTGTACAGGGATAGGAAGAATTAATCGTTTATCAAGTCTGTAGAGCATGTAACTGACCAAAAATGATAGATATGGTTTTAAATATCCCACTGGCACTTATTGACTTTTGGCAAAGTCTCTTATTGGTTGTAAAAATCAGGATTCTCTGCATATTATTTACTCCTGAATCACAAAGGAGAAATCTGTGTTTTCCATGTGTAATATTCCACAGCAAACTTATCAAAATCTTCAATTCTAAATAGTTAAAATACCAAATTTTTCAATTTGATTGCCTCAGACCCCAGTTCCCAGTTCATCAGCAGCTGCCTACTGGAACATCCAGGGGACAAACTCTGATCCAACCAAAGGCACAATAATAAAAGTATTTTAATATCTATAAATGAACCATTATTTTTATGAATTAGCTACAATTTCTACAAACTAATGATGCCCTTATTTCTAAGCTATCTATTCACCCCTATATTTATATAAAAAAGCCAATAAATTAACAAACAGACAAAATATCTAAGAATTCAGCATTACCAAAACTAAGGTTCTCCCATACTTTAACCATCAGGTTATATGTATGTTAAAATACCTCTAAAATAAATTACCATTTTCACAAATGTGTGTGCCCTCAAGCCCCTTCCGTATATTTCTCATCTGCTTATCCCTTAATTTTCCTAAGAATTTCCCAATCTTGTTTATTTTCTCTATCCCATATCTGTCAACATTTCAATTGCCACTACCTGTAGTTGTCCCATTTTTCATCCCAAATATCATCCACCTTCTTACATTTCACATTCTGTTAGACAATGGAACATTTTATCCACTTTCCCACACATAGTACATTCTTCTTTAAAATATTTCCTTAATCCTTTCAGAAGAAGAAATAATAATAATAACAACAATAACAATAATAATAATAATAATAATAATATCCTTGAATACAACCATACAAGACCTATTCTTTCAAATTGATCACAATTATCTATATATCTCCCAATTCTAATTTCTTATAAGTTTAAAAAATGTTTATCCTCAAAGCTAGCCCAAATCTCTTGCTTCTCTGTGTCCTTTACCCTCTTTCCTCACTTTTTCCAAAATCCACTGACATTACTTTCACCTAATCTCCACACATTCCCCATTTCAATTTCTTCTAATATTTTCCCCACCTCCCCAAGCCAACTTTCTCTTCCAAATACATCTTTTTGGTACTTAAGGCATTCTTTTAGTACAAAGTTATTATCTAATTTTAAACATCTGAGCCAATATTTCAAAATTCTCTGCACTTTCCTTCCTACTCTTCCTAGTTCTGACAAACTTACCCCCTTCAGCGAACTTTCTGGTAGCCCCAGAACCTCTCTATAAAAAATTCTATATATCATATCAACCTTTGTCTAGTCCTTTGATGCTTCTCAAACTTCTACTCGTACATTATCTTTGACTGAACCATGGTATCATATATTCTGTTTAGCCATTTCATTGGCAATGTGTGAGCGGGAGATCTGGGGTTCAAATCCCACCAGGACTGTCCTCCCTGATTGAGATTTTTTTCCAGGTTTTCCTCATTCCTCATAACTGGCAATGCCGTGGAGGTACCCTAAACTTAGGCCTAGAACATTTCCTTCCCAGTATATAATTTCATTTCATGTATCACCAGTGTTCACTGCCTGTGGTGCCTCAGTAGTAAAACGGGCATTAAACACCATTCAAAAAAAAAAAAAAAATTGGCAATGTGTGAATTTTATACAAAATTATTCTAACAGCTTTCATAACTAATTTACCTTTAGCTTGTGCATGTTTAGACTGCACTTCCCATCTTCCTTTACTCGTAAATCTCATCCCCAAATAATTCAATTCTTTCATTACTGCTATTGGGTCTCTATTTATAAAATTTGTCTCATCTTTCCTTAGTTTTGATTCTTTTTAAAATATTATTATCTGAAATTTTTTACTGTTCATCCCTAATTTTTATTCTTTTTTAATAATATTATCTTTGATATTTTACTATTTATCCTTAGACCTCGTTCTGCACAAAATCTAGCAATTTCATCAATGGCACATTGTAATCCTATTATGGTTACTGCTCCTGTTAAAAGGTCATCAGCAAAAAGCAATCCTGGTACTTCCTTCTTTCCAATATTTGGGCAGTGCCTGTTATTTTTCATGATCCTATCTATGATATCATTTATAAACAAACTAAATAATATTGGGCTCAGTTTAGATCCTTGTCTCAAACCCAAATTTTTCCTAATATTATCTGTAGTTCTAATACCTTCACATCTAACACAAAATCTGCTACAGGAATTGTTAGGTTGTAGTGGGGAAGGAATATTAAGCCCTAAGTTGATATTGTCAATTTGCGGTGGGAATTGGGAATGTTGTACATCTGATGTTAATGAATGTTGAATTCATAGGCTTTGATGCTGTGTTGAACACCTTCTTCTGCTGCTATGGAAGAGATGTTCTTCTCAGGATTGCTGTAAATGTTTTAAAACTTTACTGGAAAGTTCTCAGGGGAGGAAAAGATATGGGATAAGGCTTCAACAAATAATAATAATAATAATGTTCACACTTCACTATGATTTTTATTTATCACTTCTCATTGGCGACACATGTGTAACATTTACAAAGAGCTGTAATGTTTTGTTAAAGTTTCTAATGACATAAATCACAAGTTATCTCGTTCTTAATACACATTATCCAGCTAGACTTTGGATTATTAATGTCCGTTACTTTACACCAAAAACTGTTCCTTTTGAGGTATTTTTAACTACAGTTTCCTTTGAATTATATTAGTTAAACTGAATTACTTATTTCATCTTCCAAAAATGAGTTACACTTTCACATCTCTTAAACCAAGCTAAGCTTCACTGTTTCATCTCACAAATTACATCTCTCAAAACAAACTAACTTCTTAAATCTCCTAGCATGAATTGCCTTCTTACGTCTCCAGAAACAAACTGTTCTCTCATGTCTCCCAAAACTTGAAAAATGCCTCAAATAATGCTTTTAATGGTTTTTCTATGTGTCTCTCTGCGAGAATTCAAATCTTAGAACATTACAGATGTTTCCTACACTGTACTCCCTGATTAGCTTAGTATTTTTCAAATGGAAGAATTTTAAAGATATATTTTAAAATTCTACTGTTTAATGGCTATGCATATTTCTGTCTTTCATATGCTAGAGGTGTTATACGATAGTGAGGTTTTCTCTTTTTAAGGGTCGCTTGCCCAAGGTAAAGCTATCTACCAAGGTTTTTCTCCAAGGACTTTTTTCGCAGAGATGAAAAGAAAGGTTCCTGCCTATTCAAAGACTAACCTTGCAAATGGCACCAGAATGTCACTTCATTGTTACATATATGTTTCACCCTTATTGCACTTTTATATTTCTTGTTCATTCTGTAACATTCTATATAGATATGTGAGATACATGTTAATATATGGTTAAGTTGGATACATTATGATAAATGTTTATTAATTATCTTAATTATCTCCGTTAATTAATAATATGGGATTTAAATTTGGATCTCCCATTACAAACCTGATTCCTTCATTAATTTTTGAAAATTTGCCAAAGGGGGCAAGTTTGGCCGAACTAGGAAGTGTAGGATGGAAAGGTATAATAGCAGAGAGAATCTTGGCACAGATGTCTAAAATTAGATAGTAACAATGTGGTAAAAGAACGTCTTATGTACCAAAGAGATTTACTTGGACGTGAAAGATGATTTGGGGAGGGGGGAAACTATTAGAAGAAACTGGAATGGAGGATGTATAACAACTGGGTGAAAGTAACATTAGTGGATTCTGGAAAGAGGTGAGAAAGAGGGTAGAAGATATAGAGAAGCAAGAGATTTGGGCTAACCTAGACGATAAAAGTTCTTTAGATTTATATAAAATACATAAAAGAAATAGAGGATGAGAGAAATGTATAGATATCTGTAATCAATTCATAAGAAGTCTTGCATGAATGTGTTCAGGGGTATTATTTTTAAAAGGATTAAGAAAAAAACTTTAAAGAAGGGTGTATTATGTGCAGGAAAGTGATAATGTGTTCCATTGTCTAATAGAATGTGAAATGGTAAAAAGGTGGGGGGATTGCATCTGGAATGAAAAATGGGATAAACAACTTAATAAAGTAGCAATTAAAATGTTGTTGGATATGAGAGCAGAGAAAATAAACAAGATTGGGGAATTCTTAGGAAATGTAAAGGATAAGTGCAGGAGAAGAAGGAAGAAGCTTGAGGGTACATACAGTTGTGCAAATGCTGATTTATTAAAGGGATTCATTTACCATACATATATCCAGGCGGTTAAGGTAAGGGGGAACCTTAGTTTTGGTATTGTAAATTTTTATGTATTTTGTTTGTATAAGTAAATTTAATCGTAATGTTGTTTGTGGAAATTGATTCATTTATTGTATTGAATGCTTTC
Source organism: Metallyticus violacea (assembly GCA_030762175.1). Lineage (NCBI taxonomy): Eukaryota > Metazoa > Arthropoda > Insecta > Mantodea > Metallyticidae > Metallyticus > Metallyticus violacea. The sequence goes on along the minus strand of CM060831.1, from coordinate 83,675,580 downwards.
AGAAAATCTGCAAAGAAAATATACCATACCCCTTTTCTTATATATTTATCTACTATAGTATGAATTATTATTATATTATCTATCCTTTCTCCTTTCCTGAAACCTCCTTGAAAGTCTGATAATTTATCTTCCATTTCTGCCCAATCATGCAGCCTTCCAGCTAATATGCCAGCATATATATTACCTAAAATAGATAACAGCTTAATTCCTCTGTAGTTGCTTGGTTGTTTATATCACTTTTCCCATTATATAGTGATATGATCATTCTCACTTTCCAGCTCTCAGATATTAACTTCCTCTCCTTAATCCTGTTTAATAATTCTGTTAGCAGCCTCATACCTCCTTGCATTTCCCCAAATGTTTTCCAAAATTGTCTTGGAATTCCATCTATTCCTGAAGCCTTTATCCCTTTCAAATTTTTGAATGATATCCTACCTCATTCGTGGTAAACTCTTTATCTAAATATTTTATTCTTTTCATGGTACTATTTGTAAGATAATAATTATATTTGTGTTTCGTTTCTGTAGCTATTAAATTTCCCAAATCATTTAGTTCTTTATTCCCAAATCCTATTGAGGTGTCATCTGCATATGAAATTGTTTTAGCATGTGTAATTTTTGGAAGACCATTGACATAGAGCAGAAAGAAAATAGGCCCAAGTACTGAACCTTGGGGTACCTCAGCATTTACATTTTCATAGTTAGACAAAAAGGATTCTATTGTATGCCTATATTTATTTCTCTGAAATAAATATTTATTTATTTTACTGTACATTGTTTCCTGTCTGCTAATTAAGATTTTAATAGTGCATGAAATTTTCCCCTTAAACCAAATTTCTGCAATTTGATCAGTAGCATTTCTTGAGACATGCTGTCAAAAGCCATAGATAAATCAAGGAAAACCCCTGTAGTTTTCTTCTTCCAGTCGGTCCTGGCGGTGTAGTGGTAACCATACTTGCCTTATAAACCCAAGGTTGCGGGTTCAAACCCGGCCAGGATTGATAGATTTTTTCGGGCGTAAAAATCTTAAAAATGGTTTCCTTCGGAAGGGAAGTAAAGCCATGGGTCCCGTGTCGTACATATATGGCACGAAAAAGAACCTCAAACCTGAAAGAAGAGGCCTCTGAACAAAATTTGTCGACCGTTTCACGCCCGGAATTGAATGGGACGCTGATGAACTGAGATGTTAAAAAGCGTCCATAAATTTTTGTATAAAAAAAATCAACCTGTAGTCTTCTCATCATTATCAAGCCTTGAAGGATTATATGGTAAAGCTTGGCTATAGCTGTAGTTGTAGAATAATTTTGCCTGAATCCATGCTGTCATTCACTTAACACTTTTAATATTAAGAGCTACGTAGCTAAGGAACTTGAAGAATGGAGCTTATCATTAGGGAGGGATCATAACAATGGACCTATGAAAATGTAGCTATATTGTTAGCTTAGTAGAAAGTAATACTTAAGCTTAATTTTGCCATAATCTGCCTTGGATAGAGAAGGAAAATGACGGGAGAATAAAACGTAAATACGTGCATATGCTCTCGAGAACACCGTGCCTATGCCAGAGAAGTTTATATCATGGTACCCAGTGCTATAAGAAAGTGTTTAACAAGGTCACGTATTCTGTTTCTGAATTGGAAAACCATGTCCGTGCGTGTTTGTGGCTGGTGGCGCCGTGACGTCGTATGCCGGAACCTTCCCAGCGGGCATGTGGGTGAGCCAGCGGGATGTGTCAACCGCTAGCGCTGCCGCAGACAGTCAGTCGTATTTCTTCAGCCGCGTGTGAAGGTTGGCGTTAGAGTAGACAGATCAGTGAAACGTAACAGTAGTAGTTTAACGGCCGGGGAAAGTGCTCGGCATGGGGGCAGCCGTGCCTCATAGATGAAAACAGAGAACTTGATAACTCGCACAAGTACCACACTCTTATAGTGAGAAAATTTAACGGACGCTTACTCGGTACTTTACAATTACATTCACCAGCGTTTAAATTCGATGACAGGTTTTTTTTAGTCAATCAGTTCATCCAAAATCAGCAGGTGAGTGCACTGGTAAATTGCACGAGATTTTGTATGGGTTTATTCTATCAAATCGTTTGTTATTCAATGTATGTTCATGTGACAATAAAATTCTGCTTAAAAATGACGTTTATCACATATGCTTGTGTTAACACCTGGATGTTTAGTTAATAGGCTGTAATATGTTTGCATTCACATTTTTTTTCATTAAAATACATTGAGAATAGGGGATGAACGAGGTTATCACTCACAGCAATATAATGCAAATAAATTATCTGGGCTACCTAAATTCATTTTATAAGTTGGAGTTTTGTTACATCGATAATGAGTATGGGCCATTGCACTTGCCAGGCTAGACACCTGTCCATTGCTGTGAATGGCAGGTGATTAGCATACTCATAAACAATACTGAGGCTCATCCAGCGTAAAGTGAACGTTTATTGGGAACTATGAACATTCTACAGTAGCATGTATAGGGAAGGCGCGTTTTTGCAGGCTTTTGTTATTTTTGTTTGTTTGTTTGTTTGTTTGTTGTTTTTTTTTTTTGTTATTTCTTTTTCCAAAAGGGGTTTGTGGCAGCTTGTATTTCTTTTGTTTTTCGACAAGTTGAATCCAGTAAATATGAATAAAAATACAGCATTTTTACGTGCAAGCATTTCGGAATTCTGGAGTAATACATGCGGGCTGGATTCCAAAATGCTGCATGGTATTGCAGCTGGTATTATGAACTAAATGTCATTTTAATGAATTTGCAAAACAGAAATCAAGGGGTTGCTGCAGTCTTTCGGGAGAGAAGACTCTGAAAAATAGTCCAGAAGAGTCTTTCTAGCTAGAAAACCTAACCTCTTAGTGATAAAGAAATGAAAATATGCGTTAATCTAGGGAAGGGAGTTTTTTTTTTCTTCTCCTCCTCCCTATGTTTAAATGAAAACAGTGGGAGTTTAATTCTGAAACAAGGAAGTTTCCAGCTATGTCCAGGCTAAAAGTACTATGGGAGTAAGATGAATTATTTTCTAGTGAACGAAATATTTTTTTTTTAATATTTAATTAACATTTATAAGCATAACTACAAAAAATAAAACGTATTTTCCCCCTTTCTTTCTTCATTATTGCTACATAAATTCGCAATTTAAAAATAGAGGCAATTATCTGTGGCATTGTCAGTGAAATGCAGAAATTAAAATACCAAAAGCTATAGAGGCATTCCACCTCAAATGCACATTTTATCAATTTTTGCGTTATAGTATATAGATGTGTTTTATATGTGCATTCTATAATTTTATTTTAAGCTTTATTCTTTGATTCTAGAGATGAAATATTGCAACATTTCATTTCTGGGTATATTGATTGTTAGGGGTTTTGCTATCTTGACTTCGTTGGTTTATCACAGCAATCACTCACATCAGTAGCTCTCTGTACCGTAATCTGTTCGTTTTCACTCGTAACAAATTATGTATATTCAAGATATGTGTTACCTTAACTTTGTGAACACATTGGGCACATAACAGAATGTTTCATTGTGTAGCTTTGTGCCAAAAATGAACATATTTTTGCACTGTATGAGATTTGATACATCCTCCGGGGGATTATTTCGAAAATATGCTTTATACCTTCAATGAAACGATTTTACGTTCTCTCTCCCTCTTCGCCTCTTTTGGAAAACTGTAGAAACATTTAATTAAATTTAGTGTTATACACATTCTCTTATTGCATATTGTTAGTGCTTGTTTTTATTTGAAGTGATACAGGAGGCTTAATATGTTCACGGCGGCGCATATGACAGCGTATTTGCTGGGATAAAAATCTATTTTCCGATAGCATTAAATTTCCCTGACACAAGAATTCGCCTAATGGAAGAGGTGTTAATAAAAAAAAAAGAGTTGATGCTACCTCGTAATCGAACTGATGAAATGGTAGCCTAGGCTAACAATCCGATATTCAAGATGGTCATTAACTGTCACCGAGTTTTTAATTTTTAACACCCGAAATTTTTTGTATGTCAAAATATTTGCATTTAAATTTGTTAGTTAATTTTGTTTTAAAAGGAGAAGTGGGGTTAAAGCTAACTTTTCTTTTAAATTACAAATTTAGGAACAGAATGCGTTCAAAAACAGAAAGCTGTAATGAATTCAAGGGCGGCCCGGGAGGATTTACCCCAGAAATTAAAATTAGACCCCCGAACATTTAAAATATATTTGTAAATATATAATATACGCAATTAAAAGACACATTTATGAATAGAAATTAATTTATTGTCCGTTTTGATAACTGCCAACCTGTAGTGTGTAATAAAATTACATTTGAAACTTAACAATGGACATGTGGAGCGGTAAGTTGTGTAATGTAACAAACTTTCATTGTTGTAATGAATTTCAACTTCTTGCAGTTGCAGCCATTTTATTAGTTAGTCAGTTAACAAACTGTATTTTCTTTCTTTTCTAATTAAAGACAGCGCATTGCAAAAAGAAATGTTAGTGGTGGTGAATAGCTTATTCTGCGAACAAAAAGTCTACTATTTCTGACCCATCCTTAAATCGTCATCCTTTACAAAGTGTAAAAAGTACTGAAAGCGAGATTATGTACCAGCAAAATAGGAGTGTAAGCACAATTGCTTGTAATTTGACCGCGACTGGGGTGAGGTTTTTGCAAATTATGTGAAATGCATTTAAAAATAATTTTAAAAACAATAGGCGCAGTGTTCATTTCTGTATTATTGAGTAGAGTAAATTAAGAAAACTACCGGAAACACGGAAAAACTAGAAAAGCACGCCAAGTCACAAATACAAGCAAAAGCCATTTGCATGAAAAATGTAGATCACAGTGATTAAAGGTTCTATTTGCTGAGCAGATAATTCAACAAAATGAAACTGCAAAAGCGGTAAATCGGCAAGTTGTGTCTTCTTTAATTCGAAGCGCATATTTTCTTAATAAGGAACAGGTCTCTCATACAACGAAATATGAATCACAAGTTCCTAAGATAGTACGAAAAAGTCACATTGGAGTAGATTAAAGATCAGAGTGAAAGGTTTGCAAATATGCTACTTCAGAATTATTAAATTGTATTCTTGAGATTCTAGGTAATCAAGTTGAAACAATTCTTCATGATAAATGTATTTTCTTAGTGACAGGTGAATCTACAAATGCTTGTAATCGATGTGAACTGTCTTTGCTATTTCGTTATCTTGCGCTGTCTTCGTCTTTGGCAGTGAAGGAAAGGTTTTTATGCACCCCCCCTTTTTTTAATGGCGTTTAACGCCCGTTTTTACTACTGAGGTACCACAGGCGGTGAACACTCATAACACATGAGACGAAATGATAAATTGGGAAAGGATTTTTTTTAAGGAAGGAAACGTTCCAGGCCTATGTTTAGGGGTATCTCCTCGGCATTTGCCATTTATGAGGACTGAGGAAAACGTGGAAAAAACCTCAGTCAGGGAGGACGGTCCGGGCAGGATTCGAAGCCCAGAGCACCCGCTCACGAGTCCGCGCCTTAACGACCTCGACCAACCGTGGCGGTTTTATGTCTGGTTGAATTGAAGAGTAATACAACTGAAATTATATTCACAGCAATTGATAAAAAAAAAAAAAAAAAAAAAAAAAAAAAACCCACCTAACATGTCCTTTCGATGATGCTACTAATTTAAATGGTTCTGTCAATCACGCGCAATAAATTCACTGCAGAGCATGTTTTGTTGTCAACAACTGTAGGAATAAGCAACCTATATTAAAACTCACATGACATATTGCTGAGGACATTTATACATTTTTGTGCTTCTCTTAAACAGGAAAATATATTGCATGAAATTCAGTGTGCTTTATAACATTTTTTTTATGTACTCCAAGCTATTGACATCCTCTACTAGAGTATATATCGCACGGTCCAAGGTACAACGGTGGATCCATAAGTTTCCGGCCTAGCCGATAAGGGTTATCACCGTCACAAAACCCTTGTCTGGTGTCATACCGTAACTGTTAAGTAAATAATTGCAGATGTAACTGTGTTCAGTTGTTCAGATATAGTTGCATAAAGAAGGCTATATGTAGAACATTGTGACATGTTCAAAATGGAGTATTGAGCTGTTATTAAGTTCTTCACAAAAGAAGGACTTACTCCAAATGAAATTAAACAGCGATTGGACGTGTATATGGGGAAGCATCCCCCTCATATTGCACCATAAAAGAATGAGCCAAACTTTTTCGAATGAGTCGAGAAAGCATTGAAGACGAAAAGCGTGCAGGTCGACTCTTGGAGGTTCTCACTCCTGAAAACATCGATCGCTCTTGTGGAAGGAGAAATTATGGAAGATCGGCGGCTCTAAGTTACAGAAATAGCAGCAAGATTGGGCCTTTCTAAAAGAACAGCCCTTCTATTATTCATGAACATCTAAACATGAATAAGGTTAGTGCAAGATGGGTACCTAGACTTCTTTCCTCAGTCCAAAAGCAGCAAAGAGTCATCTGTTGTCAGGCATTTTTGGAGCTCTGCCGTGGCAACGAGAGAGAAGTTCTGCAAACAATTGTTACATGAGATGAAATTATGGTCCTCTACTATGATCCCTTGTCCAAAATAGAATCAATGGAATGGCAGGCGTAAACCTGGCGAAGCAGGCCAAGGCCACTCAGTCAACCAAGAAGATCATGGCCACAATCTTTTGGGACTGCAAAGGAATACTCTTCATTAACTTCAAGGAGAGGAACATCACAATAAATGGGGAGTACTATGCTGCCCTACTGCACAGACTTCGTGCTTCCATCAAAGAGAAAAGGCGAGGAAAGCTGGGTGGTGGTGTCGCCATCTTCACAGGAAGCTGTGAAGAAATGTGGCTTCAAGGAGATCGACCATCCACCACACAGTCTAGATCTAGCTCCCAGTGACTATTCATCTTCTCAAAACTCAAGAAGGATCTTCGAGGAAGGAAATTTAAGTGTGACGAAGAAGTGATGGAAGCCGTTTATGCCAATTTTGCAGACAAGAGTTTTGATTATTTGGTGGAGGGGATTGAAATGTTAATTCAAAGATGCGATAATTTTATTGCAATAAAGGGCAACTATATTGAAAAGTGAAATATAGTTTTTGTCTTTATCATCCTAGAAAATTGTTAGGCCGGAAACTTAGGGACCTACCCTCGTATACTTCTGTACTACAAGTCCACACGATTACATAAGAACATGTTAAACAAGGACGGTGCGGATTTAGCAAGCCTGGGGGGGGGGTGGCTTGTTAGAAATGATGAGTTACGATTTCATTCCAGGTTTAATGATTTTGGACGAAACACTAAATGTCATTTCAAACTTAATTAAAATTCTGCGCTAACAGTCACTCAAAATTTCACAACTCCCTGTACTTGTTTCTAGAACTATGGAAAATTTAAGAAAAATCGACCGCCTTCGCGATAAACGTAGTGCGGGAAATGAAGCGTTAAATAAAATTGAAAACCTGGAAGGGGATACAGCAGAAGTTAAATGTCTGCCGTTCACAGAAGACAAAATATAAAAACTATGAGAAATGTAAGGAAATTTTGATAAGTATAATTAATGAAATGGAGCTAAGGCTGAATGACAAGTGATACAACCAAATGAAAATTTTGAAAGTTTCAAAATATTTCAATAGGTTAGTGAAAATGATTGTAAAGAACTATTAGGACTTAAAAATGTTGACGTTGTTATTGCAGATGTGCATTCCTTCACTGGTCGTAATGAATCAAATCAGAAGATCTTTTGAAGTTGCTCTTTTTACCTTAATGGCCCATGTCGGTTATGGAGTTCTAAGGACACTCCCATGAATAGGCTGGCTCGGGAACGCTCCAAGCTTGTGTGAAGGTGTAAACTGAAGGGACGAGGAACCCGCAGAAAGTTTCATTGATGTTATCCTGTGAAGAGGCCTCGACGCAGTAGTTTGAAGCAAATGTAAAATATTATTTTATTAATTCTCATTATTTCATTTAATTATATTTCAGAGATAAAAGGGAAATTTAAAAATATTAGTCCCGGTGGTATTTTATAAGTATTACCAACATTTGACGCCTATGACATCCCGCCCCGGAGGAAAAATAATTTCAGATATTCATAGGAAAGTAATTTGAAGGGCGAGGCAAATTTTTATCAAAGAGAATGCATTAAAATTAGTGGGGGGAATGTTTAATACCATTAGGGTAACTAAAGTAACAGTAATAAATTATGTTATTATGTAACGGATGTTACGTTAGTTATTTATGGTTCTTTACATTGCCTTTTCGTATTTTATAAATTAATGACATGCTTATGCTATTCAGTATTTTAAAGATTAGACTGTTAATGGGAGGAAAAAAAAACAACATACCTACCTTTTTATAATATGTTCCATGCATCTAAGAAAAACATTTACACTGCGGATCAGTTACTTTATATGCCCCAGATTTTTTAAGTTGTATTTACCTGATTATATTAAGTTATTTTATTAGGAACTGATTTAATAATAATCGGTTGTACGCTTTTTTTAATAACTAGAATTTGTATCTGCAGTAACATTTTTTTCCCTGCTCCAATCTTTATTCTCCTCTCTAGGGTATTTTTGTGAATATTACCTATTCATAAAAGAAAATTCTTTCAAAATGTAGACAGGTATTGTAAGAGGAGGTTCAGTAAACAATGACAATTGTGTTTTTCATTTACTTTGCAACACTCTCGGTATGGAGTGAGTTTCTGAAGTAGATAGTTGCGTAACTTGCCGAGCTACAGCGGAGAGAACCGAACTTAATCCCGAACGGGAGATAGCGGAACAGTGTTGATGCACATTTTTCTCTGCGTGGCCGCATGTAACAGAGTAAATGTTACTGCTTTTTTTTTTTTTTTTTTTTATAACGTAATGAAACCTTGCGTTGTCCTCCATAACTTTCCTGCTGCAATATGTTGCTGCTTATTACAAAACTGAGTTTTTCACTTTTTACCACGCGTTGTCTTATTGGAATTCGCAATTAATTCATATATACACACACTAACCATAACGCTAACTTCGGGTAAATCCTAGAAACCGATGGATCCAGTAATCTGCTACTAAGTAGGTAAGTAAATCATTGCAATGGTGACAAATCTACTTTGATTCCAGCAGGGAAAAAATTCGTAAATCTAAGTTTATAGCGCATTGTGTGCACGGTACTATGTTTGCGAGCAAATCGTTGTAAAGTGGCAAATCTATTTTAACTCCAGCAGAATATATACGAGGGTAAGTCCATAATAATAGTTACCCTTTATTGCAATACACTTCTCACACCTTTGAATTAACATTTCAACCCCCCCCCCCCAAAATAGTCAGAAGTCTTGTCTGCAAAATGGGCATAAACAGCATCCATCACTTCTTCGTCACACTTAAATTTCCTTCCTCTAAGAACCTTCTTAATTGAGAAGAGGAAAAAGTCAGTGGGAGCTAGATCTGGGCTTTAGGGTGGATGGTCGATCTCCTTGAAGCCACATTTCTTCACAGCTTCCTTTGCAACAAGAGCTGTGTGCACAGGCGCGTTGTCGTGAAGAAGGTGCACACCACCACTCAGCTTTCCTCGCCTTTTCTCTTTGATGGAAGCACGTAGTCTGTCCAGTAGGCCAGCATAGTACTCTCCATTTACTGTGATGTTCCTCTCCCTGAAGTCAATGAAGAGTATTTCTTCACATTCCCAAAAGATAGTGGCATGATCTTCTTGATTTACTGAGTTACTTTGATCTTTAGAGGCGGTGCTTCGCCAGGTTTACGCCATTCCATTGATTCTCTTTTGGACAAGGGATCATAGTACAGCACCATAGTTTCATCTCCTGTAATAATGGTTTGCAGAACTTCTCTCGCGTGGTCACGGCAAAGCTCCAAAAATGATAGTAAATGCACAGTACTGGCTGGCTATTAAATGAGGTTTAACTCTCTTACTCCCACCTAATCCCACTTTGAAATTTCAAATTGCACCCTATCTGTTGATACTTAAAGGATTCGCCTGTATTGATGAATTTCTACAGGATTTGTCAGAATCGAAACGTAATCTGCTCACATATAACTTAATTATAGATAGCCCTGAACCAATTCGCTTAATGCTGCTAGAAATGACAGCTTAACGCCGTACGCTGACATGATTCGATTAGCCATGTTCACTTTCCTGCAGTTTTTCCCCCTCTTTTCTTTTTTTAAGATTTTCCCTGAATATCAATTTCGGATTGAAGGCTCTGGGGCCTCTCATTCTTCCACAATCAGTGTGGTTTATATATTGAAGATAAATTTGAGCACTAATAAAGGATTAGTTTTAAAACTTGTCATGCCCTAATGTTTTATGTATGTTATGCCCGTTGTCGCTGAGATATGCTTAGACTAATTTTTTAATTCCAGGAACTGGGGGGGAAAGCAGATAAGCCTCATTGTATATACTTTGCGTTATTTGCTATGAAAATAACTATCATGTATGAATCGAGCTTGAAGTATTGTGTTTAGGGGATTTTTTTTTTTTTTTTTTTTTTTTGAATGGTGTTTAACGTCCGTTTTTACTACTGAGGCATCACAGACGGTGGTCACTGATGATACATGAGATGAAATGATACATTGGGGAAAGGATATTTTAAGGAAAGGAACGTTCCAGGTCTAAGTTTAGGGTACCTTCCCGGCATTTGCCATTTATGAGGACTGAGGAAAACCTGGAGAAAACCTCAGCCAGGAAGGACGGTCCTGGCGGGATTCGAAACCCAGGCCACCCGCTCACGAGTCCGCGCCTTAACGACCTCAGCCACCCGTGGCGGTCTTATAATGGTGTGGTCTTCGTAGACTACCTCCAGAAGGACAGAACCATCACAGGGGGGTATAACCCTTCTCTACTGTACCAACCGCCACGAGTGGCTGAGGTCGTTAAGACGGGGACTCGTGAGCGGGAGGTCTGGGGTTCCAATCCCACCATGTCCATTCTTCCTAACTGAGTTTCTTTTCTTTCTTTCTTTCTTTTTTTTTTTTTTTTTTTTCCCTCTCCGGGATTTCGTCAGTCTTCATAAATGACAAATGCAGGGGAGGTACCCTAAACTTAAGCCTGGAACGCTTCCTTCCTTAAAAATCCTTTCCTAATATATCATTTATCTCGTGTATCAATACTGTTCATAGCCTGTGGTGCCTCAATAGTAAAAGCGTGCGTTAAACACTATTCAAAAAAACTACTGGACCAATTGAAGGATGCTATTGAGGCTAAAAGAAACCGAAAGTTCTCTTTCATCACGATAATGCGCCTTCACACACGCCTGGGATTGTTGCACAACCTTCTCTTCCAAGTGCCTCCACATCCACCATATTCACCAAATTTGGCTCCTAGCGATGGTTTTTTGTTCTCAAACCTAAAGAAATGGCTGGGTGGACAAAGATACACATCAAATGATAAGGTTGAAGCTAAGACAGACGCTTATTTTTCACAGTTGGACAAATTTTATTTTACTGAGAGCATTAAAACGTTGGAAGGTCGTTGTACTAAATGCATATTTCTTAAATCTGTGTTTTGTTGGTCAGGCCGAGAACTTTTAGAACGTCCTCGTAGCGCCTAAGAGCGATAGCTTGCAAGGATAAGGACAGCGCTCTTCCATTGACTTCTGTTTGGGAGAGAGTAATTACTCTTGTTGTAACAGAGCAGCCCTGATACTTGCTGTGCCTTTTATCTGTTCATCGATTGTAGGAGCTTGCTGTAATTAGTTTGCTGCCTTCGGCATTAGGGGTTGCAATATTTGTTTCTCCTGGTCTTGATCTTACCTCATTCTGAAGATATTATGACCCAAATAAACTTAACATTTAAGTCATAGGACCGGTTCAGTATAATGTGGAGGGTGTGAAGTATTTCCAGTAAAGTTGCTCATAAAACTATATAAAACAACAGCAGCACGAGAGGGGAGAAAGATAGTCGTCATTTTTAAGCCGATTCCATCTTTGATCATATACGAGGGTAGGTCCATATGTTTCCCGCCTAACCCTTTCTAGGTATGATAGACAAAAACTATATTTCACAGTTCAATATAGTTACCCTTTATTGCAATATACTTTTCACATCTTTGAATTGATATTTCAACCCCCCCCCCAAAAAAAATAGTCAGGAGTCTTGTCTGCAAAATGGGCATAAACAGCATCCATCACTTTTTCGTCATACTTAATTTTCTTTTCCTCGAAGGTTCTTCTTGAGTTTTGAGAAGGATAAAGCCATTGGGAGCTAGATCTGGGCTTTAGGGTGGATGGTCAATCTCCTTGAAGTCACATTTTTTCACAGCTTACTTTGCAACAAGAGCTGTGTGCACGCGTTGTCGTGAAGAAGGCGCACATCACCACTCAGTTTTCCTCGCTTTTTCTCTTTGATGGAAGCACGTAGTCTGTGCAGTAGGCCAGCATAGTACTCCCATTTACTGTGGTGTTCCTCACCTTGAAGTCAACGAAGAGTATTCCTTCACAGTCTCAAAAGGTTATGGCCATGATCTTCTTGGTTGACTGAGTGACCTTGGCCTTTAGAGGCCGTGCTTCGCCAGGTTTACGCCTTTACATTGATTCTCTTTTGGACAAGGGATCACAGTAGAGGACCATACTTTCATCTCCTGTAACAATTGTTTGCAGAACTTCTCTCTCGTTACCACGGCAGAGCTTCAAAAAATGCCTCAGAACAGATGACTCGTTGCTGCTTTAGGACTGAGGAAAGAAGTCTAGGCGCCCATCTTGCACTAACCTTATTCATGTTTAAATATTCATAAATAATTTGAAGACTGTTGTTTTAGAAAGGCCCAACCTTGTTGTTATTTCTTTAACTTTGAGCCCCGGTCTTTCATAATTTCTCCTTCCACAAGAGCGATGTTTTCAGGAGTGAGCACCTGCACGCGCTTCGTCTTCAATGCTTTCTCGTCCCATTCGAAAAAGTTTGGCCTATTCTTTTACGGTAGAATACGAGGGGGGGGGGTGCTTCCCTATATACACCGTCCAATCGCTGTTTAATTTCACTTGGAGTAAGTCCTTCTTTTGTGAAGAACTTCATAACAGCTCGATACTCTATTTTGAACATGTCACGATCTTCTACACATAGCCTTCTTTATGCAACTACATCTGAACAACTGAACACAGTTACAGCTGCAATTATTTACTTAACAGATAAGGAATGACACCAGATAACCAGAAACTTATGGACATACCCTCGTACAGTTGTGTAGGTGCGACATGCTGGTAAACCATTCCGTGAATATCGAAATGCAGCCAAGTGTCATCTTTGAAAGAAACTCCTCATTTTGCTGTAACGTCTTCAACTGTATGCAAACCTCCTATTCTTCGGGAATCAGCACTCTTTGAAACCTCCATTCACAAACATTTCTCATGTGCCACGTTTCAGTTACCAACATGCGAACGGCAACCATTAAAATTTCATAATTTCTGAACGTGTTCTTAATGTTAGTCGACTATCTTCTCTCTTAATGACAGTTAGGCTCGGATGCATCTTCCTTTGAAATTGATGCTTAAACATATTAAACCGTCTCCAAGCTGTGCTAGAGGGAGGAACAAACCCATAGCCCTCTTGCAACGGTGCATAGGCCTCAGCTAAAGATTTATTGAGACGAAAGCAGAATTTCAGAGCAGCATGTTGTTCGTCGCCTGTCAACTCCATTTTTCTGTAGGCGGAACTGAATATGTCTCAGCTTGCACATATCTCACGGGCGAGAACCGGAAGTCATCTTTTGCCTAAACACAGCAACAGTGCGAAATCTTCTCTTTCCGACCCCATTGTAAATAAACAATGATGAATACTGCTGTTCAGTATGATACTGGCCCCTTCATGTAAATGAACGCTACAACTTAACATCTGTTTCATTTTCGCAATTTCCTTTTAATCTCTTTTATCTTATGGTTTATTTCATTTCTCTTTTCGTCCTCTCAAAGTAGAGGTTAATGAAATAGCTTCTGCGGTATCCTGTTTCTCATTGTAGCCGGTATGATTTTTAAATAGAAGTTAAATTAAATTAAATGCTAAAAAATTTAAAGTGATGGGGTCAATAAATAACAATAAAAATAGCATTAGAGAAATGCGTTTTAAAAAGCGAATTAATAATGTCCTGGTGTAACTTAAGCAGGTACAGGGTTAGATGCTAATAAAGATTTGCAGGCTATGGAGTACGAAGTCTGATCAAAAATAATGTTTTTCTTTTTCTTTTCATTTTCATAAATCCAATTTTAATTTTTTTTAGCTTGTTGGTACACATGTTTCTGACAAATGTTGGCGTTTTCAGGTGTTTTGAAATTTTAGTTCATTGTTGACAGTCGAAAAGGTTAGACGTGTTTTGGTGTGCTCGGCGATTTTTTACTTTCGAAAAAGGGGAATCAAAGAATTTGTATTAAATTTTGTTTGAAAAATGGAATAAAGTGCAACAAAGTATTCGAAATGTTGACTGTGGCTTTTGGCGAATTTACTGTGAGCAAGACAAGAGCTTACGAGCGGTACAGGCGTTTCAAAGAGGGCAGTGAAGATGTTGAAGATGACAACCGTCCTAGCACATCAATAACCGCCGACATCGTGAAGAAGTGAAGCAAATGATTCTGGAAAATCGCCGAATCATATCAGAGAGGTTGCTGATGATGTCGGTATATCATTTGGTTCATGCCAAGCAAATTTTTCGGATGTTTTGGGCATGAAACGTGTGACAGCAAAGTTTGTTCCGAGATTGCTGAATTTCAGCAAAAACGGCATGGTGTAGACGTCGCTCAGGAATTACTGAATGAAGTCAACAACGATCCAGAACTTCTTGAAAAGGTCATAACCGGTGACGAAACATGGGTATATGGGTATGACGTTGAAACGAAGGCCCAATCGTCCCAATGGAAGCTGCAAGAAGAGCTAAGACCGAAAAAAATTCGACAAGTTCGATCAAATGTGAAGGTTCTTCTCACTGTTCTCTTCGATTTCAATGACATAGTGCATCATGAGTTCTGTCATATGGTCGCACGGTCAATAAGGAACACCACCTGGAAGTAATGCGTCGTTTGCTGATGCAATCCGACGAAAACGACCAGACGTGTGACAAAACCGCTCGTGGAAATTGCATCACGATAACGCTCCTGCTCACACCTCACTGCTTGATCGTGATTTTTTGGCAAAAAAAAAATAAATAAATAAATAAAAAATAAAACATTCGCCGGACATGATCCCCCTGTGAATTTTTTCTGTTCCCGAGGCTGAAGAAAACCATGATCGGAGGAAATTTTACCACCATTGATGAGTTTGAAACACAATCGCTGAGGGAACTGAAGGACATACCGAAAAGTGAGTTCCAGAAGTGCTTCCAAGATTGGAAAAGGCGCTGGCACAAGGGTATTACATTTGGAGGGGATTGCTTTGAAGGAGACAGACTTGATGTTCATGAATAAATAAAGATTCTGTAAGAAAAACGAATATTGTCATTATTTTTTGATCACACCTCATACACAAATACAGGAAATATTTTATTCCAACTCATCTCTAGTTCCAGTGAGGGTTCTGCATATAAGTGCGATACAACACAAGTATGGCTTATTAGCAATGTATACTGAAGTTATTGCAAGGTGTAACACTCCACATTTTGTGCATTATTTAATACTTTTAAAAAATACCCTGATAACGGCTGCTCTAAAATGAAGACAGCAGCGCTGTGTGGAATCCTGCGCGCTGGATATTAATTTTCTCTTTTACATCATGAATCTGGATGCATTGCACGTACTGTTATCGATTCCGACGGAGGGGCTTTCCCCTGAACCGACTATGTGGGACAGGTCTCATGCGGCTGTGCTAGACTTTGAGACTCCGTTGTCTTAATGCCAATGGTGGAGTGGAGGTCTGGGTTGCCGCGAGTGAAATATGTACAGAAGAGCTTTTAGACGTTTGGAGATTAACCAACCAGCATTGAGAATCTTGTATTTGTTATGGTGTTTGAAGTTTAATAATGAAATGTCTTCTCCTTTGAGAGGTTAAAGTAGATATGTTGAGTTCTTTATTTATAGACTAATAACGCCTTTGTCCAGGTATAGAACGATAATTTTTGTAATTGCATATGTTCATTAATTTCAATGCACCAACATTTTTCGATATTTGTATAAAGTAATCAGCACAGATAATTATATTTGTTCAAAACAGTGACGAAGGCAAAATATATTCATTACAAGGAACACAAAGTTCTTTTCTCATCAAATATTCACCTTGGCTTTAATAATTGCCTAGCAAACCCTAGGAACTTGCTATCTGATCCTGTATTCATTCAGTGTCTTGGCCGAGCATCATTATGACTTGTTTACAGCTTTACTGTGGTAGGTTCCCGTAAACGAACAGGTGTCTCAGCCGTTAATGCTCGAGATTTGGAAGATCTGAGGTTCATTTCCCGTAAGGCCGACCATGGTTTCCCTAGTCACTAACCTGAATACTGGGATAGGTATTTCATATCATTTCATTCCGTTGGTAGAGTCGAAAGTGGCAGGGCAAGGTGGACAGGCGCGGTGCGATGGGAGCTTGCCCTTAGGAAAGATTTCTATCCCTGCCTCTGGAATGAAATGGACTTTCCGAAGGACTCGTACAACTGGGGGGGGGGGGCCCTGCACCTGCTTCGGGGTGTTCTAACACTTATCGTTACAAACAGACAGCTCTTTTGTCACGCTCTTTTCACGAACGGCAGCGTGGAAAGCCGACAAATGCAGGCGGATGCAACAGCCGTAACGCACGGAAACAAGCAATTGTACGCAAAATTAACTTTTAGGATGCATGTTAATATAGTTAATCACATTCAGTATATAGCGAAATTAACTGGGAAACTGTAATGTAGCAATGTAACACGTAAATTAAATAATAATAATAATAATAATAATAATAATAATAATAATAACAATCAAAGGGGAAAAGGCATACGCTTTTAACACTAAAGTTTAGAATTTTTTTAAACCTAACCTAACCTAAATTTGTAACGTATGCGTTGTTTTAACACTGTAAGTTATAATATAAAAAATAATATTTATTATATTGTAACAGTGTAGATAAATTATGAAAATTAAAAATAAAGTTAGCCCTTAGGGGAATGCAATCTAACATGTAAAGTAAAGAGTAATCAAAGGGCAGAAGGCATACGCTTTTAGCATTATACGTTTTTCATTCACTTAACCTAACCTACATTTGCAACATATGCGCTGTTTTAACATAAGTTTTAATATAAAAACGTAACATTTATTATATTGGAATAGTGTAGACAAATTATAAATTAAAAAAATAAGTTAGCCGCTGAGGAATCGAACCCATTGCATTCCCAATAAGAACTCTACGCTCTAAACTGTCGGTCATGATGATATAGTGGTAACCATACTTGTCTTCTAAACCCAAAATCGCGGGTTCAAACCCGGCCAGGATCGATGGATTTTTTCGGGCGTAAAAGTCCTAAATATGGCTTCCTTCGGAAAGAAAGTAAAGCCGTGGTCCCGTGTCGTACATTTACGGCACGATAAAGAACCTCATGCCTGAAAAAAGAGGCCTCTGAGAAAAATTTGTCGGCCGTTTCACGCCCTGAATTGAGTGGGACGCTGATGACTTAAAGAGCGTCCGTAAATAAATCTTTAAAAAAAACAAAAAATAAAAAAAAAAAAAAACTCTAACCAACTGAGCTATCAGCTTGACATGTTCAATACGGTAATTATTTGCCTACATATGAAGTAACATCATGGTCGGTTTTCCGCGCTGTCGTTCGTGAAAGGAGGGGTGACTACTGCTCAAGAGTCCTCTGTGAGTAAGGAAAGTGTTCTAACTGAAATCATGTTAGGGACCCCATCTGTGTCCGCGCGACATCGTCTGTAGATGCTGGCCGACCGGTGTCTCCTACTCATCACTTCCTCCCGGAAGTGTTCCCCATTCGGGGCATAGCTATGAGCACGGCTCAAGTACAGGAAGTACCCTCTTCGTCCCAAGCCATCCCGTTGCTTTCCGCATGAGTTGATGATCAGCAAAGGGGGTGGCAAGGGAAACCGGAGTGCTCGGAGGTAACCTGCTCAGACACAGCTTCGCCGCGCACTAATCCGCTTACGGCCGTTGTGGTCTAACCCAGGTCTCCTCTGTGGTAAGCGAGCAGTCTGACCACTAGGTACGGCCGCACTTGTTGGATGGTCAACTGGAGATAGTGTAAGCTTTTTAAATGCATCTCCTGGGACACCTCTGTTCGCTTGTCTCGTAAACGTTCTATGGAGTTGCTGTCCAGATTTTGGGTCATGTCTTCTTCTTTCTTCTCCTCTGCCATCCTTTAGATGGAGTGTACCTCGTGCAGTGTCTAGATCAATGTTAGGATCGTTATCTCGCTGAAGTGAATCCTTTTCTTACTACATGCAATTTCATGACTCTGAAGAAATTTGTTATTGTTACTGATCCATCTTTTCTTCAATTTTCACAATATCCAAATCCACAACTTTATTTCCAGAAAACACCCTCAAATCATAATATACTGACGGTGCCGAAAAAATGTATACGCACTTTCACAGTAGGTATTTATTTAATATCTGTCAAAGTGGGGCCGGAAAACAACAGTAGTGTGTAGTATGATGTTCAGTAAACAGATGTGACTCACATACATTATGATAGCATTGCTGCGTGATAGGTAAATCAACAATGAATAAATGAAGCCAAGATTATCGTATGATGTTCTGTAAACAGATGTGACTCACATACATTATGATAGCATTGCTGCGTGATAGGTAAATCAACAATGAATAAATGAAGTCAAGATTATCGTATAATGTTCAGTAAACAGATGTGACTCACATACATTATGATAGCGTTGCTACAGCAAAATGGAGCCAAGATTATCGTTTGAACAGCGGAAAGCAATTTTGAAGTGTTATTGGAAAACCGAAAATGTTATTGAAGTTCACAGGCAATGGAGACGTGTTTACAGAACATAACCGTCAACGCGAGTAACAATTGCACATATTCCAGACAAATTTGAGACTCATGGTACCGTATGCGATGTTCACAATGGCAGATCTGGGAGATCTCGACAGCAACAAGCCCCGCGTCTCGGCTTGATGACAATCTTCCAAGGCACTGGATAGGACAAAGAGGTCCGATTGAGTTCCCACCGCGTTCTCCGAATCTAACTGTGTTGGACTTCTACCTATGGGGAACTCTTAATGTTGTTGTATACCGTAGAAAACCGGCTACACTGACAGCACTTCGGGAAGAAATTGAAACGGCATGTGCTGCAATCGCTGAGGACACTTTCGTAAACGTTGCTCAATCAGTAGTTCAACGTACTCAGAAGTGTATCGACGTCCATGGTGGGCATTTTGAGCAACTGTTATAACTGTAAAAGTGCAAGATGATTAGTGCGCATCATTTTCTGTTTGTGTAAATTCAGTTTTGTTTGTTTGAGGTGTGTATACAATTTTGGCACCCTCTTTATATGTTGGAAATGTATGTTGGTATTTACCGCCCCCACATATGGAAGTACGGCACGCTTAGATATTCACGTGTGTTGTGCCAAGGACAGTGTTAGGACTTTATAGTTTTGTTTACAGGAGGATAGAATGTAGGTGTAAATAAACAAAAATGCTTCCTGGTGCACATCTTTTATTGATGAAAATAACCATCGGTGAAATCCGAAGGAGCCAGAATGTTAGAAAAGTAATGCACGGAAGCCCTTGGCTTACTAACATCCACTAAAGACGATGAAAGTTCACAGCAGGTTTATGACCATGACTGCCATTTACAGCACTGACTACCGCTGGCCTTGAAGAGGTAATAGCCCAAGTGCGTCCAGCGCTAGTGAGTTGGCAATTACCGGAACAAGGCTGTGTGCTGAAGGTCCTGCAACATCTGTTATTTTTTCTCGTGATTCCAAGAGCTCGTTCACGTGCCTCTCTCTGTTGCATCCGCATTTACTTTTTAAACAAGAGAATGCATTTCCGGTATATCATAATTACCAAAAGAACTTATTTTCCTTTCTTAGGATTAAAGCAGCATGATGCATGGTAGCTAGAAGAGACCGTGGTCTTAATTTCAACTGAAGGTCGCCTAGCAACCGATCTTGACCCTGTAGCGGGTGGCAGAAACGCGTACACACAATGTGCGCTTCTTAAGGCATTGTTTAATTAGATTATTCATGAATTTCAACCCAAAACTATCAGCGTTTGGATATTTTAGTACTTTTCTTTCTCTCTGAAATGGAAATTGGGGAACACTAATGCAATTACGATGGTAAATTTCATAATGAAAATCAGCTGCGAAATTGTAAGTTCAAAAACTACGTACTTTAATCATTGATGTAAGAGTAGGCCAATGCCGTTTTAAATCCGTTCACGATCGGCGGGTGTCACAAATGTAAGGTTTTCAGAAGGTAAAAGCAAAAAAATGTTAAAACAATGCAGTTCTTTTGAAGTATTTCAAAATAACGTCAATTTTAAAAGAACTGAGTTATAAACTAAAGCTTTGTCTTTCATGCGACAGTGAAAATAATCACTTAAGGTTATTTCTATAAAAGAAAATGAATTACCGCCCTAACAACGTCTTTAAAATGCCTCTTGTGTGTCATAAATGTCTATCGAAACACATTTTTCTCAATTAGCCATCACCTTCTGGATCTTTTGAAGTATTTCACAGGTGTGGAAGATTTCCGTAATAATCATGGAGAGTTCTTGGGACCCACTACGGAGCAGTCATGAGTTCCTTGTACTTTGCAGAGCTTATGCGTCTCAAATCATATCTCACTTGAGTAGCACGTTGTGGCAACTCCAGTGTCCTGGAATCTTCGAACATCACCTGTTTTGAATTCTGTTCAAAATCAGTTTTGTACTTGAACACTCCCAGATATCCCCCCCCCCTAACTTGCACTGTTTTTATGAGAAGAACAGGTTCACCATTGATATTCTTCTTTTCTGAAGACAAATGCTGACACCTTGAAATCTTGAGATTCCATTTCGTAAACTTGTTAGGGCTTCTTATCACTGCAAGGTCTGATCAGCTGTGTCCAATCATGTGGAACTTTCAGGTTTTTTTTTTTCTTCTTTCCCACTCCCCCCATCACTTATTGCATGGACTGAATCTGCCTCCGAATTCTAATGGCCACTTGATAGTTATGGTTAATAGTTTCCAACGAAATGATTTTAGAAGCCAAATGTAGGAGTTCTGTTCTGTATTGGGATGGGCAGTTGTCAGACCATATTTTTATTTCCTCCAACTCATTTGGTAATCTTTGTGCCCGTTTTAAAATGCATGAAACTATTTCATTGCCTCCTCTGGCAGCTGATTGCTTCCAAATGATGCTGTGACTTGTTTGAGACTACTGTGAGATTTAGTGTGCAGAGTTTTCTGAGATAGAATGATTGGCTGTTGCTTAAATTAGGTGTTAGCAATTCCGTAAATCAATCATGAAAACTATCTCATGGGAAACAAGAAGCCTGCTTCTTATCTTGTCAATTTCTTTTATCACGATCATACTGAAAGTGACGAGCAACAATTTTAAATCTCCTAATATTTATTTTTTAGATAAACCAAATACATCGTCGTAATCACTTTTCAACATAGTCTCCATTTCTTTGCCCACATTTTCCCCGCGTTCTGCAAGTTTGAAAACACCCTTACGATAGAACTCCGTTCCAGCTGCACGAAGACACTGACGCACTGCTTTCCTAATATCCTCCACCGTCTCGTAGTATTGGCCTTGCATCTGTTCCTTAACAGAACCAAAAAGATGGTACACGGAGAGTGCCAAGTCGGGACTGTAGGGAGGATGTGGAAGAGTGTCGCACCCAAATGTTCTGATCTTCTCCGTTGTGACACGGGCAGTGTGAGGACGCGCATTATCTTGTTGCAGGATGATTTTCTTTCAAAGGCGCTTATCGCGCAATGCACGACGAAGCTTCCAAAGTGTCTGGATATAGCGGGCAGCATTTATGGTTTGTCCAGGTTCAAGAAAATCAACCGAAATGCAATCCTGTGCATCCCAGAAAACGCTACCCATAACCTTGCCAGTAGATCGCACTGTCTTCGCTTTCTTCTTCGATGGCGAATCCAAATGGTGCCATTCCATGCTCTGGCGTTTTGTTTCAGGCTCGTAATGACGGAACCAGCTTTCATCGCCTGTCACAATACTCGTCAAAAAATCATCACCTTCAATTTGAAATCTCTGAAGATGGTTTTGCTGAAGTTTGTGGTCTTCGGTCAAAAAACGTGGGACCCAAAGGGCACAAACTTTTCGATAACCTAAGCCCTTTATCATTTCTTGCACTGCACTATGTCCTACTGCAAGTTTTGCAGCGATTTCATCCACAGCGATACGCCCGTCTTCTCTAATGAGCTCATCAACTCTTTCCTTGTTGCAGTTCGCGGGCGACCGCTACGAGGCTCATCTTGGATACTCGTTTCCCCATCTTTGAAATGTTTCCCATCTCCTAACACTGCTAGCTAGCACCCATGCAGACATCTCCATAGGCACGTTGAAGTCTGAGGTGAATTTCAGCAGCAGATTTTCCCTCTTTAACAAGAAATTCAATGACAATGCGCTGTCGAAACGGAACATTGATGTCCGCCATTTTAGTAATGCTGTCTGTGGTTACGTGATAGAAGATAATGACGTCACAATATGGCAACACGTGGTGTAAAGTCTGTAGATGACGATCCTGCAGTCCTTTTTGTTACATTGTTGGAATTTGAATTTTAACAATGGGTTGCTCACGACTTTCAGTATGACCCTCGTATAACCATATCTAAGTTAACTTCAAAGGCAATGGAGACGTGTGTACAGAACAGAACCGCCAACGCCAGTAACAATTGCACGCATTCGAGACAAATTTGAGACTCGTGGTACGGTATGCGATGTTCAAAAGGGCAAATCTGGGAGACCTCGCACAGCAATAAGCCCCGCGCACTGGATAGGACGAAGAGGTCCGATTGAGTTTCCACCGCGTTCTCCGGATCTAACTCCGTTGGACTTCTACCTATGGGGAACTCTTAAGGATGTTGTATACCGTAGAAAACCAGCTACACTGACAGCACTTCGGGAAGAAATTGAAACGGCATGTGCTGCAATCGCTGAGGACACTTTCGCAAACGTTACTCAATCAGTAGTTCAACATACTCAGAAGTACCGCCACGGGTGGCCGAGGTCGTTAAGGCATGGACTCGTGAGCGGGAGGTCTGCTGTTCGAATCCCGCCAGGACCGTCCTCCCTGACTGGGGTTTTTTCCAGGTTTTCCTCAGTCTTCATAACTGGAAAATGCCGGGGAGGTACCTAAACTTAGGCCTGGAACGCTTCCTTCCTTTAAAAAAAAAAATCCTTTCGCAATATATCATATCATCTCATGTATCATCAGTGTCCACCGCCTGTGGTGCCTCAGTAGTAAAAACGGGCGTTAAACACTACACACAAAAAAAAAAAAATACTCAGAAGTGTATCGACGCCGATGGTGGGCATTTTGAGCAACTGTTGTAACTGTAAAAGTGTAAGATGATTAATGCTCTTCATTTTCTGTTTGTGTGAATTCAGTTTTGTTATGTTAACACAGTGTTTTCTTTGCTTGAAGTGTGTATACATTTTGGCACCCTTTGTATTGTAATAATAGTTGGAATGTGGTTAATTATTGTTTCTGTGATTTCTTTAATCACAGCTTTTGCATATCCATAAGTGAACTAAAGACTAGCAATATCAAAATGCATGCTTGGTAACTCAAACTTTACATTTGACTTAAAAGCAAGTTAAAGAGTGTTGTTTAGGGAAAGACAAATGATGGGCTTTTGGTTCAGTTCTGTAGGAGAGGGGAGTATCACTTGGTTTAGCTATACTTAACGTAATAAGTGCACCCTGCAAATGTTGGGGTGTCAGTGTAGTCGGTCGGAAGATAATACCTCTAGTTGACCTAACTTTAGGATTATCCGAGTGTTTCCCCAACTAAAAGTGTAGATGGAAGCTGATTTTTAGATGTAAATATTGAAATGTGTTCTTATTTCAAGGAGAAAGTTAAAAACCGGAAAGGGATTGCCAGAATAGAATGCTCTTTGTGTGAGTTAACTTGAGGCTAACAGCATCTTTCGATACTTCAGTAATTTCTCTTTCATACTATTAAAATAATTGTTAGAAAACGTTTGACTTTACTCGAAGCAAGGAAGGAGAGAAGAAGAAAATATTCTTGAGCTAAAATAAAAAGCCAGCCGTGGGAAATGAAAGTAGCAGTAAGGGGTTTGTCAGGAAACAGAGGCAAGAAAAATCTTCATATTTAGTTATTCTGAAGAAATCAGAAATTATCAAGCAGTTGAACTACCAGAAAGAGCGTTGTTGCAAGGAAAACAGATGTTTTTTTTTTTTTTTTTTTTTTTGAGTAGTGTTTAACGCCCGTTTTCACTACTGAGGCACCACAGGCGGTGGACACTGGTGATACATGAGATGAAATGATAAATTGGGAAAGGATATTTTTTTTTTTTTTAAGGAAGGAAGCGTTCCAGGCCTAAGTTTAGGTACCTCCCCGGCATTTGCCAGTTATGAAGACTGAGGAAAACCTGGAAAAAACCCCAGTCAGGGAGGACGGTCCTGGCGGGATTCGAACCGCAGACCTCCCGCTCACGAGTCCGTGCCTTAACGACCTCGGCCACCCGTGGCGGTTGGAAAACAGATGTGAGGATAAAACTTATATAATACTTTTAAACAAAATAATCGAATAATATTATAGTAAATTATAGTAATGTAGGCCATACAAAATATTTACAAGTTAAGCATGAGCTCTGAAACAAATTAATTTATTAAGATATGCTATTTGTGAGAAGTACTGCAATATACAGAGAGTGCCAAAAAATGTATACACACTTTCACAGTAGATATCTATGTAATATATTTCAAAGTTACACCGAAAAACAACAGTAATGTGTAGTATGATGTTCTGTAAACAGATGTGACTCACGTTACGTTATGCTAGCGTTGCTACAACAAAATGGAGTCAAGATTATCGTTTGAACAGCGGAAAGCAATTTTGAAGTGGTATTGGAAAACCGAGAATGCTGTTGAAGTTCAAAGGTAATGGAGACGTGTGTATAGAACAGAACCGCCAACGTGAGTAACAATTGCACGCATTGGAGACAAATTTGAGACTCATGGTACTGTATGCGATGTTCACAAGGACAGATCTGGGAGACCTCGCACAGAAGCTCCGCATCCTCGGCTGTGGTTTTGGAACGTTTTGAGCACTCACCGCAGAAATCTATAAAGCAATGTGCACGTGATACTGGGATTAGCAGAACCAGCGTACGTCGTTTCCAAGACTTTTGCATGCATTAAATGAAGATGACACTGATCGGAGAGTGCAGTACTGTGAGCGGTTTCGAAACATGGTGCGAGAGGATGAGGCCTTCGTACCCAGAAGTCTATTAACACTGTTGGTGGGCATTTTGAGCCACTGTTGCAAGTGTAAAAGTCTAGGATGATTAGTGCTCATCATTTTCTGTTTATGTAAATTCAGTTTTGTTATGTTAAGACAGGCTTTTCTTTGCTTGAAGTTTGTATACATTTTTTGCAACCTCTGTATACTTAATGACTTACCCGTACACCCTGCCGCATAGGTACCAAGTTACGCCTTTTTTCACGAGCGGCAGTAGAGAGCGGAGAGAACCGAGGACATGAATGCCGAGATTTGTACTGTGGCTTCAACAAACACAGGCGGATACAGCAGTCGTAACGCACAGAAACAAGCAATGAAATGAAAAAATTAACTTTTAGAATGCATGTTAATAGTTACTCACATTAAATATACAGCGAAATCAAATGGGAAGCTGTAAGTTAGCAATTTTTTTTTTACTATTATTTTTTACTTGTGTTTAACGCCCATTTTTACTACTGAGGCATCACAAACGGTGGACACTGGTGATACATGAAATGAAATGATAAATTGGGAAAGGATTTTTTTTAAAGGAAAGAAGGGTTCCAGGTCTAAATTTAGGGTACCCCTCTGCTATTTGCCATTATTGAGGAATGAGGAAAACCTGGAAAAAACCTTAGTCAGGGAGGACGGTTCTGGTGGGAATTGAACTCCAGACCTCCCGCTCACGAGTGCGCTTTAACTACCTCGGTCACCCGTGGCTATATACAGCAGAGTAAAATGTAAAGGAAATAATTGATACGGGAAAGGGCATGCGCTTTTAACTGTATAAATTGTGGAATTTTTTTAACTTAAGCCAATCTAACCTAACCTAACCTAACCAAACTGTAGAACTTATGCGTTAATAGTATAAGTTTTCTATGCATTCTGTTCGCTAAAAGATCACATTTATTATAGATTATAGATCACAAATTATGAAGATTAAAAATAATGTTAACAATGATAACAGTACGGCCCTCGCTCTGAGTAACTGAGTCACCAGGTCTACTTGAGCAGCATGGTAACCATCCGCCTGCATTAGTTGACTGGAGTTGGGCTCGGTTTACCCCGCTGTCTTCCGCTGCCATTGGTGAAAAGAGGCGTGCTTGGTTCCCAAGCACAGCAGGGTGTAGCGTTAAGTTGCTTATTGGAGCATAAGTGAGAGACACTAAACAATGAATACCTAATTTCCCCAATAATCCATAAGAGTGTTCTGCAGTCTTTAGTCAATAAACTTGAGAAAAGTATTACCATTAACAACTGTACAATAAACGAGCGTTAAAATAGAAAAACAACAGGAAAAGCATATCTGTTAAGATCCTATCATCCCAAAGTAGAATACATGGATTGTTACACACGCTCATCATCATTCCAATTTCATAGCTAGGCCAAGACTTGTTTCGAGTCTTGCATGAACCACAATGACGGAAATCCATTGCAGTGCGATATGTGGCCACCGCCCATTTGAGAGACACTTTGTAGATAGATGGTGGGCAAACACGCATGCCTTTAGAGGGGGTGGAACATGCGGAGGTTTTATAACGTAAATGCACCACTTACAGTGCAAAATGTATACGTTTGCATTATTTTCTAGATTTAAACTTTCTGATTATCTTAAATAAACCGAAAACATGGATTTAATCTCATGTCACAATATGTGTTTACAAAACAGTTCTGTTTACATTCCTGAAGTATATATTGACCATAGCGCGTCAATCTTTAGTTAGAAGAATAAATGAGTAAATGAAATCACTTGTTTCAGGATGACGAACTTGGCAGAGAACGCCATGTTGCGCGAAACCGTAGGGGCTGTGATGAAGGAGACGCGGTCTTTCCGTCCTTTTAAGTCCAGCGAGGAATACCTGTACGCCATGAAGGAGGACTTGGCAGAGTGGCTGAATATGCTCTACCCTGAGCTCGACATCAATGTGGACAACTTCATGGACCGCCTGGATACCGGCGTCGCTCTCTGCAAGGTGTGTGCCAAATAAAATATTACACTAGCTCGTTTTATCCTGAGGTGTAACTATTGGAAACAAAATATATTCAATTATTCTTCAGCACATTTATTTATACTTCATTTTTTCTGATCTCAATCAACAGGCAAGCAAATTAACAAACAACATCAACACGTATCAGTCGTCATAATTATATTGCATTGGTGACATTCTAGGTCAAAGAATGGAGTTGTGGAGGGTTTACAGTTGATAGAGGGCGAAAGTAAATAAATTAGGTTAACAAATGAGACATCTAGATCAGGCAAATGTAAACATAAAATTGTTTTGCCTGGCGATTCAGTCAGGGATATCTCTTCTTTTATTTCATTCCCCATATCCTCATTTGGTCCAGCATTCGTAATTTGTTTTGATTTGATTTTAATGTATCCTATACCCACTAACAGCAACTCGATACCCACTAACAGCAACTCGATACCCACTAACAGCAACTCGATACCCACTAACAGCAGCTCGATACCCACTAACAGCAACTCGATACCCACTAACAGCAACTCGATACCCACTAACAGCAACTCGATACCCACTAACAGCAACTCGATACCCACTAACAGCAGCTCGATACCCACTAACAGCAACTCCATACCCACTAACAGCAACTCGATACCCATTAACAGCAACTCCATACCCACTAACAGCAACTCGATACCCATTAACAGCAACTCGATACCCATTAACAGCAACTCGATACCCACTAACAGCAACTCGATACCCACTAACAGGAACTCGACCATCAATAGAGTGAGGAGAATGTCTGAATTTCGTCACATTTTATGAGAGTTCTGCAGATTTCAGCTGAAAATCATTCTTCCAGGCCGAGGTCGTTAAGGTACTGACTCGTGGGCGGGAGGTTTGAGGTTCGAACCCCGCTAGAACCGTCCTCCCTGACTGAGGTTTTTTCCAGGTTTTCCACAGTCCTCATAACCGGCAAATGCCGGGGAGGTACCCTAAACTTAGGCCTGGAACGTTTCCTTCCAAAAATAAAATAATCAATATATATTTCATCCCATGTATCATCCGTGTCCACCGCCTGTGGTGCCTCAGCAGTATGAACGGGCGTTAAAAACTATTTTTTAAAAAAAAAAAAGTGTCCACCCCCCTATAGTGCCTCAGTAGTAAAAACGGACAACACAATTAAAAAATTTGTTTCAGAAAAGTTGGACATGAACCCATAGATTGTCATTGGAAAGAGAAACAGCAACCTTTCGGGGATATCACTGCATATTAGTAGCTCGGTAATAAGTTTTTTCCAGTTAGTTCAACATTTATGAAAATACGTTAAAGATGGGTAGTATAATATTTTTACTGGATTTTTGTTTCTGTTTATCTGGTTTTTTATTTATTTTTTTTTTAGTCTCTATATTCGATACTTTCATATTTGTCTCAGGTACAAATGTATGGTGTTATTATTTTGTGAATATTAATATATCAAACAAATACATTTGAATTTCTTTACTTATAGAATATATTTTGTTATGAGGCCTTTGACTGCTTTACAGTAATTATTTCCATCTCGCAAAAATCAACTGTTTTTACAAATGCTGCAAATAGCGCAGTTATCACTCACAGGATAGAATTGAAAATACTTCCAACTTCACTTCTTGTATATGTTTACGAAAATTTTCCTTTACGACTCGCCAGCCTCAGAACAGGTTATTTTGTAGGCGAACTGTGGTTTTTTGTATATTCGCGAACAGTCGGTCCTGGTGGTGTAGTGGTAGCCATACTTGCCTCCTAAACCAAAGATCGCGTGTTCAAACCCGGCCAGGTCGATGGATTTTTTCGAGCGTAAAAATCCTAAGTATGACTTCCTTCGGAAGGGAAGTAAAGCCGTGGGTCCCGTGTCATACATTTAGAACCTCAAGATTGAAAGAAGAGGCCTCTGAGCAAAATTTGTCGGCCGTTTCACGCCCTGATTTGAATGGACAGAGAAATTGTTCTTAATCGTGTGGATAGATTTGGGGGAACGGGTTCTGTTCTTGATAAGAAAATGAAAGTAAAATGTGGTCATATAGCTCGATGACATAGGAGAAAATTTAGAAAGAAGTTCAAAGAAATCTCTGACAAAGCTTGCACAGGAATCAGGAATTTCGCAAACTAGGCCACAACCCTAAAGATAACTTCAGCTCAGGAATTGGAACTACGCGATAATGTGAGTTGAATTAATTTCTGCAATTGGGTATTGGATAATTAGACTCACGTTTATGTTTTTTACGAACGAAAAAAAAAATTATTTGCATGACCACATAGCGAACAAATCAATAGATTCTGGAGTGCAGAAAAACTCCAATCTTGTACACGATCAAAAAAATTAGTGTTTGGTGTGCTGTTTAAATCTATGCGCTTGAATTTATGGGGCTATGAATATCCGACTCCGAACAGGTGCTTTCCGTTAAGCCGGCCATGCTTCCAAACGAGGGCTCTGTATTATACAAATGAAAATCGCGCTTAAGTCAAGCTCTTAGATGCATTTTTTTTTTCAACATTTTACACTACCCTAACTAACAACAACTAAGCTTGTAAACTGAATAAATGTAGTACTTTCAAGCCAAAGCAACTTTCTCATTAACGTTGTTTCATTGCGCACTGAGGATCATTAGATGAAATGAAACTGATCGAAATGTAATTCCATTAAACTAGAACTGTCCGTTTGGGAAGGGGCTACAGACACAAACTAGCATAGCTTTTGTTTCTTTCGGGCAACTGTTCTTTTTCTGCTTCCCAGATCGATGAGTCACCCAACTATATACGGATCATTATTGGCGTGCCCTGTTCATTGTGAAAACAGGTTTTTTTTTTGTCCGCTTCATTTAATGAACTCATGTGCAACCATGCTAGATTTGCAAATTAATCTGCCGCGAAGGCTGTCACTATTGCTTAAATTTGGCTGTTCCTTCCTCTGGGTGACAAGAACAAAACCTCTCTGTCACTGTATGTCTCTTTATTGCGTTCCCTTCGGTGAGAGAACTTCACAAGTTCTATGCACAAGTTAAAAGAGAAATGGATGCAAATACAAAGGACAACACAGGAGAAAAAAACATTTAATTAGATATTCATATTGAATGACTACTTGCGACTTAGTTTACCTTGTAACCAAACTTGCCTTCTAAACCCAAGATCGCGCGTTCAAACCCGCCCAGAATCAATGGATTTTTGGGGTATAAAAATCCTAAGTACGGTTTCTTTTGGGAGGGAAGTAAAGCCGTGGGTCCCGTGTCGTACATTTACGGCACGAAAAAGAACCTCAAGCCTGAAAGAAGAGACCTCTGAGCAAAATTTGTCGGCCATTTCACGCCCTAAATTGAATGGGACGCTGATGATCCGAGTTGTTAAAGAGCGTCCGTAAATAAAACAAATCAAACATTAAGTTAATATTCTACTATTAGAGAAGATTTAGAAATGTCAGAAATGCTGGCAACAATGGACTTTCAGATAGATGATAATAATGAAACCTAGTTTTGGTGCCAGCAGGATGGCGCCACAGCACTCCGCTCATGAAACAAGGAACTCTCTGTGGATTCTGTTTTCTGGATGCATAATTTCTCGACCTGCTGATGTTGCCTGGCCAGCCCGATCTGACTTTTTTACGGGGATACTTGAAAAGTGAAGTGTACTGTGACAGGCCGCGTACCAGCATACAGTTAAAACAAAACATAACTCGTGAAATTAGAGACATTGATCGTGTTTTATTGTAGCGAGTTATGGTGAACTTTCGGAGTCGATTACACGAATGTGTTTGTTATCATGGAGCCCACTTAAAAGTGTAATTTTTAAAAATCAAGTTCAGATTAATAAACTGCATTGTTCTACTTTTTCCTTTAAAGGTATTTTTATTTAATTCTATACGAATGTCCCACAAGAAGGTTCTGAAAACCGTCATATTCTATTGATTCGCTGTATGCATGCATAAAACTGTGTTGCCATTAAATACTGTTTCACTACAATTTTCTAATAGTTTTGAACCTATTTTATTCATATTGGTAACACGACAACAACCAGTCTGTAAAATTGGAGACAAACGTGACGAAAGATGACGTTTCAGGTGGTGCGTAACATACTTGCTCCTCCTATCCGATCAGCTCCAGCAAATTTACCGAGGTTTGCACCGGGCTGAAAAGCAATTCCCTAATACAAATACAAACATCAAGGTCAAATTAGCAGTCCCTTACGCTTAAAATCGCATTAATCAATAGTTACAGGAAATTAAACGTTGATATTTTTGGAGTAGGCGCAAATCAGCACCTCGTAGAGAAGCCTGCCCTCATATACGGGTATAAGGCACACCTTTGCTACTTTCCCAGCATGATACACGATTTAATTTTCTTGAACTTTCCATTTCCGCTTCCCAGTCAGTAAAAATGTCCTCAAATGTTTACACAACTTCATTTATCATTTGTTTCTGTGACAATTGCTGGTCGCTTTTTCATGAACTTTCCATTTCCGCTTCCTAGCCAGTAAAATATCCTCAAATGTTTACACAACTTCATTTCGCATTTGTTTCTGTGGCCATTGCTGGTCGCTTTTTCATATCGAATCAAGGTCTCTCTCTTGGGAATATTTTTAGAAGCATTTGCTCTCCATTTCCTTATTGGAAATGCCAACATCAAACTTCTCCCTCTCTCAGTCTCTAAAACCGTGCAATTCCATTTTAAGCCTGACTCGAGAGTCGCGTTCTGGTCCACCCGTTGTTTATTGACGGCAGCGCGCTTTCGCAGAAACCTTGTTTATACATTTAAGTATATTGTTCATTAGTTGTGTCTTTCTCTTTTCGTTTTTACACACTTGTGCTATTACATTATGGTAACAAGGTCTTAAGAGGTTATAAATCAATTTAATGGCAAAGTCACTTTTCAATGACGCGATATTTGTTTCCACTTAGTAAACTTTGCCGTTGCGATCGCCTTAAATGGTGGTTGCGACAGAACACGGCGTTTTGGTCACGATCGGAGTTGCATAGCAAGTGGTAAACAAGAAAGTTTTGATGGAGATTGTGAGTGGGGGCCGTCGGCTGCGCAAAGGTGCTAAATAGTGTCCAACATTTCGCGCAATATTCTGCTTGACGTAACCTTTTTACCTCAAACGAAAGCTGCAATTTAGCTGAGAAAATATCCATGAAGTTGCTACTAGTTTAACAACATCTGGCGAACTTTGAGACAATTCCCTAGATAAATACGAGGGTTACCCTTTAAGTTTTTACAAAAAACTAGGAAAGAAAAAACATTTTTTGGAACAAACCATCGCCTTTAATATTAATACACTTTTGCATGCGTTCAAACTAATTCTTGAAACTTTTTTCCATTCAGAAGTTGATATCTCAAAAACATGGTTTTTAAAGGCTTCAAGGGCTCTTGTAAGTGATGAAAATCACTGTCCAGGCAATTTTTGTTTGACATTCGGAAACCAAATGAAGTCGTTAGGCGACAAATCAGGTGAATACGGTCAATTGAGACATTAATTCGATGTTTTTCTCCTTCAAATAATCAATTGTTTGACGTGCTGCATTGTCAGATGAAGAATGATGCGACGTTTTCGGTTGTTTTTCCTGATTTCATCGATGACTTCTGGCAAACAAATTGTTGTATACTTTCAGCATTAACTGTTCTTTGATTCTCTAAAGGAATGATCGCGACATGTCCAGTACAACCGAAGAAACAAACGACCATTTTCATGCAAGTGTTTCATGAACGAACAACTTTTGTGGGACTCGGTTCATCTTGAAACACCCAAACAGTGGACTGTTGCTAAGTTTCCGGTTAGTACGAATATATCTAAGTTTCGTCACCTGTTATAATATTGTATACAGATTTTGTAGTTTCTCGGTGAAATTTTTTTGAACAATTCATTTTACCACTTAACACGAGCTTTTTTTTTTTTTTTTTTTTTTAACTTCGGTCTAATTATGCAGAACAGATCTTTTTCGCAGCTATTCAGGCAAAATCGAATGTACTGCAGTCTTCCACGTGCTTATGGATGCCCCTATCTCACTGTAAGTCACATGCCGATCTTCTTCAATTGTATTATGAACAGCTTGATGTTTTTTTGGAATGACAACCGATTTTGGTCGACCTTCACGAAATTCATCGCTGATGGACACACGACCACAACGAAATTCTGCAAACAATTGTAAACAGTCTTTTCTGATGTACTGAAGTTGAACGAAGCGATTCTGTAAATTGCTCTTGAGTTAGGTCTTATACTAAAATCGTAAAAAATTATCCAACGAAAACCTTCACGTGAAATTTCCATTTTCTTCGCAAAATTGTTTTGTTTAAACGCTCACTGCAAACAAATTATTCGATCAATTTCTAAGCTGCAACTGTTTTCACAACAACAAATGTTAATTGTGGCTAAAATAGTAATGGCATATCTCAATAGCGCCTCCTAGTGGTCGTTTGTAACAACTTCAAAAGTAACCCTCGTATGATACCGTTTTCTCCATTAACTGTAAAAGCGTATCATTTGATTGCGCTGCAGTTTAACGATGCTAAGCAATTGAAAATTTTCCAAGCATTGTCAAATTATAATGTCCATCTTATTTACACTTAGCACAAACTTTTCATTGTTGAAGTTGCAGCAAGGCGCGGAATAATATTAAAATTGGAAGGATAGAAAATGCATAGCGTAGTAATTCTGCCCTTGAGTTCTTTTCATTCTCCATCTTTCAATACATATAAACACGCTTATAGGAAACGAGGGCATAGCTAACTTACAATAGAAATTAGTTGGAGGTTCCATTTAAAATGTACTGTGCAGGTTTTTTTTTTTTTTTTTTTTTTTTTTGTTTTGGTTACTTTTGGTTAAAAGTATTCGTAATACCTTAAAATATCAGAACACGTTTTATAGTCTTTTATTTACAAATTTTTACCAGTGATATCAAGGTAACACAGATGTTTAGACAGATACATAAAAACAAAAATTTCCCAATTTATAATTTCCTTTCATGGATCATAAATTCACCAGTGTTCACAGCCTTAGCAATAAACAAAGTCAATTAATGATTAGGCTACGATCGGATCTTAGTAGACCAAAGACAGCGTTAGGGCAAATTCTCAAACCATAACTCCATAGTCCAGAATTTTCTCATGTGGCTGTACGAAATTTCTAAGAATAAATTTGTTGAACCTCATTGGGATTTCAAAAACGAAAGTTAGCCTGCCTTTCCTTGTGCCATAATTAATAAATTGCTTGTGTTTTAGAATAGAAAAACAATTCCTTTCGATTATGACTTCTTTATGAATATCTTTTTATTAAAAATTAATACCGCCACGGGTGGCCGAGACATTAAGGCGCGGTCTCGTGAGCGGGAGATCTAGGGTTCGAATGCCGCCAGGACGGACCTCCATGACTGGTTTTTTTTTTTCCGGCTTTCCTCGTCCTCATAACTGACAAATGCCGGGGAGGTACCGTAAACTTAGGCCTGGAAAATTCCCTTCCTTAAAAAACCCTTTCCAAATATATCTCATGTATCATCAGTGTTCACCGCATATGGTGCCTCAGGAGTAAAAACGGCTGTTTAACACCATTCAAAAAATTAAAAATTAATGTAATTAATTAATACATTTCCTTGTTTTATATTCATAAATGGACTGAAGTACAAAACCACAATGCATCGACGAATTCATTCCATTCAGAAAAAAATTAAATTACATTTTAACCATACAGAAATGTGGCATTTATAATTTTGTATCTATAACTTATTTTCACACATTTCGATAGATAAATTTCGAGTAATATAGAAACGCTATCTTTTGAATTAGCATTGATCCTCGTTCAACGCCAAGAAACCCCAAGAGAGCAGAGAAAACAGAGGAGAGAAAAGAAGACGATCGATATCATATGTACTTTTACTCTCCCTCCCCTTAAACTCTGTGGAAGGCGTCCAAAGTTAAGTTGAAAGTCTTAAAAACTTTTCTCTATTTACTGCCACACGACAACGCTGGGCCTCGCACTGCTAGCTACAACTACTCGCATAGCTTACAAATATTGCATACATTGATGCAGCACAGCTTCAGTTGGCAATCATGAAGATTAACAAATGAGGAACGCTACCCGTTGCACCTTCTGAACCAATTACAAAGTAACATTATCGGTCAGTCAGTCGTGACGTAGAAGTTGCTATGTTGCCGGTTTTTTCTTGTTTGTGCAACGGATTTCTATCATGTGTTTGAACTGAGTTTTGTAATTAATTGAAATAATTAATTTATAATAGCTAGAGAGTGTCCCGAAGAGGTCATTTGCAGACTGTTTCACGGAGTTATACCTAATCCTTTACGTCGAGGTGTTTGTTACATGGATTCAAAATGGCAGATATCGTAACGGCTTCAAGCTTTTTTCCTACTTAAAATCATGAACAGATATCTACCCAGTAGAGCTTTCACTTCTTCAGTTTGTTCTTTATGCCTACATTAGTTAGTTAATGCATTATAAATAATTCTGCAGCGAACTAATTCATTATTATGTACTTTATGAGGCGACATTGAAACTCTACAATATCAGCTGTTAAATAATGGTGACTTTTGCAACGTCGCAACCGCAGCATAGCGAACATTACATGAATGGACGCTAAGTTTCAGCGCGCCGGGTAAATATTTTGCCATTTCTTAGCTATTACTTTTAAACAGAAGATATTAACTATTATACGAGGGTAGGTCCATAAGTTTCCTGCCTAACAATTTTCTAGGTGTGATAAAAACAAAAACTATATTTCACTTTTCAATATAGTTACCCATTATTGCAATGCACTTCTCACATCTTTCATCTAACATTTCAATCCCTCCCAAATAGTAAGAAGTCTTGTCTGCAAAATGGATATAAACAGCACCCATCACTTCTTCGTCACACTTAAATTTCCTTCCTCGAAGGTCCTTCTTGAGTTTTGAGAAGAGGAAATAGTCACTGGGAGCTAGATCTGGGCTCTAGGATGGATGGTTGATCTCCTTGAAGAAACATTTCTTCACAGCTTCCTTTGCAACAAGAGCTGTGTGCACAGGCGCGTTGTCGTGAAGAAGGCGCACACCACTCAGTTTTCCTCCCCTTTTCTCTTTAATGGAAGCACGTAGTCTGTGCAGTAGGCCAGCATGGTATTTGGTGAGAGCAACCCGCCACCAATGTTTGTAAAATCATTATTGAAACATGTTGTGTTTTCAGATTTTCCCCCATTTTTGGGAAGCTTTTTTAACGTTCCGATTGTCACAGGTGTTCAAGATTGGGAATGAAACTAATTATAAAATTAAAACAGATACAACCTTTTCCCCAACCAATATTTGCAAGGAATCTTTCTGGTATATTGAGGAACCGCTACTCACAAATAAACTGATGGTAACGGAAAGGCTAATGGCGGAAGTGTATAGTAGAATGACGTCTATGTTTGGTAACTACACAGGATGTCACGTCGTTGATGAACGTGCGCCATAGTGGCAAGCATTTTATTAAGCACATATATTGCATCCTCACTGCTGCCAAGACGGCCGCTCTTGAAGGATTTTACCAACTAGAATTCCGAACTGTTCAAGTACAGCAAAGTACACTTTCTCTAATGTTGAATAATTCGTATATGCCTTAGTCCAACTATATATTTTCACTTCCTTAATTTAATTTTTTATTACATTGATCTGCACCAGAAAATCATTCTCGTTGGTGAAATAAAACATTTTTGACTCAGATTAAGTTAGATTTTTCTGTATTTTGGTTGGAAAAGCCTGCTTCATGCCTTCTAAGTCCAAGATCGCGGGTTCAAACCCAGCCAGGATCGATGGATTTTTTTCGGGCGTAAAAATCCTAGGTATAACTTCCTTCGGAAGGGAAGTAAAGCTGTGGATCCCGTTTAGTATATTTACGGCACGAAAAAGAACCTCAAGATTAAAAGAAGAGGCCTCTGAGCAAAATTTGTCGGCCGTTTCACGCCTTGAATAGAATGGGACGCTGATGACCTGAGATATTAAACAGCGTCCGTAAATAAAACAAATCAACAACTGCTTCATGCATACACGAGTGTAGGTCCATAAGTTATCGCCTTCACAAAATCCTTATCTGTTAAGTAAATAATTGCAACTGTAACTTCCGCTCCGCCGTGTTCAGTTGTTCAGACGTACTTGCACAAAGAAGGCTATGGGTAGAAGATTGTGACATTTTCAAAATGGAGTATCGAGCTGTTATTAAGTTCTTCACAAAAGAAGGACTTACTACAAATGAAATTAAACAGCGATTGGACGGTATATATGGGGAATCATCCCCCTCATATTCTACCGTGAAAGAATGGGCCAAACTTTTTCGAATGGGTCGAGAAAGCATTGAAGACGAAGAGCATGGAGGTCGGCCCTTTGAGATGCTCACTCTTGAAAACACCGCCACGGGTGGTCGAATTCTTTAAGGCACGGACTCGTAAACGGGAGGTCTATGGTTCGAATCCCGCCAGGACCGTCCTCTCTGACTAAGGTTTTTTCCAGGTTTTCCTCAGTCCTCATAAATAGCAAATGCCGGAAAGGTACCCT
This sequence comes from Metallyticus violacea, assembly GCA_030762175.1. Taxonomy (NCBI): domain Eukaryota; kingdom Metazoa; phylum Arthropoda; class Insecta; order Mantodea; family Metallyticidae; genus Metallyticus; species Metallyticus violacea. The sequence goes on along the minus strand of CM060831.1, from coordinate 83,637,733 downwards.
AAGCTTAGGCCTGGAACGTTTCCTTCCTTAAAAAATAATTTTCCACTATAACATTTCGTTTCATTTATCATGAGTGTTCACCGCCTATGGTGCCTCAGTAGTAAAAACGGCGTTAAACACTATTAAAAAAAAAACTCCTGAAAATATTGCCGTTGTGGAAAGGGGAAATTATGGAAGACCGGAGGCTCAAAGTTACAGAAATAGCAACAGGGTTGGGTCTTTCTAAAACAACAGTCCTTCGAATTCTTCATGAACATTTAAACTTAAAAAAGGTTAGTGCAAGATGGGTGCCTAGACTTCTTTCGTCAGTTCAAAAGCAGCATCGGGTCATCTGTTGTCAGGCATTTTTGGAACTCTGCCGTGGCAACGAGAGAGAGAAAAGTTGTGGAAACCATTGTTACAGGAGATGAAACTATGGTCCTCTACTATGATCCCTTGTCCAAGAATATCATGGCGACAATATTTTGGGACTTTGAAGGAATAGTCTTCATTGACTTCAAGGAGAGGAACACCACAGTAAATGGGGAGTACTATGCTGGCCTACTGCACAGACTACGTGCTTCCATCAAAGAGAAAATTCAGTGGTGGCGTGCGCCTTCTTCACGACAACGCGCCTATGCACACAGTTCTTGTTGCAAAGGAAACTGAAGAAATGTGGCCTCAAGGAGATCGGCCATTCACCTTAGCGCTCCCAGTGATCATTTCCTCTTCTCAAAACTCAAGAAAGACCTTCGAGGAAGGAAATTTAAGTGTGACGAAGAAGAGGGATGCTGTTTATACCCATTTTGCAGACAAGGCTTACGACTATTTTTATGAAGGAGGGGATTGAAATGTTAATTCAAAGATGTGAGGAGTGTATTGCAATAAAAGTTAACTATATTGAAAAGTGAAATTTAGTTTTTGTCTTTTTCATACCTAGAAAATGGTTATTCCGTAAACTTATGGACCTATCATCGTATATGTTTGTGTATTATGAGGTGTAATTTTAACATTATTTGTATGTCGTCAAATGTGAAATTTCTCTGGTGTAACTGTCTACGATAGCCCAGTCAGAAACGGGACAAGGACAAAGAGGCCATAAGCCGCTATGAAAAGGAAACGGACAAGTGTTGTGCTACTTATTAAAAGACCTTCCGTTGGGAGAGTTAATAAAGTACAGGTTTTCGAATACGTTAGATGATTGAACTCGCCAGCCGTTTGTACAGTTAACTTTAAACCAACCAATGTGAACAAATGTTTTAAACTTTCAAATAGTACCGGGTAGCATGCGTTGGCAGGTGAATTTGGACCAACCAATGATAGATGTATATTTTGAAATTCTGAAACAAGGTGCAAGACTTGCGCGTGCTAGTGTAACCCCCATGAGTTAGTGAAGCGAACGAACAATAAATTTGAATCGAATATATACGGAGTCGTTGGTACGAGTATATCAGATAGTCAGACGATCAGATAGTTGTAAGACCTACACGCTGCGACACTAATCTTGACGCCTTACATTCTTTAAGCACTCAGTTCAGATACTTCATTTGACATACTGAGACCAGAATTCCAGTTCAACAGATAAGATAAGTGCAGATCATAGGAGCAGATTTAGTTCATCTGCTTGGAAGCCGCGGCAGCTGAATTTATACTCGACAGGGTTAAGTTTTATCGTACGCAGAACACCAGAGAACGCCAACGATCTTGCTACTAATAAATTACTGTATACTCCTATATTTAGATCTACTTATTGCGTGATTATTAATAGAGTTGGTATCCTCATCCAGTCCTGTTGAGCCCGAGTCACAAAATAGAACAATATATGCTGTTATGAAGCGTGAGCAACAACACCAAAGCGAGCAACGGTCAATTAACGATACGCCGCGACTAAATATGGCAATCAGCAATTAAATAGTTTCACAATGGGCAACCAACCAAGCGGCAAAACTACTTGAGTCACCAGATCTGTTCCGATTGTTTTGAGAAGAAACGGAAGCCTTTAAATCAGTGGCCAAAATGTAAGAAATGCATTAGTGCCGCAATTTGTCATAGGCAAACTTCCAGGGAAATGTTAAAAGCGTAACACAGGACGTCCCACATGGTCTTCTGTTTGCAATATCTGCATCTTCTTACTAAACATGTAATCTGTATAAAATAATAGATGTTCTCTTCAACCAAGGGAGGAAAACTATTTCTTGTGACGTCATGAAAGTATGAACTTCTCTCATGAGCATATCATTGCAAGGGCCAGAAATAGCAGTTTTGCATATATGATTTAGCGTTTTATCTAGTTCTCTACCAATTTGGAGCGGGTTCAAGCCCGGTCAGAATCGATAGATTTTTTCAAGCGTAAAAATCCTAAGTATGGCTTCCTTCGGAAGGGAAGTAAAAGCCGTGGGTCCCGTGTCGTACATTTACGGCACGAAAAAGAACCTCAAGCCTGAAAGAGAGGCCTCTGAGCAAAATTTGTCGACCGTTTCACGCCCTGAGTTGAATAGGACGCTGATGATCTAAGATGTTAAAAAGCGTCCGTAAATAAACAACTCAAACAAATCAATTCGGATCAATACAGCGAGGAAGTGCTGAAGAAAAGTATGTTGCTGTGATACTGCAATACAATAAATTTATATGGGTAACTGAAAAAAGTGACCAGCATTAATCAATTGCCTGTACTATAGTAAGCTCAAACTTAACGCGGGCATCTTATTGTGAAATGGAACAGTCTTTCAAGTCCCCAAATATCGAGACGAATAAAACTCTTTACTCTCTAAATGATGTCTTCTCAATTGTTAGTGTATTTGTTTTGTAAAGAAGTAAATATCCTTTACATTGATGGGTCTAAATAAAAATTATAAATTAAATTGTTTAACATTCCGTATTAAGTACTTTTGTTGACGAAAAACTTAAATAACTTAATTAACATGTCTTCATTTGGATGCAAACATGTTTTTGTAATGTAACAATGATATTCCCTTGATTATCCAGAAATCCACCTTAAATATGCAAATCCATTTATACAAGCAAACCTCTTGTTTCTCTCAGCCCGAAATGGGAATTCTTGTTTACCTTGAGATTTGTAACAGACCCACAGTGTATTTTACGGCCTATTAGAACATATTTTTTGTCCAATGCATATCAAGCTGAGCTACAATTCTTTTATCTGAGGACTACAGACGAAGGAGGGCCGTTGATCTATCGCTACGACCGCTGCGTCCTCTATCACCGTCTCATGGCTTCGTCGAAAGAGGACATTATTGCAGGGGGTCATGTGTCATCTTGCGAGATCGAAGATCGCCACCTCTGCATTAGGTAGCTTCCCAATTGTCCTCACGAGATTGGGTAGACCCATTTACAGACCTACCTAACTTAGAAAAATTCCTAAGTAGGTACCGGGACTCGAACCCGGGCCTCTCAGTCAGCAACGCTAACCACTAGACCAGGGAGGTGATCCTGGACTACTTCCATCTACTCGCTCTTAGGGTGATCCTAACATCAACCCAAGAATACTGCCGATTGTCAGAAACACGTAGTAAGTAATTTCTGAGGTTAGGTTTACTATCTCCTTTGTTGCGAGTGCCGGATACTTTTCGTAGAACATTCAAAACACGTGTAAAATAATTGTTTTCTCGCCATTAGCTAAAGACTTGCCCGGTTTATGCTTTGCATAATAAATCTCCATAGAAACAGCACATTCATTAGCGTCATGTTAACAAGCACAAACTGCTTACAACTTTCCTTGTTTAACAACCGCTGAATCTTGGGACTTGTAGCGCATCAATTTGCAATCTCATTAAGTTAGAAGTAATTAAATCAAAGTCGCAAATATTGATTTTTTATATAATAGAAGTTATTTATTATTGAAGACATTCGAAAAATTAAATTGCTTATGTGGACTATTTTCTTTACTTGGCTGCACACAGCCATGCTCTCAGTCCTGGTGGCGTAGTGGTAACCATACTTGCCTTCTAAACCCAAGATCGCGGGTTTAAACCCGGCCAGGACCGATGGATTTTTTCAGGTGTAAAAATCCTAAGTATGGCTTCCTTCGGAAGGGAAGTAAAGCCGTGTGGTACATTTACGGCACGAAGAAGAACCTCAAGCCTGAAAGAAGAGACCTCTGAGTAAAATTTGTCGACCGTTTCACGCCCTGAATAGAATGGGACGCTGATGACCTGAGGTGTTAAAGAGCGTCCATAAATAAATCAGTAAAAAATAATATTTTAATGTTGCGTTTGTAAGTAACAAATAATAAGCAAAAAGTTGAGGGACGGAGTTAAAACTTATGAAATACTGTAGACGGTTCCTACCGAATTCACATCAGAGATTTCGCTTGAGTGGATGGAGTGCCGAGGGGTGTGGTGACAGCAACAATTATTAACGCGCGCCACTAGACTCGAGCGGATGAGGAAGGGGAAGAGATGGTGGATGCTGAGCAAAGTGTTGCCATCTTCATGGCCTTCGTATTCTTCCCCTTTATGCTCCTCTTCCTTAATTTACCACCATGTTTCTTTTTATTCGGCCTCCATTTCCTTCACTGGTGATATTCACTTCGAATATCAGTTCCACGTTTTGTTTTTGAAGCTCCTTTTAGTATTTATTTTCCAATTTGTGATTTTTTTTTTCCAAACATTACTTTGTTTTAAGAACCAACATTCCGACTAGAAGGAGGAATACGGAAGGTAGGCCCAATCTCTCCGAAACCTTTGCCTGTATTATGGAAGACATATGCAATGGAAAAGGCATTACTGAGTACACATAAACGGCAGTAGATTAACAAACATAACATTTGTTCACGACGTGATTCTATGCGCTAAAACACACAAAGCAAAGCGGCAGGTATATCAATGAATAAGATAAAAAAAACACAGCTAATGACAAATAGAATGAACACTCCAGTCATTGTAAATGGAGTAACTCTGCCTTATGTAAAAAAAAATGTGTATATTAAGAACAGTTAATTTCCTTCAAAAATCAAGACGGGTAAAGAGATAAACAGAAGAATGCCCTTAACATAGAGAGTTGCTGGTCCCTCTCTCCGACGGGAAAATAATCAAAAACTTAAATTCGAAAAACTAAAACCTGCATATACACAGTATGCTATATGGGTGCCAGGCGTGGTCGGCTACAAACAAACAGACAAATGCCCTTCAAATAAGTCAAAGGAAAATGGAACGCAAGATATAGGAATAAGGGACAAAATCGCCTCAACCCAAACATCGCAGAAAGAGCCGCCATACTGAAGTGGAAATGGGGAGGATGCAGGACGACAGATGAACGTATAAGACCACCATGTGGGACACGCGCTTAGGCAAACGACACAGGGACAGCCTAAGACGGAGATGGGAAGACTTCTATGTGACACAGGCAGGTCCATAATGGTCCAGAATAGCAAGAAGCAGGAATACATGGGAAACCGTAGAACGTTAACTTCGAAACGAGTGAAATCTGATGAACAAAAGTGAAACAAAATGTAGCATACAGGATAATACAACTGTACATATCCCTAATGTGAATTAGCGAATAAAAGGTGCTCGCTTGTAGGGGGTCTTTGCCCTTCTTAGAGACATTCGGACTTATTATTATTATTATTATTATTATTATTATTATTATTATTATTATTATTATTATTATTATTATTATTATTTAACATTTTATGGTTCTCATTTAATTTTTCCTTTTCTCCCCACTATTTCTTTCATTGGGTTTTCTACACCTTTACTTTCTACCTCGGTCATTCATCGTTTTACTTGATTCATTTCTGTTCTTGAAAGATCTGTTGTCTAACATCGTTGTTTATCCTGCTGTTGTCACACTGTATTCGTACCGGTTGGTCCTGGTAACCGTACTTGCCTTCTAAACCCAAGATCGCGGGTTCAAACCCGGCCAGGATCGATGGATTTTTTCGGGCGTAAAAATCCTAAGTATGGCTTCCTTCGGAAGGGAAGTAAAGCCGTGGGTCCCGTGTCGTACATTTACGGCACGAAAAAGAACCTCAAGCTTGAAAGAAGAGGCCTCTGAACAAAATTTGTCGGCCGTTTCATGCCCTGAATTGAATGGGACGCTGATGACTTGAGATGTTAAAGAGCGTCCGTAAATAAATGAAAGATGTACTAGTACCTGGGTATCTGTGCTTAGTAACTTGGCTTTCGGGGCTCGTGTCCGCTTGAAATACTTTGCTCTGTCAAAAATTTAGTTAGGTAAAGACTGACTTAGTTGACAGAGCTTGCTTTACCGCAAGCTTTTCGAATTGACAGCGTGTTGTGAATCAGAAAGTGAATGATTTATCAACTTGAGCCATTATGGACTAATCCTTTATTAGTAATGTTTAAAAGCCCCCTCTTGTGTTATCACAGACGGTAAAACCGATACGCGAATTGCCTATGATAAATTTGGAAACGAGAGTCTTAAGTTAAAGATAGCTCAATGGCATACCGAGGAAAACCTGGGAAAGCCTCATTCGGGGAGATGCTCCCCACGTTCAAGAGCCCGTGCCTAGACATCGATGTCTCTGTCAGTGGGGACGAAGTTGCATTCACATACCTCCGGCGATTTCGCCTTTTCTTCTTATTTCCTTTCTCGTAAAAACGTACGGAGCACAGCCGGCTACTATGTGTACATGAAGATTGGTGTAGTGCAGGTCAGTTCTGTAGTCGGTGAGGGTCGGGTAAATTGGAGTGAAAGTTGGATTATGAAGTATTAATTTATGTCCTAATAGTAGGATTGATTGATTGATTTATTTACGGACGCTCTTTAACATCTCAGGTCATCAGCATCCCATTCTATTCAGGGCGTGAAACGGCCGACAAATTTTGTTCAGAGGTCTCTTCTTTCAGGCTTGAGGTTCTTTTTCGTGCCGTAAATGTACGACACGGGACCCACGGCTTTACTTCCCTTCCGAAGGAAGCCCGAAAAAATCCATCGGTCCTGGCCGGGTTCGAACCCGCGATCTTGGGTATAGGAGGCAAGTATGGTAACCACTACACCACCAGGACCAACCATAATAGTAGGAGAATGTTTGCTGTGTGATAATAGAAAAGTAATTAATTACGTGTTTGAAATATTATTTTAAGGTTAAAGTGTTTGTTGTGTGCTTAGAGATTAGTCAGAATACTGTTAAAAGGTAACTATTCACTCTTAGAGTGATCCCAATGTCAACAAACAAACAATGTATCCTTCCGCCATTCTCGCCAAGAATACTCCTCATTGTCAGAAGCACGTGACAAGTATAAGCGAGGTAAATGACAAAAGAACACCGATAAATTTTGAGGTTAGGTTTACCACCTCCTTTATTGTCAGTACCTTCTACTTTTTGCTGAATTTTGAAAATAGGTTTAAAATAATTGTTTTCTCGCCATTAGTATGCTTTTCTTTATATAATATATCTCCGTAGAAACAGCAGCATTCATTAGCGTCAGCCATGTTGACAAGCGCAAACAGCTTAAGCCTTTCCTTGTTTAACAGTTGAATTAGGCGAGCTGCATCTTGGGAGTTGCAGCGCGTCAGTTTGTAATTTCGAAATTCAACTTCATTAAGTCAACAGTAATTAAATTAAGAGTCACAAGTATTGATTTTTTTTTTTGTATAGTAGATGTTATTTATTACTGCACCCATCTCAAATTTAGATTATTAATGTGGAACTACTTTCGTTGCGTGCATTGCTTCTGTGTTGTATTTGACAGCACACAGTCATTCTAATTGTTGATTTTTTTTTTATTTACGGACCCTCTTTAACAGCTCAGGTCATCAGCGTCCCATTCTATTCATGGCGTGAAACAGCCGACAAATTTTGCTCAGAGGCCTCTTCTTTCAGACTTGAGGTTCTTTATCTTGCCGTAAATGTACGACACGAGACCCACGGCTTTACTTCCCTTCCGAAGGAAGCCATTCTTAGGATTTTCCCCCCCGAAAAAATCCATCGATCCTGGCCGGGTTTGAACCCGCGATCTTTGGCTTAGAAGGCAAGTATGGTTACCACTACACCACCAGGACCGGCTCGAAACTGTATTGAATTGGATTTATTTCTCTTTACATCAACATACAATTTTAAATATTACAATAAGATCTACGTCTTCATCAATACCATAATACTAACTGAATGAAGTGTTTAACGTTCGTTTTTACTACTGAGGCACCGCAGGCGATGGACACTAATGATGCATGAGAGGAAATCATATATTGGGAAAGGATTTGTTTTTAAGGAAGGAATCATTCCAGGCCTACGTTTAGGGTACCTCCCCGGCATTTGCCATTTTTGAGGACTGAGGAAAACATGGAAAAACCCTCAGTCAGGGAGGACGGTCCTGTGGGATTCGAACCCCAGACCTCCCGCTCACGAGTCCGCGCTTTAACAACCTCTGCCACTCTTGGCTAACTGACAATATAAAATTAATACATACCATTATGCCTCTATTACAATATTTTACTTCTAAACACCAACTATTGTGAGTTACTTATTTCCTTAAGACTATACACACTAACACCCAGGTTATTGGTGTATAATAATCCTGTTTCTAATGCTAATTAACCCCCTTTCCCCGCCGTATTCAATTTCTCAATCATTAACTATCTGACCATTCTTTGTCATTTCTCCCTCACCATTGCCACATTAGAAGAGAGTGATATTATTAAAGAATGTTTTAGAATACAGGAGAAATGTGATGGTATTTGAAAGTGCAGGAAATTTTGCAACAGATAGGTTTGGGAAAAGTATGGATAAATAGGGAATATCAGAACAGAGGATTCTGGAAAGAAATACATCTAAGATTGGAAGATATTGAACGACAATAAATATTTAGCAGTTTAGCTTAAAATAGCTCATCGAGACTTTATGGGGGAATAAAAATAGTATGGGGTAGGAAAAATATGTAGAACAATGTGATAAGACAGGTAGGTAGGGAAGAATTTGCTTGGGTTAGAACTGGAGCTATGAATTTAAAAGGATTACAACATGGAAATTGTTTTATGTGTGGAGAAAACAATACAGATGTTCATTGTTATTTTGTAATCATACAAAGCTATGGAGAGAAAAGGTTTGGACTTAAACAAATGGAAATATGGGGAATATGGGGAAATTTTATTTAGAAAGCTTTTAACTCTAAAAGCAGAGATAGGGAACTATTTAGGTAAAGTTAGAGAAAAATGGATAAGAATGACGAAGAGATGTAACCTTAGAAGTATAATAATTTATGCATTTACAGTTTTTTGACATATGATATTGCAAGAAAAGTAAAGCATTGGCTTTCCGCTGTGTCTGTCTGAAGGTAAATAAACTTGTCTTTAGAAATAATAGAAGAAACAAAGACCTGCATTACCTGTGTTTTAAAAATATTAATGAAGATGAAGATGAAAAACCGGATCTCTGTTTATTCGCCATTTAGGTATAGGCCTGTCGATCTGTTCCGTCCTCAGTTAAATATATCACTTTACCATGTTCTTGTCTTCCTACTTGGCGGTATCCTGTAGGTTTATCATTTAGTAAAATGTTTGGCATCTGTTCCTCTTTCTTCTTAATTTGTGGTGGTATCAATTATTTTTATTTTCATTTAAAGTATATATATTTAACTGTTTTTTTAATTGCTTCATTTCTTTGTTTGTCTAAGAGAGTAAATCCAGCTATTGCTCTTAAAAATATCATCTCTCCAGTTTCTATTCTTTTCCTGTCCTTTTCATAGTCCAATTTCACTTCCATATATTGCCATTGACACTGTAATTACTTTGTAGAATTTATTTGTGTCGCTTTTGACGTCTTGTTCTTTAATGTTCTCCTTATTGTTCCATACATTTGTGTTAATTTATTTAGTTTTATATTCATGTCTTCATTTTTACTGTATGATACATTTAAACATAGATAATTCAGACTAGAGATTGTTCTATTATTTCTTCATTCATTTCTATCTTATATGATTGATCCCTTTAAAAGTCGTTGATTTTGTCTTGGTTATTGAAATCTTTAAATTATATGTCTCCATGATATCTTTCAGATTATTAAAACTTTTATGTAGACCATCTTCCGTTTCCGCGAAAATAACCTCATCGTCAGCAAATAAAATTGTTTTCAAAGCATGTCTATTGTGACAGATCCTTATACCCATGCATGCCCAAGAATGTAAATAGTAATAATTATTAAATATATAGCTTATAGTAACAAATTGGGGCATTTCATGTATTGCTAAAATGTATTCATGGCTATCTGGACGTTTGACTCTATGACAATAGGGAAATGGTTGCCTTTATCATCTTTTGCGTTTCTTCTGCTAGTAATGGCTAGAGCAATGAGTCTCCCTACTATAAAAAAAAACCTAAGTGCATGCAGGTGGCTGAACAATAGATCCTTTTATACCTTAGTTGCTGAAGATGCTTCAAACTTCGTTGAAAGTAGAAGGGGGAACAGGTGTCGGCGATGAAATCGTTACATCGTTTAATGAGGAACTCTCCAATAAATGTCAGAAAGAAGGTAAATTTAAAATAAGCGCATTTTGCAGCCCAAGAACTCACCAATAATATTTAAATATTTTAAAGGCTCAGGGAAGACGTGGGCACCATACTGTAAACCCCCGTGAGTTTTATAACCACGTGGCGATGTTTTAGATTTCATATATAAGGAGAAACAAATTTAGCAAAGCACGCTTTCTACCAGACAGTTTTTACCAGATCACTTTACCAGGGGTAATCGACGAGAGATACACAGATGCAGCATATATAGCACGCGTCATCAAAGTTATAGGGGTAATGAACCAGGTGGCCGATAACTAGTGTAGTGCGATTAAACATTTCAATGCTTTTAAATTAAGCATGGTCGTGTGATTTAAACCACCCCTCTCCATCTCTCTCCCCCCGTGACCAATAAAACACGAAAGGAGACTTCAGGCCTTTGAACGACCCGGGGTATGAAGTGGGACTACATGAACTTCAACATATAAAAACCGCTTCACTATTAATTTGATTTTTCTACTCTTTAAGTGCTTCATATATATATATATATATTAAATAATATTGGCGATAAAGGGCATCCTTGTTATAACAATAATAATAATAATAACAATAATAATAATAACAATAATGATAAAGTATAAATTACATTTCAAAATAAGGCCAAAGTTGCAGTCGCTAACAATTACCGCTTCTTTTAGTGTCATCATAAACTGTGTATTTGCCAAAGCAAGCATTCTGAGCAACAGTATATGAGCGTCTACCTTTTTCTACTAGCTGAAAAGAAACGACATTTTTTGTACAGAGATTCCCAGGCCAACAAACTGAACGTGCTCCGAAATGATACCCGCATTTGGTCATCAGGGTAAGTGGGGAACTAAAATGGCTATCGCTCGTCACGTTTTCCTATTTGACATTAGATTAACATGCTGTAAGGATTCTGGGCATGGTCCAGCATTGTCTTATCGGTAACACATCTGACCCATGACTCACATTATGAATTTACTCTTTCCCCTTGCTTCCTGTTGAAACTCTGGCTGTGGTTCCCATTGCATGCTTAGTCTGAAAGATATTCAGCATTAGTTATTGCTCACGTGGCATACATAATTATAGTTACTTTAATCATAGTAGGCGTTCAGCTGATGAAAATGTATTTGCTGTATATAGTTTATTTCCCCCGCCCCCGCGTACTAAGCTGTGTGTAGACAAGAGTTGCAGGCAGTCACAAAGAACAGCGGTTCTCAAACTGTAGCCCGCGGACCTCCAGGAGCCGTTTAGGGAGTCTGTGAAGGGTTGCTGTTAACATACGAGGGTAGGTCCATAAGTTTCCGGCCTAACCATTTTCTAAGTATGATAAAGACAAAAACTACATTTCACTTTTCCATGTAGTTACTCTTTATTGCAATACACTTCTCACATCTTTGAATTAACATTTCAATCCCCCCCTCCCAAAATAGTCAGAAGTCTTGTCTGCAAAATCGACATAAACAGCATCCATCACTTCTTCGTCACACTTAAATTTCCTTCCTCGAAGATCCTTCTTGAGTTTTGATAAGAGGGAATAGTCACTGGGAGGTAAATTTGGGCTGTAGGGTGGATGGTCGTTCTGCTTAAAGCCATATTTCTTCAGAGCTTCTTTTGCAACAAGAGCGGTGTGTACAGACGCGTTGTCGTGAAGGAAGTGCACACCACCACTCAGCTTTCCTCGCCTTTTCTCTTTGATGGAAGCACGTAGTCTGTGTAGTAGGCCAGCATAGTACTCCCCATTTACTGTGGTGTTCCTCTCTTTGGAATCAATGAAGAGTACTCCCACACAGTCTCAACAACTTGTAGCCATGATCTTCTTGGTTGACTGAGTGACCATGGCCTTTACAGACGGTGCTTCAGCAGGTTTACCGAACTTCTCTCTCGTCGCCATGGCAGAGCTCCAAAACTACCTGACAACAGATGACTCGTTGCTGCTTTTGGACTGAGGAAAGAAGTCTAGGCACCCACCTTATTTATGTTTAAATATTCATGAATAATTCGAAGGACTGTTGTTTTAGAAAGACCCAACCTTGCTGCTATTTCTGTAACTTTGAGCCGCCGGTCTTCCATAATTTCTCCTTCCACAAGAGCGAGCGATGTTTTCAGGAGTGAGCACCTCCAAGGCCCGACCTGCACGCTCTTCGTCTTCAATGCTTTCTCGACCCATTCGAAAAAGTTTGGCCCATTCTTTTACTGTAGAATATGAGGGGGGTACTTCCTTATATACACCGTCCAATCGCTGTTTAATTTCATTTGGAGTAAGTCGTTGTTTTGTGAAGAACTTAACAACAGCTCGACACTCCATTTTGAACATGTCACAACCTTCGGCACATGGTTTTCTTTATGCAATTATATCTGAACAACTGAACACAGTTACAGCTGCAATTATTTACTTAACAGATAAGGATGACACTAGATAAGGCTTTTCTAGCATTTCTCTAAAGCCCATACAATAGCCACAGTTTTATTGAAAGGAACTAAAGGAATTGCTATATAAGAGATAACTACAACCCTTGGATTTATTGCAGTCGGCTTGAAGCCGCTAGCGTCTGTTATTCTTGCTAGCTGTAACAGAAGGCAATTCTATCCTTACAATACATTATGAGTATTTTCAAACATTTATAGTGAGATTTAACTAAAGCCTGTGCCAGAGGTACTTGAGTGTTAACGTCGCCTTTATGAGAAAGTCTACTTTTCATCTCCTCTTCTCTTCTCTTACAAAATACAAAAGCGGAAGCAGAAATGCAAGATCTAGTGGGAATTCATGGCAAATTACATCTTTTCCGTACTTTGTATATCATGTATATCAAAAAATAACAACCTTAGCACTGATGATCACTAAATTCCTAAACAAGTGATTTCTTGGGATTTAAATATAATTACAAATATTACAATTTAGCATGGCATTCAAGAAGTTAAACCCCGTCGATGGAGATAGAGAGGCAGAGAAGAGAACGAGCGAGAGCGCTTTTGCACGTAAAATTACTGCTGCTAATTGAAGGATCTCATTAGCGACAATGGCATTCCATTTTTGCTTCATATAATTCTAAAACGCATTCGCGGGAGGTGGTTCTTTTGTTTTTCACATGAAGCATGTCAAATTTCATCACCTTGCGCGTGAATTAAAGTCCGAGTACTTGGTCCCAGACAAGCGGGGGACATCAGATGGTAACGCTTGAGATTGGCATTCGGGAGGTGCTGAATTCAAATCCTTTGGCGCTGGCTACTCTCGCCTTGAGTTTTTTCGTGGTTACCCCTGATCACTTAGTCTAATGCTGGGATGGGTATTTCCTTTCCGCTCTACAATTTCATCTCATTTCATTCCATAGTTGTGTTTGCACGTTATCGTGCTAGTAGACATGGGTTGGCAGTGAGCGGCGATGGAATTTGCTCAAAGAAGAGATTTTTCTTATACTTACAGACAGATGATCTTGTGCTGGAGTCACGCCTCCTTTACGAACGCCAGCGGAGAAATCGGAGCCCAATTCCAAGAGAAGTGGTAGTATCAGTTCAACAAAAGCAGGCAGATAGTCTTAACTCACAGAAACAAGCACCCGTACGCCAAAAAATGAACTTTGTAGGAAGCATGTTAATAGTTAATCACATACAGTACACAGCGAAATGTAACGGAAAACTGTAATGTAGCAATGTAACTTGTAAAGGAAGTGATAACTATATGGGGAAATGCACGTGCTTTTAACACTATAAGTTTTGCAGCGTATTTCGAATTGTATAAGCGAGAGATTTCTTAATTTGAAGTGGCGCTAATGGTTTCTTTTCCGTCTTGCAGCAAAGAAAGCGCGATGATGTTGGCTTCCGTTGTGTCAGGTTTTGCAACGGGAATGTGATGAGAGTTTTTCCTTCCCCCCCTTTAAGGATGCCATAAATTTACCACCTCAAGCTCTCTTATTGTGCACATTCCATTAATTAAGCCTGAACAACTCTGAAGTTTTTTTTTTTTTTTTTTTTTTTTTGGCCTGTTAGGGGCTCAGAACAGTTGGAACTTTCTTGTTTGCCCACTTGGGCTAATATTTCCTCCTTTTCATTTAGAACAGAAACCTTTTCAGTGTCTATTATAAAGTCATTAATATCTTTATAATGTCCTATATGGCGTTCATAGCGAACCTAAAATTGACATACACTGTGTATGTGTTTGCACATATTCCATTTAATTCTGGAATTAACGCACGTGCAATAGGATATCTTTGTATTAATTTAAATTTACACTGCACGTCATTGTTTTGTGCAAAATATACCTCGGCCACTTTCGATGTTTTCCTCTGGCGTTCGTGAAAGGAGGCGTGACTCCAGCACAAGAGGTCTGTAAGGACAAGTGAGGTTTTCCCCTGACTTTTAGTGAGTAAGTGGCCCTTTAGAAGAAATTGAATTTCTTAGATAGGGAGCTAAGCCGGTCAGCCTAGAACCGCTAGGGACCTATCTGCAACTTCTGTCCTGGTCGCTCTTCATATCCCTCGCCTCACTCCTTCCTTACAGAGGTTCAGTACGATACAAAGGCTCTCGCTGCGCTCCCGTGTTCGGAACTCTCCACTGTCCTTACCAATCCAGTCCATTAGTTGCTTCGAACTTTAAAACAGTGGTATTATCTATAAATATGTCCATAGATATATTTTAGAATTTCTCACAGGTCTGCTTGTTATCCACTTTGGCAATAACTAGTAGCTAATGGGTGTCTTCGTCTCTGACAACAAACAGCAGAAGTTCTTCTTCCTGTTCAAGAAACTTTGAACCTTGTGTGTTCAGTCTTTAGATAACATCCCAGGTTGAGTTCATAATTTTGTTCCATAATTCTAACCCTCCCCCCATGCAAGTGTCGTGGTCTTTTCAGTTGCTTCTATATTTTAAACCCCTAATTCTTATCTTGCTCTTGTAACCAGCCAAGTAATCGTTCTGTGCCATCGGTTTAAGGTATGGACACTGATGATGCATGAGATGAAATGATATATTCGGGAAAGGATTTTTTTTTTAGGTCGGAAATGTTCCAGGCCTAGGTTTAGGGTACCAGTATTTGCTTGTTATGAGGACTGAGGAAAACCTGGAAGAAACCTCAGTCAGGGAGGACGGTCGTGTTGGAATTCGAACCCCAGACCTTCACTCACGAGTCCGCACCTAAACGACCTCGGCTACCCGTGGCGGAATGTTCGTTTATTGTCGATTTGCTGGGGATTGACTCCAGATTACTTTATGAAAATGTGAAATTATACTCTATGGTTTAGATTTTAAATTATAAATACATTTCTGAAGAATTTATCTGTGTCCTATAGCTCTATGCTCTGTGTTCCATGTTCCACGCGCTCACACCTTTAACGTGTTTTGCAGGACGCACATCAGTGACAATTTCTACACAGGTATATTCCGAAATAAAAATAATGCCACTTTTAACTCTCACTATCTCTATTTTGCTACGTATATCTGCCATAATTCCATATTTAATTCAACCTATTTCCATTAGAGATTCATTTGAATTGTTGAACCAAATTTTAATTTTGTATTTGCGAGTCACATATTCCATTAACGCTGCTGTAATGCAATCTTTAAAGGAAATATTAAAGGGGAAAGGAGGGGGGTAAAACCAAATATTTGTTTGTTTTTTTTTGAACGCTTTTAATATTTGGGATTGTGTGTTTATTTTTATTTGCTTTTCACTGATGTTCTTTGGTTACAAGTATTTTTGATAACTGTTTAATTATAATACTGCAGACGACTTTTTTTTATTATTATTTTTTAAATTTATTTCTCGAGCGCTTATTCAGTTAAAACTCTATATCTCAGGAATTATGCGACTTGAATGATAGAAAGTTTTATTTCATAAATTGGCAGCGTTTATTTCCATGACACCATCCTTTGTTGTTTCATAATGTTGGACGGTTTTTGCTAGTGTTTCCCTCAAAAATTTAGTTTTTCTGTAAAACATTTTTAACTACTATTATTGAAAACTACATTTTGTAAATAAGTTTCTCATTTTTTTAAGGTTCTATATAAGCTAACACTTCGAAAATTTTACCACTTATTCATGATATTATTGTGATCAGGTGGATGTATTATGGTAGAGCTAGGACAAAATGTGACTGCGTAAAATAATATGCTAAGGAAAAAATAACAAATAATTTATACACAACGAGAGAGAAATTCTGCAAACCATTGTTACAGGAGATGAAACTATGGTTGTCTACTATGATCCCTTGTCCAAAAGAGAATCAATGAAGTGACAGGCGTAAACCTGGCGAAGCACCGCCTCTAAAGGCCAAGATCACTCCGTCAACCAAGAAGATCATGGCCACAATCTTTTGGCTCTGTGAAGGAATACTCTTCATTGACTTCAAGGAGAGGAACACCACAGTAAATAGGGAGTACTATGCTGACCTACTGCACAGACTGCGTACTTCCATCAAAGAGAAAAGGCGAGGAAAGCTGAGTGGTGGTGAGCGCCTTCTTCACGACAATGTGCCTGTACACACAGCTCTTGTTGCAAAGGAAGCTGTGAAGAAATGTGGCTTCAAGGAGATCGACCATCCACCCTACAGCCCTGATCTAACTCCCAGTGACTATTTCCTCTTCTCAAAACTCCAGAAGGACTTTCGAGGAAGGAAATTTAAGTGTGACGAAGAAGTGATAGATGTTGTTTATGCCCATTCTGCAGACAAGACTTCTGACTAATATGGGGGGGGGGGTGTTTGAAATGTTAATTCAAAGATGTGAGAAGTGTATTCCAATAAAGGGTAACTATATTGACAAGTGAAATATAGTTTTTGTGTTTATTATACTTAGAAAATGGTTATGCCGGGAACTTATGGACCTGCCCTCGTACACTAACCATCCTTATCAATCCTGCCAGCCGTAATCTTACTCTAATATGTCACAAAATAAGGCAGACACCCAGTCTGTCATGAGTTCATGCGAGAACATGTAATACAAATGTTGAGTCCACTAGTAAACGTTGATGTACAGTTTATACTTGACCTCCAATGATGGCATTACGCAGCGGTATTCAGTTCTTTACTGAAAGCAAAAAGGTGTGGTAGTTTTTAGTAACTAGTAATTAGTACTGCAGAGTCAGTTAACTGGCAATTACGACTAATAATGCTGGCAAAGATGTTTGCAGTTGGAACTCTTAATTACTAATATTATAGGAACATTTCCCTCGTGATGTCTTATTAGCTTTGTTTTGCTTTTGCCGACTCCTAAAACACGCGTAATTTTCCTCAGCGATGTTTCTAGACTTCATAGGTTTCCTACATCTTCCACACTTAGCTGTACTCAATATATCAATGTAAATTCATACATTGTTAAAGACGATCAATCTCAATCCATGTGTGCACTAGCATTTACGGAATAATTTGAGTTAATGATTGCGACAATTTCATTTGCAGGTGTTTGATGAACCCTGTCTTTTATATAACTCCATAGGAAGAAATCCAGGGGCTTTATGTTTGAGATTGCGGTAGTCAAGAAGTGGGTTCATCGCATGGGAAAGTGCTTGCAAAAACGCACGAACGTATAAACTCTAGTGCGGTGGGATACTATCCTGCTGGAATATCACGTTTGGATGCAAAGGGAAGAGCTGTGAGACTGCAAACTATTCAAGAATGTAAAAATAAATCGCACCCTTTTTTGTTTCTTCCATGAGATAAAAGATGGTTCAATAGTTCGTTGTCCCTGACATAATCCCGAACACCGTCGGAGCAGAAAGCGTTTAGAGTTGCTTTACAAGTCACAGCAAACTGCAAATTTCTAGGACTATATTTTATTAAAAATAGAATTTAATCCAGGAAGTTGCACGTGGACACTCTGTATATTGATCGTAAAGAAGGTTATGTTGAGAAATAAAAATAAAGTTAAATTTACAGCTTTGGTGTGTGTGTGTGTGCGCGCAGGCCGAGAACTTTTCAAAGTTTCCAAGCATATCCCGCTTTATTTCTGACCATGAACTTCCAAATATAGCTTGGAAAGTACGAGGGTGCTTCCTTAAGTTTCCGGCCTCGCCGATAAGGATTATCGTCTTCACAAAACCCTTATCTGTGTCATACTTTATCTGTTAAGTAAATAATTGCAGCTGTAACTGTGTTCAGTAGTTCAGATATAGTTGTATAAAGAAGGCTATGTGTAGAAGATTGTGACATATTCAAAATGGAGTTTCTAGCTGGTATTAAATTCTTCACAAAAGAAAGACTTACTCCAAATGAAATTAAACAGCGATTGGACAGTGCATATGGGGAAGCATCCCCCTCATATTCTACCGTAAAAGAATTGGCCAAACTTTTTCGAATGGGGCGAGAAAGCATTGAAGACGAAGAGCGTGCAGGTCGGCCCTTGGAGGTGCTCACTCCTGAAAACGTCGCTCTTGTGGAAGGAGAAATTATGGAAGACCGGCTGCTCAAAGTTACAGAAACAGCAGCAAGGTTGGGCCTTTCTAAAACAACAGTCCTTCGAATTATTCATGAACATTTAAACACGAATAAGGTTAGTGCTAGATGGGTGTCTAGACTTCTTTCCTCAGTCCAAAAGCAGCAACGAGTCATCTTATGTCAGGCATTTTTGGAGCTCTATCATGGCAACGAGAGAGAGAGAGAGAGAGAAATTCTGCACACTATTGTTACAGGAGATGAAAATAGGGCTCTCTATTATGATCCCTTGTCCAAACAAGAATGAATGGCGAAACACCGCCTCTAAAGGCCAAGGTCACTCATGCAACCAAATGATCATGGCCACAATCTTTTGGGTCTGTTGCAAAGGAAGCTGTGAAGAAATGTGACTTCAAGGAAATTGACCATTCACCGTACAGCCCATATCTAGCTCCCAGCGACTATTACGTCTTTCCAAAACTCAAGAAGGACCTTCGGGAAAGGAAATTTAAGTGTGACGAAGAAGTGATGGATGCTGTTTATACCCATTATGCAAACAAGACTACTGAATATTTTGGGGGAGGGATTGAAATGTTATTATAAGATTTGAGAAGTGTATTGCAATAAACGGGAACTATATTGAAAGGTGAAATTTATTTTTTGTCTTTATCGTACCTAGAAAATGGTTAGGCCGGAAACTTATGGATCAGAGCTGTAATATATATCTGCGTTATTCTATAAATATTTATGTATAATGTATTTTTACTATGTAGCGTTATGTTGTTTGTTTCAGCATGCCAACAGCGTTAGACAAAGATCTAGGGAGTACCTAGAACGCCGACAGGCACGTCGCATGACTGCTAGTACCACGGGCATCACAAGCATGGCCCTCACCATCGCCGAGATGGGCGACGTGCACTTCCTCCCGGCCGCCAAACCCGGCACCTTCTTCGCGCGCGACAACGTGTCCAACTTCATATCGTGGTGCAGGCGCGGTCTCAGCATCCTGGAGTGCTTGCTCTTCGAGACTGACGATCTGATCCTGCGCAAGAACGAAAAGCACGTTATCCTGTGTTTACTTGAGGTAGCTCGCCGAGGGTCGCGCTTCGGAATGTTGGCCCCCATGCTCGTACAGTTGGAGCGCGAAATAGACCGCGAGATAGCCGCCGAACAGCGCGCCCTCCAGAGGGCCAACAGCGTTGAAGCGGATGACGAGGAGGAAGACGAGGACGATGATGAAGGGGACGGTTTCTTGGGACAGTATGGACCCATGCCGCAGATCGTCACCAATGATCTTAAAAGCCTTGACGAAATGGTAAGTAGAAACTTATGTTGTCTTGCGAATGTTATTTCAACACTGTTGACTATTAAGTGCAAATTATTAACACATTTTTTTTTAGTTTTTCACAATGAAGTGTACATACCTCGAAATTGCTTCACCCTTCTAGTAGTTAAAATAAATCTTCTTACATATTAATAGAACGGAAATTTTTCTAGGCGAAGTTAATGTACATATTTTGAATTTAATTATCCTTCCACACAGATAAAATAATGTGCATGAGTGTTCTTTGTTTTCGGTGCATAACCTTTTCATCCTCAGTATAGATCTAATTGGGTTTATTTCTGGACTAACAGCGTCGCTCAGAAAGTTTTCAGACCTGACTGCCCTGTTTACTATAGGGAGAGCAGAATTTCACCAGTACTTTGCACGATCCTTTGTTATCAATAGTGAAAGTTTCATTCCTTTCCTGTAGCATTTCGGACATTGAGGAGTGCAAGCTGCAGAGAGAACATTTGCCAGCAATGATTCTGTGGTTTAAACCAGAGCCAATGCCTAGAAAGACTCACATAGGAGTTTGGGAACTTTACTCCTTCAGTCAGTTTGTGGAATTTAGAATGGGTCAAACATTCCTTGAAGATGAAGAAAGAAGCGGAAGGTTATCCACAGCAGTAACTGAAGAAAACATCAATGCTGTGAAGATAATGATGAGAGAAGATCTCGTGTCACATATCAGGACATTAAGGCAATCTTGAAGATTAGATAGGGGAGTGTCACAAAAATATTGCATGATTCCCTGAAGATCAACAAGGCCCCATCCCGCTGGGTGCCCCACAACCTCACACAGTGCTATTAAGTGGAATGTGTGTCAGGAAATGCTCCAGAGATTCGATAATGGTAGCTCTCACCATGTTTCTGAGATCAAAGCAGGTGATGAGACATGGATTTATGAGTATCACCAGTCTTCAGTGTGGATCTTCCCTGATGACAATCCACCTGTGAAGGTCAAAAGGGCAAAAAGCGTTGACAAAAATGGTGATGACTTTTCTTTTTTGGCACAACTGGTATGTAGCAACAATACCTCAAGAGAATCAAAGAACTGTCACTGCACAATGGCACACTTCAGTCGCACTCCGAAAAACGACCAAGAACTGGATTGAGGGGCATCTTGTTGCATCATGAGTGCAATCTGCCCACATGTGAGTTGGATTTTCTCCATGCGACTCCTGTTCAACTGCTGACTCATCCTCCTTACAGCCCGGACCTGGCACCCTAAGACTTGTTCCTGTTCCCTACGGCGAATCTAAAGATACTGTTGCAGCATGCGAATACGAACACGAAGCAGTAGACGAGAACGACTGGCACCAGTGGTTCAGAAGGATGGGAAGATGTATAGAGACTGCGGAAGAGTATTTTGGGAAGATATGATAGTAAGTTTTGAAATGAATATTTTACAGGTGCCCGTGTCTAAAACTTTCTGAGTTTCTCTCGTATTCCTGGCCATTTCATCAAAGATATAGCATAGGCTTTCATTTCTTTTGTTATTCATTTTACCTTAGTAGGGGCATCATCCTGCATGAAATTTTCATTCCTTGTGTGAAACCTTACTCATTTTCTAAACACTCTGAAATATGTTGTAGCATTCATGTTTCTCTCTAATTTTTGCTGCAAATTTCTCCCCATATTATCGCTTTAGTGGGATATTTCACAGTTAGTACCGCATCTCCTTTAATGCTTCCCCTTCCTGGTACCTAAGGTACTCAGAATTCTCCTCAATTGCTTTATTGCCGAACAGCGCCTGCAATTAAACGTTAAGTTATGTTCCTCGTAAGGAAACGTATAATTCGGTAATTAAAGAACTTATTGATAAATCTTGGTTATAAACCATCAAGTATTTACCTTCAAGCAATTTTCTGATGAAGGAATTTTCTCAACCAAGAATTTTCTCATTATACCTGGAGTTCGTTTTTGCTTTCTGCGAGGCCTTGTTGCTTTTAGACTAGATTATAACTTCGGCGGAAGTACTTAACGACACATTCAAGAATGTGTCTCAGAGGCAACGCCCTCAAGTTCAGTAGACATCTGTTCGTATGAAGACTTTCATATGGGCCTTTAATTACATTTTTTTTAAAGAAAATAATGTTAATTTTGTTGGTTTCCAACTGTTTAGCAAAACAAAATCCTGACTTCCATTTCTTGTTCGAACAATTTTCGGCGTTTTAATATGTTATTACATCAATAAAATATCGGCAGCCATTGCAGCCTATAGTAATATTTCTTGCTACATATGCAGAATATAAAATAGCCCCAAGTACTCCCAGCGTTAAATCAACTGTACAGATGACGTCAAAGAGAAAGAAAGGGGACAATAAAAAATGGCCCATGATTTTGAGAGGCAGTTGTTATGCTCTGTTCCAGCGCTCCGAGTGGAGTTCATACATCTGATAGATAAATTCAATCTGTAAGACAGTCCCAACGAAAACAACAACAAAATAGCAAATAATGAAAGAAGTAATGAAGGTATATACAGTAAGAACGAAACAAATATAAAATAAACCAGAAATTTACGAGGGTCGGTCCATAAGTTTCCGGCCTCGCCGATAAGGCTTGTCGCCTTCACAAAATCAATATTTGGTGTCATACCTTATCTGTTAAACAAATAATTCCAGCTGTAACTTCCGCTCCGCTGTGTTCAGGTGTTCAGTTATAGTTGCATAAAGAAGGCTGTGTATTGAAGATTGTGATATATTCAAAATGGGGTATCCAGCTGTTATTAAGTTCTTCACAAAAGAAGGATTTACTCCAAATGAAATTAAACAGCGATTAGACGGCCTACATGGGGAAAGGTCCCCTCATATTCTACCGTAAAAGAATGAAATGAATGAATGGTGTTTAACGCCCGTTTTTGCTACAGAGACACCACAGGCGATGGACATTGATAATGCACGAGATGAAATGATAAATTGGGAAACGATTTATTTTTAAGGAAGGAATCGTTCCAGGCAGTTCAGGGTACCTCCCTGGCATTTGCCATTTATGAGGACTGAGGAAAACCTTGAAAAAACCTCAGTCAGTAAGGACGATCCTGGCGGTATTCCAACCCTGACCTCCCGCTCACGAGTCCGCACCTTAACGACCTCGGCCACCCGTGGCGGTGTAAAAGAATGTGCCAAACTTTTTCGAATGGGTCCAGAAAGTATTGAAGACGAAGAGCGTGCAGGTCGACCCTTGAAGGTGGTCACTCCTGAAAACATCACTCGTTCTTGTGGAAGGAGAAATTATGGAAGACCAGCGGCTCAAAGTTACAGAAATAGCAGCAAGGTTGGGTCTTTCTAAAACAACAGTCCCTCGAATCATTCATGAACATTTAAACATGGATAAGCTTAGTGCCTAGACTTCTTTCCTCAGTCCAAAAGCAGCAACGAGTCATCTGTTGTCAGGCATTTTTGTAGCTCTGCCGTGGTAACGAGAGAGAAGTTCTACAAACCATTGTTACAGGAGATGAAACTATGGTCCTCTATTATGATCCCTTATCCAAAAGAGAATCAATGGAGTAGCCTAAACCTGGTGAAGCTCCGCCTCTAAAGGCCAAGGTCACTAGTCAACGAAGATCATGGCCACAATCTTTTGGGACTGTAAAGGAATACTCTTCATTGACTTCAAGGGGAGGAACACCACAGTAAATGGGGAGTACTATGCTGTCCTACTGCACAGACTACGTGCTTCCATCAAAGAGAAAAGGCGAAGAAATCTGAGTGGTGGTGTGCACCTTCTTCACGACAACGCGCCTGTGCACACAGCTGTTGTTGCAAAGGAAGCTGTGAAGAAATGTGGCTTCAAGGAGATGGACCATCAACCCTACAGTCCATATCTAGCTCCCAGTGACTGTTTCCTCTTCTCAAACTCAAGAAGAATCTTCAAGGAAGGAAATTTAAGTGTGACGAAGAAGTGATGCATGCTGTTTATGCCCATTTTGCAGACACGACTTCTGACTTGGGGGGGGGGGGGTTGAAATGTTAATTCAAAGATGTGAGATGTGTATTGCAATAAAAGGTAACTATATTGAAAAGTGAAATATAGTGTTTGTCTTTATCATATCTAGAAAATGGTTAGGTCGGAAATTTATGGACCTACTCTCTTATCTTGAAATTTTCTTATCAGTCTCTGCACTGCTGATGCGTTAGACGCTTTTGGTGTACCAAAAATTATACTCGCTATATAACATTCACGTACGTAAAATGCACGTTTGGAACCTCACCGCGCTGATACTTAAGAGTATCGCTCCATTTTAATTGATAACAATACACACAAATGACAATCGTTAATCGCAAAAGAAACAGATGAAGTGTGTTAAATTTCAGGTCCGGCAACCTAAGAAACCAACAAAGGCGCTCAATTTAAAAATTGCGTACATTATAGGACTCTGTACCTCCCGGAGAGAGTAATCATGGCTTACCACTACTGCTAGTCCTGCAGCTGTTCTCATGTCTGTCCCGCACATTTTGTTTACTTTGATAAATAATGTCTTGCCATGCATGTTCATGCCGATAGTTTTTCCTTTCAATGACCTACTTGACACTTTTTCCACATCAACACAACTTTTCACAACAGAATTCTATGAACACTTTCACAGTGAGTGACTTAGCAAGAAAACAAATCATATCACCGCCATGCAGTGGAGAATTCATTAGTCCTGTATGTGACATCCTTGCGATATCGGTAGCTTTTACAGCATTCCATTCCTTTTTGGTCAATTTTTATGCGAAAAATGCCGCGCTCATTTCTGGATATATTTGTCGTTATACAGAGGGTGTCAAAAAAGTATACACACTTTCACAGTAGATATCTATTCAATATATTTCAAAGTTGGACCGAAAAACAACAGTAATGTGTAGTATGATGTTCTGTAAACGGATGTGACTCACATTTCATCATGATAGCGTTGCTGCAACAAATTGGAGCCAAGATTATCGTTTGAACAGCGGAAAGCAATTTTGAAGTGGTATTGGAAAACCGAGAATGTTGATGAAGTTCAAAGGCAATGGAGACGTGTGTACAGAACAGAACCGCCAACGCGAGTAACAATTGCAAGCGTTCGAGACAAGTTTGAGACTCGTGGTACCGTATGCGATGTTCACAAGGACAGATCTGGGAGACAAGCCCCGCGTCCTCGGCTATGGTTTTGGAACGTTTTGAGCGCTCACCGCAGAAATCTACAGAGCAATGTGCACGTGAGACTGGGATTAGTAGAACCAGCGTACGTCGTATTATTAAAACAGCAAAGTTGAAGGTTTTCATCCCAAGACTTTTGCATGCATTAAATGAAGATGATCCTGATCGGAGAACGCAGCACTCTGTATCACTTGGATGGTAGCTTGCCGCCTTACTTCCCGTTGTTCCTCTTCTGATTTATTGTTGAAACTGACACATACTCCGCTTCTTTCACCTTATGACTTCACTTATAGAGAACAGTATTGCAACAGTATTGGGTGATGTGGGAGCATGCCGGCACCCCGCCAGTACTCCAATCGCGCGGCTTTCGTGACCGAAGAACGCCACCTTTCCATCAGCAGCTTCCCAATTGTCCTCCCTAACTTAGAAAAATCTAAGTGTGTACCCGGCTAGTAGTCAGCAACGCTAACCACTAGACCAAGGGGGTTGTCAAAACCAAATTTGTTGACTTCCCTGCTATCATTGAACGCCTGGATGGTGCTATGCCTCCACTGAACGAAGCAATGAAAATCTTGAAGAAACGAACACCTGAGTATTGGGTGATGTGCTCTCTTCAGAGCTATCAAATCTTGAATACATTAAGATGAAAATCGCGAATGAAACTGTTCAAGGAGAGGAAACAACTGTACAATTATCATTGCAACAGTGACGTCTATGAAATGGTTGCCCATGACTTCCTTTTTTGTGGAGCAAACCTTCTCTCGCTATAAAAACATGTTCGACAATAGAAATCAACGAGGTTAACAAAATCATAAAAATCCAGTCACTGGTAATAATACATACAAATGTTCCCTTTCGCATAACACTTTCAATACTTTAAGCAAGCAACTACTATTGTGCAAACTGGAGATGTAGGCTACAACTATATGCTTGTTGCTTTCTACATACGAGAGCAGATCCATAAGTTTCCGTCCTCGCCGATAAGACTTATCTCCTTCACAAAACCCTTATCTGTTATCTGGACGATGTATTTAGGGAAGCATCCCCCTCATATTCTTCCGTAAAAGAATGGGCCAACATTTTTCGAATGGGTCGAGAAAGCATTGAAGACGAAGAGCGTGCAGGTCGGCCCTTGGAGGTGCTCACTCCTAAAAACATCGCTCTTGTGGAAGGAGAAATTATGGAAGACCGGCGGCTCAAAGTTACAGAAATAGCAGCAAGGTGCAAGATGGGGGCCTAGACTTCTTTCCTCAATCCAAAAGCAGCAACGAGTCATTTGTTGTCAGACATTTTTGGAGCTCTGGCATGGCAACGAGAGAAAGAAGTTCTGCATCCATTGTTACAGGAAACGAAACTATGATCCCTTGTCCTAAACAGAATCAATGGAGTGGCGTAAATCTGGCGAAGCACCGCCTCTAAATGCCAAGGTCACTCAGTCAACCAAGAAGAGCATAGTCACAATCTTTTGGCACTGTGAAGGAACACTCTTCGTTGACTTCAAGGAGAGGAACACCACAGTAAATGGGGAGTACTATGCTGGCCTACTGCACAGACTACGTGCTTCCATCAAAGAGAAAAGGTGAGTGGTCATGTGCGCCTTCTTCACGACAACTCGCCTGTGCACACAGCTCTTGTTGCCAAGGAAGCTGTGAAGAAATGTGACTTCAAGGAGATCGTCCATCCACTCTACAGCTCAGATCTAGCTCCCAGTGACTATTTCCTCTTCTCAAAACTCAAGAAGGATCTTCGAGGAAGGAAATTTAAATGTGACGAAGAAGTGATGCCCATTTTGCAGACAAGACTTATGACTATTTTTGGGAGGGTGGTGGAAACGTTAATTCAAAAATGTGAGAAGTGTATTGGAAATTGAAAAGTGAAATATAGTTTCTGTCTTTATCTTACCTAGAAAATGGTTAGGCCGGAAACTTGTGGACCTATCCTCGTACATTTGGAGAATATTACTATCTTATTTGAATATTTCTTCTCCTTTGTTACTGCTCATTACTTTAGGCAACTACAATGACGACTTTATGTAAACGTTATCTGTATAGAGGAAGAGGGCAGCATCGTATTAAGCGCGTTAGTTCTAGGGTGCCTTACATCTAACTTTTACGTTAACTTAAATACGGAAGAGATCCATTACTGCCAGGGTTTTCTCTCTTTATTAATCACCAATAATGTTAATCGTACCTTTAACATGCCACAATAACAAGTTTTAAAATGTTACTACATAATGATATTTAACGAAAACAACTAAGCATATAATAGTATTTCAAGAAACAAAAGAAATGTAATGACAGTGATGCCAAATCTAATTTTGTGGACAGAAATTATTCAACTTAAAATTGTCAGATGCTTTTACTTTAAAATGCTTCTTTGTGTGAAAGTATACCGAAGTGCATTTCCTGTTCAATTTGTACACGTGTACTTGTTTATTCATACACTGGTTTACAAAAAAATACTTCTTTCGGCCTTTTTTATGTTTATTTTTTATTTAAACAAAATCACATAAAATGTAATGTATTTATATTTCAATATTTACAGTTTAGTCAGATCCGTTTTTGTAGAATTCGTTTTAACTTAAATATTAATGAATATGTTGAGAGAAAAAAAAATGTCAATAACTATGAATTTCCGCTTTTCTCTCTATTAGAGAGAAGAAAAAAAAATTTTATAAGTTTTTATATGTGCTTCACTAGTGTTCCTTCTCAAACACCAACAGTAATCAACCATCTTGACACATCCCAATGACCTTGATAGTAGTTTCCGTTGTTTTAACGTATTTATGAAAGCGCTCACTCATTGCACCAAGATTCGCAGGGAAGTAATGAATATGTTGTTAAGAAAACGCACTTTAACACTCATTCTACACCCTAGATTTCTAAAATGTTGTAACATTTCCTCCACAATTTCTTTATAGTTCTCAGATTTCTTGTTGCCAAGAAAGTTTTCTGTCACTTTTTTGTATGTCAACCATGCTGACTTCTCTAACTCGGACATCGACTGAGGAAAGATCTCATGCTGCATAAGCTCACGGGTCTGGGGGTACATCGAAAATACTGTTATCTTAGCTTCAGTTTTCTGTGGGAACTTTGTAACAAGAAAGTTGAAACAAGCAGAGCAGTAACAAATTGCGTCATCAGGTCTAACTTAATATGGAGTGGTGGAAGAAGGACATAAAGGGGAAACCAATGGTTCATACTTCATATTTTTGTCTCCAGGAACTAAATTTCTCCTTTGTGGTCAATTTTTTTCTGGTTCAATGCTCTGTTTTAGCTCTATCACTAAGTAAATCATTTATTGTCTTGTTTAAATCTCTCTGAATATTTATTTTATGTATCTGTTCAATGAGTGAGTAATAACAAGGCTATTTTCTATAATTCCGATCAGAAAAACTAAACTAAGACTGGTTTGAGAGATTCCATTGGGTAAGAAATCAGAAAATATGAACAGTTTTCATTCAGCAACAGTTGCATGGACTAATGATCAGAATATATGAATTTCGATATATTAACATAAAACACAGATTTTTTTTTTTTCATAACATGTCTGTCTACATCAACCCATAAAATATGGCGCTGAGTTCCCTTTCATAATATACGTGTATTTGTTCCATACATCAAACTAAATTTCAATATAAAATTACTATTTAATAAAAAAGAGTTTATTTAAAATAGGATGAGCAATGCTTGACGCAACCGCGGGAATGGCCGGCAGCGCTATGTCGGCGAAGGTGGGAATATATTTCCCCTGCGCTGCGCGAGGCTTCAGTGTGAGTTGAAATCTTGAGCAAGTAGAACGCCGTCTACACAGCCGGCCGCGCGGGGCGAAGCCGGTTGCGTGAAGGATCGTTCATTCTGTATATTCTTCCTTTTAGAAATCTCCGTTTGCTTAATTAGAAAATTGCAGCTCAACTATAAATACATAATGCCATATTATTGTAATCTAAAGTTTGGGTTTTGATATTCAATGCATTGCTACCACTCTGTGTATAACTGAATAGGTTGCCGCATTATCTCGTGTTTTTTCGACAGTAAAAGAACCAGCCCTTGTGTAGCCAAGTGGTTGGTTCAGTGAGTGGACAGGCAAGGTGGCACTAATTGGCGGTATTCTTGTGCAGCGTGTCAACACTCCCCGCTTCTTCCCCGCAGATGTTGCCTTCACGTTCATTAACGGCGTTGTTCCGGGGCTGTACGTTAGTCCTCGTGCTGTTTGTGACGCCACCCGAAACAAATACAGAGGTGCCGAAAAATGTATACACTTTTCAAGCAAAGAAAAAACTGTGGTAACATAACAGAACTGAATACACACAAACAGAAAATGATGAGCACTAATCATCTTAGACTTTTACAGTTACAACAGTTGCTCACCATCGACGTCGCTACACTTCTGAGTACGTTGAACTACTGATTGAGTAACGTTTACGAAAGTGTCCTCAGCGATTGCAGCACATGCCGATTCAATTTCTTCCCGAAGTGCTGTCAGTGTAGCTGATTTTCTACGGCATACAACATCCTTAAGAGTTCATCATAGGTAGAAGTCCAACGGAGTTAGTTCCGGAGAACGCGGTGGAAACTTAATCGGATCTCTTCGTCCTATCCAGTGCCTTGGATCCAGTGCGTGGGGCTTGTTGCTGTACGAGGTCTCCCAGATCTGTCCTTGTAAACATCGCATACGGTACCACGAGTCTCAAATTTGTCTCGAATGCGTGCAATTGTTACTCACGTTGGCGGTTCTGTTCTGTACACATGTCTCCATTGCCTTTGAACTTCAACAACATCTCGATTTTTCAATACCACTTCAAAATTGCTTTCCGCTGTTCAAACGATAACCTTGGCTCCATTTTGTTGTAGCAACGCTATCATAACGTAATGTGAGTCACATCTGTTTACAGAACATCATACGATAATCTTGACTTCATTTGTTCAGTGTTGATTTACCTGTCACGTAGCAACGCTATCATAATGTATGTAAGTCTTATCTGTTTACAGAACATCATACTACACATTACTGTTGTTTTTCGGTTCAACTTTGATATATATTAAATAGATATCTACTGTGGAAGTGTGTATACATTTTTTGGCACCACTGGTTGCAGCTGCTAGGTTTGTCGACTAGGACATTTCCTTGCAAATTTATTGCATGGACAAAAGAATAGCAAATGAGATTGATCTAGTTTCTAGTACACATTTTTCAAATACTCAAATAAACTTGGGGCTTCCAACAGTGTGGTAGAATGTACCTCTGATTTATGTGTAATGCATATTGGTACTGTGAATAGCAATTTCTGTTCTTCCGTAGCTATTTCACTGATGTATGAAGGGTACAAGAGAGTTTAAAAGCCGCAATTTTACAGGAGAGAAAAAGTAAACTTTGAAACGCTTAAACTCGTATGCCTTTAGAATTTTCCAAGTACAATATTTTTTTTTTAAATGTTTGTAGAGTATCGATAGTTGTTTCGACCTGACACTGTAGAAAGGTTACTTTATTTTACATGACAAATATATTGTTTAAATTTACCTGTTGTTGGACTCTGTTCGTTTTACCCCTGGAGTTTGTAAGACAAAAAATACAATTAGGTCTATTAAATTAATTTTAATTGCATTATGTAATTATAAGAACAAAATATGTAATTGTGTTGACAGACGTTACCCTGTAAGTCTATAGATATAGTTCTCATTGTCAATTCTTTTGTTAGAAATTTCTCGAATGCATCAAGTGATAAGGATAAAGATCTGAAACAAAGAATAAATGTGCAAGGCCTCAGACATAATTTCGGAGCCAGTACACTGAATTGTAACTTCAATGGAGTGTGTTGATTTTTCAAACGCACCAGTTTCTTCAACCGACTATAGCGTGGACCGTATTGGTTTTACCTTTTTAATGATTTAACATGATGAAACAGCGCTAAATGCTACCAATATTTCATTTTAAGTTTTTTTTTTTTTTATTCTGTTTTGGTTTTTCCCCTGTACCCTTCATATTTCCTTAGATTTTCGTGTTTACCTGTGTTTGTTTATCTAATTGTAATTAAAGAATTCTGCTATCACGTTATATTTGGGTTCCTGTTCTAACTCTCGTTTTATTTCCCCCAAATTATTTAGGCTGCCACTTGAATTTATTTTACCTTGTTTTAAAAACCAATATTTAAAACAGTACGGATTAAATAGCTTGGATTTGAGTCCATGATGGCGGATGAAGATTATGGTAGGAAAATTAATAAGCGTATGTTGATAAGAGTTCGAATAAAAGTTGCACGTAATAATAAACTATAATAACTATTAATAATTTGATTAATAGTTATTTATTTATTAACTATTAACTATTAGTAATATTAACTGATAAAGTTTGGAAACGTTTGTATTTGAAGAAGACTTGAGTTAGCTTGCTTTCAAATCGAAATGTAGGCTTAGTTTAGTTATCGAAACAGTAATGGAACGTTGTTTCACTGACTTTTACTTCCAATTGTTTCCGAAGTGTCACCTTTTGCTCTTTGACTATTTGGTGAGGTTGATAACGCGCTATCACAATGGGGATGGATCAGTGATGGAGAAGGGATGTTTATTTTATTCCTTTCTTCCCCTTAAAGACAGACATACGAGGATAGGTCCATGAGTTTCCGAGCTACCATTTTCTAGTATGTTAAAGACAAAAACTATGTTTCACTTTTCAATATAGTTATCCTTTATTGCAATACTCTTCTCACATCTTTGAATTTACATTTCAATCCTCAATTTATGCAAAATGGACATAAACAGCATCCATCACTTCTTCGTCACACTTAAATTTCCTTCCTCGAAGGTCCTTGTTGAGTTCTGAGAAGAGGAAATAGTCATTCGGAGCTAAATCTGGGCAGTAGCGAGGATGGTCAATCTCCTTGAAGCCACATTTCTTCACAGCTTCCTTTGCAACAAGAGCTGTGTGCACAGGCGCATTGTCGTAAAGAAGGCGCACACCATCACTCAGCTTTCCTCGCCTTTTTCTCTTTCATGGAAGCAGGTAGTCTGTGCAGTAGGCCAGCATAGTACTCCCCATTTACTGTGCTGTTCCTCTCCTTGAAGTCAATGAAAAGTATTCCTTCACAGTCCCAAAAGATTGTGGCCATGATCTTCTTGGTTGACTGAGTGACCTTGGTCTTTAGAGGCGGTGCCTCGCCAGGTTTACGGCACTCCATTGATTCTCTTTTGGACAAGGGATCACAGTAGAGATCCATAGTTTCATCTCCTGTATCAATGATTTGCAGAACTTCTCTCTCGTTGCCACGGCAGAGTTCCAAAAATGCCTGACAACAGATGACGCGTTGCTGCTTTTGGACTGAGGAAAGAAGTCTAGGCACCCATCTTGCACTAACCTTATTCATGTTTAACTGTTCATGAATAACTTGATGGACTGTTGTTTTAGAAAGGCCCAACCTTGCTACTATTTCTGTAACTTTGAGCCGCCGGTCTTTCATAATTTCTCCTTCCACAAGAGCGATGTTTTCAGGAGTGAGCACCTCCAAGGGCCGACCTACAAGCTCTTCGTCTTCAATGCTTTCTCGACCCATTCGAAAAAGTTTGACCCATTCTTTTACGGTAGAATATGAGGGGGATGCTTCCCCATATACACCGTCCAATCGCTGTTTAATTTCAATTGGAGTAAGTCTTTCTTTTGTGAAGAAATTAATAACAGCTGGATACTCCATTTAGAACATGTCACAATGTTCTACACATAGTCTTCTTTATGCAACTATATCTGAACAACTGAACACAGTTATAGCTGCAATTATTTACTTAACAGATAAGGGCATGACACCAGATAAGGGTTTTGTGAAGGCGATAACCCTTCACATTTATCGGCGAGGCCGGAAACTTATGGACCTACCCTCGTATACATAAATACAATGGAGAGTACTTTGAAAAGGTGCAATTAAAGTCGCATTTTTAAAAAGTGTATTACTTCCATGCTCAAAACTTTATGAGTGACTCTCGTATTCTTAGAATATTCGCTCCAGTCTGCACTTATTCGTGCTGTAGTTTCCTAACTGAAGGCCAATACCGTATCTCTATCAAGAATAGTTCAGTAATATCCGAGAAATATTTATAATTAATTTCTCATCCTGTTCATTGAGAGGTGTAAATTGTTACCAAGCAGGACGAATGATCCAGATATTGGACAAAACCAGAAGCCTAAAGGTAACAAGATGAAAACGCATCACTTTTACGTCATGTCACAAGTTGCGGGACACTTTCCACTCATGACCAGATATCACACGCCTCAAGCATCATAATGTAGTGGTGCTGTTACTTACGGCGAGGCGCTGCCTCTTTCTTCGTTTGTTTGCTTTAGAGATTCATAAGAAAGGTCGAGCAGCGGGTACAGTCCAGTCAGAATCTTTCTCCATTCCCAGCTTTTAGCACGGATAGGAGGAAGAAAGTGCTAATGCACATCCACCTTACTTTAAAGTATATGCCCGTGTTGTAAATCTAATTGCAGTTTATTATTTTAAGTAAACATTCTTTTATTAATTTCTCAACAATAACCATAGAGACATTATTTCATGATTATAGGCTTTCACGCCCGGTGTCAGTTATGTAAACCGAGTTTTCCTGGCTGTAAGGCCGTGATCCAATGGGATTCTTTTTCCCAGACGTTTCGTCCACGACTGCCGTGCACATCTTCATTGGTGTGATAGCTGCAGACTCGTTTCCAAGAAGATTACGGCGACCACATCACTGAAGATGTCTACCGAAGTCGTTGACGAAACGTCCAGGAATAAGAAGGAGAATTCCAATGGACCACCGTCTTACATCTCTGAAGACTCGGTTCTCTAATACCTATGTTAAAAAGTTATTTATTTGTACAGGTACTTTGATTTTAAAGTAACATGATGTTTATTAATTAATTCGAAACTTCTGTTCACTGTAAGGGTTACGTTAACTCTATCGCTTGCTATATTGAAACTGACTTACCTTATAAAGTCCTGGTGGTGTAGTGGTAACCATACTTGCCTCCTAAACCCAAGATTACGGGTTCGATCCCGGCCTGAACTGATAGAAAAATCCTTCCTATGGGCTCCCTTCGGAAGGGAAGTAAAGCCGTGGGTCCCGTGTCGTACATTTACGGCACGAAAAAGAACCTCAAGCCTGAAAGAGAGGTCTCTGAGCAAAATTTGTCGGCCGTTTCACACCCTGAATTGAAAGGGACGTTGATGACCTGAGATGTTAAAGAGCGTCCGTAAATAAACCAAGGGGGAAAAATTATAAGTTATACACAAATAAAATCATTTATTTAGCATTTTTTGTGAAACATAAGTATTCCATAGTAATTAAGATTTAATTTCGGTGTTTTCTCTCATTGGGGCCTACTTGAGATTTCATTTTTTCTCCCTTCAAACATTTCATGTAAACTGTTAATATAATTATTTTTTTTAATAGTGTTTAACGCCCGTTTTAATTACTAAGGCATCACAGGCGGTGAACACTGGTATACATGAAATGATATATTGGGATTTTTTTTTTAAAGAAAAGAAACTTTCCAGGCCCACGTTTAGGGTACCTCCCCGGCATTTGCCATTTATGGAGACTAAGGAAAACCTAGAAAAAACCTCAATCAGGGATAACGTTCCTGGCGGGATTTTGAACCCCAGAGACCGCCACGAGTGGCCGAGGTTAGTTAAGGCACGGACTTGTGGGCGGGAAGTATTGGTTTCAAATCCCGCCAGGACCGTCCTCCCTGATTGAGGTTTTTAATATCGAGGTTTTCCTCAGTCCTCATAAATGGAAAATGCCGGGGAGGTACCCTAAACTTAAGTCTGGAATGTTTCCTTGGTTAAAAAATAAATCCTTTCCCAATACATCATTTCATCACATGTCATCAGTGTTCACCGCCTGTGGTGCCTCAGTAGTAAAAACGGGCGTTAAACACTAATCATTTTATTCGAACCCCAGATCCCCCGCTCATGAATCCGCGCCTTAACGACCTCGGCCATGGGTGGCGGTTTATATATATATATAATGTTTTTTTAACGGATGGAAGCGTTCCAGAACTAAGTTTAGGGTGCCTACCTGGTATTTGCCATTTATGAGCACTAAGGAAATCCTAGAAAAAAAAACTTCACTCAGGGAGAATGGTCCTGGCGGGCTTCGAACCTCAGTACTCTCGCTCACGAGTCCGTGCCTTAACGTCCTTGGTCACCCGTGGCGGTATATAATGATGATAAATTGAGGGCATATGGGGAAAAATCACCTTATTAGCCTTTACAGATGAAGGAACTATATCCGTTGTATTTTTTTCCACCTGTCAGTGCCTTGGAGCGTTTCTTCTCTAATAATTCTTCTGTTTCTCTTGCCTAGGTTTCTGAGGTTGGATGCACTGACTGATTTGTACTTTGCTTATGGACTTCTAGGACATATCTCATTCTGAGAAAAAAAAATGTGGCTTTGCAATATAAAAATACACGGAAAACTTAGGGCATTATTATTATTATTATTATTATT
Source organism: Metallyticus violacea (assembly GCA_030762175.1). Taxonomy (NCBI): domain Eukaryota; kingdom Metazoa; phylum Arthropoda; class Insecta; order Mantodea; family Metallyticidae; genus Metallyticus; species Metallyticus violacea. The sequence goes on along the minus strand of CM060831.1, from coordinate 83,602,010 downwards.
ATTATTATTATTATTAAATAGCTAGGAGAACTGCTTGCTTAGGTTAAAAGTTTGGTGGTTTCCAAACAAGCTCAATATTATATAAAAGAAGAGGGTAGAATAGCTAATGGAATTTTAGTAAGCAAGTAATTTCATGTGTTTCACAAGGTGGTCCTTTCGTTATGAGATGCGATATGGTGTTTAATTTCTTTAAATTAAAAATAGGGCTTAAAATGAAATGAAAGCAGTATATAGGAGTTATTAGGAGATAGATACATTGAACGTTTATAATATACTTCCCTTTTATATGGAATTTATTGATGGTAAATTGTGCAGGATTTGGTATAGGACTTTTGAGTTAGAGATGAGAGAACGTAGGCTTTCATGGCCAGGGTCAAAGATGTAACTACAATTTTCTTCCGGGCTGTTGTGCCGTGGTCTGCTGGGGATGGGAATTCCAGACGTTTCGTCCGCAACTACGGCGGACATCTCCAGTGGTGTAAACGAAGTCTACTCGGAGAAGGTATCGCTGCGTCTGAAGTGTTGGCATCTGGAATTCTCATCTCCAGCAGACGCAAGAGGCTGGAAGGAAATTCAAGTTTATCTTTTAAGTTATCTCACACTGTTAGCAAATTCCGAAGGAATCAAGGTATTGTAGTGGTACCCGTAAAACGTTTATTTATTTATTTATTTTTATCGAATTCCGAAGGAATGTAAACTATTGCGAGTATACCCCATGGATTTAGTTTTGAATAATTTTTCCAAATTCCCATCGATCCTACGTACTAATCACCGAAAATGAGTAAAACTAATAAAAATGTATCTATAAATGTCTGTAAATGCTCTAGCGGTCGCCATTTTTATTTTTTCTCAACGAAGCTCGGTATATAGCAATTAATTAACAAACGATTCGTCAAGTTCGTTAAGCTGTGAAATGGACCATTGGGGATCGGGTTTACACAAAGCGATTTTTTCTATAAAAAAAAAAATTAAAAATCGCTCTAGGGGCCGCAACTTTTCCTTTTTCACAACTTGGCAGATTTCTTTAAACCAAATTCATAAAAGTAGTTACCGAAAATCAGGGCAATGGGGCCTTCAGGAGGAGGAGTATTCCAAAAAACGAGTGGAAGTGAAGCGAAATTTTAAATCACTCTAGCGGGTGTAATTTTAAAATTTTAAAAGGAATTCGGTATATGCCATTGAAATTGATATATTTATATACATTCTGAAAGTTACTGAAATCCTGCTATTATGAGGTGGGGTTTACCTGAAACCCAAAGTTTTAAAAATCGTTCTAGTGACATTAATATTTGCTTTTTCGCAACCATAATTCCGTATATACCTTTTAAATACTATACAAATATATTTCCTGAAGTTCAGTGAAATCGGTCCATTAGGAGTGGAGATTAACCTTAAACCCAAAATTTGAAAATTGCTCTAACAGTCTCAATATTTGTTTTTAACAATTAAATTCGGCATATTCCATTTAAATGAAATAAGAAAAAGAAATCGAACCTTTAGGAGTAGGGGTATACTTGAAAACCGAAATTCAAAATGCGTTCTTGCGTTTGATTTTCTCTATATTGTTTTAAAATAGGACAAATTAATTCGGTATATAAACTATATTTATAACGTTGCATATGTTTTATATTTAACAAAAATATCATCGTGAAGACGACAAATGTGAAATATTAATCTAATATGTGTGTGAGAATTATATTTGTATGTAAGAGCTCTGTGTAATAACCTTCAGAAAACGTTACGTTATATTTTTTGTCGGTCCTGGTGGTGTAGTGGTAACCACACTTGCCTTCTAAACCCAAAGTCGCGGGTTCAAACCCGGCCAGGATCAATGGGCGTAAAAATCCTAAGTATGGCTTCCTTCGGAAGGGAAGTAAAGCAGTGGGGTACATTTACGGCACGATAAAGAACCTCAAGCCTGAAAGAAGAGACTCTGAGCAAAATTTGTCGGCCATTTCACGCCCTGAATTGAATGGGACGCTGATAACCTGAGATGTTAAAGAGCGACATGTTTTTACTATAATAACATTTAAATTAAAATTCAAAGCCAACGAAAATCGATGCAACTTTCGACTTTTTTTTTTTTATTTTCTGAGTACATTGTATTTGTTTCTGAATAGTAACATGTTTTTGTTTTATTAAAACATGAACAGCATCTTGTATTTACGCAATGTAAATGGAAACTTTCTGTTATTTCTCTCTATTGTAGTGATTGTAAATATGGTATAAAGGGCTCAATTTATAACCAAAGTTACATTTAAAAATGTTTAAAAATACTCACACAATACAGCTTTGTCTATCAGTAGTCATACATTTCATTTAATTAATAGTATAACGTTAAGTTTTGTTGTTTCATCTCATAATAATAATATTAATTATAATAATAATAATAATAATAATAATAATAATAATAATAATAATAATAATAATTATAATAATAATAATTCTAAAAATGTGATTTCTTTTTTGTAATACTTATAGATTACAAGAATTCTAATTTTGTTCCCTTAATTGCACATAGTAATTCATAAATGATTTCATTTCATGAATTAATAAGGCCATAATTTAGATTTTATATTATCTTTTAAAAGTGATCTAACAAGTGAAAAAATCGCTTAATTTACGCTGCTCCTGCGTGAGACATTTTTTGTTTTATAGAAGCTACTGTCTTGTTAAATATGTTAAAAAATCTTTGACATATGCACATAAAGCACGTAGAACAAGGGAAAGTGGCTAAAAGGATGTGGGTTTCCGTTTTTTTTTTTTTTTTTTTTTTTTTTTTTTTTTTTTTTTTTTTTTTTTTTTCCCCACAGTATGCTTTTTCAAAGACGCACAAGAGCAACTATTGCTTAAGTTTCTGACTTTTCTTAAAGTTCACAGAAGGAATGATTTGCATGATCTGGTTTTAGCAAATATACGGCATGTATAAAGAGATGGCAAACATGAATGGTTAACTGAGTAGTTGTTCTGAAACTCTGTAAGCACTGTTGGAAATGCTATTTTTGTGGCGTGATGTAAATTGCTGGATTAAAAACTGACGCGCAGAGCAATTTTAGCATACAGGGGGGAGTGAGGAGGTAAAGGGGAGTTCACACTGCTGAATTTGTTCATTCGTAGTTATCTGATGCCTTTTTGGCAATTGCTTAGACGCAAAAGTTGAAACTACGAAGATTGAGAGGAAAAAGGAATTTATGTCAGTTTCTAAAATAAGTGCAAGATTGTAAATAGAAAGCGTAATCTATTTTACTGAGTCAGCTATGAAATCGCTCTTTACCTTCTGCAGCATACACACGGAGTCGTCTGTTTGCAAAACAGGATATCCCCAATATTGAGAAAGCATATACGTTAAATTATGAGATTACGCGGTGTGTTATTAACCTAAATCATTTGTAAACACGGTTTCGTTAAGATGACTACCGTCCTAGCACATCAATAGCCGCCGACAACGTCGAAGAAGTGAAGCAAATGATTCTGGAAACTCGCCGAATCATATCAGAGAGGTTGCTGATGATGTCGGTATATCATTTGGTTCAGGCCAAGCAACTTTTTCGGATGTTTGGGCATGTGCAGCAAAGTTTGTTCCGAGATTGCTGAATTTCAGCAAAATCGACGTCGCATAGACGTCGCTCAGGAATTGCTGAATGAAGTCAACAACGATCCAGAACTTGTTGAAAAGGTCATAACCGGTGACGAAACATGGGTGTATGGGTATGACGTCGAAACCAAGCCCCAGTCGTCCCAATGGAAGCTGCCTGAAGAGTCAAGACCGAAAAAAATCGACAAGTTCGATCAAATGTGAAGGTTCTTCTCACTGTTTTCTTCGATTTCAATGACATAGTGCATCATGAGTTCCTGTCATATGGTCGTACTGTCAATAAGGAACACTACCTGGAAGTAATGCGTCGTTTGCTGATGCAATGCGACGAAAACGACAAGATGTGTGACAAAACCCTCATGGAAATTGCATCAGGATAACGTTCCTGCTCACACCTCACGGCTTGTTCCTGAGTTTTTGGCAAAAAAAAAAAAAAAAAAAAAAACCGTTGTGTTGCCTCAGTCACCATATTCACCGGACATGGCCACCTGCGACTTCTTTCTATTCCCGAGGCTGAAGAAAACCATGAACGGGCGACGTTTTGCCACCATTGATGAGGTAAAAACACAATCGCTGCAAGAGTATACAGAAAAGCGAGTTCCAGAAGTGCTTCCAAGATTGGAAAAAGCGCTGACACAAGTGAATTATATCCAGAGCGGATTACTTTGAAGGGGACAGCATTGATGTTGATGAATAAATAAATATCCTTTAAGGAAAACGAACATTGCCATTATTTTTTTATTCACACCTCGTACATGAATAATTTAACAAGCAAACAGCAGAAATCTCAATGTATTTCAAAAGAATGGAACAAAAATGTTAATGCCATTGTGTAAAGAGGGAACGTAAGCCTCGTGCTGTCATTTCTTGGGGGAAGATTATCGACAATGGGTTTTTGTTTTTTATGGCAAAAGTTCAGTACTGCTACTGCATTAAGGTAACCAGGAAGTTAGCAAATAATGCAGCAGTGTACATTTTACACTGTATCTTAGAAAGTTGTAAAGCTACCAACATGAAATTTTGAGACATTAAAAATACTTAATTAAGTGTGCTCTGTAAATTTTAATTCGCTGATGCACATAAGAAGTTTTTTAAACATTTTTAAACAAAATTAAGCTTATTCCCGGATAACTGAAATTTTTGACGTAAATGAGCATTTTTCTCAGGATTGGCTGCATCAATGATGGTGAAAATTTGCACACACATAATGTATGCAAATGTGAAGTGTGGTAACTGGAAGTATTTAATAAGATAAAGATAGCCTATTGTGACCCTTAAGGGCAAAGACCTCCTAACATGTACGGAAAACTCGCCTTTTCCTGGCGGTCCTGCTGGTATAGTGGTAACCATACTTGCCTCCTAAACTCAACATTGCGGGTTCAAACTCTGCCAGGACCGATGGATGTTTTCGGGCGCAAAAATCCTAAGTATGGCTTCCTTAGGGAGGGTGGGTCCGGTGTCGTACATTTATGGCATGATAAAGAACCTCAAGCCTGAAAAAAGAGGCCTCTAATCAAAAATGTTCGGCTTTTGACGCCCTGATTTGAATGGGACGCTGATGACCTGAGATGTTAAAGAGCGTCCGTAAATAAACCAAATAAGAAAATTAAAATCGCTTTTTCTCAACGTAGTGAGCTAATCCACGCTAGTTGTTCGTATGCTGTTTAAGACACTGACTGATTTGTGCTTTGGTTACTCCATTTGTCACTGCATTAGTTGCTTCTCGAGAGATTTCTAATTTTCTCTTCCTCTTGCCACCCTTGACCAATCTTGACCTACGTATTCCTTGAAGATAGTTGATAAAAATCAATACGATAAGTAATTAAAAATATTTCTATTTTTTAAATTGAAAATTAATTTCTTTCAAGCAACTAGCATAAATATTAATATAGTTCCCAGTATAATATGTTGTCTACAGGTTTAGTAAAAAAAAAAAAAAAAGAAGAAAAAGAAAGAAAAAAGAAAAAAGGATCATTCCAATTACATCAGTGGTTTATAAGAAAATGCACGATTATGTCACAGTGTTTGCACTTGTTTTACTAAATTTTATTTTGGTTTAATTTTTTTTTTAATAATGTAAATGCATCAGAGAATTTAAATGTACAGAAATCTTTAGTTAAGTTTCCTTAATATCTCTCAAAAATTTAACATTGATAGCTTTAAAACTTTCTGAGAAACAGTGTAAAATGTATATTGGTGCATTATTTGCTAGATTTACACTACGTGGTTACCTGAAGACCAATGTGTTTAAGTAGTATAGATGCAAAATCTTTTAACTTTAAGGTGTTCACTAATTTACCAGGATGTATAACATCAGATTCAACACTTCTAATTTGGCACTGCATCCGGGGTGAGGATTGGCCTACCGCGGCGACCTATGCGTCTCTACGCCATCTTTCGACTTCATTGATATAGGACAGTATTGCAGGAGGCATCTGGCGCCCCGCAGGTCGCCTATCACGCCGGCTTTCGTGATCGAGGAACGCCATCTCTCAATCAGGCAGCTTTCCGTCTAGCCTTCTGAGGACAGTTGACTGATATTCAATTTTCCAAGATCTGGGAACTTGTCATCTTTTTTATGGTGTAATATTTTATCATAATGGAAAAGAATATTATAGAATTCTTCGAGTTGTACTAAGGTGTCTCTCTCTCTCTGTCATTAAACAGGAAACTTCATTGGCTGTGGAAATGAATTATTGTGACAGAATGTGTGTAATGTTTGTAGGTGCCCTGTTGGCAAATGAAACGGAAAGCGCTGATAAGTGTGAAAATCCAGTCTTTATTTTGTCCCCAACATCTATCAACAAAACCTGTATGGAAAACATTTGGTATATCTGTGAAGTTTAGACTATGATAAAGAACCGATATTGTTTTATTAGTTCCTTTCGATTACTTTACCATCCTTGTATAAATGAATACATTAAATTTATCTGGCATTTTAAATGGGAAGGAAACATTTCTGACAGTCGAATGAATACAATCAGCGCACAATTTCTGTTTTTTTTCCCCCCCTTCTTCATTCCAGGTATTTTTCTTTCAATTTGCAAGTATGCTTGAGTATGATATAGTTGCAACACCCATTAGAACGCGAGGATCCAAAGACGTTATTAAACTGTGTGCTGAAATATTTACAAAAATGTTTTCTTACACGCTTAATACAGTAAGTACTACTGAATTGCACAAAAATATTTTAACGCTCATAACAATACGTTCTTGATTTTTGCTCAGAGATCTCTTCTTTCAGGCTTGAGGTCTTTATCGTGCTGTAAATGTACGACACGGGACCCTCCTCCCTAAGGGAGCCATACTTAAGATTTTTGCGCCCGAAAACATCCTTCGATCCTGGCAGAGTTTGAACCCGCAATCTTGGGTTTAGGAGGCAAGTATGGTTACCACTACACCCTGAGGACCGTCTCGTAAGAGACTGGTTCTTTGTTGCACTCATTTGAACTCTGATCAGGTTCTCATTTTCCTGCCGCTTCCTGCATGCTATGCTTTATTACATCTAGCACACTTAATTTTTCACGTCGGAATTGTTGACGTGTTCTATTCATATAAAATGTAAATATTTTACTTTCATGTGGTAATGTTGGACCTACAGGAGTACCTTCTATTATTTTGTGTAAATATCTGTAGAGTTGATAATGAAAGGCTATTAGTTTGCTCAAAGCCACCCATTGGTCTTTCCTGGCAAAATTTGGAGATGTGTGGTTTTTCAAGTTGACATATTTACAGACTGGAAAGGTACAGAAGTGTAGAAAAGGCATTGGGATAAAAGCAACTTTGACGAAAACGGAGGAGCTATAGCTGTGTAACGGTTTTTCGCCAAGAATATTATTTCACCGCCACGGGTGGCCGAGGTCGTTAAGGCACAGATTCGTGAGCGTGAGGTCTGGGGTCGAATCCCGTGTCGGCCCTAGTGGTGTAGTGGTAACCATACTTGCCTTCTAAACCCAAGGTCGCGGGTTCAAACCCAGCCAGGATCGATAGTTTCGGGCGTAAAAATCCTGTGTATGACTTCCTTCGGAAGGGAAGTAAAGCTGTGGGTCCCGTGTCGCACATTTACGGCACGAAAAAGAACCTCCAGCCTGAAAGAAGAGGCCTCGGAGCAAAATTTGTCGGCTGTTTCAGGCCCGGAATTGAATGGGACGCTGATGACCTGAGATGTTAAACAGCTTCCTTAAATAAAATGAATAATATCGAATCCAGATAGAACGTCCTCCCTACTTAGGCTTTTTCCAGGTTTTCCTCAGTCCTCATAACTGGAAAATGCCGGGAAGGTACCCGAAACTTAGGCCTGAAACGTTTCCTTCCTTTAAAAAAAAAACCTTTTCCAATATATCATTTTATCTCATGTATCATCAGTGTTCACCGCCTATGGTGCCTCAGTAGTAAAAACGGGCGTTAAACACTATTCAGTCAGCCAAGAATATTCGGGTGTTAACATAGAATTTGTAGTATAGGTGGCGTGAACATAGCTTTCCTTTGATACGCGGTTTCCCCTATCCTTCCATTTTCATCATGTTGTACGACTAAGAAATGGGCTGTTCACCCACCTTTTCCACTGGTGCAGTGTCGAATTGACTTGTATAATAAATGCAACCTTTACCAATGGGTGAGGAAAGGAGGGGTCATTTTGACTGGTGTATTTGATTACATTCTCATTTAATATGCACATAATTTTACTAAATAAAATTTATGTATAGATTCCTTTTGGAATTTTCTCAAGACTTACCCCGTGTTCATTCAAAGAAGACCAACACATTTGGCAGAGGCATTTGAAACAGGCTGTACGGAGGTACATGGGCTTGGCATCGCGAGGAGCCGCTCCCATGTCAGTAGTGCAAGGTACAGCCCACACTTCCTACAACGCAAGTGCTTCTGCACCCACTCGATTCAATGAACTGGCGCTGGCACTCTTCCGAACCTAGCAATTAAAACACTTCTTCTTGTAATTGCCAGGAATTGGCAGTTCAAAACAAGCATCTGGTTCGTATCGGTTCTAGGTTCAGGTACAGTACCAGGTCCTACCCCGTAGACAGAGTCATTTGCATTAATAAAAGGCTTGACCTGTGATAGTATGTGCATTAACTGGAATCATTCATTATGAGATATATTTGCAGTACTAACCTCCATTTATTTTTTTCAAATCGTTGAGTTAAACGACCATACCTGTTGTCCTTTAAATGAAAAATGGGTTTATAAAAAGAAATCCTACTTTAATGTTCGAATGCAGTGGTGTTAATTAAAAATGGGGGGGGGGGGAAGACAGTAATACTTTAAGCTATGGAAAAGGGGAAAAAATGCTTTTTGTAAAAATATGATGAAAAAATGGTTTTTATGATGCGATAATAGTTGTATAAAAAGTAGTGTCACGAGAACGTGCGAGATTACCGATAAATTTATGAACGCAGTAATAACATTTTTAGGACTATTTCACGAATAAAATAACAATTTAAATATAATTCCACTGAACTTGACTTACAAAATTGTAATAATTGTAACCTTTTCAAGAAATCTTGCGACAGAAGAATGCCGATTGTCAGTAAAACCAATAGAGAAGAGCAAAACACGGGTTTAGGACTATTTCATGAATATAATAATAAAACTCACATATATACACCGAGGGCACCAAAATGTATGCACACTTTCACTGTAGATTTGTTCATAGTTGCATGAATGCTGGTTCCGGTACAAAAGGACGTTTTCGTGCATGTAGTGGAAGATGCCGAGATTTGCTGGTGAAACTTGGCTACAACATTTCAATCCTGAGAGCAATCAGCCTTGCTGTGTGGTCACCAACACCAAAAACAGCAAAAGCGGTTGCTTCTGCTGAGTAAATTTTGATATTCAAGGAACGGTTCATCATTATGTCGCACCTACACACATCGGGCAGTACTACTGAGATGTCCTTAAAACTCTGCTAGAGACCGTGTAACGTGCAAAAGAACACATTTGGTGCCCCGCGATAATTCATCGCAAATGTTTTTGCTGAATGACTCACAAAAAATGTGAATTATGTTCCTCACCCTTCCTATAGTCCAAATGTTGACCCTGTGGCAATTAAAGGAACATTTTCTTTGGAGACATTTTCCACCATCAGAAACTGTGGAGAGGACTCTGAAGGATGTGTCAAAAATGTCTTTCAGCATGTCTGGCAGAAACGCTGGGACAGTGCATTGCATCCAACGAGGACTACTTTGAGAAAGATCATCAAAGTTTTGAGAATGTTGTAAGAGAAAGTATGACCGTTTTTTATTGAACAGCTCTCGTAATTATGAAATTATTTTGAATGATTTATTTATGGACGCTCTTTAACAGCTCAGGTCATCAGCGTCCCATTCAATTCAGGGCGTGAAACGGCCGACAAATTTCGCTTAGAGGTTTCTTCTTTCAGGCTTGAGGTTCTTTATCGTGCCGTATATGTACGACACGAACCCACGGCTTTACTTCCCTTCGGAAGGAAGCCATACTTAGGATTTTTACGTCCGAAAAAATCCATCGGTCTTGGCCGGGTTCGAACCCGCGATCTTGGGTTTAGGAGGCAAGTATGGTCACCACTACACCGCCAGGACCGACAATTATGAAATGACCTACTTTCAGTATCTCTAAATATGCGTTCAGGTTGAACAGGGATTCCAGGAAGTTCCTACTTGATTGTTGCAATTCTTGTGACAGCCTTCACAATAACTTTTTATCTCAAGAATTGGGCTTTTAGCCTTAAGGAATGGATCTCATATACAATGCCAATAATTCAAGTAATATTGTTTGTTTTGAGCATATACTTAAAGGACATCATTCTCGGGGAACCGCCACGGGTGGCCGAGGTCGTTAAGGCGCGGGTGAGTGGAAGGTCTGGGGTTCGAATCCCGCCAGGACGTCCTTCTTGACTGAGGTTTTCCAGGTTTTCCTTAGTCCTCATTAATGGCAAATGCCGGGCAGGTACCCTAAACTTAGGCCTGGAATGTTTCTTTCCTAAAAAAAAAATTCTTTCCAAATATATCATTTCATCTCGTGTATCGCCGTGGTGCCTCTGTAGCAAAAACGGGCGTTAAATACTATTAAAAAAATCATTCTTGTTCCTAAATAAATAGTATAGTAATTTTGTTCTTTTTAATTTTTCAAAAATTTCCATTTTAATTTTATTTCTGTTCGTAGAGCTTCTATGTTCATAGAATTTAACTTCATCTTGAGTTGGCACCAAAGCACGTTACTTTATTGTGAACACCAGTTTGAGAGGGAATCCAATTGTAAGATGAAACAATCGTCTGTTCAATATTGGGGTAAAAAGAAAAAAAGAAAAGGCAAGTAATTCATCTTCTTGACCTTCACAAGGCAAAGGAAACCTGATTGGATTCGATTTCCAATAATCATTTCACTCCAAGTATCTTGAGGTTTTCACCAATCTGGCCTTGCCATAACATTACTCCGCTACAAAAACCGCAATATATGTGAACTTGAGTGATATTTCCCTGTGACGTCAGGCCACGTTCGGCTCTCCAAACAAAAGAGATGTGACGTAGAACTGCTAGTTTCAGAAAATGCGGTTTTGTGGACCTAAGGAAGTGGAAATACTCCCATGGTCACTGCTCTCACAAGGGAATTGCGTCGGTTTAACCAGACTGATCTCAGCGAAATAGTGTAATGATCATTTTACCATCATATAACAAGCGTACTGCATAAATAAACAAATAAAATCTGTATACGTCACCCTAGTGCTTGGTTTCCTGAACCAGGGTGAGCATATCAAATTTTCTATATATTATTATGATCTATTCAATACAATAATCTCTTACTTTATCACTTTACAGATTTTTCTAATAACTAGACTAAAATAATATAGCAATAACTCATAAATTATTAAGTTAGACCAAAATATAAATTTACTAAACTACTTCCCAATTTGATTCCAAAATCTACAAATTACTGGGAGCCAGTAAGAATTATAGCTGGTAGCCAGCTATTCTGTCCTAATTTATTACTTTACTACACTACTAACAGCGGTATGTACTGGTATTCAGTACTTTTGCAGGAATTTCTCTTAAATTTACACTTAACATTTAAACATTACACTTGCTAACTCATCTCGATCATACGAATCACCTTCTCTTTAACAACTTGCTTCACTTAAAGTTCATGATTCACTATTAATCTTTTCTGCTCATTTCATTTATTTATCCTAACACTTTAACTCATTAAACACTATCACCACCCTTCTACCGTGTTACTTTCTTCCCAGTCGTCACTTCTTCCATATCTCTTGATCCTCTGGACTCCTGTTGCACCATTTCTCGCGCTCTGCTCCTCCTTTCCGGACACCACTTCTCCATCTCCTCCCGCCGTTCATTCCCGTGGAGCTTCAACACCCTTCAATCTTCTACTGTAGTCTTCCATCTTCTTCCCGGTCCCAAAACTCTTATAGGTAAAAACTTTCACCTTCCTCCCATTCTATACTCCAGGTTGTAAATAAAAAATTATTCCCGTATGTTATAAATTTAGGTATCTTCCTCTCCTTCATCACTCCCTTCTTCCTTGCCTTCATCTTCTCCTCTTAACATTCTCTTCCTGTTGATTTAATTTAAGTTGTCTTGTATATTTTCTATTCTTGTTGAGTTATTTGTGTTTTGGGGTTGTCTTTGTATACATATGCGTTCTGACGTTCTTACTTCTTCCTCTGCTTCCTCGTTAATGCGTAATATGTGCAATTTGGTTGCACCAATTTCAATGCTTCTTGGTCCAACAAATGGACAGCGACGCCACTCACAAGAATATAACAGCGCACAAGATGGAAATACTGAACAGGAATACTCTTTTGTTACTGAAACATGTTTTATTTATAACACGTCTGGGTCTCAACACTATGTAGACAAGAAAAGCCGTAATACCTTAACTTTCATTACAAACAACGTGGAAGTAATAGAATCCTAATAAAAAAAAACTGTGCAAATACTTTCAGTCCCCCCCCCCCCCCGTAATTCTATATTCCTAAGTTTACGCATCTTAGCTCTCTAAGATGTACACTCTTTAGAGCTATACTGTGCAGACCCATACATTAACTATTGACATTCTCGTCTGTTTTGTTTCTCATCTGCACTTTCTAATGCATACAGACAACAATACTTGCAAATACTGCTGAAACAATGGATCGTGCAACATAATACTTTAGTGCTAACGTGTTGTAACTAGATAAAAGAACACAAAACGTATGTGTTTAACTTTTGTACTTTTGGGGAGCGTTAATATTAGTTAATAACAGAAAAGATAATTAAATGTTGCGTATATAAGGACGATGGGAATATATGGAACAATCATCTGGAAAGCTCAACCCTGAGTGATATTTATTAGGACTATTTCACGAATAAAATAAGAATTTAAATATAATTTCTCTAAACTTGACTTAAAAAATTGTAATAATTGTATATTTGTGACAGAAGAATGTCGATTGTCAGTATTGCCAACAGAAAAGAGCAAAATCCCGGTTTAGGACTATTTCATGAATACAATAAGAATAAAAGTGATATATATATATATATATATATATATATATATAATTTGAAATTCGTGCACAGAATATTAACAATTTTATGAAATTATATACTTAGAATAGCTATTCTATTCATAAAAAGTGCGGCTTAAACGGACAAAAGTCGACATTACAATCGCTATCGTTTGATTTTCGAATACCAACTGAAAGAGAGAGAGAGAGAGAGAGAGAGAGAGAGAGAAAAGAAGATAACTTACACTGTTTATATTTTTCCTTGTATTCTTTGGTTTGGAATTCCTAATGATAAAATCAATTTGACGTATTACCAAAGCGCTTTGAAGAACCCTCCATTTTGCTTTATTATTATCGATTGTCCATACTTTTGTTGCTCCCCACCGCCTCTAGCAAAAGTTGTCAATGATGCGTGTTCAGTTGATTGATTTTGCTATTTACGGACACCCTTTAACATCTCAGGTTATCAGCGTCCCATTCAACTCAGGACTTGAAACGACCGATAAATTTTGCTCAGACGCCTCTTCTTTCAGGCTTGAGGTTCTTTATCGTGCCGTAAATGTACGACACGGGACCCACTTCCCTTCCGAAGGAAGCCATACTTAGGATTTTTATGCCCGAAAAAATCCATCGATCCTGGCCGAGTTTGAACACGCGATCTTGGGTTTAGAGGGCAAGTATGGTTACCACTACAGCACCAGGACCGACTTGCATGTTCAGGAATGATATAGTGGAGGTATAGAGTTGACTACACTGACCACAAGACAAATGCACGTCGCGTGATAAAACGGATTTCTTTTCTTCTTCTTCTTCTTCTTCTTCTTCTTCTTCTTCTTCTTCTTCTTCTTCTTCTTCTTCTTCTTCTTCTTTAATAGTTTCATTCCGTAATACGGCTGTGATTGGTCAAAATTCTAAATTTTGTTTCATTTCGTTGGTCGAAGATGACGTCACATGAGTGAAATAGTCATGTTATTACCGAAAAATTATCCGTATTCCTGATATCCTAAATCTGATCTAGCGTGTTCATTATGATGTACCAGCTTTATAACCAAGTTAAAGGATGTTCAATCGATGTACTTTTCTTTTGAATCAATGATGTACTCACTGCCGGTTAACCAGAGCTTTCTGATTGAGAAAACAGATATTTTGAAATACAGTAACGTATCACTTTCGTTAAAATTGTTTACAGTTTCAGATGCACAACCTACTAATTCCTAATTACTAATGGAAGATTTTCTTTTTTAATAATGTTTAACGCCCGTTTTGCTACTGAGGCACCACAGGCGGTAAGCACTGATAATACAAGTGATGAAATAATATATTGGGAATGGATTTTTTTTTTTTAAAGGAAGGAAGCATACCCTAAGTTTAGGGTACCTCTCCGGCATTTGTCATTCATGAGTACTGAAGAAAGCCTGGAAAAAATCTGAGTCAGGGAGGACGGTCCTAGTCCTTTTCGATTCCAGCCCCAGATCTCCTGCTCACGAGTCCGCACCTTAACGACCTTGACCACCACGAGGAAATGTGAGTGGTAGTGTGCGCCTTCTTCAGGACAACGTACAGTTCTTGTTGCAAAGGAAACTGTGAAGAAATGTGGCTTCAAGGAGATCGACCATCCATCCTACAACCCAGATCTAGCTCCCAGTGACTGTTTCCTCTTCTCAAAACTCAAGAAAGACCTTTGAGGAAGGAAATTTAAGTGTGACGAAGAAGTGATGGATGCTGTTTAAGTCCATTTTGCAGACAAGACTTCTGACTATTTTTGGAGGGAGGATTGAAATGTTAATTCAAAGATGTGAGAAGTGTATTGCAATAAACAAATACATAAGAATATAAATATATAGACGTTCTATTATATATATATGTATATATATATACCTCTATTAATACTCTGCAGATTCCGTTATGCCTAGTGTTAGATGATTTAGGCAGGAAGACTAAAACAATAGATCGACAGATTTTGTAAGTAAGCCCGCAGAGCTAACAGCAGAAAGCATTAACGATTAAAGTTTATGGTAGATAAGGTGAAATAAGGAATTTCCCGGAACATAATGCATAGAATATGTTTGACCTTCTTGGTTAACAAACGAGAAACTGCAGAACTGCAGAAAAATCTATGGTTCTATGAAGTTACAGCACTTGAACGACATTGGTTGGCGTTCTGAGCATTGAAAAGCATTGTAGGACATCTAGATCGTTCAGCACTTGTTTTTATGACAAAGCACTGTAATAATAGCAGAAGAGCTTATTCATTCAAGTTTCCTGGTAACGGGAAATTCTGGAGCAACATGTAACCCTGCGCCAACAAAAAATTATCTCATACTACCGTGAAAACTGAGTCATTGGACTTTCCAGGGATTTCACTCTATGCTTGTAGGCCAAACTCCTTTCGTATTAGATTTAGATTTTACAGTGAAGAGAAACAAAAGAAGTACTATAAGGAACTGGTGTGTTGCCTGGCAACGTATGTGGGGAGAGCAGGTCTTTATCTATCAAGTAAAAACATTACACACTGCATGTGTATCATGTATTCAAATAGTTACGGCGATCTGTTCTCGTTGTGTTAACGAAAGCAGAATATTAACAGTGAACAGTTGAACGTTTTAGTTAAGTGTTAGTGTACATATTGACCTACTAATGTACCATAACAACCAAAGAAAACGACGAAAGAAAGAAAAGTTATACAAAGTAAAACTCGAGGAGTTGAGAATATTGATAGCTGCAATAAAATTTATATTAAAACAATCAAACTTACGTGTATTACGTGTATAGCGGTGTTCCAGTGAGAACAAGTACCGGGGCGAGAAGAGAAGCGGTTTCTGTCTACTCCAGGAAACAGACCGGAGCATACGAAAGTGAATTCGAATGTTTTTGACAAGAATGAGATACGCTGCTGTATAGACGAATTTTATTTACTTTGAAAGCAAGTTACTACATGTTCAGACTTTTATATGACATTCGAAAAATAAAGAATTGCATTTCCTTAAGGTTCACTCTCTGATAGGAGTTCTTAAAGAAATGAGCTTCAAATGGAAAAAATGACAAAATTAAAGGAGTACATTAATTGAAAAGCTAAACATAAATAGAATGGCACCCTAAGTATCCGAAAATAATACGTCTCTTTAGAGAACATAATATAGTAAAAAATATATGCAATAGCACAATATGATATATTTCTGCTTCTATAGTTCTTGACTAAGCCGAATTTCGGTTACGGTCTCACTGTCGCCCATGCAGAATTCAAAATGATGTTTCTGAAGAATTTATTATTCATTTTTCAAGCACGCAAAGGCTCGGGAGATTATCAAGGTCAAATGAATTTCAGAAACTTTGAGTTTTGGATTAACAATCAGCTTCTTTCCAACCTCCCAGAGGAGAGTGTTGTAATTATGGATAATATTCTGCAATATTGAGGAAAACAAACCCATTTCGAAATACGTCGTAAAAGAAGAGGCGAAAATATGGCTGTAAAATAGCATTCCTCCTTCGTCAAGAGACATGAGAAACTCTAAACTCTACATATTTATAGAGATCCATAAATGGCAAAGAAAAAGTGTTCACATTGACGAAATATTAAAATTACATGGCCACGAAGCATTAAGTTTGCCCACTGAACCCCATAGAGCTTGCATGGTGCAAACTAAAACTCTTGCTAAGAGAGGAAAACTGTTAGTGGAGAAATTTATATGTAAGCGTTACTGAAACATACACTTGCGACTTTTATTACTTCACTCTTGACATCTACGCCGACTTCTGTTATATGTGGGGGAGGGGGCAACCTCCCTTTGTAAATACACAACACAAAGTTTGTAAATGTTCACCCCGCTGTAATTAAAAATGTTTATGAAATGTAGTGATCTGATATGAAGTCTATGAGTTTGTTCAATTATGTTTCATTAATTCGTTATTAAGTTAGGAAATGTTAAGTGTATTAACTTCAGCCTGTCAATGTTTTCTAAACGTATCATAGCACAAGCACAGACTCTGTTTACGATACATGCGCTCTCGTGAGCAATGCCCTCCTCTAACTGGCCATCTCTCCAGCTCCCAGCTTCAGTCAAAAGCGTTCACCGGTGTTAATGAAAGGTTCAAAGTGCATGCAATGCCCAGTCTGACTTAATGCTTTTTCAACAAGTGAATTTTAGAGATTACAACCCACAATCTTAAATGAAATACAAATATTTTTTTTTTCGTACTTTTAAAGAAGTTTATATTTTTCGATGCTAACACGAATATGGTTCAGATATTCCTCAAAAAGTAAAAAATTTAACCATTTTGCCTGGCTGAGACTTTTCTTCGCCCATAGATAGCAAACTTGTTGAGAAGTATATCTTATTATCTTTTCGTTCTATTTTAGGCAATATATCTTTTAAACAGTACGTAGTTTTAAAGGTATATATGCATCAAATAGAGAAAAATTCTGTATATCAAAGCAAAGGCTCTCTCCTTTTCAAAAAGAAGCAGACTACTACCTAAAAGGTTATTAGTAGTATCTTAACGTATATTTACTATAACTGCGCATTTTATTATATTGCAGCATTTGGCCTAACATTCTGAAATGCTTCCTTGAAATCTAAGCCATAGCACTGCCAAGTTGTGCATTGTGGTTGGTTGATAACGGGACAGAAGTAGAAATTTGAGCTAGAATGAATAAAGAGGAGGAAACCATTATACGTACAGAGTGCTCAGAAAGTCAGGCACTTGTTCGGTAGAACAATGTTCTGTACATGAGAGTAGGTCAATAAGTTTCCGGCCTAACCATTTTCTAGGTATGTTAATGACAAAACTATATTTCACTTTTCAGTATAGCTACCATTTATTGCAATACACTTCTCACATCTTTGAATTAACATTTCCATCCCCCTCTCCCGAAAAATAATCAGAAGTCTTGTCTACAAAAGGGACATAAACAACAACCATCACTTCTTCGTCACACTTAAATTTCCTTCCTCGAAGGTCCTTCTTGAGTTATGAGAAGAGGAAATAGTCACTGGGAGCTAGATCTGGGCTGTAGAATGGATGGTCGATCTCCTTGAAGTCACATTTCTTCACAGCTTCCTTTGCAACAAGAGCTGTGTGCACAGGCGCGTTGTCATGAAGAAGGCGCACACCACCACTCAGCTTTCCTCGCCTTTTCTCTTTAATGGAAGCACGTAGTCTGTGCAGTAGGCCAGCATAGTACTCCCTATTTACTGTGATGTTCCTCTCCTTGAAGTAAATGAAGAATATTCTGTCACAGTGCCAAAACATTGTTGCCGTGATCTTCTTGGTTGATTGAGTGACCTTGGCCTTTAAAGGCGGCGCTTCTCCAGGTTTACGCTACTTCATTGATTCGGTAGTTCCTGGTGGTGTAGTGGTTACCATACTTGCCTCTTAAACCCAAGATCGCGGGTTCAAACCCGGCCAGGATAAATGGATTTTTTCGGGCGTAATAATCCTAAGTATGGCTTCCTTCGTAAGGGAAGTAAAGCCGTGGGTCCCGAGTCGTAGATTTACGGCACGAAAAAGAACCTCAAGCCTGAAAGAAGAGACTTCTGAACAAAATTTGCCGGCTGTTTCACGGCCTGAATTGAATGGGATGCTGATGACCTGAGATGCTACAGAGCGTCCGAAAATTAACCAAATTAATAACAAATACACCGTTTCCTGGGGACAGTTCACAATTGTACATGTAATTAGTGTTGTATGTTACCACATTGTCTTCAATTCGTCAACAAAGATTATAAATGAAAAAGTAACACAGTATATCCTGTGAATCGTTTTCGATTTTCAGCTGTTAAAATGTGGATTGGACATACATAACTACAGCCTATTTATGGGTTATATTACTTAAATTTATAATTTTATTCCTTAAATAGTGAAAATGAAGTCGGGAACTCTGGTTGTATTATTACAAATAATATTTAGGGGACATGGAAAGTGTTGTTCAGAATACTGACCATAATAAAATATTTTCGTTCACTGATCATTCCAAAATTTTACTAAATTTATGAGTGCAATTTGTTTAATTAATGGTGCAACAGTACCACAAACATCTCGCTGAAATGTTTTTTTTTAATAGTGTTTAACGCCCTTTTTTACTACTGAGGCACCACAGGCGGTGACACTGATGATACATGAAATGAAATGATATATTGGTAAAGGATTTTTTTTAAGGAAGGAAACATTCCAGGCCTATGTTTTTGGGTTCCTCCCCGGCATTTGCCATTTATGAGGACTGAGGAAAACCTGGAAAAAAACCCATTCAGAGAGGACGGTCCTGGCGGGATTCGAACCCCACAACCCCGCTAATGAGTTCACGCCTTAAGGACTTCGGCCACCTGTGGCGGTCGCTGGCATGCTATGACAATAATATATCAAAGAGAAAAACCAACTACTTAAGATGCCTAGATATTCAATGTAAGAGGCATCGAGCGAGAGGACTGAAATATACTAATAAATTAATAATCGTTTATGGGTTTTCATTTACAGGTATTCCAATCTATTTACTCCATATGAAGCACATATTCTTGACAGTATGACAAGCGGGAAGGTCGTAGCTATCAAAAAATATCTAAGCGACAAAAACCACATCGGCTAGCGACCTTTATGCTGTTAATTTATACTAGTTCTCAAATTACTGGGCGGGCCTGCTCATAAAGCAACCCATAACAAGTGGGTACGGTATATCGGCGCTTTCGAGTCTGGCTGTTTGCATTGAATGTGGCCTTTCAGCTATTTATATGGCACATTCCGAATAGTTTCATGTGCATGCATAGGATGTTTTGATTTGTTTATTTAAGGACGCTCTATTATCATCTCAGCAGGTCCCATTCTATTCAGGACCAGAAACGGCCGAAAATTTTGCTCAGAGGTCTCTTTTTTCAGACTTAAGGTTCTTTATCGTGCCGTAAATGTACGACACGGAACCCACGGCTTTACTTCCCTTCCAAAGGAAGTCATACTTAGGATTTTTACGCCCGAAAAAAATGTTGACAAAACGCCAACTGCGGCGAAAGTTGGAACTACGAGCATTGGCGTTAAAATCCAAACAAAATCATTTGAGTTCCTTTTTAATATGACATATATAGGAATCATTTGTAGTTTTTGTATAATAAATTAAGAAATGTGTTACCGTACTTTAGGTACATTCTGTATATAGGCTGAGATACATTGATGATATTATTCATGCTTTGAACTCATGGCTCAGAATCTCTCGAGCAGTTCCTTAATAATCTTAACTTCAAATTTTCAGTTAAGTTCACTTCTTCTATCTCTCCCAATACTAGATATTGATATTTCTTTATGCAATGGCTCTTTCCTTACGTCTGTGCACATTAAGCCTACCAATTTACAACAGTATCTTCATTTTTACAGTTGTCATCCCTTGCATATCAAAAGATCTATTCCTTTTTCTCTTTCAATCCGTGGTCATCGTCTTTGTAACAACTTTTCATCTCTTGACAAGTATATTAAAAACCTATCTCAAAAGTTCCAAGACCAAAATTATCCTTCCTCTCTTTTAAAATCCCGCATAATCCCAGCACACAAAACTTTCCAATGCAAACCTAAAACTTCTAACAAGAACTTCATCAACCTTGTTACTACTTATGTGCAGGAATTGAAAGCATCAGACCTATTTTGAAAGAATGTCATGATACTTTGTTAATGCACTCATCTTTAAATGATTTTTCTAAATTTGTACCCCGCCTTACTTTCAGAACACCCCCTAACCTTAAAAGTATATTTGGCCGTAACCTATCCTCTCCGAATTTACCACGTCCCTTTGCTGGCTCGTATCCTTGCCAACGCCCTAAATGTAAAACCTGTGCTCTAATTATGCCATGCCATTCATCCCGCAGTCCTAATTTATCCAGAGAATTTAAAATTTCTTCATTTGCTGCTTGTTCTTCCAAGACGTTGTATATATGTTATCTTGTAAGCTTTGCAAAACATTTTATATTGGTTTAACTTGTACTGTTGTTTCGCTATGTATGAACAATCATAGACGTTCTGTTAAAACCGCCTCCCTTGCCGGTTGCCCAACATGCCTTATCTCACTGTAAGGATTTTGATGATGCTTTCAATCTAACACATTGATGTGTTACTACACAATGCTCTGAAAGTTTACTCAGAGATAGAGAAATGGCAGCTATATTTTTACATAAAGCGCATATACCACCTGGTTTAAATCTTACATATTAATTTTTTCCCCCACACTCTTATTTCTAGTTTCTTCTGTTTCCATGCATAACGTTACCTTCGATACTCAATATATACTCTTATCACTGGCACTTGTCTAGCATCTTGCCATTGAAGAACATCACGAGTTCGAAATATAGCGATTGCAAATCTGTGACTTTTTCTGCTTTTCTAATTATTGTTAATTTAGTTACATTATATATGTATATATATATTCTTATCCAGTTTAAAATTGTTTATTATTATTATTATTATTATTATTATTATTATCATCATCATCATTATTATTATTATTATTATTATTATTATTATATAATATTTATGTTTCAAGTTTAAGGCGACCCCCTCTACTACCTTCATTTACAAAGAACTAGAATTTGTTTATGTTTTGAATCAGCTGGGAATTTCTATTAAAATTGGTATACATTTTATTTCCCTGACTTTGCATGCTAACATTGGAGACAAGAAATCTGAACTTTATTGACTAACAACATTTTGGTAAAATAATCTGTTCCTTGGTCATCGTATATCCCTCCCTTGGAAAAATCTCGTAGGCTGCAAATTTACAAACTAAAAACCAGATAAGAAATAAAATGGTAAAAAATGAAACAAAGCTGATGGGACCAGTTAGTGTTATAGATGTCAGTTATTTCCCGAGTGGAAAGAAACGGCACACATTCTGTGTTTTAGCTGGTTGGGGCTCGTCTTGTCTTCGGACTGTGACAGCAGGCTTCGTGTTTCATGGTGGTCATTACAAGTTGCTCTTTGATGCTGGTTCCCACAGCAAGGCAAGTTAATTCCAGGGACAACATGATTCATTCTCCCCGTTCAGGAGACTGGCTAGCGTGGTGGAAAGGGTACCATCATTCACTTTACGTGCTATTCGAAATGCAGCCGAGTTATGGAGTCTCCATTGCGTGCGATGGGGTCCTAGTGGTGTAGTGGTTACCATACTTGCCTCCTACACCCAAGATCGCGGGTTCGAACCCGGCCATGACCGATGGATTTTTTCGGGCGTAAAAATCCTAAGTATGGGTTCCTTCGGAAGGGAAGTAAAGCCGTGGGTCCCGTGTCGTATATTTACGGCACGAAAAAGAACCTCAAGCCTGAAAGAAGAGACCTCTGAGCAAAATATGTCGGCCGTTTCACGCCCTGGACTGAATGAGACACTGATGACCTGAGATGTTAATGATGTTAATTTAAATAAAACAACAACAACGCATTGCGTGTGGCTTCCGTAAGGTTAACACTTTATGCGATGTTTTCCAGGTGTTGCACCTTCTCTTCAGAACGTCAAACTTTTATCCAGCACCTGCCCTGTATAGATTTTCACCCCTCTCTTCTCAATACCACCATCTTAAAACGTTTTACAGCTTCCTTATGAAACCTTCCGACGTTTTACTTAAAGAAAGCACTTAAGCATTTTTATTGAAAACGGTATTGCTTATAGAATATAGCGGAATTTTACAATAACTAATCCTCTTTAGTCATACATTCGTAATTTATTTATTTATTTTGTGAACATTACAGATTTCCTAATTACAATGTTCACACAATCAGATACAATATCCTTACCGCCACGGGTGGCCGAGGTCGTTAAGACGCGGACTCGTGAGCGGGAGGTCTGGGGTTCGAATCCCAACAGTATCGTCATCCCTGGCTGAAGTTTTTTTCTAGGTTTTCCTCAGTGATAAATGGCAAATGCCATTTAAGCCTGGAATGTTTCCTACCTTAAAAAAGCCTTTCCTAATATGTCATTTCATTTCACGTGTAATCAGTGTCCACTGCCGGTGGTGCCTCAGTGGTAAAATACGGGCGTTAAATACAATAAAAAAAAACCTTTGGTGCAGGTGTTACCTGAATCACTGCTCGTCGTCAGGTGGGTGGTGGCTACCTTAATGCTGGGGTGATTCACCTCTTAAATTTGGGTAGGTCTATGCTAGACGTGACCTTTCCACCAGTAGCTAAGTTCTGTTAGCGCGCTTGGGCGACGAGGTTTAGACTTAGGTACCGTCCACTGGGAGAACAGACAGTGTACATTCCCCTGGTACGGGGATGAATGAAAATGGTTGGAAGTACGAGGACACAAGAGAATGCAAGATTTGCACTCCTTTGATGCGGAGTCCTGACCGATTCCGTTGAATGGCCTTGCTAAGTTTTCAGAGGATGTTAAAATAGGAATAGGCATTTAAGGTTCGTCCTTGAGGCTGGAATGCGGTAAACTTTCTTATTCCGCAGGCTACGCAGGATGTTTCCGCCCACAGTGACGCACGCTTTGTGAAGACCTGTGACAACGCGAGCTGGCATACCGTGTTCACTGTGGTAGCGATTGAGATGCAGTAATTGCAGACCCAATCTTTGTATTTTGCGTTGTGGGGTCAGCATGCTTCATACCCATCGTTCATAGACTTTGTGTAAAGCTGTCATGCATTATGAGGTAGGCCATACCATCTGTCTATAGTTACCCTTCTGTTAGCTCTTCGTAGCAAGCTGGCCTCTTTGGCAAGCTCCGTCGGCTGGTCTCCGATACGTGTCCACCCTTCAGAGAACTTCTTTCTGCATCTAATTACAAACAGCTTGACGTGAAAGGTACTTCCCATCGTAGTTGGATTGCTTTCCTTTATTAATGTTCTTTGATACCTTTTACCCACCAAAAATCACAACGGAACGCTGCACGAGTATTGTACACCCACTCAGAGGCGCTGTGATCTTGCCGTTTCACTATTGTAAACATCAATTGCCTCTTGTCAATGTCACCTGACATCTAGTGACAAAACCCTGAGTTGTGTCATTCAAGCATGTGGAACCACATCAATTTGTAACTTACATCCGAAATTGCGAATGTTTTAAATCTAATCAACATCTACCAAAGTGAACTTTATTCCATTACATTATCTACTTGCTTTCTTTCTGACAAAGTAAGCATGCTTGATCTACTAGTAAAATAACAAGGACATTAATCAGAGCTGATACACAGGTGCATCCAAGCTGTACATGAAATATATGCCGCTCCACTCACTAACAAGTGTTTCAAACACAGCCAAGTGCTTCTCATGCGTGCTGAAGGCTCTTAGTTCATCAACTCCTACAGTGTCAACAATCAACAATGAAGGTTTGGCGGCATGAACGACGAAGGTCCATAATATCCCATTTTTGAATTAGGGCTGCTATCTATTGTATTATTTTGGGAGCTAATAGAGAGTTACTTGGTTATTACAAATATGAAGAAGGTCCACAGATTAGTGGAAGCTTTTAAAATGCCCATTGGGGAAGAACTATGGAAGTGCACCTCGTTTCAGGGAACAGAAATGATACTCCAATTTCGGGTGTCATCTTTGAAGGGAACACTGATTAATGTTGATAGCTGTAGCAACATTACAATAAGTGTGTTTATTTCAAAATAATTAATTTCTGAGTTAGTGTCAGTTATGGAAGACCGTGTGGGGACACGTATACAACCAAGTGATGTAAACAAGAAGTTACTAGCACAAAGCCATGAGTTGGACCCATCTTGTCATTGTACTGGACTGAAGTGTTTCCAAAACATTAACTTGGATAATAGAATGTCCATTATTTCAAAATGCAATAACGTGCAACTATCAGGAACAAAACATGTATCTAGGAGGCCTTGGTTTCTCTTTCATTGTTTAAAGGCGTCGGCTTAGAAAACTTAAGACTGATGATGCTGACTAGTATATACTGCAAGGTTAGGTTAGGGTTGTTAATAAGGGTCTGATTAATCAGACGGTTATAGTAGAACTCCCTACTGAACCGGCAGATCTTATTAAACGTTCCAGACAAAGTCATCATCCTTCAAAGTTGTGAGCAATCAATGTTTCTTGGTGGGTTTGACATTTTAAAGGCTAAATTACAATGAAAATGCCCACTTCCTATAAGACCATAAAAGAACGCCAAGTACTCATCTATCTCTCATCCTGATAAGTACCAGGATAGGTCCATAAGTTTCCGGGCTCGCCGGTAAGGATTATCCCCTTCACAAAACCCTTATCTAGTGTCATACCTTATCAGTTAAGTACATAATTGCAGCTGTAACTGTGTTCAGTTGTTCAGATATAGTTGCATAAAGAAGGCTATGTGTAGAAGATTGTGACATGTCCAAAATGGAGTATCGAGCTGTTATTAAGTTCTTCACAAAAGAAGGACTTACTCCAAATGAAATTAAACAGCGATTGGACGGTGTATATGGGGAAGCATTACGCACAGTTTTCAGCATTGAAATATTTTTAAAAACGATCCAAAATACGATTTTATGACGTAATAGATATGACATATTGCATAGTTTCTTAGTACTCGTTTCTATGACGATGTTATTTTTCTTTTGTTTTGAAGAATTCAAATGGAAATGGATGCTAATTCCGCAATGATTGATATTGAAAAATAGGAATATCATTGAAGAAGAAATTATAAAGGAAACTGAGGGTTTGTTAATTGTTCAAAAATGGAAAAGTGTATACGAAAAAAAATATAACATATCAGCATTTGCATCGCCTATCGCCAGTCCAGATTGGTTGGTTGTTTTAGGGCGCTTTCCCCGTCACAGGTTACTCAATGCATTCCAAAAAGGCTGTTCGGGACGGATTCCGAAGTGCGGTTTCATAGTTTTCTAGAGATAATAAGATTCTTTTTAATAGTGTTTAACGCCCGTTTTTACTACTGAGGCACCAAGGCGGTGGACACTGATGATATATGAGATTAAATGATAAATTAGGAAAGGAGTATGTTTGTAAAGAAGGAAATGTTCCAGGTCTAAGTGTAGGGTACCTCCCCGACATTTGCCAATAATGAGGACTGAAGAAAATCTGGAAAAAACCTCAGCCAGGTAGGATGGTCCTTGTGGGAACCGGAGCCCAGACCTCCCGCTCACGAGTCCGCGCCTTAGCGACCTCGGCCACCCATGGTGGTTCAATAAGATTATATTGCTACAAATTATGATAATAATAAAAAGGGCAATTAAGGTACATCTAATGCACATACGAAGTGTAGTCAATAAATAAAGACTTTTTTTTTTATTTCGCGATCTTCTTAAATCCGATTTTCATTTTTTTTTTTTTTTTGAGTTGTTGGTACACATATTTCTGACCAATGTTGGCCTTTTCAGCTGTTTTGAATGTTTAGTTTATTGTTGATATTCGAAAAAGACTTGTTTTGGTGTGCTGGGTGATTTTTTACTTTCGAAAAAGATGGATCAAAGAATTTGTGTTAAATTTTGCTTGAAAAATGGAATAAAGTACAACAAAGTATTCGAAATGTTGACTGTGACTTTTGGCAAATCTGCTATGAGCAAGACAAGAGCTTACGAGAGGTACAGACGTTTCAAAGAGGCCGTGAAGACGTTGAAGATGATACCGCCCTAGCACATCAATAACCGCCGACAACGTCGAAGAAGTGAAGCAAACGATTCTGGAAAATCACCGAATCATATCAGAGAGGTTGCTGATGATGTCGGTATATCATTTGGTTCATGCCAAGCAATTTTTTCTGGTGTTTTGGGCATGAAATCTGTGGCAGCAAAGTTTGTTCCGAGATTGGTGAATTTCGAGCAAAAACGGTGACACGTAGACGTTGCTCAGGAATTGCTGAATGAAGTTAACAACGATCCAGAACTTCTTGAAAAGGTCATAACCGGTGACGAAACATGGGTATATGGATATGACGCCTCAACCAAGGCCCAATCGTCCCAATGGAAGCTGCCTGAAGAGCCAAGACCGAAAAAAATTTGACAAATTCGATCAAATGTGAAGGTTCTTCTCACTGTTTTCTTCGATTTCATTGACATTGTGCATCATGAGTTTCTGTCATATGGTCGTACGGTGAATAAGGAACACTACCTGGAAGTAATGCGCCGTTTGCTGATGCAATCCGACGAAAACGACCGGACGTGTGGCAAAACCGCTCGTGGAAATTGCATCACGATAACGCTCCTGCTCGCACCTCACGGCTTGTTCCTGAGTTTTTGGCAAAAAACAAAACCGTTATGTTGCCTCAGCCACCACATTCACCGGACATGGCACCCTGCGACTTCTTTCTATTCCCGAGGCGGAAGAAAACCATGAAAGGACGATGTTTTGCCACCATTGATGAGGTAAAAATACACTCGCTGAAGAGCATACCGAAAAGTGAGTTCCAGAAGTGCTTTCAACATTGGAAAAAGCGCTGGCACAAGTGAATTATATCCGGAGGGGATTACTTTTAACGGGACAGAATTAATGTTGATGAATAAATAAATATCCTTTAAGGAAAACGAACATTGCCGTAATATTTTGGTCACATCTCGTATTAAAGCTTTCATATTATTGCTGTTTCATACAAATGTATATCTTTTACTAATAATTAAAAGCACTTAGCAATAATAGTAATATTCTGCTGCAATATGTTGAACAGAATACATATGGTGCAGTATTTGAAGACGTCCTGTTCTAAACTATGACGTATGTGGTGCATTTTTCGAATTGTGATGCGTGTCATGAGAGGGGCCTGCGCTGGTACACAGTTAATCAATATTACACGCGGGGGAGTTCAATTCTCAGCGGCCTGCACTAGTAGCAGGCGTGATACGGAAGAAAAGTGTAACTGGAGGGTTGTTCTGAAAATGCATATAGCTCGCTGGCGAATGCTGCTGGAATATAACATTTTGTCTTTTAATTTCATTTATGACTCGAAGTTATTTCCACATGAAAGCGCCTAGAGTATTGTTGTACATTCATCATCATCATCATCATCATCATCATCATCATCATCATCATCATGGAGGTGGGCAAACCGAAATACCTCCCTATTTTTTCATCTGTTAGCTAGTGATCGGTTGGCTGCCTATTGCTTTTTCGGGCCCTCAGAAAAAGGTCATCAATCAATCTCGTAAATATAACTGGCTAACTCTTGCTCGAGAAACTGCTAATTTGGCCTGAAAGACCGAGATTAAGATTGTCTGAGCTGTTTTCTGGAGGTAATTGATTTGGAATCTGAAGCGGTTTTGTCGTCTCCAACAATTACAGCTTAATTATGAGACTTTTTGTTTGTGGTCCCACGTTGGGCTCCAAATTATGAAACGGTTGGTTGTCGAAAATGAGTGGACTCACGCTGTGATGCAATTTGGTAGATTGATTATTGGTCGCTTCGGTGTTGTTGCCCTCGCTTCAATGACAATTTCTCAGGGTGAATTCTGTTATCTTGTTGATAGGGACTCAACAGGACCGGGAGCGGAGTTCAATGGTGTAAATAAGCACGCGATGCGGTATAATATATAATGGTACTTTATTATGTCCAAAATCTCTCACGTCCTCTGGTGTTTGCGTACGATAGACTTAGTTGCAGAGTGTGAAACTAAAATCTTCTTACTGATGTATCGGAACTGCGTAACTGATAACTGCTTCTTAGCTGAGTATAAAAACTGCCTTACTGATGTGTCAGAACTGCGTGCCCGCGTCCGAAGTAAAACTTGCTATCTGTGTAGTGTCTGAGCTGATTCTGTAAACTGCGCGTGTCTCGCCGCGTGTAAAATTTCGAACTGAGTGCCCCAACCGAACAACCGCATCCTTATATATTAAATTCAAATCAAGTAATCGTTGGCTCAACAATTGCCACTAGGTTACACAGGCACGCTAAAGTTTCACGCCTATCTTTAAAAATACAAAAATACATTCTCATTGGCTGGTTTAAGTTCACCTGTCCTGCATGTCATTTGCTATTGTTGAAAGTTTAAAACATTTTATTGGCATTAGCTAGTTTAAAAGCTAACAGTACAACAACCGGTAGGGTTGAAAGACCTAACTGATTTGAAAGTCCTTCAGTTTGTTAAACCTCCAAAGGCAGTTCTTTGAAAAGTAGCATTACGCTTTTCGCTTTTCCTTATATGTGCGTGTCATAAAGCTTATGACATACACATATGTACAAGGTTAGGTCCATAAATTTCCGGTCTCGCCGATAAGATTTATCGCCTTCACAAATCCCTTATCTGGTGTCATATCTTATCTGTTAAGTAAATAATTGCAGCTGTAACTGTGTTCAGTTGTTCAGATATAGTTACATAAAGTAGGCTATGTGTAGAAGATTGTGACATATTCAAAATGGAGTTTCGAGCTGTTATTCACATCTTCGCAAAAGGACTTACTCTAAATGAAATTAAACAGCGATTGTACGGTGTACATGGGGAAGCATCCCCCTCATATTCTACCGTAAAAGAATGGGCCAAACGTTTTCGAATGGGTCGAGAAAGCAATGAAGACGAAGAGTGTGCAGGTCGACCCTTGCAGATCCTCACTCCTGAAAACATCGCTCTTGTGGATGGAGAAATTAAGGAAAACCGGCGGCTCAAAGTTACAGAAATAGCAGCAAGGTTGGGCCTTTCTAAAACAACAGTCCTTCGAATTATTCATGGACATTTAAACTGAATAAGGTTAGTGCAAGATGGGTGCGTAGACTTCTTTCCTCAGTTCAAAAACAGCAACGAGTCATCTGTTGTCAGGCATTTTTGGAGATCTGTCGTGGCAACGAGAGAGAAGCTCAGCAAACCATTGTTACAGGAGATGAAACTGTGGTCCTCTACTATGATCCTTTGTCCAAAAGAGAATCAATGGAGTGGCGTAAACCTGGCGAAGCACCGCCTCTAAAGGCCAAGGTCACTCAGTCTACAATGGCCATAAACTTTTGACACTGTGAAGGAATATTCTTCATTGACTTCAAGGAGAAGAACATCACAGTAAATGGGGAGTACTATGCTGGCCTACTGCACAGACTACGTGCTTCCATCAAAGAGTAAAGATGAGCAAAGCTGAGTGGTGAGGTGCGCCTTCTTCACGACAACGCGCCTGTGCATACAGTTCTTGTAGTAAAGGAAGCTGTGAAGAAATGTGGCTTCAAGGAGATCGACCATCCATTCTATAGCCCAGATCTAGCTCCCAGTGACTATTTCCTCTTCTGAAAACTCAAGAAGGACCTTCGAGGAAGGAAATTTAAGTGTGACAAAGAAGGGATGGGCGTTGTTTATGCCTATTTTGCAGACAAGACTTCTGACTATTTGGGGGGGGGGGGTGTTGAAATGTAAATTCAAAGATGTGAGAAGTGTATTGCAGTAAAGGGTAACTATATTGAAAAGTGAAATATAATTTTTGTCTTTATCATACGTAGAAAATCTTCTGACTTTTGTAACTATGGAACAGTGCCTTAAATACTTTTTTTTTATGAGCTAGCATTATCCGAGGTCTATGGAACCCCAATCCTCACGGTACATCAGCAATTACTGGTTTCTTTGTGCATATGTCATAGTGTTCATTCCGTTTGTGATTTTTTTTTAACAATATTAGATTGTAATCAGATTGTTTTAATTTGAAATTGAACTAACCACGACAGTAATTAAAATTAGGCCTTGTTTGAAATGTAGTTGGAAAATCCAAGAGGTGATATAAATATTATCACATAGGCAGGTAGTCTTAGTTTTACATAATTAAAATCAGAAATTTAGATTAAGGAGTTTTTCCATAATTGTTCTCTTTATCACACCAGTAAGTGATCAAAAACTATTTATTTTATAATATAGGCTGTTAGTTATAAATCCTTTTCTTTTTTTACCCCTGGTATTTTTCAAAGTGGATGCCAAAAAAACATCATTGCGAAATGTGATTGTACCCTGTAATGTGCAGAGATGTAGATATCGAATGTTATCTCATTGCTATAGAGTTATGCGCAACAGTATTGATGACTGAAGATCAACATATTAATATTACATTTTGGGTTGAACTTGATAACTCCTTCGCCAAAACTCGATGAACGAAATATTAAATATATAATCTGCCAAAGTAAACCTATGTCTCAGCCTATCAAGGAAGATTGAAAATAGCGATTATCATTTCACAGTCTTCCACAAAGTAGTGCATATTTTGTAAATACAGAGCGCAACTGCTATTAGTAGAATTAGAAATTCACTTCATAATAATTTAAAGAAACATATGTACACTTTCCTCAGTTTTTATCACAAGTAATATCACGAGAGGGTCTGACATTACCGATAAATTTAGCTGGAAAGCCCAGACCCTCGAGCGATATTTATTAGGACTATTTCACAAATAAAATAAGACTTTGAATATAATTCCTCTAAACTTGGCTAACAAATTGTAACAAATGTACTTAATATTTTCAAACAATCTTGCGATAGAAGAATGTCGATTGTCAGTAATGCCAATAGAGAAGAGCAAAATACGGGTTTAAGTCTATTTCATGAATAGAATAAGAATAAAAGTGATGTATATTGGAAATTCGCGCACATTATATACACTTATATAAAATGTTACGAATATCTTATTCTGTTCAGAAACCGTGAGACTGAATGGATAAAAGTCGACTATTACAATCGCTACCGTTCGATTTTCTGATACCAACCGAGGGGGAAAAAGATAACACAGTGTCTATTTTTCTTTGTATTCTGTGGTTTGGAAACCTAATGATAAGGTCAATTTGCACATTTGGTGCATCACCAAAACGCTTTGAAGAACCCTCCATTTTGTGTTATGATTGTCGAATGTTCATGCTTTTGTTGCTATCAACAGCTCCCCGCCGCCTCTAGCAAAAGTGGTCAGCGATGCATGTTCAGGAATTATATAGTGAAGGTATAGAGTTGGCTACACTGACCACAAAACAAATGCACGTCGCGTGATAAAATGTGATGTTTTTTTTTTTTTTAATAATAATTTTACTCCGTAATCTGACTGTGATTAGTCAAAATTCAAAATTTTGTTTCGTTTCATTGGTCGGTTTTATGAGTGAAATAGTTATTAGAAATTAATAAATAAATAAATAAATAAAAACAACCGTTGTGGTGTGCTAATTCCTGAGGCATGTACCATCACTTTCAAGTTCTGATACTCATAACAAAAGATTTTTTAAATGGTTTTAATGTCTGTTTTTGCTACGGGGAATCGCAGGCAGTGGACACTAATGATGCATGAAATATAATAATTATTTGGTAAAGAAGTGTTTCAGGCCTAAGTTTAGGATATACACCCGGCATTTGCCATTTTAAATTTCTGCATTATTGTGTAACATTGCCAGCAATCTACCTGGTTGAATTCAAAATGTCTTAAATCAAAGCGATGAATTCTTGAGGAGATTTGTAGATTGCCAGCACATATAACACATTTTCTATCTTCTTTGTACATGGTAAATAGCTTTTGCCTAAATGATTTAATCGTACGCTCATTGCACTGTATCAATAATTTATACAGGGGAAAATATAAAATAATTCCAGTGCTAAATCTGTAATTTATTTTTAAATTTGAGGTCTCTCCGGCGTTAAAGCACAAAATAAAGGAACTCAAAGCTGGTGTATCGTTAAGTCGTCGATGAAAAGCAGGAAGGTAGGGAGGGCCCTATTTTGGCTCACATACAAGGTCGCGGCCTCCGATAGGGACCGTATTTGGTGAGCGGGTTGCTGCGGCCAGTTCAAGTGGGCGAACCCCTGACCTCTACCGGAATCTGTTTCTTAGCTACGTTAACCCTGGCAAAGAACTTGCGCTGCATTCAGATCTGTCCAAGTTCGTCGTTTATGCAATTAACAAACTTAATAGACCAACACCTTTAATGCGGGTGTTATCTTAAAAGCCACCATCACTGGTTAGGCTATTTATGAAAAAACAGACATGTGGCTATCGCAGTGTTTTTTTTTTTTCTTTCTTTCTTCCCCCCCCCCCTTCTTTTTTCTTTTTCCGTTTTGGGGGCTGAAGGATAGAAGACATCCAGACAGCCTGATCCAAACGGAAGAAAGCGCATGATTTCTGCATTCACAGCGGACGTATTAAAGAATTCTACTGTGGAGATAAGCGTGCCAGTGTTCAGATATTTTTTGTGTTACGTACTTTAGGTCTTTGTTGGTTTATTAAATGTTTAATTTAGGTTCGTATTTTAAAAAGTGACCATAACGGGTGGCCGAGGCACTGCGCGGGAAGTCTAGGGTTCGAATCCCGTCCTCCCTGAATGAGGTTTATTTCAGATTTTCCTTAATCCTCATAAATGGCAAATGCCGGGAGGTACTCTAAACTTAGGCCTGAAACGTTTCCTTCCTTAAAAAAAAAAAAACCCTTTTCCAATATATCATTTCATCCCAATTATCATTAAGTTTTCACCGCCTGTACTGCCTCAATAGTCAAAACAGGGGTTAAACACCATTAAAAAATGTTAAATAATTGTTTGTAAATAGTACAATATTACATTGGTAAAAGGTCTCTTACAGTTATGAACCATGAAAATTAAGAAATAAATTAAGTGGAACATTATACAACGACAAAAAATTTGAAAAGTGAAAAGCAAAAATTCGAAAAACCATCGAAATTCCAATTAAAAGCTTTGACATACCCTACTCAAAATTTAGTGTGTATCTTTTTTGTAATAAAATGTTTATATACACATTATAAATAGATTTTATGTATGGGTCATAGACCGTAAATGCTTAAATATGTGATACACAATTAGATAGAGGTGTAAATATCAATACAAATAAAGCAATAATAAATAAATTAAACCTAAAATGGGAAAAGCCATATTTACAAATATATGAATGAAAAAATGTACA
Source organism: Metallyticus violacea (assembly GCA_030762175.1). Classification (NCBI taxonomy): domain Eukaryota; kingdom Metazoa; phylum Arthropoda; class Insecta; order Mantodea; family Metallyticidae; genus Metallyticus; species Metallyticus violacea. Next base: position 83,568,161 of record CM060831.1, on the reverse strand, counting down.
TATTATTTATAATTACACGTTAATGCGTGCTAACCAGAAAATAAACTGCTTCTAGCTTCGCGCCCTTTGGCTAGGTAAATGCCCATATTTAACAGTTAGCGTGGTTCACAAACAGTTCCTAGCATGCCTATCAACCTCTAATTGTCTTAAAAAAAGTTTTCAAGAAACAGCGTGTTTCAGTGCATTCAGCCGGAACATGTACCCACTCTTCATTCCCCTCCACAATTCTCCTACCAGAACTATCCGTTATTTTTTGAGCTTTCCAACTTTCAAGTCTAAGTCAGACCATTCCTGATCTTGCCTTTCTCCCTAGAACGAACATATATACCTCTTTAGTTTTATTTCATTCGATAGGCTCAAGGAAACTTTAATGTTGCATTCTGCCTCGATTTCCTGCCCGCTGATATCCTCTAGCCTTGTTCTACCTTCTTCCATACGTGTTCTTGTATCGTCTCGTTGCCATATTGAACCCAGACCGATTCCTATGAGTCCCCTTTCTACCTCTGCAGCCAAAAACGTTGAATTTTTATTTTACATTTCGCTGCATTAATCTAAGCCAGTATTTCACCGCCCCTGTTTTACTATTAACCGTATCTTCGTAGAGAATGTAACGCATCACTGAACTACATTCTTCTTTGGGTTCAGTCCTCCAGCTCTTGACTACACATAGCTGTATATCAGTCATCACAAAGGTTGCAACTAGCTAAGGAAAGTATGCATGCAGTGCATACTCTAAAACCACAAGAATATGTGACACAAATAAAAAATTTTATTACATTTCAAACACGTCATTTACAGTCATGGGTTATTAGGGAGGAGAAGATAAAACAAAAGCAAAAAAGGAATTGACTTCAAAGCCACAACCAGTCAGTCTGTACCAGCTGGAACTACAGGACCGATGGAATAGAAAGCAAAAGCTATTTTTGTATTTTCTCTTTAAGTTTATTTAACCAGTTTAGGAACGCCATTTGATTGCTTAAATAATTTCTTAAGTGAAGAAAATAATAGTTTTTGTTTTAAATTTGGATGATATGTTCTAGATTTTCACCAATACATTAGACACTATTCTTATTGTATGTTAGGTGTCGAGAGGACGAAGCTATGCTCTCAATTAGTGAACTTCTAGCGGCCAGGTCTTTCTTTATCAGAGACAACTGTAAGCATAATTTCCGAGGAGGAAGATTAGCGTCTAGAAAAATCTAGATGCTGATGATTTTGGTGTATTTACGGACGCTCTTCGGGTCTTCAGCGTCCCATTCTATTCAGGGCGTGAAACGGCCGACAAATTTTGCTCAGAGGCCTCTCTTTCAGGCTTGAGGTTCTTTATCGTGCCGCAAATGTACGACAGGGGACCCACGGCTTTACTTCCCTTCCGAAGGAAGCCATACTTAGGATTTTTACGTCCGAAAAAATCCATCGATCCTGGCCGGGTTTGAACCCGCGATCTTGGGTTTAGGGGGTAAATATGGTTACCACTACACCACCAGGACCGACAGAAAAATCTAGGATTAACCATGTAAATTAGACGAGCAATAAAAGGTAAAGAATCAAAAACCCAGCGTCAGTCCTGGTGTTCCGCCGAGGAACTGCAAAATCCGTACACAAGATCGTAACAGGTAACGAAACTTGGATATATTCGTAATAACCGGCAACTAAGCAACAACCTACTGTTTGGGTATTCCAAGATGAACCGAATCCCACAAAAGTTGTTCGTTCATGAAGCACTTCCAAGAAAATGATCATTTGTTGCTTCAGTTGTACTGGACATGTCGCAACCATTCCTTTAGAAGGTGAAAAACAGTTAATGCTGAATGTATACAACAATTTGTTTGCCAGACAAAATCAGAAAATCAACCGAAAACGTCGCACCATTCTTCATTATGACAATGCCAGCTCTCACACAGCACGTCAAACAATTGATTATTTGAAGGCGAGAAACATCGAATTAATGTCTCGTTGCCGTATTCACCTGGTTTAGGTTTATCGGCTAATGAATTCTTTTTATTTCCGAATGTCAAACAAAAAAAGTGTGGGCAGCGATTTTCATCACCTCAAGCAGCTGTTGAAGCCTTTAAAACCACTTCAGAATGGAAAAAAAGGTTTCGAGAATTTGTTTGAACGCATGCAAAAGTGTGCAAATCTTAAAGGCGAATATTTTGAAAAGTAATAAAACGGTTTGTTTCTTTACTAGTTTTTGTAAAAAACCTACAGGGTAGCCTCGTATAGAAAGGGACGTGTCGAAACAAAACCGTCATCATATTAGTGGCAAGTGCTTTGCGCATTGCTACAGTAACCCAGGTAGTTCTAATATCTTTCATGCATGGTATTTCGCTTGAACAGTCGTATTGCAAGCTGTTGCTTCTGATGAAAGAAACCGCTAACCGGAGATGTTCAAGATGCTACAAAGTGGAAAACCTTTAGCGAGATAACGTGGCGGAAAAGAACACATGACTGGCTGCAAGAGCTTGTCTTGTCAGAAGTGCGGAGGGGATCGATCTACTCCGGAAATGTCGATTAACTGAAAAACTTCACTCTTTGTGGGAACATAAGGAAGTAGCTAGGAGTCACAGAACCGGGTACCGGGAAACAGACCGAAACTTCAAATTATTTCAAATCGCCTTATTTCGCAAGATTTTACACAGCGAGGGTCGTCTGATTGGCCTCATTTACAGGTGACCATGCCATTAGCAATATAATGGTTTACGTTGGTTTATCTGTCTTTAACCCTCCAGTGGTTGCGTGGATGACAGTAGTTATCACTGTTATGCTGAGGGTGCCCAAAAATGTATACACACTTTCACAGTAGATATCTATTTAATTTATTTCAAAGTTGGATCGAAAAACAACAGTAGTGTGTAGTATCATGTTCTGTAAACAGCTGTAACTCGCATACATTATGATAGCTAAATCAACAATGAACAAATGAAGCCAAGATTATCGTATGATGTTCTGTAAACAGACGTGACTCACATACATTATGATAGCGTTCTGCGTGGCATGTAAATCAATAATGAACAAATGAAGCTAAGATTATCGTATGATGTTCTGTAAACAGATGTGACTCACATTACGTTAGGCTAGCGTTGCTACAACAAAATGAAGACAAGATTATCGTTTGAACAGCGGAAAGCAATTTTGAAGTGGTATTGGAAAACCGAGTATGTTGTTGAAGTTCAAAGACAATGGAGACATGTGTACAGAACAGAACCGTCAACGCAAGTAACAATTGCACGTATTCGAGACAAATTTGAGACTCGTGGTACCGTATGCGATGTTCACAAGGGCAGATCTGGGAGACCTCGCACAGCAACAAGCCCCGCGCACTGGATAGGACGAAGAGGTCCGAGTGTCATTCACAAAGTGAACAATTTATTATCTTATTTAAATATCTCAGAATATTTATTTTCTGTATCTACTCAATGAACAAGTAATAAAAAACTGTTATTTTCTACAATACCGATTTCTGAAAAACTGTAGTCCGATGAAACAAAACCAAGACTGGTTTGAGAGATTCCATGTGGTAAAATATAAAAAAATATGAAGTTTTCATTTAAGCAAAAATTGTATAGACCAATGTAATATAAAAAAAGGCATGAGATTGTGTGCTTTTGGTTTTATTTAATCTTAAGAATGCTTCGGCATTAAAGAGAATTGAAAAAAATAAAATGAAAAATAATGAACATGCAAGAACGAAAATTTGTTTTATGTTAAGAGATTTCCAGCACAATGTTCAAGACAGACAACAGAGAAGCATATTGTGATTTTCTTTGTGATTAGAGGCATCTAATTTACCTGTAATGAGACTTCGCAATGCTTATATAGGTAGATAATTTCTGCCCCAACAGTTGAAATCCGCACATTGCATCACGCCACAGTAACTGCCTTATTTTAAACTGCAGCACATGTTTAACGCCCGTTTTTACTACTGAGGTACCACAGGTGATGGACACTGATGATACATGAGATGAAATGATATTTTTAAGGAAGGAAACGTTCCAGGCCTAAGTTTAGGATACCTCCCGGGCAGTTGCCAGTTATGAGGACTGAGGAAAATCTGGAAAAACTTCAGTCAGGGAGGGCGGTCCTGGTCGGATTCGAACCCCAGACCTCCCGCTCACGAGTCCGCGATATCGAGAAGTAAAGCAGCTTACAAGGCTGATTATAATATACCATAACATTCTATATATTCTAAAAGTCTGTTAGTTTATTTACATCTTATATAATTTGTTAAAAAACGAGATTAAGCAATCGGTAGAACCCAGAGCTCATATTGGAATGTTCCAAATTCAGCTCAGGGTTAAAGAACACGTTTACTGAGTCGGCATATGTTTAAGACCACTAACCATCTCCTAATGGCCGGATATGGAACTGCTGGCGAACAAAGCAGCGTCTTGGCCGGTTTCGCTAACTGCTCTCTCGCGCACTCGTTTTTCCCATGTGTTAACCAGATGTTTCTGGTGCGATTTGATAATGCACTCACGAGTTCTCTGTGCCTAGTGTTGGCGCTACACCTCACCACGCTTTCGTGTTCTCCTTTTAGTTAACTGTGTAGCTATATTTGCATATAAACGCATGAAAAGCAGAAATTAATTAAAGAACGTGTATACCAAAAATATATTTGTGTGTGTCAATTACACTTTAATATCTATAGTCTGTATCTCTGGGCTTTGAGGAACTTAAAGCTTTTATTTTGCCACTATAAATTGAAAGTTTTGGTTTTTCCGACAATCTGTTTTTACTTCTTTCTGCCATATACATGAACTATATAGGTAGAAACTTTGATTTTTATTAATTCTTTCATAAGTTCATTTTCACATGTGTGTGTATATTACGTAAAGGCTATAATGCTCACTACAAAGCCACAAACTTTTAATAGTAATAGCTATTTAGCTATGTTAATTTAAGAAATCAATTTACCTACGTTATTGCATAAGATAAAGACTGTAATATTTGATTTTAAATTCAGAACATTCATTGATATGTTATTAATTATAAAAATTTAATAAGCTCTTTTGTACATGTTTTTATGTTAGGTTAAGGCTTTAATTCTCAATTCAAATAACAAATATTCGTTGGTAACACGTTTTAAATCGTATAAATCTAGTAAACTCATTTGTATAGATTTCATGTATCAGATAAGGCTATTACAATGTATGTCTTAATGTTTGTTTGTTGGTCTTTATGACAATACTCAATAATATAAATGTAACGGTTCAAAGGAACACATACATAGCCAAGAATATGAAAATATTAAACTACAGATAAGAAAATTGTAATATTAAGTGAATCAACCAATGGCAAGCGTAACAACATTAACAATGTGTACCAAGAATGAAACACGAGACAGACAGCTTTGTTGCGACTAAATAGAAATTAACGAATTTCATCCGCTTAGTGTACGTATGTTGAAAATATAATACATTGTAATGTATAGTGTTATTACAATAATATTGTTATAAATGACGGTTTATATCTTAAAATTTGTTAGTTATGAGTTGGATTCCGTTTAGAGAATTAACATTACATAAAAATAAGTGGCTATTAGCATTTCATGGAAGAAATCACAAAATTATTATTTGAGGTGAATGATAGGAGTTACGAGTGTGAATTAATATTCATATAGGAAAACAGTATACAAGTTACAACAGAACAAAAAGCACAGTTTTCGGGAGAGAAATATAAATTATATCACGTCTGTCTCGTATTCAGTCTGCATATTCTCAGAGCATATCGTAATCAGAAAAGTGTAGTAACAAAACATTAATAAACTCCGTAGATTTCTATCTTGTGATTTTGTTATACTTAAAGACATACTCCTTTCACCCCAGAAGTATCAATCTGAACAATGCAGCTATAATAACAAATCCTGAACTACCGAGGAGATTGTGGTGATAGTTACGTCGTCTACGTTTGACTGTTTGGGTGCATCACCCCAAAGTGTGGTTTTTAACTCCTACACATACACAACTTTCTTAAAAACAGTAGCTTCTAGCTTAACAACAATCTCTTTAAACGGTCGAACAATAACACAGTGACCTCACCTCTACAAAGAAAACGGTGGCGTCGTTCTCATTAAACCAACACAAATTTGACGCCCAGCATGTCGGCAGTAGTGAACGTCGACGCCACCTACAGGCGTCGTAATTAAGCGAAGACATTCTTTAAGATTTGTTAAAGAACAAATAAGACCAGCCGAGTCAAGTTTGAGAGTAGCCAGTCAGGGAGCTGGGTTCAAACTTGCATTTTTAAAAGCGACGGTTTTATAAAGTTAGAGACACATGAGCGTCCCAGCTTAATGGTTCAAATTTTGCATATATATAGGTCAATAATCACTTCACTTCAAGCTTGATTTCGACAGCAGCAGGACCTGTTAAATGCATATTAACGTTTTAGTCAGTTTATTCATTTGGTTCAGTGCAATAAGTATCGCAAATTTATCAATGTAATCTACACATATTCTTCGCTTACATGGTACACGAAACTGCACTCAGTGATTTGAAAGAATTTATTATGAACGCAGTCTTCTTTTCGACGCGTGTTCATTTAACTCAGTACCCCTTTTCTCGTCCCACTGACCTAGCGCCAATAAAGCATTTATTACTAACTGTGACGGAAGTAGTAAATGAACTTCAGCAGCCGAGGCATCACTACGACGAGGACTTACGCACCAGGAGGCGATATCAGCACTGCGGGGACGTTAATATTCCTGGCCCAACTGACAACGGCCCGCATCTGAATCACCGTAAGTGTGAGACAAATCAAACGACGTCACATACCCAATACTCTCTCCCACCTTGACGTCTTCGCCCCCACTGGATCAACGAATCCGTCACAACACTAATGACCCGTGAGATGAAATGACATATTAGAAATTATTTTTTAAGGAAAGGAGCGTTCCAGGCCTAAGTTTGGGGTACTCGAACCTTATCATTTATGAGGACTGAGGCAAATCTGGGAAAACTTCAGTCAGGGAGGACGGTTCTGGTGGGAATCGAACAGCAGATCTCCCGGTCATGAGTATGCATCTTAACGATCTCGTGCCGGTTTCTAATGTTGTATATTTGATTATTATGTAATGAATGCATTTCCGCTGTGCATTAAAATAGAGACAAAGTAAGTTATAATTGCTTATGCCCGGTTGTCGATTAGACACGAAGGCAAAAAATATTTATTCTATATTATATTTATTTATTTATTATATTTATTCTTCATTTTTATAACAGCTAATTAGAATTAAAACGATTTATGTTTTTCTAAAATAGCTTTGCTTTTGAAAGCTAATAATAATAATAATAATAATAATAATAATAATAATAATAATAATAACAATAATGTCTTGCAAACATATTTCAGTCCATTTCAATCTTCAAATACATTTTAAGGTTAACAGAAGATGTTATAACGGTTCATACTATAGAAGCGCTATCCGATTTGGCATCTAACGATAGTACAAAGCTTTAATATCAACGTGAAATTTATATTAACTCAAACACAACGGTTTATGCTTTAAGTAAAATTTGTACTCCTTTTATATCTTCTTATATTTATTTATCTCTTCTCTTATAAATGTTTTTGTTATTATTTTTGTTATTATACATTTTAGAGATCCATTTGAGCCTGTATAATACCTACCCTTTAGCATCGCTTTAGGATACAAAAATAACAAATAAATACATTTCGATAGCTAAGTTTAAAGGCATAATGTTGTATTAAAATTGAATGCATATCGTTTTCTGTAATACTAAGTTCAATTTTTTTTTCTTTTTGCAGGTGAGTAAACATGGACACGGAAAATGGGAACACTTCGCAGTTTAGTATGACTATTTATAATGGGGTAAGTGCGTTTAATGAAAGATTTTTGGAATTGCCTTAAACTAGGAATCTAAGACAAAGGAAACATAATATTTAATATATTTAATTCTGTGCAATTTATAATAATACAGATTTACTTGAATCGCATTCGAGAGAATTCAATAACATTGAACTAGCATAAAGTACTGGAAACCTGTATTAGGTCAGTTGTATTCAAATACAGTTATTAAGAATGTTGTAAAAGGAAGGGCTCGGAAACTGCTGCTAATGAATAAGGTCAAATTGAGTAGGACAATGGGCTTACAAGGAACCACTGTCAACTGAGTATACGTCTCTACAAAATTAGCAAAAAAGTTTTCAATTTGAAGGAAATGCAAGGAAACAGATGAACCGTGTATCATCTGTCTGGGCTGTCCAAAGGTGGCTCACCGATCCTTCTGATAAGCAACTGTCTAATCTAAACAATAGTACACCAATAAAATTTCTGTACCTTCCTCTAAAATTACTGTTACATAATTAATGGCATAATAACCATTTCTGCCGTATACTTCTACAATAGCGGTACTGTAGTATAACAGTATTCACAGTTTTGCGTTTCTTCAGTATAAATAGCTTCTGCATATAGCTATACTACAGTATAGCTCCATTCACAATAAAAATTAAACGTAACGTAAACTTAAACGTAAAAGCTAGATGCTATGTATTGTAATGGAACCATTCACAGTGAATCACATAAACGTAAAAATAAACGTACAATTAAACGTTTACTTAGAAGCTTGCAAGGTCCAAGGTTTTGTGTCTATGTCCAACTTAAACTTAAGAAATCAGCCAACCAGAACACGGCTGCTCTGTTTGTAGAGCTCTATGGTAGAATTTATCCTTACACGGAGCACGGAAATCAAATGCAACTCTTGCTGCTGCAAGTCCCGAGCGACGGTGGAGAGAGCCGAAGGTAGTGACTTCCACAGACACCTACATAATAAAACTTTCAAGCGAATAATCCACGTACAGAATGCTCTATAAATTGATGTTCATGTATGTTTTTCTGCTGCAATCAAAGGAGATTTGCCACCGTTACCATATTTTACCCCCTTAACCATCCCCTATTAATTTATATTTAAAAGTTACAGAGGACAACGCATAGGTTACATTATGTATAACAAATGAAGGGTATTTAAATGTATGGATGTATCCTTCATAAGTTTAACACAAAATAATACATGCAACATTTACACTGCGGCCACGCACAGAAGTTCGGTTTTCTCCGCTGTCGCTCGGGACTTGCAGCAGCTAGCAGCAAGAGTTGCACTTAATTTCCGTGCTTCGTGTAAGGGCAAGTTATGATATAGAGAGCTGAAGATCAGCGACTCTGTAGACAGAATGGCGTCAATGTACAAAAGATGAATTGCATTGCTCATATTACTGCAAGCAAATTAATTACTACACTTTGCATATGCATAAACTGCCAGAAGCTGCCATTTTCAATCAGCTATTAGTTGATCTTCGCTTGTTCTTATTTTTGACTGACTAATATGCACGTTTGCGTCTTTCATTGTGAATGCCTACATACTACTAAGTTAACGTCTTACGTCTTATTTTATTAGTTTACGCTTAATTTTCATTGTGAATGGGGGGAGGGTCATAACAGTTTCACTCAACGAACCCTTGCGATGGTTGTTCAAACAAACAACTGTTGCTATAAGGTTCGGATTACTGTGCCACTCCTCATTAGAATTGAGCGTAAAAGACACGGAGATCTTTTCCTTCAAAATAGGAAGGAAGATATTTTCATCGTTGGTTTATGAAATCCTCAGAGACTAGAGGAAGAGAAAGCGCTAAGCTCAGTAATGATCACGGTGCGCAAAGTAATTGTTTTCCGGATTAAAATGGTAACTGATAACAATAAGCACTTAGCACGAAGGGGATGGCAGTAACGCATTGTCAGGAAAGTCTGTTATTTCGCGAATGTGTGTTGGAGGTCTTGGCTCATGACATCATCCATAAGCTTTTGCTGACTGTGCAACAAACATTTCAGCACGTTAACTTAAGAGTGCTCTGTAATTGTAAAGATAGAGTGTAGTGAAGAATGCACTTGCCCTTCAAGATAACGTTTTATAAAGATAGTTGAGCATCAGGACATTCTTAGAATGCTGGCGCGCAATTGGTTTCATCTGTTGCCAAAATCTCCATGTAAAAGAATGTTTGTTTGATCGAGATCACGGGCTGACGCCACATGCAAATGCTTATTTGGTTTTCAAGGAGCTGGGCTGGTTAGCAATTAGTCAACTGCAAGGCTGTAATGTTGACACTTAAAGAACCCGCAACAGCAACAAGTTCTCGTCTCAAGGTTACAGAGCTCGTGCTAATGTTCGGGGCGGGGCTTCCGTGCAATCATAACAAACCCGCGCCTTACACCACGCTGTCCAGTTGATTTGAGACGTTTCTCTGCCCATTTACAGTTCTCTGGAACACGCCAACTTTGCATTTCCACTTAGAGGAAGTGTTAGCAATGAAGAAAACGAGTCTTTGGCCAAATTTGGGCTACAAGTAAACTCTTTCCCTCTAAATCGTGTGTAGAATAATAGTATCGCAAATATGAGCTCTCATCATCTATTTATATATTAAGAAAGCATATATAGGCTGAGATTTATGTTATACGCACATACGAATCTGCCTGATATTCATTATTTGGACCCAGGACGATAAACTCAAGCTTTGGAATACACATCAAACATGTTTCCTCTTTGTTTATAAAAATTATTTTTGTAAGCGTGGCCTTGTAGGGACGTTGAATTGAAAGTAGTGCCTTAGAATTTATTACGTCTACAAACATTAAAGTATTAAAATGAATTAAGATAAATATTATTTGAAACTTGTTTTAAGACAATTTACTACGTTGTCACATCCAGAATGCGAAATCATTAAAAAAATGGGGGGGAATGCGAACGAGAACAGGATAATTTTACTGAATTGGTAACAGGGCAGTTAATAATTTCAGACTTGATTGTTGACTACAGATGTAACGTGAATGCGTGCAGAGTTGCCACATTACTGAAGATCTGATCGTCATTCCACAGAGTGTGCCCAAAAAATGTATACACACTTCAAGCAAAGAAAAAACTGTGTCAGCATAACAAAACTGAATTCACACAAACAGAAAATGATGAGCACTAATCATCTTAGACTTTTGCAGTTACAACAGTTGCTCAAAATGCCCACCATCGACGTCGATACACTTCTGAGTACGTTGAACTACTGATTGAGCAACGTTTGCGAAAGTGTCCTCAGCGATTGCAGTACATGCCGTTTCAATTTCTTCCCGAAGTGCTGTCAGTGTAGCTGGTTTTCTACGGTATACAACATCCTTAAGAGTTCCCCATAGGTAGAAGTCCAACGGAGTTAGATCCGGAGAACCCGGTGGAAAATCAATCGGATCTCTTCGTCCTATCAAGTACCCTGGAAGATTGTCATCAAAGTACGCAAATACATCTCGGTGGTAATGTGGTGGTGTACCATCCTGTTGGAAGTAAAATTCCTCATTTTCATAGAGTGTATGAATGGCGGGTAAGACGAATGTGCGTATCATGTTCAGGTAAACTGGGCCAGCTACTGTTTCTTCGATAAAGGATGGTCCAATTGACTTTGAACTACAACAGCATTCTCGGTTTTCCAATACCACTTCAAAATTGCTTTCCGCTGGTCAAACGATAATCTTGGCTCCATTTTGTTGTAGCAACGCTAACATAAAGTAATATGAGTCACATCTATTTACAGAACATCATAGGATAATCTTGCCTTGACTTATTCATCGTAGTTGTGTCATTAATTTTGATACATCCTATGTGACTCATATATCAATAATGTTACTATTTGTTGGAGTATTATTTAAACTATTAGCATAAACCATAAATTGCACAAATATTGGTTTGCAGAGAAGGAAAAAATATATTTGTTTATCTTCTCAAACATGAAGCTGTAACGAAGCAAGTAGGTATTTGAACTTAATTGCTATAAATAATAAATAAAACCATTATACATATTAAAAACAAACCCAAAACATATTAAATATCATAATAGGATATTAAACGCAATTTTTTTCTCCTCGTTTTCGTTATTTTTATATTTTTTACAATTTTCTGCACAAAAATTCCCACAAGATAGATAAATCCCATGAGTTGGCAACACTGCGTAGCTGCCTATGAAAGTCACGAATTTTATGAATGACTTGTACATTGTGTTATTGCCCAAGTATTAATTGAAACAGTTTTAAAGGAAAATCATACTAAAGCAATTGTATACAGATTGACGAAAGCAAGTGTGAGAAATATATATATTTATATTGTTGCATGTTTCATGCGTTCTAGTCTGTTCTTTCGCCTTTAACCCTGCAACCCGCGCTACAGGATGCTATTGATTTCCCGCCCTCCTCCCTTTCCTTTCCTGGTCCAGAACTGTCTGTCCGTCTATTCGGCTGCATTTCCTTCCCTCTAATTGTCTGTCCAAAGATCTAGAAACGTAAACAGTGTAAACATTGATGTTTGCAATAATAATTAATTTACCTTTAAGAAATATTTAACCTTGCAAAAAAAAAAAAATCAGCCTGAAGAACAGAGAAAAATTCCAAATATGTTTCCCTTGAAATTAACCGGACAGCATTTAAGTCCACAACCATAAAATGCTGTGGAATATGTTGTATTCTGTTGTATTTCAAAACTGGAGTGGGGATATTGCTTCTAAAAATGATCAACAGATATAATGGAGGCGTTTTCATGAAGATGAACTGCAATATCTTGAATTTGAGATGCAGAGCATTAAACGTTTTAAATTGTCTTAGGACGTTTTTAATCGACGTACATAAACTTTTAATGTAAGTAAATTTATTACAGTAATTTCAGAATATTTCACTTGATATTTTTAAATGTGCATTTGCTCACAATGTGCTCACAAACTTTACGTAACAAATGATTGTATAAACAAACGCTCTTTTTCCACAGTTAATAGGCTTAAGGTGTGTTTCTATAGGTCACTTTATAAATAAATAAATCACATATACATCTAAATAAAAGTATTACAAACAGTTTTGCATCAACAACACAACATCTTCAAAAATGTTTTTAGAGAAAGCCTTGTTCCAGGATAATAAGGGGCTCTCAAGAGGACGAAGTGTTATTGATGATCTGGAAGTGTAAAAACGTCTTACCATATATTAAACTATTATCCCAGGTAAAGCCTCAACCAGGGAAGATAATATGGATAACGTTCTTCAATTACTAATATATTATTCAAGAAAACTTTACGCTATGTTTAAAAAAAAAACATTAAATGTGTTTTAAAATGCGATTCATAGTATTTTTAAATTTCTGCATCGTGCTTTGTTAGGTGTGAGAAACACGCGCTGTTTGCATATTACCGTGCGGTTAGTAATGCTTTCCTCCGCGGCATGGGGGTTTTCCTATGAGCGCACAGTGGAGGGGGTAGTAAGCCTGCTTGCTTACTTGTTGATCTTACTGGCTGCAATTGTTCACGGATATGTTTCGTTGGTTAATACGCCAGTATACATAAATTATATTGTTCTTCGTGTGTTTACAACGGCACAGCGTGTCTTTATGTACGATGCATGTGTGTGTGTGTGTGAGAGAGAGAGAGAGAGGAGAGAGAGAAGCAGCGTAGGCACTGGTAATCGTTTAGAAAAGTCCTATAGAAAATCTCTTCGTCGTGTTACATAACAATAGGAATTTCGTAAGGGTCTCTGCAAAAGTCTACGAAATTATTACACTTCGAGGCGTATGAAATAATTATAGCACAAGCTCTTCATGTTACTCAAAACAATCGTTACTGGAGTACTGATATACCTGACTCTCCATGATGAAAACATCAGTGTATGGTGTTCCATCACCGGTGAGTTTTTTTTTTTTTTAATTTTTTTTTTAAACTTATTTTTGAGCATACAGTCGATTTTGTTACTAATGTGAATACCGTACTAACCCCTGCATTTTTCCAACAGGACTGTGCCACTGTTCACATGCTAATAATTTCATAAGAATAATTCACAATGTGTTTCCACACGACCGAGCTATTAGTAGGGATTTGTGGCCCCCTTGGTCCCCCGATTTAACAGCCTGCGATTATTATCTCTGTGATAAGTTAGATATGCAAGAGAATCCCCCTCACCAACAAAAACTCAAAGACAATTGTCCGGATTTCTCAAAATGAACTACAGCGAGTGATGAATAATTTCTTATAGAAATTCCAAAAATGTGTAGAGAATGAAGGCGGGCTGTTTCAACGCCTCATTGGATAAGTAATGAGCCTCTTAAATTAGTTTGTGTATTCTTGTATGATTAGCTTGTTTTATTGTTTTGCCCTCCCGCTAATCACCGAGAATCAGGTGGGTGACAAGCGGCTGAAAACATTCCGGGGGAAAATAAAGCTGATCACACTGTAAAATTAGAAATAGGGAGAACATCTGTTAATTTTTAGATCGATAAGTTTAATTAAATATAATTATTTCGGGAGAATGGGTACATAACGCCAAGGCAGATAACAAGAATCAAAATTAACTTTCACATCTGCAGAATTTAAGTGCCCATGGTTTTATATAAGCAACTTACCGTGTTAATGAAGTAAGCGAAGTAATTCATGTACAAACTTAAATAACTATCCAGATAAACTGCATACCTTTCTCAGCAGAAAGTGGGCACTTTTTGATATTGCTCAGGCGATCTATTAGATAATTGTATTTATTTGGTTATCCTTGTGGTCCTATATCTATTACTTACGTCCGCAAAAACTGTGGACTTGCTGCATTCGATTTATGACTGAAGGGGACACCAACACCGAACGTGTTTTTAGAATTGAAGCTCAAGGAATTGAAGAGCACGAAACAACTTCACATGGAGTAAAATTTGTTTCCAATAATACGGTACCCTCTTTAAATCTATTTGTCTACTTAGACCAAGACAACACTTGTAGGTGTCTTTTCTTTTGTTATAAAATTGAAACGAATTGTTCATAATTCAAATAAATTCCTTTAATTAAACCGTAGAGCCAGAGAGTTGCCTATGAACGGATTCATTGCAGATGTTAAAAGTATCACGCAAATGCAGAAAACGTGTAAATAATGATAGGTAGAAGGCTGCAGAAAAATAATATTCTTTGGCGCGTTGCTGAATAATCAGTGGGCGTTGACCTTTGATAAATCCACCGTGGGAGTTATTTGCAACAACCAGGAATCGATAACAGAAGTGCAGTACTTGACTAACTCAAGAGTGACTTGGTTGGTGGCGTTACTACAGCAATCTATCGGCATAACCAGCAGCTATAACAGAGCCTTTTTGCAAACCTATCAAAATAAAAGTCCGTCACACAGGAGCTGCGTAAACTAAGCGAATACCATACCGAGTTGAATAACTTTTGAATAAAAATGAATATAAAATCCAAATCGGGCCTTATTAATTAATGAAGTAAAATAAGCCATGGCATTACTGCGTGATATTAGAAGAATAAAATTAGAATTCTTGCTACCTATAAGTATTACCAAAGAGAAACTCATTTTTAGAGTTATTATTGTTATTACAATTGAAATTAAACCACAATAATTAATGGTATACTATTAATTAAATGAAACATATGACCACTAATAGACAAAGTCAATCTGTAGGGGTGTTTTTAAACATTTTTAAATGTAGCCATGTTTATGAACAGCCCTTGATATCATCTTTACATTCACTAAAATAGAGAGAAATATCAGAAAGTTTCGATTTACATTCCGTATTTAAGATGATGGTCATATGTTTCAATAAAACAAAAACATGTTACTATTTAAAAACAATTAGTGTGCAAAGCAAATAAAACAATCGAAAGTTACATCGATTTTCAGTGGCTTTGAAATTTAATTTAAATGTTATTGTAGTAAAAACATGTAACGTAAACGTTTTCTGAAGATTATTACAGAGCGCTCTTACATACAAACATAATTCTCAAGCACATGTTAGATTAATATTTCACATTTGCTGTCTTCACGACGGTGCTTTTATTAAACATAAAACATATGCAAGCTATAAATACTGTTTATATGATGAATTAATTTATCCTTTTATTTTAAAATAATTAGAGAAAATTAAACGCAAGAGCGCTTTTTCAATTTCAGTTTTCAAGTATACCTTTACTCCTAATGGTCACCTTTTTTCTAGTTTTCTTGTTTGATTTAAATGGTATATGGCAAATTTTGTTGTGAAAAAAAATTATCGGTGTCATTAAAGCGATTTTTAAAATTTTGGATTCAGGTAAACCCTCGTTTCTAATGTCCGATTTTTCTACTTTTTTTATTATTTTTATTATTTTATTTACATGGTATATACGCAGTTTAGTTGCGAAAAACAGATGGTGCTCTAAGAGCAATTTTTAAATTTTGGGTTACAGGTAAACACACGCTCATAATTGGAAAGGCAGAATTTAAACAAACTTTTACTGATGACAGCTATAAAGCAAACTACGTTTTCAATCTCAGTGAATCGTGACAAATTTGAAAGCGAATGACATTCACATTTATCACTGTTGAAGAATGATCGAGCTAGCGGCTTATTTTAGGAGGAAAACCTTTCAGGGATCGCAAATTAAAACGCGTGTGCTCAACCATTCACAAAATAGCAAAGCATTATCAATGTGATAAAAACGAAAATTTGTGTTTATGGAGAATTAATGACAAAGATCACGTGACAAAGTTTCAACTATTACTATTTTAAAAATTAAATGACAAAAGACATACTCTGATAAAGCAAGCGCTTTCAATCAATTACCGTGCTGAATGAAAGCATCAAACTTTTATTTTTATGCCCAAAGACTACATCCATCCTTTAGCCTAGGAGGTTGCAAGTTTTTACAAAATCTAGGGGGGGGGGAAATTTGGGAACAAAATGTTCTGTTACCTTTCAATAACAGCCTTTAAGATAAATGCATTTTGCATGCGTTCAAACCAATTTTCGAATTTTTTTTTTCAACTATGAAGTTGGTATCTCGAAAACATGGTGTTCAAAGACTTCAACAACTTCTTGAGTTGATCAAAATCACTGTCCGTGCATTTTTTGTTTGACATTCTGGAACAAAAAGAAGTCGTTAGGTGATAAATCAGGTGAATAAGGGAAATAAGACATTCACGGCGTTTTCTTCTTCAAATACTCAATTGTTTGACGTGCTGTGTGAGAGCTGGCATTGTCATGATGAAGAATTATGCGATGTTTTCGGTTGTTTTTGCTGATTCCGTCGATGACTTCTCGCAAACAAATTGTTGTATACATTCAACATTAACTGTTCTTCGATCCCCTAAAGGAATGGTTGCGACATGTTCAGTACAACCGAAGAAACAAACGATCATTTTCTCACAAGTGTTTCATGAACGAACAACTTTTGTGGGATTCGGTTCATCTTGGAACACCCAAACAGTGGACTGTCCTTAGTTTCCGGTTCATACGAATATATCCAGGTTTTGTAATCTGTTACGATGTTGTGTATGGATTTTGCAGTTCCTCGATGAAATTTTTGAACATTTCATTACACCATTTTATAAGAGTGTTTTATTAAGCTTCGGTCAAATTATCGGGAACAGATCTTTTTCACAGCTAAACGTTCATGCAAAATCAAATATACTGCAGTCTTCGATATGCTTAAGAATGCCTCTATCGCACTGTAAGTCACACGTCTATCTTATTCAAATGTTGCACCCAGCATCGATGTTTTTGGAATGACAACCGATTTTGGATGACCTTCACGAAAATCATCACTGACGGACGCACGACCACGACGAAATTCTGAAAATCAAGTCTTTTCTGATGGGCTTTATTACCAAAAGTTAAACGAAGCGACTCTATGAATTGCTGTTGAGTTTAGCCGTAAAAAAATCATCTAATAAAAACCTTCACGTGAAATTTCCATTTTTTCGAAAAATTTCATTGTTTAAAGGCACACTATAAACAAACTACGCGATCAGTTTCTAAGCTGCAACTGTTTTCGTAATAACAAATGTCCATTGCTCCGAAAATAATAATGACGTATCTAAATACCGCCACGTAGTGGTCGTTTGTAAACATTTAAAAGGTAACCTTCCTATGAATCAGAAAGAATAATCTATTTATGGTTAATTATTATACTGCATCGAACATGCTCAAGCATTTCCAGGGTCATTTTAAAATTACCTGGCGATTGATTTATTGATTGATTGAATGAATGAAATCACGTTAAAATCTACGAACCGCGTTTGAAATACACTATAACCTGGACCGATAAAATTGCGTTAATTCGGAACGCAATAGGAGAAATGATGATGCATTGGTTTCTCTAGAGTTGATGACAGAAATGTATGTTAACTTCTGAGCAGATGGTGTTGTTTTTTTTTTTTTTTTTTTTTTTTTTTTTTTTTTTTTTTTTTTTTTTTTTCCCGGCTCTACAGCCCGGCTTAAGCCTTGCCCTGCCGCGGCAATCTCTGCATTCTCTACCTCCGTCTTCATTGATAGAGGGCAGTATTGCAGGAGGCATGTAATCAGCATGCCAAATACCCTTATCCTGGAGATCTAAGAACGCCATCTCTCTATCAGGCAGTTTCCCAGTAGTCTTCACGAGCCTGGGTTCCAAACCCCCTAATTTAGAACAATTCTTAAGTAGATACCGGGAGTCGAACCCCGGCCTTCCTGCCAACAGTCAGCAACGCTAACTACTAGACCAAACAAGTACTCTCAGTGATGATTTAACTGCGTTTAGCTTACACCTGGTGACAATTAAGAATAATTAAAATGTAGTGATTATTTACAGCAAAAACCTTAAAAAAAACAGTAGACTTAATTAATTTCATATTAACCTGGAATTAAAAACACCAACCTAATTAGAATAAAAGACGAATTAATTTTACATATTTACATACCATTTAACTTAATTAAATACATTTTACACGTCAGTTTAGTTAGACACAAATCAACCTAATTAAATACATGTCAACTTAATTTTACACATACAGAAGGTTACAAAAAATGTATACAAACTTCAAGCAATGAAAAAAAAACTGTGTTAATATAACAAAACTGAATTCACACAAACAGAAAATGATGAGCACTAATCATCTTACACTTTTACAGTTGCAACAGTTGCTCAAAATGCCCATCATCGACGTCGATACACTTCTGAGTACGTTGAACTACTGAGTGAGCAACGTTTGCGAAAGTGTCCTCAGCGATTGCAGTACATGCCGTTTCAATTTCTTCCCGAAGTGTTGCCAGTGTAGCTGGTTTTCTACGGTATATAACATCCTTGAGAGTTCCCCATAGGTAGAAGTCCAACGGAATTATATCCGGAGAACGCGGTGGAAACTTAATCGTACTATTCAGTGCCTTGGAAGGTTGTCATCACGGTACGCAGGTACATCTCAGCGGTAATGTGGTGGTGCACCATCCTGATGGAAGCAAAATTCCTCATTTCCATATAATACTTCATACATTAGAGTGTATGAATGCGGGTAAAACGGATGTGCGTATTATGTTCAGGTACACTGGACCAGTTACTTACTGTTCCTTCAAAAAAGAATGGTCCAATTATATCCCTAGATGACAACCCACACGCGTTGTTCAAAGGATAATCTTGGCTCCATTTTGTTGTAGCAACGCTAGCATAACGTAATGTGAGTCACATCTGTTTACAGAACATCATACTACACATTACTGTTGTTTTTCGGTTCAACTTTGAAATATGTTAAATAGATATCTGCTGTGAAAGTATGTATACTTTTTTTTGAACACACTCTCGGTATTATAAACAAGTTAAGCGAAGTTACTCAGTTACATAAAATAAAAAGTTGAACAATATGTCAAATAGACCGGGAAATACTTAAATTTGAATAGTGTTTACATTCATATCTACTTTATCAATGAAATATTTCTGCACATACAGTTGTAGGTTACTTTTAAGTTTTTTCAGAGGAAGACTACCCTCAAAGACAACAGCAAGTAATTCATTCGAGTCCATTATTTTATTTACGAAAGATAATTTACCTACATCCGTTCTCTGTAGTCTACACTTTCTTTAAAAATATGCACCATACCATGTTGGCTTTTCTAACCTTACTCGTTGCTGATTTTGGACTAAGGAAAGAAGTCTAGGCACTAACATTGTTCATGAATAATCCGAAGGACTGTTGTTTTAGAAAGACCCAACCTTGCTGCTATTTCTGTAACTTTGAGCCGCCGGTCTTCCATAATTTCTCCTTCCAGAAGAGCGAGCGATGTTTCCAGGAGTGAGCACTTCCAAGGGCCGACCTGCACGCTCTTCGTCTTCAATGCTTTCTCGACCCATTCGAAAAAGTTTGGCCCGTTCTTTTACGATAGAACATGAGTGGCATGCTTCCCCACATACACCGTCCAATCGCCGTTTAATTTCATTTGGAGTAAGTCCTTCTTTTGTGAAGAACTTAATAACAGCTCGATACTCCATTTTAAACGTGTCACAATCTTCTATACATAGCCTTTTTTATACAACTATATCTGAATAACAGAACGCGGTTACAGCTGCAATTATTTACTTAATAAATAAGATAAGACACACGTAAGGCTTTTGTGAAGGCGATAATTCTTGTCGGCGATGCCGGTAACTTATGGACCTACCCTAATGTTATCCAATTTTAGCATATAGGTTACGAGTGTGTATTAGACAATAGATATTTTACGATTAACTGTTGACCATTTTGGAGAAACATTAACAATAAATTAAAACGAAAATAAATAGAACAAATATCCGATCCGTATGACCGCACCAGTTTATATCCTATAATGCATTATAGCATCTTCCCTTGCACATTAGAGCACCAACATTAAATTTTTTCCTTTTATTTTATTGATATTTGTTAAATGTCTCGGTTATTGATCTAGGTGATGTTCTGAGCAAGTTCGGAAAAAAATAGAGAGCAGCACCAGATAGCTTTGGTATAACATGCAAGGCTAACATATCGACCCCACACTCTCCTACCTTTCTCAGAATATGGATGCCCTTGCATGAGGGGCTCTGCTCATAAATAATGGATCGAGCATAATTTGCCGCGCAGTTCTCATAATTACGTAACCTTTATGAGGAATAATTTTACAAAACTGACTCTGTAGTGTACAAAATGGGTAATGCGTATTCCCAAGCGTAAGGGAAGTCCCATATATAGCCCGCCTGTGAGGCCTCAGTAGTTAAAATTGGCGTTAAAAACTATTCAAAATAACTATATAGTACTTATAGAATTGAATTTGCCAACTGCTGGTGTTCAGTTTCTAATGCCAACGGACAGGGATTTCATTCATGCCTTTCATTAATTTTATTTGTCATTCCAGAGATTAATGCAGTTGATTAGAACAGCGTTTAAAATGAAATATGTGTACAAAGTTAGGCAAAAGTCACTAAACTCCATTCATTCTTACAATGGTTCTAATGTAAAATAAACAAATTGTATCCATCCGCCAAAAAATAATTAGTTCTAAACTGTATTATGCATTAATCACTCGTCTACGCAATTTTTACAGAATAAAAAAATGTTCGTATTTTCTGATTCCGTACCACATGGAATCTCTCAAACCAGCCTTAGTTTTGTTTCATCGGGGTCAGGTTTTCATAAATAGGTATTAAAGAAAATAACATTTTATATTATTTGTTCTTGAACAGATACGTAAAATAAATATTCTGAGATATTTAAACAAAATAATAAATGGTTCACTTTGTAAATGGATGAGTAGAGCTAAATCAGAGAATTAGATAAGAAAAAACTGGACACAGAGGAGCAGTTTAATTCTGCAGAAAAAAATATGAAGTATGAACAATTTGTTTCTCCTTCGAATGCCCTTCTTCCACCACTTCAAATATTAAGTTAGGCCTGATGAAGCAATTTGTTACTGCTTAAGAATAAGAACAGAAAACTGATGCTAAGATAGCAGCAGGTATTTTCGATGAACCCCAAATTCGTGAACTTATGCAGGATGAGATCTTTCCTCAGCCAATGTCCGAATTTGAGACGTCAGCAAGGCTGACATACAAAAAAGTGACAGAAAACTTTCTTGTCAACAAGAAATGTGAGAACTATAAAGAAATTGTGGAGCAAATGTTACATTTTAGAAATCTAGGGTGTAGAATTAGTGTTAAAGTACATTTTCTTAAGGTGACGGTTTCATAAAGACATTAAAACAATGGAAACACTATCAAGGTCGTTGGGATGTTTAAATGATGGCTGATTGCTGTTTGAAAAAGGACTTATCAGAACTTTGAAAAAAATTAAGTTTGTTTTCTCTCTAATAATGAAAAACGTTTGGAATTTCACAACTATTGACACATATTAAATATTTATTAATATTTAAGTTAAAACGAAACCTACAAAAACAGTTTGGTCTTAGCTATATGTATTAAAATTTAACATTTCATAAAATATATAAGTGCATATTACATTTGATGTGATTTTGTTTAAAAACCTAACCCAAAAGAGTAAAACTGAAAACGTATTTGAATTCAGAGCATTCGTATTACATATATCCAGGTGGAAAAATAATAAATGAAAGAAAAATAATTATAGGACAGTGTAAAGATTATGATAATAATATTTTAATAATTGAAGAGGTTACTTTAAGAAAACTAACTAATAATCCTTTCATAATTCTCACTGCAACTTGAATTTACCTAATGTGATCATTACCTGAACTACAATAGGGTAATCTTTGAGAATAGGGAAATCGGCTCATTTATTTTATGTTTTCCGGAATTAACACTAGGGGGTGCGCGGATTGCACATGGAAAACCACAGGAGTCACAACTTTTTTTTTCATTACACAGCGGAAATGAAGTAGCAGATAATTCGAGTGTAATCGAACATGATCATTAAAACACAAAAAGTACACAAGCACTGAAGGTGCGTAAACTAAACTGCCAGAATCGGACAAGTATTGTCTTTTGGGAAGTATTTAGTGTCTCCTAAAATATTTCCTCGCCGGTGACCCAACAGTGGTCTGTTTTTGCCTTTAAAGAAACATAATCACCGAGCGGGTTGACGCAGACGGTAATGCTGGGGTATCCCAGCTAATCTGACGGAGGTTTTTCCGTCATTTTCCTCGGTTCATTTTAGGAAAGAACAAGTGGTTGTTTAGTATTTCTCTGTCACTGATTCACCACCCATTTAATCATGTCATCCTTATGTGTGTTTCTGTCTTTTTCTGTGCTTATGGCGTCTTTAAGGTGGCCCTACATTGCATGGCCACCCACTCGTGTTTCCATTGAGAGATAATTAACTCCCCTGCAGGGCATTCACTTATAGGTCCCGGGGGGGGGGGGTGTAAGTGCTAACACTGTAGGTAGGCAAACGGCCAAAAGGAAGAATGGTTACAAATTACGAAATAAACCCCAGGATATTTTCTTTCGTGGATTTCGGATGTAGATTCTGTAGAAGTCTTCAGTCCCGTTGCTTGCCAATTTCGGATGTGGAGCAAATGCGATTATGTAGCAATAGCAGTTCGATTAACTCTGCAAATTCTTTCTTCCAATAAAGTATTAAATACACCAAAAAATAAAATTACATTAGAATTAAATAATTATTTATTTAAACGTAATTTAATAGAGAGCTCCTATGCATGCACCTATCTTATGCCATTCATCTACCCGAAATAAATAGGACAGTAGAAATAATTAATAAAAATAATATATAAATAACAAATTTTTGTACATTTTCTTTGTTTCGTTCGAAGATAACAAATTGGAGGTAAGGTGGCTAGAAAACATTTTTAAATAGGTAGTTTAGCGAAAGGAAAGAAGGAAATAAGAAATAAAGAAATATGAACAGCAAGGAAGGAAAGGCGAAAAAATTGAAAGGAAGTAAAGAACGAGAGAGAGAGAGAGAGAGAGAGAGAGAGAGAGAGAGAGAGAAGAGGGGGATATACAAGGAGAGAAAGAATGAGAGAGAGAAAAGGAAAGAAAGAGGGAGAATGGGAAGAAAAGACAGTGAGAGAGGGAAAGACAGAGAAAAGGAGAAAGAGAGAGATAAAAGGAGAGAAAGAGAAAAAGAAAGAAAGAATCTATTGTCTTCATCTTGACTTATTTCACTTGCTCCTTTCTTCAGAGAGTTATTATTATTTTAATATTTCTGTTTTATTCTTCCACAAAATTTAATAACAATAGCTGATGATAAAAATAAGACTATACTGAATATCTTAAAACTGGAACTGAGGCGTTTTCACTGCATTGTTTTATTCTTAATGTTATGGCATATATTCACAAATCAATTTTAGTAATTTAATGTTTCACTTGTTATTTAGAATATTAGGAAGATTATGTTTTTCATTAGAAGGGATACAATTAAATTTAATCATTCACTTTAAAAAAAAAACGAAAAAAGTGAAGATTTATCTCACCAGATGGGATGTATCAGAATTGGTAAAGATTGAACGCGAAAACGTATAATTCTAACATGAGCACATTTTCAATCTTCTGAACGAGGTATGCTACATTTGCACTAATTAATATCTCATTTGTTTAGCTCCTGACAGCATGTGCTGCACTCTACACGTAATAAAATATTACTTTTTTCATGATTAGTAAACCAAGTGTAGAAAATTAATTAAATAAAATACGAGGCGTGTCCGGAAAGTAAGCACCGTTTCGTTCTACTGCCACCGCAACGCTAGTGTCGCAGTTCCACGCATGCGCTCTTATCTCTCTGGCTCATTGTTTGTCCACTGACGCCATTACAGTCGGATCGTGTTATGTTTACAGTTGTTTGTGATCGTTCGAAATGTTTAACACAATTTCTGATCCCGCTGACTGTGAAGTTTTTGAACGCAAGGAATGTTAAGCCAGCTGAAATTCATCGTCAACTTGTAGAGATTTACGGTGAAAATGTAATGGCAGATGAGAAAGTGGGTTAGGCAGTTCAATGACGGACGATCCAATGTTCATGACGAAGCACGGAGAGGGCGGCCTGCTGTTGTCACTGATGATTTGGTTAAACAAGTGAATGAGGCAATTCGTGAAAACAGCCGTTTCACAATAAGAACGCTTTGTAATGTGTTTTCACAAATTTCAAAAACTGTTGTGCGTGAGATTGTCACAAAGCGCTTAAATTGGGTTCCGAAGATGCTTACGGATGTCCACAAAACGAAGCGACTTGACATTTCTTACCCGATACAGTGATGAGGGAGATGAGTTCTTAAGCAGGATAGTGACCGGAGATGAAACTTGGGTTCGTCATGCCACTCCAGAATCAAAACAGCAGTCGATGTAGTGGACAAAACGACGTTGTCAGCACGAAAAAGCAGGTGCACTGTGTTCTGGGACGGACAGGGCATTCTGCTTTGAGTTCCTCCCCAGAGATACAACCAGCAATGCGTTACGGTATTGTGAAACGTTGAGAAATCTTCGGCGCGCAATTCAAAACAAAAGGCGTGGAGTGCTCAGTCAAGCCATTGTGTTGCTTTATGACAACGCACGTCCCCATTCTGCTGGTGTCACACAAAACAACATTCAACAATTCGGTTGGGAGCAGTTCAATCACTCGCCATACAGCCCCGATCTTGCGCCTTCAAACTACCACTTGTTCTTGAACATGAAGCGTGAGCTCGCAGGAAGGCGCTTTGACAGCGATAATGACGCAAGAAACTGTTCAGTAGTGGCTGACTTCACTGGCGACGTCTTTCTTTGAAGAGGACATTCAAAAGTTGACCTCCCGCTATGATAAATGCCTGAACAATGGTGCCAACTATGTCGAAAATGGGTTAAGGAATACTCTTTTATGCACAAATAAATGTTCTAGTGAAATCAAATATTTTATCCCTTTTTCCCAAACCGGTGCTTACTTTCCGGACACACCTCGTGCCTGATTGAAACGGCACTTGTTTCTGAATATGTAAAACTATTTTTCCCATCACTAATATCTTTGATCTATTCTTATGCTAAGGTAAATTTTAAATTACCGTATCATTTTGTTTATGAAAGCAGTAGTGTTAAAAACAGTTGAAGGATGAATTAGAATTTGTTTCGTTGCAGCCTCTGTTGTTTGCTTCCTGGTTTGGTTTAAGGTTGGGATAGTATGTGCATTGCATTGTTAGCTTACATTTAACAATGATTGCGGATATACTGCAAGAACGTCTTGTAAGATTCCCTTCTAAATGGAATAAAAAGACCAGCTGGGCGTAGAAAGCGTGTTAAATCGTTCATTTTAAAAACGAGACGTATATTCCAGTTCCCTCTGGCGAACTAAATTGTTTTTGTAATCGATAGTATATCTGATCGATGCTAATAAATGTTCAGAATTCGATAATATCTCGCTAATGGGGGCAGAGTGCCAATTTAGAAAATGAGGCGCATAATAGGCTTGTCACGTACTGAAGATGGAATTTCTGTCACGGTAGCGGAAAAAGATTCATTCCACTTTCGTGTCCTTGAAAGCCTGTTGCCTAATGCTGTAGTGGCCTCATCAAAGGCTCTTGAAGCCCCCCTGTTGAGCGATAGGTAGCTGGAGTGGGTGCTAAGTGGGCGGGAAGAGTTGTGACGTTACCACTCATTTGATTGGCAAAACATTGACATTTATCGTTAATAACTGGTTTTGTCATAATTCGACGTGCTTTTGTTTAACATGGAAATATACGTTATATTGTGTAAATTTTTTTCTTCGGATGAATTTTGCCTCCCAAGCTGCGAATAATAGCTAATTTTACTGTGGATATTTGTTTTATGCAACTCAGCATTTCCGAGTTAATAACGCTATTCAATTTAGGAAAAAAAAAAAAAAAAATATGTTCACATAACTTTACAAGTGCTATCCAAAAAAGAGAGGGGGTTTGCAAGCCTACAAAGTGGTAGAAAGACTTACAAATAATATTATTTTAAATAACTCTGGCTCCATTTAAAAAGGGAGGACTGTCTGTTTGCGACAGTTGAAGAGACATATTATCTACCCCAAACAACATTTTTACGAGATTTAAAATCGTATTAAAGGGTAAAAAACTTGTTTTAAAAAATCTAAGTAGAATCTCAATTTGGTTTTATTGCACAAAAGGTTTGCAAATAGCTTATTGATTTCAGTTAGTATAATTGTGCAACATTAATTAAAATGGGAGAACCCTCTGTGTTTGGCTTTTGTTTATTTCGCTAGGCGATTCAATGAGTAGATTTATTGCAATATGGAATACATTGCAAAAAAATTAGTGCTAAAAATGAACATTATTAAGAAAAAGCATGATAATTATATGTCGGTCCTGGTGGTGTAGTGGTTACCATACTTGCCTTCTAAACCCAAGGTCGCGGGATCAAACCCGGCCAGGATCGATGGATTTTTTCGGGCGTAAAAATCCTAAGTATGGCTTCCTTCGGAAGGAAAGTAAAGCCGTGGGTCCCATGTCGTACATTTACGGCACGATAAAGAACCTCAAGCCTGAAAGAGAGCCCTCTGAGCAAAATTTGTCGGCCGTTTCACGCCCGGAATTGAAAGGGACGGTGATGACCTGAGATGTTAAAGAGCGTTCATAAATAAAACGAATAGAAAAAAAAATAATTATTTATGCGGTGAAAAGTTTTCATTCCCCCCCCCCTTCCTTGAATGGAGTATGACAGCTCGTTACGGCTTTTATCTTACTTTTTGAAGATGTAGTTGGAGGTGTAAAGAAATACAATGGTATTTGAATAGGAAGCAATATGGCGTAGAACAAGCCGATGACATATGCGAAATAACCAGAATTATGTTATATATATATAATAAAAATAGTTAAACATGTACATATGAATGCACTAAAAATTACCAAAATATGGAATAACATTTTATAAAAATAGGGTAAATAGTTTTAAAAATATGTGTATTATATCAAATTTTTACGATATTAAAAAGTTCATTTGGTGTTATTACTTAATGACACTAGAGGAACTTAGCTTTCTTGGTCTTGGTATTGAAGTAACCACAAAATTTTTGCACTATTAATTGTTGATTCATCCTTCATCCAAAAATTTTCTGTTATATTTGCGGGCAAGGGATGTTAACTGTGCAGTGGTGGAATATCACAAACTTTAACTTCGAAAATTTTGCAATTTGGTTTAGGATGCCAAGATAACACCTGGGCTTCACAAACGAGGGTAAGTCCATAAGTTTCCGGACTCGCCGATAAGGATTATCACCTTAACAAAACCCTTATCTGGTGTCATACCTTATGCGTTAAGTAAATAATTACAGCTGTAACTGTGTTCAGTTGTTCCAATATATTTGCATAAAGAAGGCTATGTGTAGAAGATTGTAACATGTTGAAATTAGAGTTTCGAGTTGTTATTAAGTTCTTCACAAAAGAAGGACTAATTCCAAATGAAATTAAACAGCGAGTGGAGGATGTATATGGGGAAGGATGCCCTTCATATTCTACCGTAAAAGAATGGGCCAAACTTTTTCGAATGGGTCGAGAAAGCATTGAAGACGAAGGTCGGCCCTTGGAAGTGCTCACTCCTGAAAACATCGCTCGCTCTTGTGGAAGGAGAAATTATGGAAGACCGTCAGCTCAAAGTTACCGAAATAGCACCAAGGTTGGGCCTTTCTAAAACAACAGTCCTTTGAATTATTCATGAACATTTAAACATGAATAAGGTTAGTGCAAGATGGGTGACTAGACTTCTTTCCTCAGTCCGAAAGCAGCAACGGGGGTCATCTGTTGTTCGGCATTTTTGGAGCTCTGCCGTGGCAACGAGAGAGAGAGAGACAGAACTGCTGCAAACCATTGTTAAGGAGATGAAACTACGGTCCTCTACTATGACCCCATGTCCTAAAGAGAATCAATGGAGTGACAAGTGTAAACCTGGCGAATCACCGCCTCTAAAGGCCAAGGTCACTCAGTCAACCAAGAAGATCATGGCCACAATCTTTGGGACTGTGAAAGAATACTCTTCGTTGACTACAAGGAGAGTTACAGCACAGTATATGGGGAGTACTATGCTGGCCTACATGCTTCATCAAAGAGAAAAGGCGAGGAAAGCTGAGTGGTGGTGTGCGTCTACTTCACGATAACGCGCCTGTGCACACAGCTCTTGTTGCAAAGGAAGCTGTGAAGAAATGTGGCTTCTAGGAGATCGATAATCCACCCTACGGCCCAGATCTGGCTCCCACTTACTATTTGCTCTTCTCAGAACTCAAAAAGGAATTTCGTGGAAGGAAATTTAAATGTGACGAAGAAGTGACGGATGTTGTTTATGCCAATTCTATAGACAAGGGGGGGGGGGGGGGGTTGAAATGTTAATTCAAAGTTGTGAGAAGTGTATTGCAATAAAGGGCAACTATATTGAAAAGTGAAATATGGTTTTTGTCTTTATCATACCTGGAAATTGGTTAGGCCAGAAACTTAATGACCTAGCCTGGTATGTGTTTTAAGACTTGCGCCCTCCGCGTGATTTGCCTGGCGGGCACAAATAACATAGACGACTGCTACAGTAGTTTGTAAGCTGCTTTTACATGGTTGACCATTACTGGTTTCTCTTTTCTCTGGCTTGAGCTGGTACATACACGTGTATAATAATGTCTTTAAAATGAATACCAGACTGCAAAGCCTATCAGCACCACAGAATAATAACACTGTCAGCATATCAACCCTCAATTGCATAGTTTGAAAAAGAGTAGAAGAGATATTCAGAAAACATACAAAGTGCATTACTAAACATTACATCTTACATTTGGACGTGAGTATCATGCTATGTTATATTTCAGAAATGGTCACAGTTGATGATGTTTTAGTTATAAAATCTTGGACAGCGTTTTAAGTTTGTACAGCGGTCTTTGTGCATAAATTTGCGGTTATTTTAATATCAGGTGCTCGTTATTTAAAACACAAATGAATGTACTTATTTGACATACTGAGATATTGCTTTACGTATTGTATTTGCTACCAAGGAAACGATGCTACGCTTTTCAGCATTCCTTGCAGCTAAGAAAGCTCGCCACTGCCCAGCTACCTGCCTGCTTAGGTACCCCACGCCGAACTCAATGGCGCCATCCGTTCAGGCGTTAAAACTTATTATTTCTCTTCCTCCCCTTGTGAGAGTTACGCAGCATTCAGACCCTCGGCAGCTGTTAGTCACACCCACTCTTTCCAAAAATTCACAGGTAGAACGGTCCCATCCAAACACTTCAACTAACATAATTATAGTTTAAGTGCTCAAAAGTAATATCTTTATACTCCCTTCAAACAAGACTATCATCAAATAATGTATTTTCATCTACTATAATTAATTTGTCACAGTTTGGCCATTGCTTTCAAGAAGAGTTCTTAAAATATATAAAATGTGTAAGCCATTTCATTTACATAATAACAACATTAATAATGTGAAATACTCCATCCACTACACCACGACGTGTATTTCAAACATTTACACTTTATTTCTTAATTACATTCAATCATTATTATTTTCTAAATAATATCTATACCTAGGTTACAATTAGAAATTTAGTAAAATAATAAAAACAACAAATTTGATAAATATAAAAATTACATTCCCTTCAACTACTTCCTAATTTCTGTAAACCAGCTACTACTTTCACTTAATCTTTAACTTTAATAAATTAATAAACTACTATTTACCGGTATCCGGTAGAAACTGTGCTGGTGATCAGTATATTTCTTACATACTTTTACTTTACTACTTATATATATCTATATTTGTATAAAACTATTATTATATCTTATATATGTTTCATTATTTTCCGTATTATATCATATAGATCGTTTCTGGTGCTGTAGTGGTAACCCATACTTGCTTCTTAAACCCAAGATCGCGGGTTCGAACTCGGCCAAGATCGATGGATTTTTTCGGGCGTAAAAATCCTAAGTATGGCTTATTTCGGAAGGGAAGTAAAGCCGTGGGTCCCGTGTCGTTCATTTACGGTACTATAAAGAACCTCAAGCCTGAAAGAAGAGACCTCTAAGCAAAATTTGTCGGCCGTTTCACGCTCTGAATTGAATGGGACGCTGATGAGCTGAGATGTTAAAGAGCGTCCGTAATTAAATAAACATGTGTGTGTGTGTGTGTGTGTGTGTGTGTGTGTGTGTGTAAATTTCACATTTATATCTTATAATAGCCAATTTTTTCCAAGCTAATTATATTCTTTGTTTGCGAATTGAATTGACATTTATCAATGCAACATTTAATCTACCAATTCATTACTTTGACATCGTTAACAATAGTAATAATAATAATATCACCATTAGTATGAATTATAATAGTTTTATAGCATTTTCACTATATTTTACTTTACTTCATCTTCTTTTTCTTCTTCACTCTTTCACCACACCCTTTTCCCACAATCACTTTACCCTCCTCTCATTCTATACACACAATACTGTGTTATATCCTATAAAAAGTTCCCTTTCGCTACTCCACTACACTTTACACTTCTCTGTTGCATTTGTTTATTTATTCTTTATACTCGCATTATTACAAGTTTAAAACATTCTTACAATTTTCACCACTAACTTCACTTCACCCATATCTACTACACCGTTACACTCCAGAAGTGTGATGAAGAAGGGGAAGTCAAGATATAAGAAACAAAAATAATATTACAATAAAAATCAAAGGATAAGAAGAAGGGGTGTAGAGTGGGACAAACACAATGATATGATGACAAATGTTAGCACAGGACAAATAGCCGAAGATCAGATTCCTATAGGGCGAAGAAGAAAGGAACATCCCCGAAAACATTGGCGTGATAAACGATCAAATTTACCTGTATAAGACATGAAGAAGAAGAAGAAGAAGAAGAAGAAGAAGAAGAAGAAGAAGAAGAAGAAGAAGAAGAAGAAGAAGAATCATAAAATGCAGTCTTACTACGGAAAACTCGACCTTTCTAACAGTGTAACAACCTCAATTATTTCGTTGTTCTGTTTCTTTGACTAAAGTACGATTTTTCACAGCTGCAAGCCCTGAATCTACTTCATCTGGCTTTGAGAGATGAGAAATAACTTCACGAACAGGAATCACTTCAGATGCTGGTTTTATAGAGGACTGTAATACAATGTTGATTGATCGAAAATTTGCAGAATCGATCACTTTGGTCAATAACTTCGCACTTAGCAGTTGAGTGTTATTCTGGTCAGGGGAAGCAAATGAATACAGTGGCCCTCTTCTGTTCCTGAATTCTTTGGGGCTATGAGCAGTGCTACATATCTTTTCGCTTTGAATTAAACAATGTTGAAGATTATCTGAAACTGTCCACAAAGCAATAGCAAGTGCTTAATATTGTTGTTCGAAAGCTTCTGTGAAAGTTCCCTAACACTTACGTTACAACCATTATCAAGAGTATCAGCGATTTCGAAATTCCAGGCCTCTGAAGAAAATCTGGAATCTGACTCATGTATGACACATTTCACATCGATGAAGATGTGAATGACATAATATAAGCAAATGTTTTGATCCATAGTCTCCTGAATTAAATTTGATTGTTGTGTTCGAAAAGTATTTATGCTGCTGGAAGAACTCAAAACCTTTGAAAGATTAAAAGAAACAAACTGTTTTATTGCCTTTGATATTTGTACACTTAGCGTGCGTTCAAACTAATTCTCGAAACATTTTTTCCACTCTGAAGTTGATATCTATTTATAGTTTTTAAAGCCTTCAGCAGCTTCTTGAGGTGATGAAAATCCCTGTCCTTCCATTTTTTGTTTGACATTTTGGGAACAAAAAGAAGTCATTGGGCGACAAATCAGGTGAATTCGGCAATGAGACAATAATTCAATGTTTTTCTCCTTCAAATAATGAATTGTTTGACGTGTTGTGTGAGAGCTGACATTGTTATGATGAAGAATGATGCGACGTTTTCGGTTGTTTTATCGTCGATGACTTTTGGCAAACAAATTGTTGTATACATTCAACATTAACTGTTCTTTGATCCTCTAAAGGAATAGTTGCGACATGTCCAGTACAACGGAAGAAACAAGCGATCATTTTTGGAAGGTCTTCTTGAACGAACAACTTTTGTCAGATTCGGTTCAACTTGGAACAACCAAACAGTGGACTGTTGCTAGTTCCCAGTTCATACGAATATATTCAAGTTTTGTAATCTGTTAAGATGTTGTATACAGATTTTGCAGTTCCAAGATGAAATTTATTGAGCATTTCATTACACCAATTAACACAAGCTCTTTTTTTATTTAAATTAGATTTTGACAAATTATGCATAATTCGCCGGGAGCAGACAGCATCGATTTTTTTAATGACAATCGACTTTGATCGATGTTCACGAAATTCATCACTGACGGACGCACAACCACGACGAAATTCTGCAAACTAATTGTAAAAAGTCTTTTCCGATGGTGATTCGTTCCCAAAAGTTGAACGAAGCGATTCTGTGCATTGCTCTTGAGTTAGGTCTTTACTAAATTCGTAATAAATGATCCAACGAAAACCTTCACGTGAAATTTCTATATTTTTTTCACAAAATTACTTTGTTTAAACGCTCACTGTAAACAAACTACTCGGCCAATTTCTGAGCTGCAACTGTTTTTCACAATAACAAATGTCAATTGTTTCGGAAGCAGTAATGACATATCTGAATAGCACCACCTAATGGTCGTTTGTATCAGTTTATAAGGTAACCCTCGTACACAGAACAATACTTCCCTTTCAATTCTTCTTAGTCATAGTTAAAAACCTGACAGCTTGACACACCATTTCAACTCCATTTTGTGTAATATTCTCTTGCAAAATTTAACGTGTAGTGATCACGTACGGTCCGAAGACCGCTTGACATAACGGCATCGAGATAAAGGCACAGAGAGAGTCGGGTAGGAACACTGCAGATAAGAACGAGAGTAACGGCGTCTTGTTATCGCAGCTAACAAAGAATGGGAGTGAGTGCCTGGAAGAAGAAAATTCCTTTCATCGGTTCCATTTGACAGGGTAAAATGATTTACTTTTGTTTTGAATGAATACCCGGTCCTTAAAGATTTCTCTCGTATATTTTTGTCTCTTATTTGTTCTAATATAACAACTTAAATGAGCTCTTCATTCCTGACTAGTTTTGCTGCTGTCTATAGAGGTTTTATACTGACATAATACTGAACAATGTTCATATTGAAACCGAGTCACTTAAATTCTCTTTCCTTCTCTGTTCTTTCCATTTTTCCTTTACTTCTGTGTTCTTTTTCCGCGGATTTGAATTATCTTTTACTAATTTAGTTATTCAGATAAGTACTTTCGTGAAGTAATTTTCATAATTTACTTTAGTCTTTCTATATACGACGATAGATCCACAAGTTTCCGGCCTAAATATGTCGAGAATATGAAAAAGTGCATAACTAGCGCTATCTAGTGAATCTTTGGAGTTTACTTTGTGATACAGATAAAAATTAATTATAAACTAATATTTCAAATGCGAATATAGACCACCAAGAAAAGCAAATGTGACAAAATGGATATCTAAGTGAATTTTAACCATCCGCTGGAAATATTTAGGGCTGGGTTGAATTCCAAGTTGCCTCCGAGATATTACCTTATACTCAGGAACATATTTCGATACTAAAACATAATTTTATTCAGGTGTTCGAAGGTCTAAGATCACTTAACTAACAATAAAGTGCCAGTAAAGACCGCATTGCCTGTTTTCATTATGCTATAGTACAAACACATCTAACATTCGCCCCCACTTCAGAAAATACACAGCCCTTTTGCTCAGTGGCTTCTGAATGAAGCCGATCGTGCAGCTTTTAAATTTCCCTGGGTACTAGAATTTACTACATTTCAGCTGTTTCGGGAGCGTCGACAAAACAGAGGACGAGGAAAACCGCAGTCACCAAGGGAGGAGTTCGAAATGGAGGGGGGAAGAGGGAGAGGAAGGGAGAGGAAGGGAGAGAGGATGCGGTGTAGAACTCAACAGAGGTCTTAATAATAGAAGCCAAGTGAAGTAAAGTGAACTCTAGAACAATTCTAAAAGTGACTATTAATAATAGGTATTAGCAGTAGCAGTAATAGACTTTTTATTGTTCCAGTTTTAAAATACATTCAAGTAAGTACAACTGTCGCATGGGCCTCACGATCGTGCATGCTAATATCGTTCTTGTGTGTGCGTGTGTGTTTTTTATTTGGTTTATTTACGGACGCTCTTCAACATCTCAGGTCATCAGGGTCCCATTCAAATCAGCGCGTGAAACGGCCGACAAATTTTACTCAGAGGCCTCTGTTTCAGGCTTGAGGTTCTTTATCGTGCCGTAAATGTACGACACGGCTTTACTTCCCTTCCGAAGGAAGCCATACTTGGATTTTTACACCCGAAAAAGTTCATCGATCCTGGTCGGGTTTGAACCCGCGATCTTGGGTTTAGAACGCAAGTATGGTTACCACTACACCACCAGGACCGACGATCTATGAGTAGTTTTATATACAAATACATAAACACGAATGAAACCCTTACTCTTGAGCCCCCCTTCCATTTACTCACACCGCCTCTCCAACTCCCCGCTTTCTTCTCTAGAAATATTCCAGATTCGTGTGAGTATCTCGCATGCACCAACACTTCCCGGCAAATGTTCAAACTTCTATTGGAATTCAGAAATTGCGGTGATAAATGCTCATTTCTTAAAATCTCCCGTTTCCCTGCATTCTGTCAAAATATGCCTCCAGGTATCGCTCTCTCCGCGCAGTGGGCAAATTCTTTCCCCGAGAGCTTTAACTGTTTTATTTCCTTTCAAAACCCCCAATCTGAACCATGCGAGACCACTTCTTTCTCCTCTCCCACAGATGTCTACATAATCTCCCCTCCTGGTCGCCACGGATGGCCGAGGTCTTTAAGGTACGGATTCGTGAGCCGGAGGTCGGGGGTTGGAATCCCTCCAGGACGGTCCTCTCTGATTGAGGTATTTTCCAGGGTTTCCTCAGTCCTCATAAATGGTAAATGCCGGGGAGGTACCCTAAACGTAGGCCTGGAACTTTTCCTTCCTTAAAAAAAAATCCTTTCCCAATTTATCATTTCATCTATTAAAAAAACACCCTCTCTCCTACACCGGATGTATTTAAATGAAGTTTTTGTTTCTTGAAAGTGTAGAGATAGATAGAAAAGAAAATAAATACAATGATTTGTATATTTTATAAAATGAAATAAATTTAAGTGGGAACTAAACGCAGGGAATATAATAATAATAATAATAATAATAATAATAATAATAATAATAATAATAATAATAATAATAATAATATATTACATGATAAGTTAGATTTAGAGTATAAATTGTATAGTTTATAGATAAATTTGTTGTACATATAATTAACAAGAATTGGATTAATTTTGGGTAACTAATTCGTGATATAGATGAAAAAAAATTAAGGAAAATTATTAGCACTGGATTGCAGTACACACGTTTGCCGGGAACCGGTGGAATAGTTTATGTTTTGTTTAGACAGTAAACAATAGTGTTGTGT
Organism: Metallyticus violacea; assembly: GCA_030762175.1. Lineage (NCBI taxonomy): Eukaryota > Metazoa > Arthropoda > Insecta > Mantodea > Metallyticidae > Metallyticus > Metallyticus violacea. Next base: position 83,531,930 of record CM060831.1, on the reverse strand, counting down.
TATAGTCTATACTTTGTTTAACAGCTGGTTACCAATTGCAAGTTAGTGTTGGTTTCCTGCATGTATGGAAATTTATAACGTAGTTAAGTTTTTGTATTGTTTTATTGTATATTTAGTTTTACATTTAAACAAATATTCTCTATAATAATGTAAAAAATGCAAAAACCTAAATTGTAAAGCATAAAGGTATAGAATTATAAGTCCCGGTGTATAGGAAACAACGTACCGGGATATAGTATTTTTATTTATATATTTTTTGGGGGGATGAATGGTGTTTAACGCCCGTTTTTGCTACAGAGGCACCACAGGTGATGGACACTGATGATACATGAGATGAAATATTGGGAAAGGATTTTTTTAAGGAAGGAATCCTTCCAGGCCTAAGTTTAGGGTACCTCCCCGGCATTTGTTATTTATGAGGACTGAGGATAACCAGGAAAAAACCTCAGTCAGGGAGGAGGGTTCTAGCGGGATTCGAACCCCAGACCTTCCGCTCACAAGTCCGCGCCTGAACGACCTCGGCTACCCGTGGTAGTTTGGGGGGGGGGGCGGGGAATATGCTGTTAAGAAATAATAATGCATGATTTTAAATTATGAAGTAATGAATGATGACGATGTTATGCAACACTATGCCCTAATGCTTGCCTATGACGATGAAGTGTTAAAACTTGTGAAGGCAGTGCCTGAAGAGCGACTTCTTGCTTAACGACTATTAGCTTGTAGCTCAGAAGGGAAAATCCTCCCAGCTACCGTGACGTAATTGAATAAATAAATCACAGGGGCGACAATTATAATTTGCTAGGAGTTGGAGTTAATCGCCAGCTAGCTATTAGTTTGGCGCCTCGCTGCTCTTGGACAGGAGCAGGCCTATTAATTGTTACTTCATTCTCTCGTCTAGCATTCTACAGCACCTGGGACGTTATGCGTAAGAGAATACGAGCAATCATAAATTTCATCTGTACTTCAGTAACCACAAGGTTATTACTTTTCTTTTTCTCTTCAGCTTAAAGGTACAATTAATAAATTACACTTGAATTTCTTAAAAAGAATCGCCTGCGTAATATCACTTCTGATGTATACTAGGGTAGGTCCAAAAGTTCCCGGCCTCGCCGATAAGGATCATCGCCTTCACAAAATCCTTATCTGGTGTCATATCTTATCTGTTAAGGAAATAGCTATACCTTCCGCTCTGCTGTGTTCAGTTGTCCAGATATAGTTGCATAAAGATGGCTATGTGTGAATTTTCAAAATGGAGTATCGAGCTGTTATCAAGTTCTTTACAAAAGAAGGACTTACTCCAAATGAAAAAACAGCGATTGGGCGGTGTATATGGGGAAGCATCCCCCTCATATTCTGCCGTAAAAGAATGGACCAAGCTTTTTTCCAATAGGTCGAGAAAGCATTGAAGACGAAGAGAGTGCAGGTCGGCCCTTTGAGATGCTCACTCCTGAATACATCGCTCTGTGGAAGAAGAAATTATGGAAGACCGGCGGCTCAAAGTTACAGAAATAACAGCAAGGTTGGAGTTTCTAAAACAATAGTCCTTCGAATTATTCATGAACATTTAAACATGAATAAGGTTAGTGCAAGATGTGAGTCTAGACTTCTTCATCAGTCCAAAAGTAGCAACGAGTCATCTGTTGTCAGGTATTTTTGGAGCTCTGCCGTGGCAACGAGAGAGAAGTTCTGCAAACCATTGTTACAGGAGATGAAACCATGCTCCTCTACTATGATCCCTTGTACAAAAGGCAATCAATGGAGTGACGTAAACCTGGCGAAGCACCGCCTCTAAAGGCCAAGGTCACTTAGTCAATCAAGAAGATCATGGCCACAATCCTTTGGGACTGTGAAGGAATACTCTTCGTGAACTTCAAAGAAATGAACACCACAGTAATTCTGACCTACTGCACAAACCACGTGCTTTCATCAAAGAGAAAAGGCGAGGAAAGCTGAGTGGTGGTGTGCGCCTTCTTCACGACAACGCGCCTGTGCACACAGCTCTTGTTGCAAAGGAAGCTGTGAAGAAATGTGACTTCAAGGAGATCGACCATCCACCCTACTGCCCAAATCTAGCTCCCAGTGACTATTTCCTCTTCTCAAAACCCAAGAAGGATATTCGAGGAAGGAAAGTTAAGTGTGACGAAGAAGTGACGGATGGTGTTTATGCCCATTTTGCAGACAAGGGAGGGGGTTAAGATGTTAATTCAAGGATGTGAGAAATGTATTGAAGAGTTTCTAATACCTATAAAATGGTTAGGCCGGAAACTTATGAACCTACCCTCGTATTTGTTTTTGTAACGGTTACATATTCTCCACTAACATTTTTTCTCTCTTAGCAAGAGTTTTACTTTGTACCACGCAAGCTCAATGGGTACAGTGGGTAAACATAATGCTTCATGTAATTTTAATATTTCGTCAATGTGAACACTTTTTCTTGTAATTCATGGATCTCTATCAACAAGCAGAGTTTACATTTTCTCATGTCTCTTGACAAACAAGGAATGTTATTTTGCAACCATAATTTCACCTCTTCTTTTATGAAATAGAGTTCGTTTTCCTGAGTATTGCAGAATATTATCCATAACGCGATTTGGGTTTAGGAGGCAAGTATGGTAACCACTACGCCACCAGGACCGACAGAGATTATATATACGTTTGTACTATTGTATATATACAATAGTACGATTATGTTCCCTAAAGCGATGTAATGCTTTCAAATAAAGCGCCATTCCATTTATGTTTGACTTTCAGTTAATATTTTCCTTTGATGTTGTCACTTTTTCCATTTATAACTCATTTCTTTAGGAACTAATCTCAGAGAGTGAGCCCTTAAGTAAATGCACTTCTTTCTTTTTGAAATATCATTTAATTTCTTTGGACATGTAGTAACTTAACTTTCTCAGTAAATAAAATTCGTCTATACAGCAGCGTATCTCATTCTTGTCAAAAACATTCGAATTCACTTTTGTACGCTCCGGTCTGTTTCCTGGAGTAGACAGAAACCGCTTCTCTTCTCACCCCGGTACGTGTTCTCACTGTAACACCGCTATAGTGAGATACACGTAAGTTTGATTGTTTTAATATAAATTTTATTGCAGCCATCAATATTCTCAACTCCTCGAGCCTCCTTGTAGAATTGTTTTTCTTTCGTTGTTGTGGTACATATATTATTGTTTGTATATATAATTTGTAGGTCAATATGTACACTAACACTTAACTAAAACGTCGAACTGTTCACTATTAATATTCTGCTTCCGTTAACACAACGAGAACGGAACGCCGGAAGTATTTGAATACATGAAACACATGCAGTGTGTAATGTTTTACTTATAGATAAAGCCTTCCTCTTCCCGCATATCCTACACCCAAGAACGCGAGTTCGAACCCGGCCAGGACCGATGGATTTTTTTCGGGCGTAAAAATCCTAAGTATGGCTTCTTTCGGAAGGGAAGTAAAGCCGTGGGTCCCGTGTCGTACATTTACGGCACAAAAAGAACCTCAAGCCTGAAAGAGAGGCCTCTGAGCAAAATTTATCGGCCGTTTCACGCCCTGAGTTGAATGGGACGCTGATGACCTGAGATGTTAAAGAGCGTCCATAAATAAATCAATCAAAAAAAAAAAATCATCTTCCCGCATACGTTGCTGGCCATCTCTCCAGCTCGCAAAGGTAAATACCTTGCGTTAAAAAGAATATATAAATACGTCATATTTGTCCACTCACAGATTCTTCAGTGTCATACACTACAGCACCCGAGCAAAACTACTGATTTCCCAAATACTGCCATTTCTTTCATCGCTTATAACTAGGTGTTTATTACAATTCAAGTTAATAAAAGCTAAAGGAAAAGCAAACACCGACAGCGACCAGACCGCGGCAAGTTATGTAAATGATGTGTTGCATGACAGGTTGTTGGCAGAACAGGCTTTGTTGCTCCGTCAGCATCACGCTGAGGAATACTAGACTTTGCGCCGCCATGGCATCCAGTGCACTCACTTAACCCGTGCTTCGGGCTAGTGGGTGAATGTTTACGAAATGAACACAGCAGTTAGCAGTTACCTGTGCACTTTCTCCGTACATTTACCAAACTTATATGATCAATTATTATTATATACTATTTTCTTTCACATTTTAACTGGATATGCCACAAATGGTAATGCTGCATGTCATGGGCAAACTGACTGCTTTCAGAAACTCACATTTTTTTTTTTTTTTTTTTTTTTTTTTTTTTTTTTTTAAAGCATCAACCAGTTCGTTAAAACATTCTTTAAGGTGAATCACACCGCCAGGGTGGCCGAGGTAGTTAAGGCGCAGACTTGTTAGCGGGAGGTCTGGGATATGAATCCCACCAGGATTGTCCTTACTGACTGACGTTTTTTTCACGTTTTCCTCAGTCCTCATAAATGGCAAATGCCGGGGAGGTACCATAAATTAACGCCTGGAACGTTTCCTTCCTTTAAAAAATCCTTTCCCAATATATCATTTCATGTATCATCAGTGTCCACCGCCTGTGGTGCCTCAGTAGTAAAAACAACGCAAATGTGAATTGTAGCCAGGGTCGAATTCGAATCACTGTATGACGTGGGTTATTTTTAAATGTTAAATCACTTTTTGCATTCTCCTATAGTGTTGGTGTATTGTTTGTACCCTTAAATTTAATTCTATCAGTTTCCTCCATTGTGTTACTAGCCTTTAGTGTAATTTGTGACGAGGCTGTCCGTAAGAATATCTATTGCGTGAATTTTGATAATAACTGTTGTATTTTAAAATGTAGCAAAGCTAAATTAAAACCAGCGTCTTCAATTAGTGAAATTGCGTGGGTAAGCAAACGCAACATATGTGCTTCCATGACATTTAGTGAATTATTGATAATGGATTCCACTGACTATTGCCTTGAAGGTGCAAACAGTATATAGTTAGTGTTTTTGTGAGTAATGCATACCATGGTCGTAGGTCTGTTGCTTGGAGAGATATATAGAGGGGTTTATTCCTCGTCGTACCAAATACTCAGAAATTTTCTGTAAAATGGGCATAAAAAGCATCCATCACTTCTCCGTCACACTTAAATTTCTTTCCTCGAAGGTCTTTCTTGAATTCTGAGAGGAGGACATAGTCATTGGCAGCTAGATCTGGGCTGTAGGGTGGATGGTCGATCTCCTTGAAGCCACATTTCTTAACAGCTTCCTTTGCAACAAGAGCTGTGTGCACAGGCGCGTTGTCCTGAAGAAGGCGCACACCACCACTCAGCTTTCCTCGCCTTTTCTCTTTGATGGAAGCACGTAGTCTGTGCAGTAGACCAGCATAGTACTCCCCATTTACTGTGCTGTTCCTCTCCTTGAAGTCAATGAAGAGTATTCCTTCACAGTCCCAAAAGATTGTGCCATGATCTGCTTGGTTGACTGAGTGACCTTTACCTTTAGAGGCGGTACTTCGCCAGGTTTACGTCACTCCATTGATTCTCTGTTGGACAAGGGATCATAGTAAAGAACCATAGTTTCATTTCATGTAACAATGGTTTACAGAATTTCTCTCTCGTTGCCATGATAGAGCTCCAAAAATGCCCGACAACAGATAACTCGTTGCTGCTTTTGGACTGAGAAAAGAAATCTAGGTACCCATCTTGCACTAACCTTATTCATGTTTAAATGTTCATAATTATTCGAAGGACTGTTGTTTTAGAAAGGCCCAACCTTGTTGCTATTTCTGTAACTTTGAGCCGCCGGTCTTCCATAATTTCTCCTTCCACAAGAGCGATGTTTTCAGAAGTGAGCATCACCAAGGGCCAACCTGCATGCTCTTCGTCTTCAACACTTTCTCGACCCATTCGAAAAAGTTTGGCCCATTCTTTTACGGTAGAATATGAGGGGAATGCTTCCCTATATACACCGTCCAAGATAATATTCTCCAATTTCATTTGGAGTAAGTCCTTCTTTTGTGAAGAACTTAATAACAGCTCGATACTCCATTTGGAACATGTCACAATCTTCTACACATAGCCTCCTTTATGCAGCTATATCTAAACAAAAACATTTACAGCTGCAATTATTTACTTAACAGATAAGGTGTGACACCAGAGAAGGATTTTGTGAAGGTGATAATCCTTATGCGAGAGTCCGGAAACTTATGGACCTATCCTCTTATTTATACATTGCATGTATGTAATTATTCTCAGTACATATTATCATGACCACAGTTATCAGAAACGTTTTTATTCATTTTAAGAGCAAAACACATTTGCCTGAAAATATAATTTCCTATGCTTTCACACATTCTGCTTTTGTCTTCCAGTAAACAATACTATGGTAATATACCGTCCTGAAGAAACGTGCTGCCTTTATAGGTGGAAATAAGAACTAAACTGAATGAGAATGGAAGAATGTAACTATAAAAGGTAACATTTTTAAGAAAATGTTTTGGATAAATTGCGTATATTATTTAATCATATTATGTATTAGTTAAACACGTGTGCTGTATGTAGCGTGTCGGCAATAAACGAGGCAAGAATGGTTGCCACTACACCTTCAGGACCGACTAAACACATTGTAGATATGCTTGTTGTATAGATGTTTGTTCTTAGAAAATTCGCAAATTTTTATAAACAGATATTAAGGAAGAAAGCTAAACGTTTACTTGCCCGAAATCTTAACCATGTAAGTGGCTTCAATGTTTAAAACAGAGTGATAGCATAAGACACGAAAAAAGTTCAAAAGCGATCGAAGGCCTTTGGGAATCCAAAAGGGATCCGGCCATAGGGCTTAGCCCAGGCACCTCCCCCTCCTGGTAGACACTGCAGCAGCGTGTGGCGTTGCGCAGGCGAAGACTCCACCAAATTGTGTGTGCAGCTGCATCGATCCATGGGACCGTGAGTGAACAAGTCCTTTACTGCTATGGGGCCACCGCGGAACAATATCATTATCATAAGGTCAAGAGCAACTCTTTCGTATCACGGCGGTGGCATTTACATCTTGTTTGTTTGAAACGCGAGAGAGACGTGTTTTACGACACGAGGTACAAAATTTTCTTAAAATAACGCTTTTCGTATTTGCAGCAAAAAATAAATCTTAGAAAGCTATAAATGCAATACATGGTCTATTAGAAGCCAAGCTTTCTATATAAGGAAGGAGGAAATGTATACATAACGTATGTCTTGTGGAATTCCAATAATTTGATGGGACACTATACCAAAATGCATTTATGATTTATTTTATGTTATTTTTAAGAGGAAGAGCTACAATCTAATTCATACCATAGGCATGCAAGGTGATACCGCTAAACCATAGTGACGAATTGTTTTATTAATATGAGGTATGTCCATGTGAAGGTTTTTTTTTTTAATTTACGGATGCTCTTTAACACCTCAGGTCATCAGTGTCGTATTCAATTCAGGGCGTGAAACGGCCGACAAATTTTGCTCAGTGGTCTCTTCTTACAGGCTTGAGGTTCTTTTTCGTGCCGTAAATGTACGACACGGGACCCACGGCTTTACTTCCCATCCGAAGGAAGCCATACTTAGGATTTTTACGCCCGAAAAAATCCATCATTGATCCTGGCCGGGTTTGAACCCGCGACCTTGGGTTTAGAAGGCAAGTATGGCTACCTCTACACCACCAGGACCGACTAAGTACTGTTTCGTAAACAACAAGCTTGCCTCTGGGACGATAGATGCATTTTGGTTTTTATTTGCCGTATCTTTTTCCTGTGGTTTTTTTTTTTTTTTTTATGCTTTCTCCATTTATTTTAAACGATTGACATAATTTAGTGATATACATTTTTTGGTCCGGTCTGTGGTGTTGTTGCGGAATATTTTGGTACTGCTAAATATGCCTATTTGGCAAAGTTACTTCTTATCATTATTTTTCACAAAGTATATGCCTGTCGTCGTGTTCCTATCTCAATTAAGTATATCACTCCATCTTATTCTTGGTCTTCCTACTTGGCGATATCCTCTAGGTTTATAATTTAGTAAAAAATTTAGCATCCGTTCTTCTTTTATGCTTAATATATGCTGGTATCAATTGTTTTTATTTTCATTGTTTTTTCATTTAAATTAAATGTAATTACTGTTTTCGAATTTCTTCCTTTTGGTTGTCTAAGAGAGAAAATCCAGCTACTGCCCTTAAAAATCTCATCTGTGCAGTTTCTATTCTTTCCAGTTTTCACTTCCATTTGACACTGTCATTACTTTGTAGAATTTCATTTGTGTTGCTTTTGACGTTTTGTTTTTTAATGTTCTCCTAATTGTTCCATTCATTTGTCTAAACTTAATTAGGTTTATATTCAGATCTTCATTTTTATGGTATAATAAATTAATGCTGGAGACTTTTTCTTTTATTTCTTCATTAATTTTTCTTACATCATTTTTCCCTTTAAAAACCTTTGGTTTTGTCTTGGTTTTTGAAATCTTTAAGTTATATGTCTCCATGATGTCTTTCACGTCATTAACACTTCTTGCATTTCCCCAAAAATTACTTGATAAACAGCAAATAAGATTGTTTACAACTTTATCTATTAATTTTAATATTCCCAGTAGAATAGTTTTCCACTCTTTAAGTGCTTCGTCTATACAGCAAAGCGAGTATCGTAATTCTAGTACTATCAAAAAGAAACCGAACCTTTTCTGACTTCGCCGTGCTATTTAGATAACTTCTCAGGCTAGCCTTCATATATTCCCAGACGTAAGACCGACACCTGCTTCACATGACCGATTTTAATATACCATATAACCAGGCACAGTTCGAATACGTTCCTGTCAATAAAGAAATTTGTGCTGTCATTATTAGGCGTCTTCGAGGTGCTGCGCGATAAAAAAAAGAGAGGAACATCAAAGTAGTTTTTTCTCCAACAATACAACGCCCCAGCACACCGGTCGCTCCTTGTTCATCCTCCGTACTCTCCATATCCTGCTCCAGCTAATTACTGTGTCAAATCCTTGTTCAAGGGGCGGAGGTTTTTCTTCGATCGAAGAGGTGATTTCGTATGCGACGCGCTTTCTGTGGGAAGTGACCAAAAATGGACTACAGGACTGTTTTGAAAAGTGGAGACAATACTGACAGAATGGGCTAAACATTGAAGGTGGTAGTGCGTAAAAGGTTACTTTTCTTTGCAATAATAGCTGCCACTCCTGTTCGGTTTTTTTTTTTTGACTCCATAGTAATAGAGCAGGGTATGTCAGCCTAAATGCAGAAATGGGTCCTACTTTACTACAAGCTCCATTTGGCAGTCCTCAAACACATCACCAGGCGTTCCAGTAAGACCACATCGCTTCTAAAACCAAACGGGTCCAGATCTGTAGGAGTAACTGGCTCTGGTTCAGACATTGAAGCGCCCCAGCAATCGCTCACTGGTTCAGAGGCCCGGCATTGTCAGAACTTCCTTCAGGACTGCACAGGGAATGATAGGAGTGGCGCACTGAGCTGGCTCTTGCTGGAGTGCCAGCCGTCTATTAAAATGAAAGGCGATGCAAAAAATACGAAGAGGTGAAGGGGAGGGAACGTGAGATGCGGTGGAAATGAGGAATAAACATTTCTGAATTCATCCAGTGTAAGAACTCAAGCCCACATGGTAACAACCCCGTCCTATAGCCAGAGAAAGAGGGGCACACATGTAAATACATGCATAGGGCTGGATACTTTGTCATTTTTTGGAATACGCAGTTTATGTTGATGCATGTAAACCACATTGCACAAATCCTTCTATGCGAACTGATTTTCGACGTATAAAATGCTTCTCTTACTCTTTTGAAACCCTTTTTACATTAAGTACCTTCAGCTACTTAAAATACAGCTGTGTAAAGTGTCGTTGACAGATGAGTTACTTTGTTAAGTTCTTCCAAAATGGCTTTTTTCTTTCTCTTTTCTTACTTCACTTTCCCTTGTGGCGTGTTCCGTCAACGGATCCATCATCCTTGTAGTGCGTAGCTATGCTTGATTCAAAAAAAGAAACAGGAATGCTGGGAGAAGATACGAGGGCAAGTCCATAAGTTTCCGGCCTAACCATTTTCTAGGTATGATAAAGACAAAAACTATATGTCACTTTTCAATATAGTTACCCTTTATAGCAATACACTTCTCATATCTTTGAATTAACATTTCAATCCCTCCCACCCAAATATTCAGAAGTCTTGTCTGCAAAATGGTCATTAACAGCTTCCATCACTTCTTCGTCACACTTAAATTTCCTTCCTCGAAGGTCTTTCTTGAGTTTTGAGAAGAGGAAATAGTCACTGAGAGCTAGATCTGGGCTGTAGGGTGAATGTTCTATTTCCTTAAAGCCACATTTCTTCACAGCTTCCTTTGCAACAAGAGCCATGTGCACAGGTGCGTTGTCGTGAAGAAGGCGCACAACACCACTCAGCTTTGCTTGCCTTTTCTTTTGATGGAAGCACGTAGTCTGTGCAGTAGGCCAGCATAGTACTCCCCATTTACTGTGCTGTTCCTATTCTAGAAGGTAATGAAGCGTATTCCTTCACAGTCCCAAAAGATTGTGGCCATGATCTGCTTGGTTGATTGAGTGACCTTTACCTTTAGAGGCGGTGCTTCGCCAGGTTTACGTCACTCCATGATTCTCTTTTGGACAAGGGATCATAGTAGAGGACCATAGTTTCATTTCCTGTAACAATGGTTTGCAGAACTTCTCTCTCGTTGCCACGGCAGAGCTCCAAAAATGCCTGACAACAGATGACTCGTTGCTGCTTTTGGACTGAGGAAAGAAGTCTAGGCACCCATCTGGCACTAACCTTATTCATGTTTAAATGTTCATGAATAATTCGAAGGACTGTTGTTTTAGAAAGACCCAACCTTGCTGCTATTTCTGTAACTTTGATCCGCCGGTCTTCCATAATTTCTGCTTCCACAAGAGCGATGTTTTCAGGAGTGAGCACCTCCAAGGACCAACCTGCACGCTCTTCGTCTTCAATGCTTTCTCGACCCATTCGAAAAAGTTGGCCCATTCTTTTACGGTAGAATATGAGGGGGATGCTTCCCCATATACACCGTCCAATTGCTGTTTAATTTCATTTGGAATTAGTCCTTCTTTTGTGGAGAATTTAATAACAGCTGGACACTCCATTTTGAACACGTCACAATCTTCTACACATAGCCTTCTTTATACAACTATATCTGAATAGCTGAACACAGTTGCAGCTGCAATTATTTACTTAACAGATAAGGTATGACACCAGATAACCGGAAACTTGTGGACCTACCCTGGTAGGTCATAGTATAATAAAACTTTTATAAATTGGAAATCATTTAACTAAATTAGTGTACATAAAATATAGTAGGCAGCAGAGTAAAAATGAAATACGAACAAAGAATAATTATTGAAGTAAAAACTGATAGAAGGGGGAGTAAACAGCATTGCCAAAGCACGGTGTGTAAGGTGTTTCAGGGGTAGCGTTAATTAATCCATAAATTGTAACAAATTATCACAAACTTTGTGTTTACTACACGCATGTTATTATCATGATTACATTGGGTATGTGTTAATACCGTTGAGTTTAATATAAGGTCATTTTGCTTAAACGATTTAATAAGTGTAACGATTCAAACGTTTCGGTGAAAGTGGTATATCTGGCTGAGGCCAGAACACTGAAGTACGACCATATCTACAAAGTGTTACCATATTGTTAACCGCTGAGTATCTCTTTTGTTTTATCTGGGTGTACTTGCGTTATCTAGGCCATAAGACTAAATTTCTTGCAGCAACATCATCTGAACTGGTTTTTAATCTGCAATATTATCAAGCGTAGTTCCCTGTGACACGGAATATAAGACGGAAACCAAGTGAACTAGGCGAAGTATTTAAAATACTCGTGCAGTGAATTATTTTATAGGAATGATACAAATATATGACCACGTAAAGGTTTGAACTTTTCTAAAAAGTTTGTATTATACATTTCTGTAACATTGATTGAAATGATCTTTGATTGCTTGAGCACTACTCATTCCGCTCTATTAATTTCGTTTCGTCATAAAACGAAAACACCTGCTTCTACCACCGTCATGGGTGGCCGAGGTCGTTGAGGCGCGGGCTTGTGAATGGAAGGTCTGTGTTTCGAATCCCTCTAGGACCGTCCTTCCAGACGGAGTTTTTTTTTTTTTTTTTTTTTACAGGTTTTTCTTAGTCCTCTTAAATGGCAAATGCGGGGGAGGTACCTTAAACTTAGGCCTGGAACGTTTGCTTCCTTAAAAATAAATCCTTTCCCAATTTATCATTTCATCTCATGTATCATCAGTGTCCACCCTCTGCGGTGCCTCAGTAGTAAAAACGGGCATTAAGCACTATTAAAAAAAATATGCTTCCAACATTGCATCATGTGTTTATGCTCAAATGATTTTTTATTGATGTATTTATTTATTTATTTATTTATTGACGCTCTTTAACATCTCAGGTTATGAGCGTCCCATTCAATTCAGGACGTGAAACGGCCGACAAATTTTGCTCAGAGACCTCTCTTTCAGGCTTGAGGTTCTTTTTCGTGCCGTAAATGTACAACACGGGACCCACGGCCTTACTTCCCTTCCGAAGGAAGCCATACTTAGGATTTTTACGCCCGAAAAAGTCCATCGGTCCTGGCAGGGATCGAACCCGCGATCTTGGGTATAGGAGGCAAACATGGTAACCACTAAACCACCAGGACCGACATGCTCAAATGAGATTTATTATTATTATTGTTGTTGTTGTTATTATTATTATTATTATTATTATTAAGCATTTTCTCTTTGATCACATAAAATAATCGAACTAATATGATAATTTTTTGCACTATTGTTGCTGTTCAAAGTATTGTTCAGACTATCTGTTTATTCTCTAATTTGCATTATTTATTTATTTATTTTATTATTTTTACACTTTTTAAATTGATTATCGGTATATAAGCACATTTATACTAAAGTCATGTATTAATAAAAGTTACGTATACGTATTACATGTAACTACTGGAATTTGAAATGTTTATTTCATAAAATCAATAAAACGATGGACTTTGTTGCAGAATTCTTTCCTAGCGATAATAATACCAACAGTGAAAATTTTATAGCTGTGAGTAAAATTATATAAGTGGAAGGAAAATACACGGCATTTTATATGTGCACTGAGCGAATAAGAAGGTTTGGTAGCATCAAAGGTATTGTTCTGTGATAATGTCATGTCGTAGGTAACAACTTTTTAAAAAAGGGTGCCAAAAAGAAATTAGAACTGGAAAGTGAAAGGGGGTTTTCTCAGTTGTTAATTAATGTTTTGAGCTAAATTATTCAGGAGTTGTTTGTGGGCATGTTTTACATAAACCGAAATAATGATTTTGAAAATAATTAAAATTTGGCAAAATTATTAAAAAAATTGTCAAACAGCATAAATGTTTTTCCAAAACTGTTAATTTTTTTTTTTTTTAATTTTGTTATTTTAGCTGTCACCTATAGATTGAAAATGTGATCTTTCTAGGTTATTTTAACATTAAGAATAGGACATTCCGTACCCCCTTAAACATGTCTAACAACATGAGCGCCAATTGGATACCCACCTGTGGTCAAGTGGAGGTCTTTTCAAAACGACCAGGCAAATGTAATTTACAGTAAAACTTACTCCTAACTGTGTGCTTGTTTTTGAGGGCTAGGAATTCTTGATGTGTAAACACATAAAAATATTATTAGTGTAGATTTTAATCGTCTTTTATAAGGCACGAGATTTTTTCGTTATAAAAGTCATTCACTAGCTGGTCCGCGAGTGATGTAAAATGGACTTGATGAAGCTACAAGCATGGTAATTTAGAAAGTCTTAACAAGGGAAGGCGGATGTTAATAAGAGCTATTAAGCTGTAAATCTCTCATAATGCACTCTTTGTGAAACAGGATAAGATGGAAATGCGATACTGTGTAATATGTACAGTCATTTTTTTCCCTCCCTCCCTCTCTCTCTTTTGTTTGTAACAGTTCTCATTCTCTGCAAGTGCCACTGCGAGTTTTCCGTTTCCTGAACAATAATTATTTCAAGGCACGCTTTTGAAGCTGTTTCCAGGAAATCTCCCACCCACACCGCGAATCGCGTGTTTCGCCAGAGCCGAGTGAGTATAAAAAGCGAAAGAACAAAAGAAACGAGCAACTAGGCTGTACTTCCTAATGAGACCGACAGGCGGAGAAAGCTGTAAACATTAACTTGCACCAAGGTAAATACAGTTACACCTTAATAGTGTTTCATGGTTGCCAAAGTTACGCAAAGCAAACGTTTGGTCAGTGATTATGAAATGTGTCCCTTTGGACAGCTGAGTTCAGACAATCTGCATACATCTTTAGATGAAAGTTCGAAAAGTATGCCACCGGAGATTATGACCGTAAGAGTTAGCATTTATAAAAAAAATTATTATTCTGAACCTCAAATCGCTGATTTGCAGATAAGAGGCAGAAATAAGCGTAGGTTTTCAGACTTAAACGTGAGTACGTCCATCCTTTTTGATAATGGTTGACAATCCTTGTAAACTCCCACTCTCAGGAGATCGTTTAGCAACCGATTGAAAACAGAAACTATATACCGAAACACTGCTCCGAGCGGCGTTGGATCCCATGCATTTCTGACAGATATCAGGAGATTTAAATGATTAAAGTTTGCAACTGTAGAGGGAAAAATGATGTTTTAATAAACTTAATGATACTGCAAAGGTTTTTCGAGCAGCCTGCAGTTTTAGTAATGGAAAGCAAACAGCAGCATTACTTTTCGATTTTGAAAACGGAAATTGGTATTTCAAACCGTACAAAGTAAATTTTATTTTATTCAATTTTTCATTGAAAGACTGATTTCCTAAATTAAAAATTAAACAAGTCGATCTACGATGATTTAGTGTTAAAATGATGAAGGATTTTTTTCACCTCATTATCTTGAAATGAGCAATTTACTTGCCCGTACTCAGAGAAGGTAACGCAGGCTGCAAGCCGAACCGTAGCGAAGAAAGCCGACCGGTGCCATTCGGGACTGCAGCGAGCAAATAACCTTTCTTTTCCTATGGAAGCTCTATTATTATGAATTATATAACTTTTTTATGTTCCTTTTATTAAACTAGGAACTAACCGAAAAAGTAAAATTTTTGCGATTATGAATATTGCAGAAAAACTATGCAGATTAAAAAATAGAAGAAGAAGAAAAAGAAGAAGAAGAAGAAGAAGAAGGATAAATGAATGAATGAATGAATGAATGAGAACATGTTAGAAATTGTTATTTTGGAGTAATTATAATTTTTTTGTTCTATTATTATTTTGTTAAAACTTAAACTAACCTAACCTTAAGTATGAAAAAGTAACATTTATTGTATTAAGAATGGTGTAGAAAAAAGTGTTGTTATAGAGCTATAGTATTATTTTTTTAATGTTCTATACTTTTTTGTTAAAACTTTAACTTAAACCTAACGTATGAAAAGCTAGCATTAAGAATAGCGAATAAAAATTATTATGGAGTAATATTATTTTAATGTTCTTCTATTATTGTTATTATTATTATTATTATTATTATTATTATTATTATTATTATTATTATTATTATTATTATTATTATTTTAAAACTTAAACTAACCTAACCTAACGAGTGAAAAAGTAACGTTTATTGTATTAAGAATTGTGTAGAAAATTGTTAATATGGAACAATATTATTTTTTATGTTCTATAATTTTTTGTTAAAACTTTAACTTAACCTAACGTATGAATAAGTAACATTTATTGCATTAAGAATAGTATAGAAAAGGTTATAATGGAGTAATATTATTTTAATGCTGTATTATTGATTTGTTAAAACTTAAACTAACCAAACATAACGTATGAAATTATGTTCGATTATTTTTTGTTAAAACTTTAGCATAACGTACGTAAAAGTACCATTTGTTGCATTAAGTACAGTCTAGAAAAATATTATTATGGAGTAATATTATTTTTAATGTTCTATTATTATTTTGTTAACTTATGAAAAAAGTAGCATTAATTCGATTAAGAATAGTGTAGAAAAATTATGAAAATTTACTTACTGAGCTAACAGGGCATCATGTTCTGAGTGGAAATTATTCCCGTAAAGTAATAGGCATTACTACAATCGTAACCAGTCGGCAGTCTTCGCTACGGTTCGGCTTGCAGCCTGCGTTGCCTTCTCTGTGTACGGAAGAGTAAATCGCAATTTTGTTGGCCATGTTTTCATAAGTATTTATGCTTTCATTAAGAGCGTCCGTAAACAAATCAATTTAACAAAGTTTCAAGTTAAATTACCTATATAAAACTTGTTTTTTAACTCCATGTTGCACAAGTAACGTTGTTCTTTATTAAAACAAACACTACTAATTTCTACTGATAAAACAGCGTTCTCTTACAGTTTCTAGCACTAGCTCCCAAAACAACCCCTCATTATGTAGTGTCAGTCACATTGCTTTTATCCTCCCCAAACAGGAATTGCAAGTAAAATCAATAGAAGGAATCATTCACTACAAGCACTGGCAGAGCGAATTCCGTCACACGTTTTGAACAAAGCCGCTTTGGTTTATATAAAACATTACAAAAGCCGAGTGTTTCGAAGCTGTTCGTATTCATTGCCATCAAAATAAATTTTTAGACAGTGTAACAAAGAATTGAGATGTCATGGTAAAATTGTGTAGTAATGTTGTTTCTTGAGACAGTGTAATGAAACCGTAAGATATCAGCAGAACAAATTTGAGGTAAGAAAACGAGTGGGTTGAAAAATAATGTACCACATACTGTAACTAGGCAACGCAGACAGACGAGCGTGTTCGCTTGATTCCCTGGATTTTTTGTTAATACGTTTAACGCCCGTTTTAACTACTGAGGCATTACTTTAGGTTTGTTCAGTGAAATAATGCAACGCAAAATTGTTCTCTTTAGAGGGTGAAAGTGTCATTGCTCGAGGTGATAGAAATCATAACTATCAAATTTCAATTAATATAACAAACAAGAAAATTCTTAGTATGAACGCAAAAAGGAAAGCTGAGGAAAATACAGAAGGTGCCCAAAAATGTATACACACTTCAAGCAAAGAAAAAAATGTGGGAACACAACAAAACAGAAAATGATGAGCACTAATCACCTTAGACTTTTACAGTTACAACATTTGCTCAAAATGCCCATCATCGGCGTCGATACACTTCTGAGTACGTTGAACTACTGATTGAGTAACGTTTACGAAAGTGTTCTCATCGATTGCAGTACTTGCCGTTTCAATTTCTTCCCGAAGTGCTGCCAGTGTAGCTGGTTTTCTACAGTATACAACATCCTTAAGAGTTCCCCATAGGTAGAAGTACAACGGAATTAGTTCCGGAGAACGCGGTGGAAACTCAATTGGACCTCTTCGTCCTATCCAGTGCGGGGCTTGTTGCTGTGCGAGGTCACCCAGATCTGCCCTTGTGAACATCGCATACGGTACCATGAGTCTCAAATTTGTCTCGAATGCATGCAATTGTTACTCGCGTTGGGGTTCTGTTCTCCATTGCCTTTGAACTTCAACAACATTCTCGGTTTTCCAATACCACTTCAAAATTGCTTTCTGCTGTTCAAACGATAATCTCGGCTCTATTTTGTTGTAGCAACGCTAGCATAACGAAATATTAGTCATATCTGTTTACAGAACATCATACTACACATTACTGTTGTTTTTATGTCCAACTTTGAAATATATTAAATAGATATCTACTGTGAAAGTGTGCATACATTTTTTGACACCCTCAGTATATCACAGTGACCATACAAAGAAATTCATTCCGCAATCAAAGACCTTGCACATTCGTGAAGCCGCCATTGACATCTTGGGGAATATGGACTTCACAAATTCAGTTAGAATCTCTCACCGTTCTGTGTGACAAACATGTAGATATACTGACTTCCAAATCATGGGTAAGTGTGTCAAAATATACATTGATGGTACTTTCCAATATTGGCTTCAGCTGTTATTGGCAATGGACACTGTGTTCCTGTTGCATTTTGTTTATTGCCGGACAAACTTCAAGCAACGAACACAACTTTATTTAAACTTTTAAGTAGCAAATGTCAAACATTAACTTACAGGTTCAACCCTACAATTTCTGTTATTGGTTTTGAGAAAGCTGTTCATAATAATTTTTACGCAGTTTGGCCCCATCTGTCAAAGTGTCAGATTTAATTGAGTCAAATACATTGCAACAGATTTAACTACATAATGTCAACATTATGAAACAGGACAATGGCTGCAACTTTTATTTGGCATCTCGTACCTTCCGCGTGAATAAGTTGGCGAACTTTTCTCAACAGACTTGGCTGCAATTCAACCCCTAGATAAAAACTGCAGATTATCTAGTAGAAAACTGCATAGATCAAATTTCTTTTATTTTCACCAAACTTATGGGTATTCGTAAAAAACACAAACCCAAATGGATAAAAACATAAGGGACAAATAACACGGAATAAAAGTAAACAAGTTTAAGCTCACCAGCTTTTGAAATAAATCTACCAGTCTTAAGTCGGAAACATTGGGAAGGAACTGGTTAAGTCCCAAAAATAGTTTGTTTTAAATTCTCCCGCCCCTGTGACAACCTCCTCCCCTACTCCACAGTTGTGGACTTGCGGATGATCTTATCGTTTTCTGGAATCTTCAAATCCCGGAGCATAACAAATTATAAGAATTATTATGTTGACAATAATTATAATACTCAAAACAGAAAATTACCAAGTATAAAGATGGATGAAATATCAGAAATAAGTGTCAATTTAAATTACTACATTAGTACCTACCTGTTTATTTATTGGATCCCAGTTATTTAAACTTCCGTTCCTGAGGACATATATGAATGCTATTGGGACGATCTTTATAATAGGCGTAAATCTGTTTCTGTTGCTAATTTTATAGGTTTTTATTTCTAATTTGAAAATATAAATATAACCATTTAGTTTCTTTCATAGACGAACGTTTGGGGCCAAAAATATAACACATTATACAAACCGTTGACTACATTCAATAAGAAAGCGTAAATATATTTCTTTATAAATGTTTAAATGTTAACAAATATATCACTACTTGTTGCCATTGCTACTTCTATTTTTGAAAGACCTCAAATGCTTTTTGATCACGGTTGTCCTGTAATCAATGCATAGCTTAAAAGTTTGCATGGAATAGAACATTTAGAGTCCATATACAGTTAAAGCCATTTCAGCATAAAAGTAATTTGAACGCACAAGGTCAAACATTATATTCATGTTTGAAAACGGTTTATGTAACGCCAGCTGGAAGAATAACTACGAGCCCTGATGTATTAGTACAATTCTTGTCAAGTATCGTCTTGTAACTTTCTGTTCCACCAACAGCATTTGTAAAATATTAGTATTAGTTTTAGCATAGACACTATTAGTTAAAAAAATTACAAGTGACCTCATATAAGAACAAAATGGACGAAGAAGCCGTTTGTCACAAGTCGCGACACCTTGAATTAGGTTATGTCTACTCCTTAATAATAAATACATATTTTCTTAATGTGCAGAAGCGGATGATTGTCATTCCTGCTAACTTTATTATGTGTTTATCAACACTCAAGTGTAATAATGCACTTTTAGACGACTGTCGCACAGTAGAGGAATCTCCTGTAACAATGGCTTGCAGAACTTCTCTGACGTTGCCACGGCAGAGCTCCCAAAAATGCCTGACAACAGATGACTCGTTGCTGCTTTTGAACTGAGGAAAGAAATCTAGGCACCCATCTTGCACTAACCTTATTCATGTTTAAATGTTCATGAATAATTTGAAGGACTGTTGTTTTAGAAAGACCCAACCTTTGAGCTACCGGTCTTCCACAATTTCTTCTTCCACAAGAGCAATGTTTTCAGCAGTGAGCACCTCCAAGGGCCGACCTACACGCTCTTCGTCTTCAATATTTTCTTGAATCTTTCGAAAAGATTTGTCCCATTCTTTTACAGTAGAATATGAGGGGGGTACTTCCTCATATACACCGTCCAATCGCTGTTTAATTTCATTTGGAGTAAGTCCTTCTTTTGCGAAGAACGTAATAACAGCTCGATACTCCATTTTGAACATGACACAATCTTCTACACATAGTCTTCTTTATACAATTATAATTGAACAACTGAACACAGTTACAGCTGTAATTGTTTACTTAACAGATAAGGTATGACACCAGATAAGACTTTTGTGAAGGCGATAGTTCTTATCGAACTTATGGACCTACCCTCAAACGAATGTTCCTACACTTGCAAGTTAGGAGCTGTAAAGTGTAGCAGAAACCTTTCTCTTTGAAAATGATGTTTTCAACTACAATAGTTTCCATATTGATTTCGTTCATGTTATATTTAATTTCAATTTTAATTGTAAAGTATAAACGTGGGACGTTAAAAGCTAAAGTAATAATATTAAAAATATAATAATAAGTGAAAATGTCGTTATGCAAAACGAATTAATGGTTTTCATAGTTAACGATTTGTAGGTACTTGGAGCATGCACATTCAGGATATAGCAGACATGCAGAAAATGGCGCGTTACAGAGAAATGCCGTGGAACGGCCAAGCCCATTGCATGCAAGAGATCATAATATAGGCGGAACAGGTTCTTGAGGGCTTCCAACCTGTCAATTTGTTGACAACAACAAGCGAGGTTCTTTCAATCGCTCAAAATATCTGCACAGCCCGCTCAAAAAACTTTAAAAAAAAACTAAGCACAAGATGCGTATCATATACTCTTTGTTTTGACTATGGCCTGGAGGACCAATGAAAACACGAGACACAGGGAACTTTGGCGGTCCCTCTGAATAAACATTGACGTAATCTTCGCAATTCTCGCATATGATTCATACCTGCAGCATCACAGAACACGCCCAGACTGTTAGTTTTATCTTTGAAACAAGCCACCTTGTTCTAATCGTATAACATTCGGTTGCCCAGAAGTGCTGATACCCTTGGGGACGAATTGAATCGTGAAAGATGTCGAGCTGTAAGAAATAACTAGCTATACTAGCGTGTGAACATTTTATGCGCTTCAGAAGTTTTAAGGATTTGTTGTTTATAAAAAAGTAGGCATGGTAAACTGGCTAGCGAAATTTATTTCAGAAGTTTGCTTTTAATATAGTCCGTGATAAGTTGATAAATTTCGTTGTAGACTCACACACCCTTGCATTGTTTGTATCTCTTCATTTTCAGTTTTAAGATGAAGCGACTAAGGGCCGACCTCATATGTATTATATGTTCACTCTTAGAGTACCGCCATGGGTGCCCGAGGTCGTTAAGGCGCGTACTCGTGAGCGGAAGGTCTGGGTTTCGAATCCCTCCAGGATTGTCCTCCCTGACTCAGGTTTTTCCAGGTTTTCTTCAGTCCTTATAAATGGCAAATGCCGGGGAGGTACCCTAATCATAGGTCTAGAACGTTTTCTTCCTTCTTCCTTTCCTAATATATCATTTCATTTCATGTATTCTCAGTGTCCACCGCCTGTGGTGCCTCAGTAGTAATAACGGGCGTTAAACACTATTAAAAAAACTCTTAGAGTGATCCAAACGTCAAAAAGCAAACAATGTATTCTTCGCAATTCGCGGCAAGAATACTGCCCAATTGTCAGAAACACGTGGCCAGTATAAGCGAAATTATGACAAGAAACCGGTAATTTCTGAGGCTAGGTTACTGCCTCCTTTATTGCGTGTCCTGTATAGCTTTCGTAGAACTTTGAAAACACGTTTAAAATAATTGCTTTATCGTCAGTAGTTAAAGACTTCTCCGGTTTATGTTTTGTCTGTAGGAACAACAAACAGCACGTGCTTCGTTAGCGTTAGCGCAAACTGCACTTTTTCTTACCCGTAGAAATAATTTTGGAGCTACTTGAGCTCCAGTCCCGAGCGATAGCAGAAGATAGTGAACTTTCAGAGATAATAACGCTCTCTGGCAGTAGTGGTTTCGAATCCTCATATACTGTTTCTTTTCCTGCCAGTTAAAGGAGATTTGCCACCATTACAATGATTTACTCGCTAACATAGTACCACGCATACATTCCGCTATAAATTTATATTTACGACTTTTTTTCTGCTGGAATCAAAAGAAATTTGCCACCATTACAGTGATTTACCCCTCTTGTAAATTTACATTTACGAAAAGAAGGGAAGCGTAGGCCGTCAGGCCGTAGCGGCCGCAGCAAACTACTGGGTCCACCTTTTTCTAGGATTTACCCGAGGTTTTAGCGTTTTGGTTAGCGTTTGTATATATTGATTAATTGCGAATTTCAATGAGACAATATTTGGTAAAAATTACAGTGATTTACCCGCCCCTATTAACTTGTATTTACGAAAAGGAGGCGAGCGTAGACCGTCAGGCGCCAAGCATTGCTCACTATATATATATATATATATATATATATATATATATATATATTTATTAATGTGTGTATGATTTTCTTGAGGAGTGGCTTTGATTTTATTTTATTTAGGTTCCCCCCCCCTTAAGATATCTTCATATTGTATTGTTCAGATATGGAATGGAGTTTTAAAAAGGTCTCTCGAATACTGTTTGTTTATATCAATTGGTCTTTGAGTTTGTGGATCCTAAGGCACGGATTGGTGAAAGTCTGGGGTTCGTTTTTCCGAATGGATTGAGGCTATTCTCGGTTTTCTCGATTCTCGTGGCAAATGCATTAGGCCTGAAACTTTTCCTTTCGGAGAAGTTAAATCTATATAATACAATAATACAATCTTGTGTATTGCAATTGTTCACCGCTTCGGTATTGAAAACTATTTAAAAATTATGAGCCAGTGGTGTTTTCTTCCCCTCCCTGAATTATGAATGTGTGATATATGCATTTCTTTATTTCATTATATTTTTTTTTCAATTATTTGTTGCATTGTAAATATATTGCACTGGTCTACAAAAAAGTTTTTTTTTCCTTACTTTTTTTATTTTTCCACTTGGGTATATGTAATGTGAACGCCATGAATTCAAATGTGTAATAAATGTTACTTTATCGAGTTAGGTTTTAAACAAAAGCACATCAAGTACATAATATACTTATATTTTTCTGAAATATTATTAAGTTTTGTGACAAACTGTTTTTGTAGATTTCATTTTAAGTTCAATATTAATGAATATATTAAAAAAAGAGAGAGCTATGTGTCAATAATTATGAATTTCTGAACCTTTTTTCATTATTAGAAAGAAGAAAACTTTATTTTTTCCGAAGTTCTGATATGTCCTTCACTGGTATCTCTTTTCAAACACTAGCAGTAATCAGCAATCATTTACACATCCAAATGTCCTGGATAGTGGGTTTCCATTGTTTTAATGTCTTTATGAAACCTCTCACTCTTTGCGCCAAGATTCGCAGGGAAGTAATCAATATGGCTGTTGAGAAAATACACTTTAACACTCATTCTACACCCTAGAATTCTAAAATGTTGTAACATTTCCTCCACAATTTCTTTATATTCTCACATTTCTTGTTGACAAGAAAGTTTTCTGTGTCTTTTTTGTATGCCAAACTTGCTGACTTCTCCAACTCGGACATCGACTGAGGAAAGGTCTCATGCTGCATAAGCTCACGAATCTGGGGGTCCATCGGAAATATCTGCTGCTATCTTAGCTTCAGTTTTCTGTGGGAACTTTGTAACATGAAAGTTGAAACAATCAGAGCAGTAACAAACAGCTCTATCTGACCTAACTTAATATGGAGTGGTGGAAGAAGGACATAAAGGGGAAACCAATGGTTCATACTTCATATTTTTGTCTCCAGGAATTAAATTTCTCCTTTGTGGTCAATTTTTTTCTGGTTCAATGCTCTGTTTTAGCTCTATCACTAAGTAAACCATTTATTGTCTTGTTTAAATCTCTCTGAATATTTATTTTATGTATCTGTTCAATGAACAAATAAAATAGGCGATTTCTGAAAAACTGTAGCCCGATGAAAGGAAACTAAGGCTGGTTTGAGATATTCCATGTGGTAAGGAATCAGAAAATATGAACAGTTTTTATTCAGCAACTAATGTGTAGACCAGTGTTATTTTTATAATTTCTTTTAAAGCAAAATAAATGGTGTCTGTATTAGGTTTTAATATTTTTGTTCAAGTTTTATACTTGGATATCGAGGTTAGCACTCCATGCAAATATGCCTCTAGTTTACAGCTCAGCTTCTGCCTTGAGCTAAGTCTCTCAAAGGACTAAATTAGCTGAACGGGCATCAAAGCATACATTTACACGTGCTTATGAAACAGAGACAAAGGAAACTGGAATATCTCTCTACCTTACAGTCATGTTGTCCCGTAAATCAACATTTACCTCATCTCCAAGTATTATTTTAAAGACGCACAGAGCAAATTTGTGTCAGGCATTAATGGCTGGGCAAACAGAACAAGTGAACGATACAAACAAGTTGCCCCCTCTAAAACTTGGCCTTGATTGTGGTATGCCTTGAAGGTATTTTAAACTTATGCTAAAACTGCAGCAAACATTTCTGAATTTGCAATTTTCGTATTATAGTTTCGAGATATAAACTCAAAGTATAACGAATGGTAATTACTTCTTTTCAGGCTTTATAATGCGCGTTTAAAACTGTGCTATACTGGGTGCTGCCTTTAGATTTAGTCTTATGCGCATATACCACGTTTAGATTTAACCAAAGTAATTTAAATATTAACTAAATGGGTAAAAATGTACATCTAAAATTCTAAACTAATTTTTTAAACATATTTTAACACTTAAAAATAATGGCACTTCAACCAAAAGTATTATAATAAAATAAACGATAAACTTAAAGTAATTCCATAGCGTCAAAGAAAAATTATAGTGCAATGTATGCTAGTATTAGATATTTATGACAAAATTATCTCTAGTAATGTAACGAAGGTTCCAGAATTTATCTTGGGAGACTCTGGAGCTCGAGTTATATTTATTTCGAATTTTTAGCGAATATAAAATTATATAAAAATCGAATAATATACCCATAAAATGCGTCGACAGTCCGGCATTTTAATTTCTGCTAATAGTCGAACAGATGAGGGTCAACATTAAAATAATTTATGAGATACACTGTTATATAATTTCAAATTAACTCTTTAGTCGGTCCTGGTGGTGAAGTGGTTACCATACTTGCCTTGTAAACCCAAGATCGCGGGTTCGAACCCGGCCAGGCGTAAAAATCTAAGTATGGCTTCCTTCGGAAGGGAAGTAAAGCCATGGGTCCCGTGTCGCACATTTACGGCACGAAAAAGAACCTCAAGCCTGAAAGAAGAGGCCTCTGAGCAAAATTTGTCGACGTTTCACACCCGGAATTGAATGAGACGCTGATGACCTGAGATATTAAAGAGCGTCCGTAAATAAATAAAAATTCAAAAAAAAAACTCTTTGGCTACAACTTTATGTCAACTGGGGAATGATAATCTAACTAAATGTACAAATATTGAAAAATACAGTTTTAAAAATCAAATGACACTGGTTAAACTGGATCCACACACTATTTCTATTTTGCTTAGTAAGTTTTGGCTTGGAGCTTTGAATTATAGAGTCTATTTTTTGCATCTGAGATCTCTCCATGTTAATTATTGATTTCTAGTTCAAACTGATGTTTGGGAGAAAGAAAGAAAGAAAGAAAGAAGAAAAAAAAAAGAAAAAAGAAGCTATAAAGATTTTCAATACGCTGTTGTGATCAATTTGCATATAAAACAATTGCAAACAGGTGCGATAAAGTGAAAGTTATAAAAGGAAACTATAAATTTGTATCAATAGGCTGCTATGATTGGTTGGAATTCCTGATATTCGGATATACCGGATTGGGCATATGTTTATGAGCTAAATAATCATTATAAATAGGTAAACTTAGCAAATATTCCAACTGAAATAAATAAAATATAGATATATTAGAAATTTATAATAAAAATTAATATTTCCACAGATGCTGACAATTAAATAATAAAATATTATATATGACAGCTTGCAAATGCAGTTAAAATGTAGATCGCTCGATTAAGAAATGAATGATTACCTAATAAGGAATTTATCAACACAGCTAAGCTACTACAATTCAAGTTTTTGCTTCTGCCGTTCTCCAACAATTACCATCTAGATAAACGGCACCAACCCGTAGTCCGTCAATCAGTAATATGCGGCCCACAAACCTTTCTTAAGGAAGAATAACGGCATTCTACGAGTAAACAGTATTTCCCTTAATCAAAACATAGGAAAAAGACAAAAAGACAACCCAAGTTCGAAAAAAGGTAATACAGTTGCACATTAGCAACAACAACAATATCAAAGATTCCGTGCCTCTGCCTACTATGTACAAAAATTACTGCTACCGCATGCTATCAGACTGCATATGAAGCGGTCTTTCTACCTTATGTCGCTCCAAGTATCTGACAAAGGCCAAAAGCAGTAGAAATTTTCGTTTGTTTGTTTGTTTGTTTGTTTTTTTTTTTTTTTTTTTTTTTTTGTTAATTTGCTTGTTTATTTACGGACGCTCTTTAACATCTTTGGTCATCAGCGTCCCATTCAATTTACATTTTGCTCAGAGGCCTCTTCTTTCAGGCTTGAGGTTCTTTTACGTGCTGTAAATCTACGACATGGGAGCCACGGCTTTACTTCCCTTCCGAAGGAAGCCATACTTAGGATTTTTACGCCCTAAAAGTCCATTGATCCTGTCCGGGATTGAACCCGCGATCTTGGGTTTAGGAGGCCAGTATGGTTACCACTACACCACCAGGACCTACTAGGAACATTCGAGAATTAGGCGGCGCAGATATATACAGTTGCGCTTGACTTTTCCCCGTCAGTTCTTAAGGGAGGTTAAAACAAAAGATAAACTTTAGACTACAGATCTTGTAACAGCATTCGTATGTGGTATTGCCACAGCTCTCCGCAATTCCCTTGTCATTTTATACATGAGCAGGCTCTGAGGTGCAAGAGAAAAGTCAGATTCTCTGGAAAGCTTCATTGGCAGTGGTAGCAGCAAGTAAACACAAATGAACAGAGAAGTTCCCAAGAAAAGTGGGCTTTTTCCCTCCTACACGAACCCCATTTGCTTGATATGCAATGATGCGACTGCTGTTACCATGAAATGACATTATGATATCAAACAGGTAAACATGGTTGGTCAGATGAGCCGAGATATAATTGATGATTTTTGAAGAAAATTATCTTCGCAACGAAATATTTGTTCGGGGGTGGCTTTAGAGTCAAATGCAATGATATAAAGTAGGGAATATAATTGAATGGTACAATCCAAAAATCGTAATTTTACAGGAAAGGAAAAATAAACTTTAAAAGCTCTTTGTACCTTTCCAAGTGAGGATGTTTTTAAAATTTTGACAGAGTATTAATTGTTGTTTTACTTGCCCAATTAATTATTTAATTAACCTGTGGTTACACTTCTTTGGTGTATCCCTGGATTTTGTAAGACAAAAATACACTTAGGTCTGACTCTCTAAGCGTAAAAAGAGGCCAGTATAGTTCTGATTGTCAAGCGTTTTTGAACGTATCTCTAAAGACACTATCATCTTGATGTTCTGATGGCAGTAATTTTGACTATAGTCAGCAAGTAGACATCTATAGTACTTCTTGCACTCTCATCTTCACAGAACTTCAAGTCCATCAGGTTCTTTAGGCACAGGAATAGACGAATGATTGAGCTGGCTTGGTTTCTGAATATCTTGTGGCGTTGACTGTTTCATCTTCTTCCTTTGATCCCTTATCAGCGGTGAGAAGAATGCCCCATTGTAAGTGTTCCCATTCTTTACAGTTTTTGAATTTGACTGAAGGAATCGTAGCTGTTTCAATGACGTGACAGCAAAAGGCATCTGCTTCTTGTAGAACTTGGAAGAAAGACATATACTGCAGCTTTTAAACACTCTTGTTCACACAAGCCATTAGCTTGACTCAGGCCCCTGGGATCTCTTTTCTCCAGTCATCAGGAATTTCATCCTTGCTGTATTGAGGATCAGTGCCGTATTTTTGTCTGGCTACGTGAAAGAATGGTCACACACTGATAAGTAAGTGTCACTTTTACAAAGTAGAAGCTATTTAAGTAAATTAATTCACCACCAAACACGATATTACACGACCTGGAACAATGCAATAACCTCAAATGATAACTTTTCAGCAGCTACATGGACTGTGTACATCAAGAAGGCGGTGACTGTGTTGGTTTTTCCATTACACGCAGTTTCTTCAACCGGCTATAGCGTGGGCCGTATTGGTTTTTTCCCTTGTAAAATTTAACATGATGAAACAGCTGACTGAAAATCACGCAGTGCTACCAATATCATATTTTTTTTCTCTGTTGGTTTTTCCCTGTACCCTTCAATTGCTAAGAAATCAAAAACATATACAGTTAAGGAATGGTTGGGAAATGTTGTTGAAATACTCATTTCATCCAGGTAAGAAGAGGATGTTCCAAATATGTTTTTCTCGCCAGACTATTGATTGACAGACAAGTGTATCATATAACAGTGACTGGAATATCTGACATCCAAATAACAATTCTCTTGCATGGATAACATTTTGATTAGTGTCACTCGGTCATTATGCTTATACATGCATTTATTCGAAACGAATTACAGTTTAAATTAAGGTTCTCGGTATAGAAAATTCTAATTAGGTATTCTTATTGGTGTTTTGAGAAACGTTGTTCCTTTATTGAAATAATCTTCGATACTTGCCCTTTGAACGTCCGTTAAATATACAAACACAGGGTGCCAAATATGTATACTCACTTAAATCAAAGAAAAGTTGTGTTAACATAACAAAACTGAATTCACACAAACAGAAAATGATGAGCACTAATCATCTTAGACTTTTATAGTTACAACAGTTGCTCAAAATGCCCACCATCGGCGTCGATACACTTCCGAGTACGTTGAACTACTGATTGAGCAACGTTTGCGAAAGTGTCCTCAGCGATTGCAGACATGCCGTTTCAATTACTTCCCGAAGTGCTATCAGTGTAGCTGGTTTTCTACGGTGTACAACATCCTTAAGAGTTCCCCATAGATAGAAGCCCAACGCACTTAGATTCGGAGAACGCGGTGGAAACTCAATTGGACCTCTTCGTCCTATCCAGTGCACGGGGCTTGTTGCTGTGGGAGGTCTCCCAGATTTGCTCTTATGAACATCGCATACGATACCACGAGTCTCAAATTTGTCTCGAATGCGTGCAATTGTTACTCGCGTTGTCGGTTCTGTTCTGTACACACGTCTCCATTGCCTTTGAACTTCAACAACATTCTCGGTTTTCCATTACCACCTCAAAATTGCTTTCCGCTGTTCAAACGATAATCTCGGCTCAATTTTGTTGTAGCAACGCTAGCATAACGTAATGTGAGTCACATATGTTTACAGAACATCATACGATAATCTTGGCTTCATTTGTTTATTGTTGATTTACCTGTCACGTAGCAACGCTATCATAATGTATATGAGTCACATCTTTTTTCAGAACATCATACTATACATTACTGTTGTTTCTCGGTCCAACTTTGAAATATCTACTGTGAAAGTGGGTATATTTTATTTCTTTTATATATATTTGTGTGTGTGTGTGTGTGTGTGTGTGTGTGTGTGTGTGTGTGTACATGTTACTGTATATATACAGTAAAATGTACGTAAATACGGAAGTAAGAACAGCATACTCTTTAGATATTAATTTGCTCTTGGTTTGTAATGTTAGGTTACATCACAAAGCAAGAAGATGTAGGCTTACAAATATGGTAACTGCTCTTGCTGGCGTGTGTGCGCCTACGGTCGGTTAGCTCAAGTTATGTTCTCTGCTTCAGTAAATATTTTGATTGTGCTCGTTCTGACCACCGCGTTGTTGCGCAATATTCGTGGTCCAGAGGTCGTTTTGACAATTTTTCCAGTGCTTTATAGCAAAAATGTTCTAAAATCTATAAAAACGCGTCATACTTAAGAAAAAGTTAATTTTATTACAACATATTTGGTGAAGATGAAATAGTTCCTTCGTATGGTTCACTCCAGCATTGCACATGATGTCAGAGGGAGGGGAGTTAGAACCGATTTCGCTCAGTCTGACCACAGCAAGTGTCCAAAGTGAGCGAGTCCATTGGTAACCTTTAATGCAGTGTTTACCTTGGACCGCTGTGCAACGTTCAGAGTCACCTACACTACGGTTGATCTTCAGTAACCTCGTTGTTGCTTTGTTTTATTCACTGATGCTCTTTAACAGCTCAGGTCATCAGCTTCCCATTCAATTCAGGACGTGAAATGGCCGGTTAATTTTGCTCAGAGGCCCATGCTTTCAGGATTGAGGTTCTATATGGTACCTTAAATATATTTTTTTATTTTTTATTTCTTTTCTTACTTTCTGTTCATATCTAAGCTATTGTTATAAGAGAGATGTTGCATGTAAAGAATGACGTCTTTCAAATGTCGCTTCAAAATGAAAGCGTTTTAATTACCTTATATAGGTATATATGGCATACTCATTATATATACTAACAATGCCAAAATGTATACACACTTTCACAGTAGAAATCCGTTTAATATATTTCAAAGTTGGACCGAAAATCAACAGTAATGTGTAGTATGATGTTCTGTAAACAGATGTGACTCGCATATATTATGATAGCGTTGCTACGTGACAGGTAAATTAACAATGAACGTGATACGCATATCCGTCTTACCCGTCATTCATACACTATGAAAATCAGGAATTTTAATTCCAACAGCATGGTGCACCACCACACTACCACCGAGATGTACGTGCGCACCTTGATGACAGTGTACCAAGGCACTGGGCAGGACGAAGAGGTCCGCTTGAGTTTCCACCTCGTTCTCCGGATCTAACTCCGTTGGACTTCTACCTATGACGAACTCTTAAGGATGTTGTATACCGTAGAAAACCAGCTACACTGACAGCACTTCGGGAAGAAATTGAAACGGCATATCGCTGAGGACACTTTCGCAAACGTTGCTCAATCAGTAGTTCAACGTACTCAGAAGTGTATCGACGCCGATGGTGGGCATTTTGAATAACTGTTGTAACTGTAAAATTCTTTTACAGTTCTTCCTTTGCTTGAAGTGTGTATACATTTTATGGCCCCCTCTGTATATACCATATATTGCGCAAAATATTGTTTATTTTTTCATTTTTTTTATTTATTTGATATATATCGAACAGCAATATTATGATACTAAATCTATTACTTTCTAAGTGTTTTACCCTTTTCTTCCTACCTATTTTTTTAATAGTGTTTAACGTCCGTTTTTACTAATGAGACACCACAGATGGTGGACACTGATGAACGTGAGATGAAATGATAAATTGTGAAAGGATTTTTTTAAGGAAGGAAACGTTTCAGGTCTATAGCTCCCCTGCATTTGCCATTAATGAGGACTGAGGGAAAAAAGAAGAAAAAAAACATTCAGGGAGGACGGTCCTGGCGGGATTCGAACCCCAGCTCTTGCGCTCACGACTCCGCGCCTTAACGACCTCGGCTACCCGTGAGGATAGTTAGTTTTTGTTTTAGTCATATTGTTCATTGTGCGGTTTAATTTTTCATTATATATCACATTTTGCGCAAAATATTGCTTTTTTCCATTTGTTTCTTTTTGTATTCCATAGTTACAATTTTTTGTTAATTAAAAAAGTATTAGTTTTATTAATATCGCTATAGAAACTTTTAAGTCGCAAGCCGTGATTTTATACTAAGTGTATATGAAGGGTACAGGGGAAAAATAATCAAGGCGCACTTTTATTGATTTGTTGCTATTGGATTGTAGGTATGTAGTACTATGTTTGGACACATTCGTACAGAGAATAAATATTTAATGCATAAAAATTAGCATAGAAAAATGGTGTCCAGGAGAAATGTAGAGTCCGCAGACATTAAACGGTTATAATTTTGTATTTCTTCAGAAGAGTGTGATTTAATTTTTTTTTTTTTTTTTATTGAATCACATTAAAGTTTTATTTGTACATCCATGTTAATATTTACGAAAAACGTCATTTGTAGACATTAGTACACTTTTAACACACGTGTTGGTATTTCTCAATCATTTGTTATATAAGTTTTGAAAACTTTACGCTATTGAGCACTTTTACCTGCAAGAATAATTTGAAAGCCAAAATCTAAGGCATATTTCACAATTTATAAACAAACAAGTAAAGTTTAGAGATATTAGCATGTTGATAACAAATTGAATTGCTTGAAAACCGTGCTAATGTTGGTCAGTTTGGTTTTTATTATTAACCCTATACATTGTCGTGGCTTATATTTTAAGAGGTGCTGTTTGACTACATTGTTGATCAGGCAAGATTGTGTGTAGACAGTCATTTAAATGTCAACTTGGAATCGAATGATGAAAATATGAAAGTTCTCAGAGTAAACCAAAGAAAAGTAATGCTTGCAAACGCATTAGAGCAATGAGTCTTGTGAAGATTGCAAATGTAGAAAACGATGTTACGTGAAGTACAAAACAGTACGCAAATTATATTAATTCGTGAACTCAATTTACTTGGTGACGAAAACACGAGGAAAATATAAACATTAATGGAACACTATTAGTGTGATAGTAGAAGAAAACTTTAAAAGGTGCGTGATATTGTCGCTGCGCCTTCAATTTTTTCAGGAAACGCAAAAAACGCCGTAATTTTTAATTTCCTTCATTTGTAAAGTCACTTTTACTGCCATTCTTTTGCATATCTTCAAATACTTTATTGTGGGCGCGTTGTACAAAATAAAATGTGTAGAAATTTAACCAATTATACGAAAGACACCGTCTATAACTTCATACATAGCATGCAAGAAATGGAGCGTGACCTTCAATTCCCACATTGTCAGCTGACTGCATAGATGAACATTACTGGCGGCATTTCCTGCCGCGCTTCGATTATTGCAACAATTATAATGATACAAATGCAGTGATATTATTATTTGTTTTTATCCTTTAATATTGTCATTTTATTAACAAATAATGGAAATTATAATTAGAATGTGGTAACAGTGAAAGTACAGCTGATTTAAATAGTAATGTTTTATTAATAACTCACATATATTAATGAGAATTATCACATTTTCTCTCAAAATGTAATAGTTACAACAAATGAAGTTCATGGAAGTGAAATGCAAGTCGCAGCGAGTGTTTGCTTTCAAATTCAATTTCACCAATCTTGATTAACCTGATGCTTTTGGAATATAGGCATAAACTGTTTTCTATATAAGTGCGAGACGAGGAGACTGCAACGGTGAATGGATACTTTAGGAATTATTTGAAGGCGTTTAACTACGCTGTTTGGTTTCAGTTGGTTCATTGACAGCTCTCTCTTGTCTTTTTAGTAGCTTCTGTAAACATACACTTCTGTCTTCCTCGCCTAATTCGTGTAAAGTGTTATCATTTTGTGTTTCGTCGGTCCTGGTGGTGTAGTTACCATACTTGCCTCTTACACCCAAGGTAGCGGGGTTCGAACCCGGCCAGGACCGATGGATTATTTTTCGGGCGTAAAAATCCTAAGTATGGCTTCCTTCGGGAAGGGAAGTAAAGCCGTGGGTCCCGTGTCGTACATTTACGGCACGGTAAAGAACCTCAAGTCTGAAAGAGAGGCCTCTGAGCAAAATTTGTCGGCCGTTTCACGCCCTGATTTGAATGGGACGCAGATGACCTGTGATGTTAAAGAGCGTCCATAAATAAATAAATAAATAAAAAAAATTGTGTTTCATTGTTGGATTTTATTCACAAACTAAGAGGTGGTTTTGTTGTTGTTGTTGTTGTTTTTTCTGTTTTCTTTTTGTGGTTATGTACAGGACAGAAAGTCGGTAAACCCGAATTTTAATTCCCTCTGTAATGGGAATCATATAAACTCTGCTTGCAGGAACTAAGTGCATTTTCTTCGTATAGGCACCTGAAAATGCACCAGTCCTGCAATTTAAGCTTTTATTTTTCATCCCACGTATTCATACGCCAAAAACAGTTATCTGATGTCAATTCAATGACCATCCTTACCAGCTTCATCGCCCTACTTTCCATGCTTTTATCTGTAACACGATTATAACTGAATTACTTAGCTGCATAGTCAAGTTTAAATATAATATGGCACAGCGTCATTCTAAACGTTATTGAAAGTATGATCGAATGCGTAAAGAGCATGTGGAATATTGGTAGCCTATCGAATCTAGCTGTATTTTCATCTAGCTTACCTCATCAGAATAAATCTCAGGTGTCACACAATACTCTTTACTACTGCTGTAACCAGGAAACAACCGGGAAGATGCGCGTAAGATGCCTCTGTTAAGCATAGCGCGTTTGGAAGCGCAACATTCACTTGCAGTTTCAAGAACAAATGCAGCTCTGTGCTGACTTCTGTACTTAGTGCCTTTAAGAGGAACAACTTTTAGTGGTTTTTTGAATTTACAGACAAGGAATGGGTATACGCATTTCTCATCTTGAGGACGATCCGTAATAGAAAAATGTTCCTAAATCATCACAGAAGCGGAAAACCGAAATTTTTGCACATAGAGGGCTTTGGAGGCGCAACGACGATATGTTAACTGTAATTCTATGTGACTGACAATGTTGTTGATTCCTTTCATTGTGTGTGGTATTGGGTGTTTTTTTTTTTTTTTTTTTTATCTACAAGTATTGTGTACTTGGATATTGTATTGTTAATTAACATGAACAAATAACACATGACACTAATTTCAAAAGAAGGTCTGTTAGAAAACTGCCTTTAGGATTAGTCTAGGAAAAAAAAACTTTTTTTACATGAGCCTAATTTTGTAGCGTTTTTAAACTTCAAAAGTGAACTTCGATTGTTTTCCCCCTATACCCTTCATATGGTTTATTGAATGCAATTATGAAAGATGCAGAAGGTTTTCTCAATATCTGAGAGAGTCTAGAAAGCAATAATAGTTTTAGAGAATGCCCATGTTCTATGGAAATTCTATCAGAAAGTTTGAAGAAGCTGTTACTGTTGCTGATAGAAAGAAATTTAAAAGGCGGAAGGTAACTTAATCACGTCACATTGTTGGGGTGTTTCACGAGGTAATGAAACAATTGTTATGGTACTAGTATTGTTAAATGAATGTCCAGGCATCTTCAGTTTTGGAGAAATGTAAGAAAACTTCTTTATCTGTACCCATAAATATTAAAACCATCGTTTGTGCTCAGAAAGTGACAAGTGGGTAAGATATGATTTTGCTTTGGTTTGGCTAATGCACTTGTCTCTTAATGATGGAGTTAACTCACGGACTTGAATGCACCAAAATTGTTAGTATCCTAAACTCATTTTAAGACGTAATTTCAACTATCAATTCATAATTTACTTATATTTCCTTGAAGAAGAAAATAATAAAATTGTCACTACAATTTTTTTTCCGGGCTGTTGTGCCGTGCCGGAGATGAGAATTCCAGACCTTTCGTCCGCAACTACGGCGGACATCTTCAGTGGCGTGAACGAAATCTCCTCGGAGAAGGTATCACTGTGTCTGAAGTGTTGGCTGTCAGAGTTGCTATATTTATACCGCTAGTGCTGGAATTCTCATCTCCAGCAGAGTACGGCACAACAGCCCGAAGAAAATTGCAGTCACATCTTTGACCCCGGCCATGAAAGCCTATGTTCTCTGAATAATAAAAGTTTTACGAACTTCTTCATTAATCTTCTGCAATTATGTCATCAGTAGGCACTTTTCAGAAATATATTCTCCACAATTTCCAGATCGCTAGAGAATTTTCTTGGCACACCCACTAACCCTGAAAAAATGCAATCTGTACAATGTGTAACTCTTGTGAATGGTGTAATAGAAAGGATAGTGTATTTCGAACAAGAGAATAGCGGGCATATTCTCGATGTTTTTGTAAATCAAAATCGAATTCTTTGTCCAAAAGGGTAATTTGTTTCTCAACCGATATAACATAGATAATGGTTTAAAGTTTAAGTAATGGCAAATGAAGCGAGTTTCCAAAAAAATAGTAAATTCATAAATCGGTGATTAATAAGCACAGCTTTGACGCTGAACTGTGCTATAGATAAACACCAGTATATTTCAGAAGATATGTGCGCCTTAAGGTTATTGGCATTTGCTGATAACAAGGAAATAACTGATAAAGTAAATATAATAGTTTTTATATCAACTTTAGTCATGCTATTCTGAGTAACGTCGGGAAAGGCAAAATAAATGTTAGTCCAAAGTCACGAAAGAAAGGCTGAATAATGGGTTGACCAATAGATGGTGTGCATCTCAGGATGATTGCGATTATCTCCTCACTTAATCACAAAGGAATGTAGATCTGAAAACAAATGTAGAACAGCGTCTAATTCTGGTTGCAAGAGACGTTTTAATATTGCATAAAATACCTTAATAACTCAATAAGCAAATATGTACATGGGTAGTCCATAAGTTTCCGGCCTAGCCGACAAAGATTATCGCCTCCACAAAACCCTTATGTGGTGTCATAACTTATCTGTTAAGTACATAATTGCTGTAACTGTGTTCAGTTGTTCAGATATAGTTGCATAAAGAAGGATATGTGTACAAGATTATATGTTCAAAATGAAGTATCGACCTGTTATTAAGTTCTTCACAAAAGAAGGACTTACTCCAAACGAAATTAAACAGCGATTGGACGGTGTATATGGGGAAGCATGCCCCTCATATTCTACAGTAAAAGTTT
Source organism: Metallyticus violacea (assembly GCA_030762175.1). Taxonomy (NCBI): domain Eukaryota; kingdom Metazoa; phylum Arthropoda; class Insecta; order Mantodea; family Metallyticidae; genus Metallyticus; species Metallyticus violacea. Next base: position 83,495,335 of record CM060831.1, on the reverse strand, counting down.
AAACATGAGTAAGGCTAGTGCAAGATGGGTGCCTAGACTTCTTCCCTCATTTCAAAAGCAGCAACGAGTCATCTGTTGTTAAGCATTTCTGGAGCTCTGTCATGTCAACGAAAGAGAAGTTGTGCAAACCATTGTTACAGGAGATGAAACTATGGTACTTTGTCCAAAAGAGAATTAATATAGTGGCGAGGCACCGCCTCTTAAGGCCAAAGCGCCTCAGTTAACCAAGAAGATAATGACCACCATCTTTAGGCACTGTGAAGGAATACTTTTCATTGACTTCAAGGAGAGGAACACCACAGTAAACGGGGAGTACTATGCCGGTCTACTGCACAGACTACGTGCTTCCATCAAAGAGAAAAGACGAGGAAAGTTGAGTGGTGGTGTGCGCCTTCTTCACGACAACGCGCCTGTGCACACAGTTCTTGTTGCAAAGGAAGCTATGAAGAAATGTGGCTTCAAGGAGATGGACCATCCACCTTACAACCCCGATCTAGCTCCCAGTGACTATTTCCTGTTCTCAGAACTCAAGAAGGGCCTTCGAGGAAGTAAATTTAAGTGTGACAAAGAATTGATGGAAGCGGTTTATGTCCATTTTGCAGACAAGCCTTCTATTTTGGAGGGGGGGTTGAAATGTTAATTGAAATATGTGAGAAGTGTATTGCAATAAAGGAGAACTATACTGAAAAATGGAATATAGTTTTTGTCTTTATCATACGTAGAAAATGATTAGGCCGGAAACTTATGGACCTTCCCTTGTATCAATAGAGAAGAGAAAGGCGGAAAGAGAGAGCTGGAAGTCAGTGGGAAGGATATCCCCATCTAGAAAGCATAAGAAAAAAGATTTTACTTTTATCAGACATAAAATGGTTTAAATACATAAAAATTTGCTGCACAGATGAAAGTCATTCCCAGCAGACGAGTTCTGTGTATTTTCAAACCTTAAATGATGTTAATGTGACCACAGAGGAGATATGCAGTCAACGTGCATTGCGGGGAACATCTCGTGCAAACAAAAGCAGATGTAACCACTGAAGTGAGAGTTAATTACTACTGACATAGCACCTTGTATCGATTTCCTTAAACGTAATCCAACTAGTTTCTTCCTGCTGCCTGCTAAATTGTTGGGAATAATCCGAGGTAATCATGCGTTAAATGCAACCGGTCCAGTTAAAAAAAAAAAAAAAAAAAAAAAAAAAAAAAAAAAAAGTGGGTTCCTGTTACTTTTTGTGACACGTGCTAGTAGCAAGCATCCTCGGGCATTTAATTTGATTTAATAATAGTATTGTTTGCTTATCCGCGGAATATTAACATTTTGTATTGCATATGCAGCCTACAGAGGAGCATGTAGAATAAATGTGTATTCATTACATAGTGATAATATTATGATACAAATGTTAGGTAAAACAACCATTTTCTGGGTATGATAAAGACAGAAACTATATTTCACTTTTCAGTATAGTTATGCTTTATTGCAATACACTTCTCACATCTTTGAATTAACTTTTCAACCCCTCTCAAAAATAATCAGAAATCTTGTCTGCAAAATGGACATAAAAACAACATTCATCACTTCTTCGTCACACTTAAATTTCCTTCCTCGAAGGTCCTTCTTGAGTTATGAGAAGAGGAACTAGTCTCACTGGGAGGTAGATCTGGGCTATAGGGTGGATGGTCAATCTCCTTGAAGCCACATTTCTTCACAGCTTCCTTTGCAACAAGAGCTGTGTGCACAGGCTCGTTGTGAAGAAGGCGCACACCACCACTCAGCTTTCCTCGCCTTTTCTCTTTGATGGAAGCACGTAGTCTGTGCAGTAGGTTGGCATAGTACTCCCCATTTACTGTGGTGTTCCTCTCCTTGAAGTCAATAAAGAATATTCCTTCACAGTCCCAAAAGATTGTGGCCATGATCTTCTTGGTTGACTGAGTCACCTAGGCCTTTAGAGGCGGTGCTTGCCAGGTTTACGCCACTTCATTGATTCTCTTTTGGACAAGGGATCATAGTAGAGGACCATAGTTTCATCTCCTGTAACAATGTTTTGTAGAATGTCTTTCTGGTTGCCACGGCAGAGCTGCATAAACACCTGATAACAGATGACCGTTACTGCTTTTGGACTGAAGAAAGAAGTCTAGGTACTCATCTTGCACTAACCTTATTCACGTTTAAATGTTCATGAATAATTCGAAGAACTGTTGTTTTAGAAAGGCCCAACCTTGCTGCTATTTCTGTAACCCTGAGCTGCCGGTCTTCCATAATTTCTTCTTCCACAAGAACGACGTTTTCAGGAGTGAGCATCTGCAAGGGCCGACCTGCACGCTCTTCGTCTTCAATGCTTTCTCGACCTATTCGAAAAAGTTTAGCCCATTCTTTAGCGGTAGAATATGTGGGGGGTGCTTACACATTTACTCCGTCCAATGGCTGTTTATTTTCATATGGAGTAAGTGCTTCTTTTGTGAAGAACTTAATAACAGCTGGAAACTCCATTTTGAACATGTCACAATCTTCTACACATAGCCTTCTTTATGCAACTATATCTGAACAACTGAACACAGTTACAGCTGCAATTATTTACTTAACAGATAAGGATTTTGTGAAGGCGTGGCCGGAAACTTATGGACCTACCTTCGTATAATTAATATTTGTAAAAGATTATATTTTTAAATTCAAGTTGTTGTTATTATTATCATTTCGAAACGTTCGTTGTTTCAAAGAAATGCAAGGGCTAGTCTAAAAAGACTGAGAATTTATTTTTCACACACGGAATACGCAAGACCCAGATTGGTTTCAAAGTGTTTTCGGTTAAGCTGATTGCACTTTGCTCAACGAATTTACCAGTGCTGTCGTATGAATATGTAAGTTGTGTCATTCTTGTCTGAAGATTGTTCATAGTAATGTTATGTATTATAAGACAGTATTTAACGTCCGTTTCCTTACTAAGGCGTCAAAGCTGGCAGACATTTATGATACAGAGACAAAATGTTGGTTGGGAAAGGAAGGTTAAATGAAGCGTTCCAAGCCTAAATTTAAGGCGCCTCCCCTATATTTAGGATAATCTGCAAGAACATGTGTCAAGAGGATGGTCATTGCAGGATCCAAACCCCCAGACCTTTCGTCCACTAGTCCGTTCCTCGATAACTCGTGGCGGTGTAATACAGTCTTGTAATATTCTCCCAAAGTGTTATAAAATTTGTTATCTGTAACAAAACTAATTGTCAAGTTTGTGACGATAAAGTCTACAAAGATGTTGTATTTGGCTGTTTGCCATAGTGATAAACTGTGTTAACATTTTAGAGTCGAGCTCTCAAGTGCTGTAATTTAAAAACATCATATCCACTTGCTATGTCCCCTCCTTCTATAATACAGATCTCTGATTACAGCCGTAACTCTGTCATCTTCAATTTTCTTTGCATGTTTTCCATGTGCCTGGAGCAAGCTGTGCAAGACAATAGCCATATGGTGTGTATCATAGTAGAGAAAGAAGCTCGTAGTTTTTAATTTTCCATTGTTGCACTTTCTCGTTCAAGCGCTTATGTTGCGCAGGCATGTAAAAGTATTGCACATAGTTTAAATAATTATTGTTTTGATGCGTGACATGCCCCTCTAATTGGTTCTTCTCGTATTGTCACAGACAGTAACCATGACCGACAAAGACTAGTAACCTGTTTGTATCGCCGACATAGGTCTCGTTTTTAATACCGCCACGGGTGGTCGAGGTCGTTAAAAGCGCGGACTCGTGAGCGGGAGGTTTGGGTTCGAATCCCGCCAGGACCGTCCTCCCTGACTGAGGTTTTTTCCAGGTTTTCCTCAGTATTCATAACTGGCAAATGCCGGGGAGGTACGCTAAACTTAGGCCTGGAACGTTTCCTTTCTTAAAAAAATATCCTTTCCCAATATTTCATCTCATGTATCATCAGTGTTCATCGCCTGTGGTGCCTCAGTAATAAAAATGGACGTTAAACGCTACTCAAAAAAAAAAAAAAAAAAATCTCCTTTTTAATGCATATGACAGGAATGTGAGTTTATGATCCGTAATGTTTTGTATTATTGCTTTTAACAAAACATATGCGGGGAAAGGAAAGCTAATTAAGTAATTAAATTTTTCGAAGAAGCAATTCGATTATTTTTCATATACTAAACGCCTGTTTGTGCTTACTTGAATGTGTTTATGTTTCTTCTATTTTTTATATTGCGGCAATGTTTTGAAAGGCAGTAGTATTAATTAAAACAGGGAGGTGGGAGGAATGAACTGCTCATGGGTCCTTTACAGATGTGAATTGCCTATCAGCGCTGTGGGAGATACCACGTGCTTTACATTCATTGTAATGCCTTCATCTGCCTAGAGAAGATTTAAAACTGTTTAAAAGGCGATGAAATCGAGCTTCTGTATTGTTTGTCCAAAGTTGATGGAAGTAAAATATATCAAGACCTTTAAGTGTCCCGAAAACTTATTGAAACTAACATCTGATCACTCTTATCTGATCCTGACTTCAACAAGCAATGTATTCTTCCAAAATTTCAATAAACCTTTATCTATGTGCCTTCACATTGGATAGAGGCGTGCCTCAAACTTGTCTTAGTATATCCCGTCTCTAATTACAAAAGTCCGCCATTTTAACGAATTCCAAAGAAATGAAGTTGTTGCAGTAATACCCGTATTACATGGGTGTTTGTGTGCGTGTGTGTTAGCGAATTCCAAAGGAACGTAAGCTATTTTAATTGTACTAATAGAATTTTTATTTTGAATAAACTTTTCATGTCCATCGATTGTTTGATCGATTTATTTATTTATTTAAGGACCCTCTTTAACATTTCAGGTCATCAGCGTCCCATTCAATTCAGATTTTGCTCAGAGGCCTCTTCTTTCAGGCTTGAGGTTCTTTATCGTGCCGTAAATGTACGACACGGGACCCATGGCTTTACTTCCCTTCCGAAGGAAGCCATACTTGGGATTTTTACACCCGAAAAAATTCATCGGTCCTGGACGGGTTCGAACCCGCGATCTTGGGGTTAAGGTGGCCTGTGGTTACCACTACACCACCAGGACCGAATTGTACATACTAAGAACCGAAAATATATTATATATATATATATATATATATATATAATATATTCTCGCTCTTTTATTTTTCTTTTTAGTTATTGTTATTTTAGTTACATTTGTTCTAGTGTTATTTTATTTTTCATTAATATATTATATATAAATATATTAATGAAAAATATATAAATATGTAATTTATAATCATAAATATATAATATATAAATGAAAAATAAAATAACACTATGAACAATGTAATATATATCTGTTAACGCTCTAGTGGTCACAGTTTTTTCTCAACAAAACTCATCAATTAACAAACGAGTCATCGAGTTCTTTAACCAGAAAATTTGGGCCATTGGGGTTGGGGGTTAAACTAAGGAGAAAATGTTTTTAATAATCGGTCTAGTAGTTGCAATTTTTTGTTTTTCTCAACGAAACCCGATTTATTTAAAATAAGTTGATAAAAATAGTTTCCGAAATCAGGGCAATCGGGCAATTAGGACTGGGAGCATACCTGAAAAACAACTGGGAGTTAAAGCGAAATTTTAAAATTGTTCTAGCGGGCGCAATTTTGATTTTTTTTTTTAAGGAAATTGGATATACCATAGAAATGAAGTAGGAAAAATAGTTTTCGAAAATCAATTAATGGGGCAATTGGGGGGGGGCTGTTTACGTAGTATGTTTTTTGCAACGAAATTTCGTATATGCCATTTAAATAAAAAAAAACATAGTTTCTGAAAATCAGGGAAATCGGGTCATTAGGAGTGGGGATTAGCCTGAATCCCAATAAAAATCGCCCTAGCGGCATCAATATTTGTTTTTTCGCTAACGTATATATCATTTAAATAAAATAACCATAGTTTTAAAAATCAGGGGAATCCGGCCATTAGGAGAGGCGGTTAACCTTGAACCCAAAATTTAAAAACCGCTCTTGCATTGCTCAATATTTGTTTCTTAAAAGTTAAACTCGGCATTTAAATCAAATTAGAAAAATAGATTCTGAGGGAAATCGGACCTTTTCGGAGTAGAGCGTATGTTTGAAAACCAAAATTTAAAATGCCTCTTTTGTTTAATTTTACAGTGCATATATAATTTTAAAATGAAAGGACAAATTAATTCAACATATAAACTCTGTTTATAACGTTGCATATGTTTTATATTTAACAAAATCTCGTCGTGAAGATGCAAATGTGAAATATTAATTCAATATGTTTGAGAATTATATTTGTATGTAAGAGCGCTCTGTAATAACATTCAGAACACGTTTACGTTACATGTTTTTACTATAATAAACATTTAAATTAAATTTCAAAGCCAATTAAAATCAATGAAATTTTCGATTGTTTTTTATGCTTTGTACATTGCAATTGTTTTTGAATAGTGACATGTTTTTGTTTTATTGAAACATATGAACATCATTTTCTTAAATACGCTATGTATCTCGAAACTTTCTGTTATTTCTCTATTTTAGTGAATGTAAAGATGATGTCAAAGACTCACTTCATAAACATGATTACATTTAAAAATGTTTAAAAATACTGACACAGTATAATGTTTTGTCTATCAGTGGTTATATATTTCATTTAATTAATAGTATGCCGTTAATAGGTGAAGAATTCGCTTAGTTTACGTAGCTCATGCGTGACGGACTTTTAACTGATTTTGTCACTGGGCCCACATTATAGGTGTATTTTATCAGATTCCTTTACTCAGTTGCGTGGCTGTGTATATGTAATGTAAAAGTTTGTAAAATTGACTGGAAACTCAGTAAACGAGTATTTGTTTCTGATTTGGTGTCCCTTAAATCGCTTTTCCTCTGAATGTTGAGCCTTCGTTTATCTAAAAATGCTAATTAACAGTTGGTAAGCAAGAAAATGGACTTGAAGCGCAATTGGCTCTTGAAGAGTGGCCTAATTTTCAGAAAAGGAAGAGGAAATTGACTCGCCTCGTATAGTCACTTAACAGAGCAATGAGGAACTTATTGTATCTGTGTTAGAACTTGTATCGGTGTTAGAACTGAGGGAAAATCTCTAGGAAAATGTTTTTAAAGAAAACCCACCCAGAAATCGCGACCTAACATGAAAAGTGCAATCATTACGAAAGATTCTTTCTATACGCTCTTCCCGAGGACTGTTATTTTCAAAGGGAGGTTCTGTAAAAGGACTCGCATATCAAAATGTTTATCAAGCCTATTTGTGCACGTTCTGGGTAGCAATTAGATTTTTGCTGAAAATAAGTCTATTTAAGTAATGTAATAAGAGAAATGGAAAAAGAAGACAGGAGGAGTAAGGCAAAATAGTAAAATAGTATGCCTGCTTGGCAAAAACATGGCGTGTCAGTTTGAACCAATCAAAAACACACAATCTACTTGACGTGTTGTAGTATTGTTCACTGAAGTTACCTGTGTTACAGACTATCTGCCTTCCTTTATATGTTATTCTAATTTCTAATTAAAAAGCAATGTCAAAATATATCAGAATTGAAAAGAAAATTCTTAAATTTGAATAAAATCTAACATAATTAATCCCAAATCAGCAAACTGTAATAAAATTCAACATATTAATAGAGGAAAAGGTGGAAATATGGCAACCCTGTTTTTTTTTTTTTTTTTTTTTTTTTTTTTAAACTTTGTACTATGCTGACATCTAGTGAATGTTATTTCAAACTATTCTTATCGTGACCGTTAACACGACAGACGTGCTGCTGAGCTCTTCCTGCAAGTATTGTAGGCACATTGTGTGATTTTCTGTGTTACGGATTACGGAAGTTATTGTTGATAAGTAAATGCATATTGTTTACTACTGAGCACCCTGTGCTTTCAGAAATGTAGTACATGAACTAGTTTATTAATAATGTAAATGGAAATCCTGCATACATAGTAGAAAATGCATTTCTATTAGGTTATTGTGTAACATGGCGTGATGGTAATATGACATCCCTCCAATTTTGGGATGTCATGTTACGTACAGTTCTTTTAAATGCCAGGTGAAGAAATTGCATTATTTCAGATATGATTATAAAGCGGACTGACTCCCGCAACCTAAGAAAATAAAACAGTGGGATCCAGTAGCAATGATTAAAGCTGTCAAGACCGTCAGGGGCAAAAGAATGCGATTTAAAAAAGCGGTTCGGGAGTTTTCAGTTCCTAAAACTACTTTAAGGCATTGCTTGCAGAAACCAGAGGATGTGGCGTCTAAGAAGTTGCTAGGGAGACAATTTTGCCTGCTGGGTTAGATCTCGTCATAGGAAGTAAATCACTAAAAAGACGATCAACAACCTGCTGAACGAAATGAGACACCTGCTGAGGTCAGTCTTCCGCTTCAGGTGTTTCTTTAGAACATACGAATATGTCTGTTCCTTAGGCATAGAACAAAGACCTCAAACCCTGGCCCATATAAAAGATATTTAGCAGATGGGGAGAAGAAACGCAGCACCAAGAAAGATAGGCCTGTTCAGACATCACAGAATAAGGCGAAAAATACAACAGGAAGGAAGAAAAGAACGCTTCGTGATAAACATGACGAATGTGAAGTTTCTGATGATCGTGTTCATTGTTACTGACAGCACTGAGACCGAGAACAGTCGCCAAACGAGGACGCGCAGCGCGTTTTCTGTAATGGAAAACTTTTGGAAGAGAACCCAGGAAAGAATGGTAAAATGTGGTGCATAGTCTGTAGACTTCCTCCTGAAGGCTGTTTTTATGCAGTTTTAGATAAATCTGTGCAGTAGCAAAACACAGAAATATAGTTTAACTGACTCAATTTAATCTTACTTCGTTTATTTCTCGTTCCTGTACTTAATACATGGGGGGGGGGGCATGTTTCCAGCAAATTTGATCGTGAGAGAATAGTTACATATGTTTACTATAAATAACTGCTTAATATACATGATTTAAACGATTACATGCAATGCAAAAATATATTATCTATCTATTAATGTATGTTTTGTAAATATAACAGGTAAGGGTTCTACTCAAAGTGCAAGAAACAAAAGTGGACACCATATTATAAATGTAGGTATATATTTAGTGACCATTGCTCAGATGCGGGAAGAAACATGTATAACATTGTATGAAAATTTCCGACATATTATTTGCCATCACACACCTCAAGTCCAGTCCTTTCCTAACATCTGTAGAAGTCTTTGCAGTACGGAATTTCGGTATCTGATTAATTCTTGTTTGGTATTTGCAGCAAGAGTGAGCAATTATATGCTTTTGAATTAAAGTTGTTGCTAAATATCAAATATGTTATCGCAGGTTGACGGATTAGTTTTAATAGTTTCAAGACCATTTTGGGTCTAAGGACAGTTCATTGAGACTGGGCATTCGAATGAATCAGCAGGCATGTGCTTCTAGGAAATTTGCTCATTTCCCAGTCATTTGCAATGTGCGAAGCCTGTGACAAAACGCCCTCTGATTTGCTCCATTGCTACCGGGGCAGTTGCGCGTAGAAAAATCACATGCGTCATGCTTGTGCGGCCTGGCTGAGCGCACGCGAGGTTAAACTGTCTTGCGAAACGCCGCCGTGTTGTTACAATAGCGTATCGATTCCTTGGGAAAGTTGCTTTTTCTTGCCTGACGGCATACTTCTGAAAGTTTTATTTCGTTTGTTCTGTCGAGGATGCTCTTGTCGAGAGGCGAATTCTTATGCCCTAAAAACGGCAAAATATGCTACTCTTAAAAACCAGGATATATAAGGGTGGCGAAAAAGTAACTACACATTTACTAAATTTCATTTAGCAAAAGATTTCACTTGTTTTTGTATGCAAGCTGTTTCCGTTGTGCATTAATGCATCGTTGGAGTCTAACTGAAACACTTTGACAAAGGAAGAAATCTTTTTGGGTGAGATCAGGGATTTCAAATGCTGCTCGACGTCCAAGCACTCTTCTATTGAAAACGTTATCAACATAAGTCCGAACAACTGAAGCATAATGCTCAGGAGCTCCATCGTGCTGGAAGTAAAGTTGATCAAAGATCTCCAAATGCATGATGATTCCTGGTGTGTTCTCTTGAAGTAGAGCAAAGTACTTGTTATCATCGACATTTCCATCAATAAAGTGCGGACCAATTTACATTTGTGCCGATATTGCACCCCACACATTTACTCCGGGTTGGTTGAGCGCTTGCTCCAAAACATGATGGTTTACGTGCATCAATAAGTAGCTTAAAGGTGGCCTCATCCAACCACACAATGTTTTTAAAGAAATTGGGGTCAGGTCGATACTGATCAAGCATAATCTCACAAAATTGTAGCTGCCTGTCTGTGAATGTCTTCCAACAAACCGCGTATCAGACGTGGAATGTACAAGTTCGGTGGGAATCCCTGCCCGTACCAGGGGAATATACAGAGGTCTGTGCAGCCAGTGGCTTTTACTATTTAGGACGGTACCCAGAGTCCAAACCGAACCGGCTTTCGGCTGTAGACGATCTCTCGCCCAAACGCGCTAAGCGAACTTAGCTACTGGTGGATAGGTCACTTGTAGCATAAACCTCCTCAATTTAAGAGATGAGCCACTTCAACATTAAGGTAACCACCACCCTCGCACACTGTTTCAGGAAAACTCCTGTCCCCAAGGTACTGCCATAGACACTCTCTCGCTTTGAACTTCTGCTTATGCAATATCCTTTGGATTGACGGACGTGATATCGCTGGAAATTCTGTCTTGTGAACTTTCTTGGACTAGTCGTGACAGCCAATTCAATTTCCTCAATCTATGCTATCCCTAGGTAGCCCACTACGAGGTGCATTCAAAACAGAACCTTCAATTTCAAATGTGTGAAGTACATTGTAAACAGTTTTACTTGATGGTAGATCTGACTCGAAATGCTCTCTACTTTCCCGCAGTGCAGAACTTAAACCTTAACCGATCTTTACAGCAAAAATTCTTTCCTCTTGCGTTATCATTTTCAACTTATTTCCTGTCCCTGCTCTTTCCGCTGACGGAGATACGTACAGTTGAAAGCAAATGAAGAAGGAAAACGTTTCGAACATGAAACGGGCACTCCCCGGACTCGAATCCTCGAGGCAATTGTCGTTGCCGTCTGAATTAACTGTATGTATGCATATTGTGTATTGTTTTATTTTGTTGAGGTGAGGAGTGTTAAGAATTCTTTTAGAGGAGCAAAGCAGCCATCATATTCTTAGTTTTGAAGGTTGCACCGGAAAGTAGCATTGCTTGTTAGAGGGACGGTATACGACAATACTAAGAGAGGTCAGAACAGAGCAGCCATAGGCGACAATACAGGAAAACAGTTTGGCGCGATAAAACGGAGTAGCCGTGGACGACAATAGAGAAACAGTTGGCCGCGATACTGATAGCGAACTAGAAGCTAAAGTAACCTACGGGAAGAATTTTTTGGAATAATTAAGTGCTATCCATCTGTGCTCGGTTATTAGGGTATGTCCATCGATAATCATTTATTAGTAGGAAGGACGAACATCTGGTGCGGAGAACTTTCCTTATAAAAAATGCTGGAGTGGTGAGAAACAAAAGTGCACGTGAGCTTAGTTCCGGCACTTCTTAAGACTTCCTCAATACGTTCAGATTGGGAGCCCTGAGCCACAGAGCAATTGAATAAATCAAGGCTGTTATTATCAAAACAAGTGTATTATATCCACAGCCACCTTTCCATCTCCTTTTCCCTCGAGACAAGAAATTTGTTTCCAAAGTACCAGCTTAACATTAGCCGGAGCATTGAGGAAACCTCAGCATTAAGACACCATAAAGGAGCCGTGAGTGGGAGGAGAAGGAAGTCTACACGTCACCCATTAAGATTAACCGAATTCTTCGTTAATCTAACACATCATCCATACTTCCGCATCCCCCTACTCACCCTCCAAAAGGGTTTCCCAACTTGTGGTTGTTTGCAGCTTCAAGAAACTGCCACAAACATAACAAAGAAAGAAATGAAAGCATACGTTAGTTGAAATTCCCTAAGTGTGTAGTTTCTTTTGCGCCAGCCCGTATATTGAGACATAACCTTACTAATTTCTGCATGAATTACAATAAACTATTACAACTGTTTTCCTATACAGAGCGTCAAAAATGAAGTATCGGTTTTGTAGAAACGGGGAATGTAAAGGTAATATTAGTTAGCCAGTGCAACGCAGGCGTGTTGTAGACGATACTGCTGGAATTGGAGCATTCCTTCGTGACCACAGTTCAACACCAGTTAAGTGTGCTAGAGAGGATCATTTGAGGGTTGAAAGGTTTGTCTTAATTTGATCGCCGATTCCATAAACCTGGACCTACAGACAAAACAGTTAAACTGTCGGGGAACAAGCTCAAGCACACTGTGACCGTTAAGAACAAACCCGAAAAAGGCCGGTCATCAACCTCTGATGACAGAATTGGAGTCATTAGTACATCCAAACGCATCGGCGCGGAGTTTGTCGTGGGAACTGAACATGCTCGACGGTGCATAATGTGTTGGGTTACACACTGAAGAAAAAGCCGTACCATTTTTAGGTTCTGCACCATTTACACGACGAGGTCGGTCCTGGTGGTGTAGTGGTTACCATATTTACCTCCTAAACCCAAGATCGCGGGTTCGAACCCGGCCAGGACCGATGGGTTTTTTCGGGGCGTAAAAATCCTAAGTATGGCTTCCTTCGGAAGGGAAGTAAAGCCGTGGGTCCCGTGTCGTACATTTACGGCACGATAAAGAACCTCAAGCCTGAAAGAGAGGCCTCTGAGCAAAATTTGTCGGCCGTTTCACGCCCTGAGTTGAATGGGTCGCTGATGACCTGAGCTGTTAAAGAGCGTTCATAAATAAATCATTAAAATTATTACACGACGAGGATTTGGCAGAGCAAATGCCTTATTTAGCATTTGTGGAAAGGGTAGGTCCATAAGTTTCTGGCCTCACCGATAATTATTATCGCCTTCACTAAAGCCTTATCTGTTAAGTAAATAATTGCAGCTGTAACTGTGTTCAGTTGTTCAGATATAGCTGCATAAAGAAGGCTGTGTGTAGAAGATTGTGACATGTTCAAAATGGAGTATCGAGCTGTTCACAAAAGAAGGACTTACTCCAAATGAAATTAAACAGCGATTGGACGGTGTATATGGGGAAGCACCCCTCATATTCTACCCTAAAAGAATGGGACATACTTTGAGAAAGCATTGAAGACGAAGAGCATGCAGATCGGCCGTTGGAGGTGGTCACTCCTGAAAACATCGCTCTTGTGGAAGGAGAAATTATGGAAGACCGGCGGCCTAGTTCAAAGTTACAGAAATAGCAGCAAGGTTGGGCCTTTCTAAAACAACAGTCCTTCAAATTATTCATGAATATTTAAGCATGAATAAGGTTAGTGCAATATGGATGCGTAGACTTCTTTCCTCAGTCCAAAAGCAGCAACGAATCATCTGTTGTCAGGTATTTTTGGAGTTCTGCCGTGGCAACGAGAGAGAAGTTCTACAAACCATTGATACAGGAGATGGAACTATGGTCCTCTACTATGATCCCTTGTGCAAAAGAGAATCAATGGAGTGGCGTAAACCTGGTGAAGCTCCGCCTCCAAAGACTAAGGTCACACCAAGAAGATCATGGCTACAATCTTTTGGGACTGTGAAGGAATACTCTTAATTGACTTCAAGGAGAGTAGTGAGTAGTGTTTAACGCCCGTTTTTACTACTGAGGCACCACAGGCGGTGGACACTGATGATACATGAAATGAAATGATATATTGGGAAAGGATTTTTTTTTTTTAAGGAAGGAAGCGTTCCAGGCCTAAGTTTAGGTACCTCCCCGGCATTTGCCAGTTATGAAGACTGAGGAAAACCTGGAAAAAACCCCAGTCGCTTCAAGGAGAGGAACACCACAGTAAATGGGGAGTACACAGCTCTTGTTGCAAAGGAAGCTGTGAAGAAATGTGACTTCGAAGAGATTGACCATGCACCCTACAGGCCACACCTAGCTCCCAGTGACTATTTCCTGTTCTCAAAACTCAAGAAGGACCATCTAGGGAGGAAATTTAAGTGTGACGAAGAAGTGACGTGTTTATGCCCATTTTGCAGACAAGACTTCTGACTATTTCTGGGGTGAGGTTGAAATGTTTGTCTTTATCATAGCTAGTGAGTAGTTAAGCCGGAAACTTATGGACCTGCCCTTGTATCTGCTAAAATAATAAAGTCCCTTAATTTAAAACGTTAATTATTGACTTATTGATAGTTTACAAATTCACCGTTATACAATTTATTGCATGCATTGCTATTTTATACATCAAACCCTACCGCTTTTTTACTTCTAACACTAATAGCTATTGCGTATTTTTCTGCACGTAATCTTTGGTGAAATTGAGAGGTTAATCGAATGTGTAGATTTTATTCTCAAGTAATTAAATATTGTGGGGGTGGGGAGGAAGCTGTGCAGAGCTGTAAAAAGATTTAAATTCACCCTGAACACTTCTAGTAAGACCCTGCATCCCAGGATGAGCCTTGACCTACCATAGCGACCTCTGCTTCCTCTACCTTCACCTTACGATTTTATTGATAGAGGGCAGTATTGCAGGGGTGATGTGGGAGCATACCGGCAGCCCGCCGGTCGCCTATCACGCGGCTTTCGTGATCGAAGAACGCCATCTCTCCATTAGGCAGCTCCCCAATTGTCCTCACGATGTTGGGTGGACCGCGTTGCAGACCTTCCTATCTTAGAAAAATTCCGAATCAGGTACCGGGACGCTAAACACTAGACCAAGGAGGTGATCTACCATAAACCTCCTTTCTTTACTTAATGGATAGGCAGAACTCTCCTGGAAACAGGTGTCTAGGTTTCTTGCAACTTTAGTCGTTTTGTAGCTGAAATGCTTGCTGTTCGTATAACTGAAATCCCTTCTACTAAGGAAGCTGAGAGATAAGCGAGCAGTAAGGCTGCCAGAGTCAGCTAAAACTAAGGCTTCAACATGTTCGTACTCAGGTACATTACAGGTTCAACCTATCTCTCTGGTTAAATAATGATGCAACAGCTAAACATGCCTGAACCTGTATTAAGCCTGCATGTTCTTGGCATTCTGGCTTACAGCAAACATTTACGGATACATATAAAATGAAAGAGAAACAATATTGACTATTTCATTCATATGACATCATCTTAAAATCGACCGATGAAACGAAGCAACATTTTGAATTTTGACCAATCACAGCCGGATATCGCAGTGAAATTATCAACAACAAAAAATCAAATCCGTTTTATTACCGACATGCATTTGTCTTGTGGTCAGTGTAACCAACTCTATACCTCCTTTATATAATTCCTTAGCATGCATCATTGACCACTTTTTTGTGTTTTCTGTAATTGTAAATTTAACTAATTTAATGTGTATTCACTCAGCAATTGTTTTTGTTTATTTAACCAAACAGTCTGCTCTCATTTTGTAAATTATGTAACAATATCTACTATAAATCTTAATAAACACGTTGTTCAGAATGGTAAAATGTTTTCTGTGTTTTGTATTTTCTCAGTGGGTATTAGTAAATCTAACGATAGCGACTGTAATAGTCGACTTTCATCTGTTTCACTCTCACGGTTTCTGAATTGGTAGGGTAAGCTTAATATTTTATACAGTAAACCTGTACGCGAATTCATGATGAGTATTGTTTAAGGACGCATTACTCTATTCATGAAATAGTCCCAAATCCGTATTTGGCTCTACTCTATTGACATTACTGACAATCGACATTCGTTTGTTGCTAGATTGTTTGAAAAGATTTAGCATTCTTAATGTAAATATACAATTACTACAATATTGTAAGTTTAAAGGAATTATATTTAAATTCTTATTCACTTTCGTGAATTTATCTCAGACCCTCTCGTGATATTACGTGTGATAATTCATTTCACAACACGATAAAGAGCTCTTAACATTTTAAAAAAGGTAAGTCTCTCAAGTAAACTGCCCTGGTGGAAATATGCTGTTTACTCATTAGAAATCAGGATATAAAAACTGCACTAGAGTTGCTTTTATGTTTTCTTCTGGGGAGTGGGGGGGGGGAACGATTGAACTTTCTTGAGAACTTAAGGAAGGTGAGCAGCGATATTAACTGATTATACTGTTTTTTATTACAAGGGTGACAATAATATATTCATATTTTTTATATTTTAAAATAACGGTGTCCTGTATTTTGCTCTTCAGCACGGGTTCTGGGGATTATAAAAACTACACCCAATGAGCTTGGAACCAGAGTGGCCATCGCCTGGCATTTGTTCTGGGAACTCGGAAAAGCCCTGGATGTAAATGTAAGTCAGGTAGCTTAACTAGAGCAGAATTTAAACCTACGTCCTCTGCGTTTATCGCTTGGCCAGTTATATCACAGAAATTTCCCTGCAATATTAGACCCCCATTCACAATGAAAATTAAACGTAACGTAAACTTAACGTGAAAGCTAGATGCTATGTAATGTAATGGAACCATTCACAATGAATCACGGAAACAAAAACAAACGTACAATTAGACGTAAAATTAGAAGCTTGCAAAGTCCAAGGTTTTGCGTCTACGTGTAACTTAAACTTAGGAAATTAACCAATCAAACAAAGCTGTTCTACTTGCAGAGCTCTATGGTAGAATTTATCCTACACGGAGTACGGAAATCAAATGCAACTCTTGCTGCTTACTGCTGAAAATCCCGAACGACGGCGGAGAGAGCCGAAGGTAGTAACTTGCACAGATTAGGTAGATAAGACTTTCAAGCGAATAGTACCACGAACAGAATGCGCTATAAATTAATGTTTATTGTTTTTTTTTTCCGTTGCAATCAAAGATTTGCCACCATTACATTATTTACCCGCCCCATCAATTTATATGTACGAAACATCCCTGGGTCCATCGGGTTCTAAGATTTGCCCGAGGTTAGCGTTAGGTTAGGGTTATGTATGAATTAATTACGAATTCCAATAAGAGCAATGAATGAATGTGTTTAACGCCCGTTTTTGCTACAGAGGCACCACAGGCGATAGACAGATGATACATGAAATGAAATGATATATTGGGAAAGGATTTTTATTTTTAAGGAAGGAATCGTTCCAGACCTAAATTTAGGGTACCTCCCCGGCATTTGCCATTTATGAGGACTGAGGAAAACCTGGAAAAAACCTCAGGGAGGACGGTCCTGGCGGTATTCGAACCGCAGACCTCCCGCTCACGAGTCCGTACCTTAACGACCTCGGCCACCCGTGGCCGTACCAATAAGAGCAGATCTCCCACCGTTACAATCTTTTACCTGCCTTACAATTCCCTATCAATTTATATTTAAAAGTTACGGAGGACAACACATAGGTTACATTGTTTAACAAAAAATAACACGCAACATTTACACTACGGCCACGCACAGTAGTTCGGCTCTCTCCGCTGTCGCTCGGGACTTGCAGCAGCTAGCAGCAGGAGTTGCACTTGATTTGCGTGCTCCGTGTAAGGGCAAGTTATGGTAGAGAGAGCTGAAGATCAGTGACTCTGTAGACAAAATGACGTCAATGTACAAAAGATTAACTGCATTGTATGAAACCTATGCTTGCTCATATTACTCCAAGCAAATTGTTACTGCACTTTACATATACATAAACGCTACCGCCGTCTGCTCAGAAGCAGCCATTTTCAATCAGCTGTTAGTTGATCTCTATTGTTCTTATTTTTGATTGGCTAATATGTACATTTGCGTCTTTCGTTGTGAATGTCTACATACTACTAAGTTAACGTGTTACGTCTTATTTTATGTTTACGTTTAATTTTCATTGTGAATGAAGATTTTCTTTTATTTCTTTTTTCTTCTTCTTTTCTTTCTTCCCCCCCCCCCTTTTCTTTTTGTTTAAAACGCGCACTCTTCATTCGGTTAGCTATGCACAGTCTCGGCCATGTACCTTATCTTCCTTACTTCACATGGACAGTGCGTGAAGGAATCACGTGGACGTACCCCGCCTTACGTCACACCTGCTTCAATAGCTGAAAGGCTGCACTTTGACTTCCAGTGCACGATTTGGCAGCAAACAGATGTTCCTGCTTGGGTGGTGAAACTGTACAAGCTATCGACATCAAGACAATGCAGTTCTATTTTTTTTATATTTCTATTTCTATCTCACTATTGCCGAGTCTTTCGGCAACTTACTACCTCATTGTTTAACAGCAGAATCTGACCTAACACTATGTGACACTTCCCTCATTAGTTTGATAGTTTGTTGTGTACATGCAAACATGGATGTACTTCCCTAAACGTTCAATAAATATCGTGGAGTAAACAGTAAATAATTTTAAGTGTTTAATTTCAGTGCCTGTAATGTTTATACGAGGGTAGGTCCATAAGTTTCCGGCCTCGTCGATAAGGATTATGGCCTTCATAAACCCTTATCTGCTGTCATGCCTTATCTATTAGGTAAATAATTGCAGCTCGGTTCTGTTCAGTAGTTCAGATATAGTTGTATAAAGAAGGCTATGTGTAGAAGATTGTGATATGTTCAAAATGAGTATCTAGCTGTTATTAAGTTCTTCACAAAATAAGGACTTACTCCAAATGAAATTAAACAGCGATTGGACGGTGTATATGGGGAAGCATCCCCCTCATATTCTACCGTAAAAGAATGGACCAAACTTTTTCGAATGGGTCGAGAAAGCTTTGAAGAGAAAGACTGTGCAGGTCGGCCCTTGTAGATGCTCATTCCTGAAAACATCGCTCTTATGGAAGAAGAAATTGTGGAAGACCGGCGACTCAAAGTTACAGAAATAGCAGCAAGGTCGGGCCTTTCTAAAACAACAGTCCTTCGAATTATTCATGAACATTTAAACATAATTAAGGTTATAGTGCAAGATGGATGCCTAGTCTTCTTTCCTCAGTCCAAAAGCAGCAACGAGTCATCTGTTGTCAGGCTATTTTGGAGCTCTGCCGTGCCAACGAGAGAAATTCTGCAAACCACTGCTGCAGGAGATGAAACTATGGTCCTCTACTATGGTCCTTGAGAATGGATGGAATGGCGTAAACCTGGCGAAGCACTGTCTCTAAAGGCGTAGGTCACTCACTCAACGAAGAAGATCATGGCCACAATCTTTTGGCACTGTGAAGGAATACTCTTCGTCGACTTCAAGCAGAGTAAATTGAGAGTACTATGCTGGCCTACTGCACAGACCACGTGCTTCCATCAAAGAGAAAAGGCGAGAAAAGCTGAGTGATGGTGTGCGCCTTCTTCACGACAACGCGCCTGTGCACACAGCTCTTGTTGCAAAGGAAGCTGTGATGAAATGTGGCTTCAAGGAGATTGACCATATATCCTACAGCTCAGATCTAGCTCCCAGTGACTATTTTCTCTTCTCAAAACTAAAGAAGGACCTTCGAGAAAGGGAATTTAAGTGTGACGAAGGATTGATGGATGCTGTTTATGCCCATTTTGTAGACAAGACTTCTGACTATTTTGGGGGTGAGGATTGAAATGTTCATTCAAAGACGTGAGAAGTGTATTGCAATAAAGGGTAACTATTTTGAAAAGTGAAATACAGTTTTTGTCTTTATCATATCTAGAAAATGGTTAGGCCGGAAACTTATGGACCTACCTCGTACATGCTAGAAGTGTGAGCAGTATGCGAAATAATTAAAAATGGTGGAGGGGAAGAAAAATTCGAACAAGAAGTTGCACAATTTTACTTACTTGGAAACAATCTGAGACTTCATTGTTGACTGGAGTTGTAACGTGAATATGTGCAGAGTTGCCACATTGCTGAACATCTGATCGTCATTCTATTATTTCTATATATATTATTGCTGTTACTCTTATAGAAATACATGGAATAGTATATTATTTTCAGTAATATATGTATTGTATTTTTTCTTGTCGTTTTATAATGACTATTTCACTTATGTGACCTTAACTTGTGTTGAGGTCAGTGTAGCCGACTCTATACCTCCACTATATAATTCCTGAGCACGCATCACTGACTACTTTTCTGTGTTTTCAGTATTTGTAAATTTAACTAAATGTGTATTTACTCAAGCAATTGTTTTTGCGTATTCGGCCAAACATTTCGAAATAGTTTTATAAATTTTGTAACAATATTTGCCTAAGCAACCATAAATCTTAATAAACACGCTGTTCATAATGCTAAAATGTTTTTTCTCTTTGTTTTTCTCAGTTGGTATAATTAAATCTAACGGTATCGACTGTAATAATCGACTTTCGTCTGTTTCATTCTCGCGGTTTCTGAATAGGTAGATATTCATAAGTAAGTGTAACATTTTATACAATTGTTAATAATCCGTGCACGAATTTCAATCATACATGTCTTTATTTTTCTTCTATTCATGAAAATGTCCTAAACCCGTATTTGACTGTTCTTTATTGGCATTACTGATAATCGACATTCGTATGTTGCTAGGTGGCTTGAAAAGGTTAAGTATTAATAATTAAAATTTATACAATATTACAATGTTGTAAGTCTAGTTTACTGAAATATTATTTAAAAATTTATTTTATTCCTGAAATAGTCGTAAAGTTCCTGAATTTATTGTGATATTACTTAAGAAAGCGTTCTTCCCACCGGGGAATTTTGGTGGGGGGCGGGATTCTAGAGATAAAATCCTCGGTGCGTGACAAACCCCCCCCCTCCCCCCGCGATTTTGCACCCGAACTGAGAGACTCTGACCAACAGAACATAAATATGTTCATTCAAACATATACGGTGTTTGTGGCGACATTCTTTGGGAACAGGTAAGAACTTCTAGCATCCATTTATGCCGAAAATAAGTGTAGAAACTTTACCACTGGCTTCCGAGCTCCGTAATATCGCAGTCCTTCAATCTGACCACGAGGTTTAGTAGCTGCGAGGCAAATATTTTCTTCTACAACTAGAAGGCCCAAAGGCGACTAGTAGACTGATTGCTGAGAAAAGGAAATACTTACCGTGATAGTGGCATGGTCTTCTCCCAACTTTCTAAACATGAGAATAAATACCAGCGATTACCGCAATCAGTTCACAGCAATTTGACCTCCATTGGGTGCATCCATCGCGAAACCTGCTTAACAGCAGTACGCTACATTTTGTATGTACGAATACCTCTCTAACACTAAGAAGCTCTTGAAGTGCAGCACACAGCTTGTAAGATCTGAATGAATTTAAACATTTCTGTAGTGAAAGAACCCCAGGATCAGATATCTATTCAATAAACTTCAAAGTTATACCGAAAAACAACAGTAATGTGTAGTATGAAGTTCTGTAAACAGATGTGGCTCACATTACGTTATGCTAGCGTTACTACAACAAAAAAATTATCATTTAAATAGCGGAAAGCAATTTTGAAGTGGTATTGGAAAACCGAGAATGTTGTTGAAGTTCAAAGGCAATGGAGACGCGTGTACAGAACAGAACCGTCAACGTGAGTAACAATTGCACGCATTCGAGACAAATTTGAGACTCATGGTACCGTATGCGATGTTCACAAGGGCAGATCTGGGAGAGGTCGCACAGTAACAAGCCCCGCGCACTGGATCCAAGGCACTGGATACGACGAAGATGTCCGTTTGAGTTTCCACCGCGTTCTCCGGATCTAACTCCGTTGAACTTCTACCTATGGGGAACTCTTAAGGATGTTGTATACCGTAGAAAACCAGCTACACTGGCAACACTTCGGGAAGAAATTGAAACGGCATGTGCTACAATCGCTGAGGACACTTTCGCAAACGTTGATCAATCAGTAGTTCAACGTACTCAGAAGTGTATCGACGCCTATGGTGGGCATTTTCAGCAACTGTTGTAACTGTAAAAGTCTAAGATGATTAGTGCTCATCATTTTCTGTTTGTGTGAATCAGTTTTGTTATATTAACACAGTGTTTTCTTTGCTTGAAATGTGTATACGTTTTTTTTTTTTTTTTTTTTTGACATATATACCGGGTGTCCCACCTAACTCTGCGACCTCAAATATTTTCGAAATGATACAAGATGTGAAAAATCCAGTTGCTCAGGAAAGTACCATGTCAGGGGCTCGCACATTAGGAAGTTAAATTTAAAAAGTGTCTTTTTTAAAGTTATATTTTTGAAATTAAACATGTATGTTTTTCTGGCAAGCGCATACCTTCATACCCTCTCTTCATGGAGGACGTGGGATTGGAAACGCGTCTATCGATCTGGTTCTAGCATGATGGGTGTCCCGCACACTTCCTCAATGTTCCCAGAGAAGTTGTGGATGCAAAGTTTACAAATAGATGGATAGGACGGGATGGTCCTGTGAGATGGCCAGCTCGGAGCCCCGATTAGATGCCATTAGACTACTTTCTCTGGGCACAGTGAAAGATACAGTTTATCAGGAATTCCCAACGACACTAGAGAATATGAAAAGGCGAATTACTGTGACATGTGCGGCAATACCTGTAGAAACACTACAATGCTCGCTCGTTCACCGTCTCCACAAGTGTATTGATGCACTCTGAACATGTGCTGAAGTAACCTAGTTTTATCAGATAACACGTCACTGATTATTTGTGAGTGCGTTTTCTTTGCTGCATATAATTTACACACGTAAGGTTTCTTTAAGTTATACGCAACTAGTAATTTTGTTTATTCTGTTATCACTAGCTGCTATCAGTTCGCTAGAAAAAATATACTAAAGAAATGTGACTTGAGTTGAAAGTTTATTATTATTATTATTATTATTATTGATTTTTTTAATGTTATGAACTGTGCATACTCTCCCAATGTTTGAACCGCTGACATCGGTACATCCCTACGCAACTGGAGTTTTCACATTTTGTTTCATTTAAAAAAAATCTGAGGTCGGTTAGTTAGGTGAGACACCCTGTTTGTATATACATAAAATTCCTGGTTTCCCGTGTGCTCCATCGCGAATCTTGCGGTGGATTTTTACTTTCCAACGAATTTTCCGCTCTGGTTTTGTTGCAGAGTCGAAATTATCAGGCGATACTGACTGGTGTTGTGTGCGACGAGTCAATGACTTGCTCTTGTCTGGTGTGGAAGCAGCTTTTCGACTTTATTGGAAGGGACTTGTGTCAGCGTCCGGGTGCTGTACTGGAAATAATATTTGGGATGCGGTGTTTCACCGCCAATTTCTCTACCTCATTTGTTCCACCCCTTGGCGCCCATTTGCACTGAAGTTCGAATACAGTAATTCTCTTTAGAACGGTAAAAGGCCTGCAAAATGACCTAAATGCACTGCAAGATTCTTGTGAACAGTGGGGTATGTAAGTAAAATATATCTAAAACTTAAGCTCTCACCGTTACAAATGGCTGTGTTAACGGCAAGTTGGAAAAATGTCAAAAGACGCCTGTCTGACATAAACTAACAGGAAACAGAACGCGATGCATGCGGATGTCATCTCTGGACCTGCAGAGCGAAATTAAAACTACATGGGGTAAAGAGACCTATATCATGGAGTTAGGCATCAGAGGTCGAGATTGGGAGGAACGTAAGGTTGTTGATAAAAAAGGCAGAATGATTTGCCCGTTATGCTCGGAACCGGAAGACTGGGTGTACATTTTGGCTAAGTGTACACAGACAGAAGATGCTGGGATAAAATTTCTCCTGGATTCATTTCTGACTTCTAGTAGGAGGAGGCTGGCATGTTGGGATTGAATTGTAAATAGACAAAACCTGGGTATTTTCTTAAGTGAAGTACGTTGTTTTAGGGACAAAACATTTCTATAAACACTGTACATACATAATACGAAAAGTTAAATGAATATCAGAATTATTGTATGTATGTCTGTTTCATGTATGAGCGCGGTGTTGTTAATGTTGTTGTTTTCTTTTGTTAGAATTAATTTCAGAAATGAAATATTTTACAAGAGCATGACCGGTCTTGCGACCCATGCGACTGTGATGTGCAATATATGTATATCTAGTTTAACTAGAATAATAAATACTTCTACTACTACTACTACTATTACTAGTACTACTACTATTACTACTACTCTACTACTAATATTACTACTACTGCTACAACTACTATTACTACTACTATTACTAGTACTACTATTACTATTACTATTACTACTACTAATATTACTACTACTACTATTACTACTACTATTACTATTACTACTACTACTATTACTACTACTACTACTACTATTACTACTACTCTACTACTAATATTACTACTACTGCTACAACTACTATTACTACTACTACTATTACTAGTACTACTATTACTATTACTATTACTACTACTAATATTACTACTACTACTACTACTATTACTACTACTATTACTATTACTACTACTAATATTACTACTACTACTACTATTACTACTACTATTACTACTATTACTAGTACTACTATTACTATTACTATTACTACTAATATTACTACTACTGCTACAACTACTATTACTACTATTACTACTACTATTACTACTACTATTACTAGTACTACTATTACTATTACTACTACTAATATTACTACTACTGCTACAACTACTATTACTACTATTACTACTACTAGTACTACTATTACTATTACTACTACTATTACTAGTACTACTATTACTATTACTACTACTATTACTAGTACTACTATTACTATTACTACTACTACTATTACTACTACTATTACTAGTACTACTATTACTATTACTATTACTACTACTAATATTACTACTACTAATATTACTACTACTACTACTATTACTACTATTACTAGTACTACTATTACTATTACTATTACTACTAATATTACTACTACTGCTACAACTACTATTACTACTATTACTACTACTATTACTAGTACTACTATTACTATTACTACTACTAATATTACTACAACTACTATTACTACTATTACTACTATTACTAGTACTACTATTACTATTACTATTACTACTACTAATATTACTACTACTGCTACAACTACTATTACTACTATTACTATTACTACTACTGCTACTACTCTACTATTACTATTATTATTACTACTGCTATTACCACTGAAGTCCCAAATCTGCCCCTCTACTCCTATCAATCCAACATTAGTTTTTCCGTAAACAGATTAAAATAATCTACAGATGGTTCCTTATTGAGATGGCCGACCCGGAAACCTGCCTATGATGTTTTTTTCTCAGATATGTATGCATAAAATCTTAAGCATTCTTCTTGTAATTAACTGACAAGACTAGTCATAAATTCTGGAGAAGAATATTCGGGAATAAAATGAAGTAAGACCAGGTGCATGCGTTAGCTCCCGATCTGACATTCCTTTAAACCAGTTTTAAGTAATTAGTTAAGATTTACAGTAAGTTGATTCGGGATTTATTAAGTTAGATCAGATTAGGTGTGGTTAAATTACAGGCTTTAAAGGGGGGAGAGAGAGAGAGAGAGAGTAAAATTAGAGCCATAAAAAGATATATCAGCATTTTAACGCCTTAGGCTTGAGGGATTCGTTCGACGAATGTTAGGCTTATAGTTTATTCATCTTTAAAATATGACATTTCGAAAGAGTGCAGTAACTGGCTAGAGATGAGAGTACCCTTTTCCTGTTTAAGCGTTACATGGTATAGATTACATTGAACAAGTTCTTAAGTAAACTCTGCCGCTCATTTACAGCTAGGGCTGGTATCTGCGAACAAGTTTATCTCGCCTCTTGAAGTAAAATAATTATCTTTAATACCAATAGTTCATCTGAAACTTGAACTAGGAACAACGTGTCTTGATAGTGTAACCATACTTGCCTCCTAAACCCAAGATCGCGGGTTCAAAAACGGCCAGGATCGATAAATTTTTCCGAGTGTAAAAGTCCTAAGTATGACTTCCTTCGGAAGGGAAGTAAAAGCCGTGGGTCCCGTGTCGTACATTTACGCCACGATAAAGAACCTCAAGCCTGAAAGAAGAGGCCTCGGAGCGAAATTTGTCGACCGTTTCACGCCCTAAATAGAATGGGGAAGCTGATGACCTGAGATGTTAAAGAACGTCCATAAATACGAGGTTTCTTCAAACAGTATCGCGAATATTGAATTTCCGCGGGCTACGTATATTCGATTTTCGATTGTTTTGTGGCGTTATGTTGGTACTCATGTCCCTCACTTATGTTGACAAGCTCGGCCATTTTTAATATTCAGTCAATTGTTGACAGCTATTTTGCTTGGACGTGCTTTGGCTCGTCTTCGATTTTTGCCTATTCCAAAAAATGGAACAAAGAATCTGTATCAAATTTTGTGTGAAAAACAAAATTAAGTGCGCGGATGCATTCCGAATGTTGACTGTGGCATATGGTGAAGCTACCTTGGATCAAAGCAACGTTTATCGGTGGTACAAAATGTTCTCAGAGGGTCGAGAAGATGTGAATGACGAAGAGCGTCCCGGACGCCCGAGCTCGTCAACAACAGACAAAAACATTGAAGAAGTGAAGAAAATAGTATTGGCCAATCGTCGAATAACCGTTAGAGAAGTTGCTTTGGACCTAAACATATCGATTGGCTCGTGCCATTTGGATTTTTACCAATGATTTGAGCATGAGACGGGTCCCCGCAAAATTCGTACCAAAGTTGCTCAATTTCGACCAAAAACACCATCGCATGAACGTTGCTAAGGAGCTGTTGAACTCTGTCCGCGACGTCCCAGATTTGCTCCAGAGGGCCATAACTGGTGACGAATCATGGGGTTTATGGTTATGACTTGGAAACTAAAGTTCATCATCCGAATGGATGCTGCCACACGAACCAAGACCGAAAAAAGCGCGCCAAGTTCGGTCTAATGTGAAGATTTGCTTACAGTTTTCTTCGATTGCAGCGTCGTGGTGCATCATGAGTTCTTGCCACAGGGTAGAACGGTCAATAAGGAATATTACCTGCAAGTTATGCGCAATTTGCGCCAAGCAATCCGCCAGAAACGCCCGGATTTGTGGAAGAACAAAAATTGGCTTTTGCACCATGATAACGCGCCTGCTCACACATCGTTGCTTGTGCGCGAATTTTTGGGCAAAAACAACACGCTTATGATGCCGCAGCCACCGTACTCCCCAGACCTGGCCCCCTGTGACTTTTTTTTGTTCCCAAAACTGAAGAGGCCCATGAAAGGACGACGCTACGCCACGATTGAGGGGATAAAGACGGCATGGAAGGAGGAACTGAACAAGATCACAAAAAACGATTTTTAATGTGCTTCGAGGATTGGAAAAAACGTTGGCACAAGTGTATAATACCTGGTGGGGACTACTTTGAAGGGGACAAAATAGATATTCATGAATAAATAAATACTTTTTTGAAAAAACACAAAATTCGCGATACTTTTTGAACAGACCTCGTACATCAAATAAACAAGTGAACAGACCAGCATTTTAATTTATCGTGGAGCCAAGAAACCACATTATACAATGCATTTAGAAATCAACGAATGTAGCGATGCGTCGTACATAGACTAGAGTCTATACTTGGAGAAATTGTGCGGTTGGAAGTTTTAAATTTGAAAGTGGTATCGACTTGTCAACAAGAAAAAAATAATTCATTTTGCTCATCAGCTTGTATCGACCAAAGTATTTGCGATCGCCACGGGTGGCCGAGGTCTTTAAAAGCGCGGACTCTGAGCGGGAGGTCTGGAATTCGAATCCCGCCAGGACCGTCCTCCCTGACTAAGGTTTTTCTAGGTTTTCCTGAGTCCTCATAAATGGCAAATACCGGGAAGGTACTCTAAACATAGGCCTGGAACGTTTCCTTCCTTAAAAATAAATCCTTTCTCAATATATCATTTCATGTTCATCGCCTGTGGTGTCTCAGTAGTAAAAACGGGCGTTAAACACTATGAAAAAAAGTATTTGCGTGCAACAAAGGAAACCTAAGATAAAGGAGTCAATGGGTCGATGAATGCATTTATTTATTTATAGTAATAGACGACCGCTTTTACTGCCGAGGCAATGGGCACGAATAGTATATGAGATGAAAAATTTTAAAAGGAAGGAAGCTTCCAGAGTTACGCGTAGGGCAAACTACCCGACATTTTCCATTTATGAGGAAAGTCTGGAAAAAAACCTCAGTCGGTGAGGACGGTCCTGGTGGTAATCGAACCCCACACCTCCCGCTCACAAGTCCGCGCCTTAACGACCTCGGCCACCCGTGGCGGTCAAACGAGGGTAGGACAGATTGTTAACGCAAAAGCAATAATTCAACAATAAGTTAGTTAAATACTTTCAAAAACAGTCTTAAACTTTTCATAAAGAAGTTTTTCTTAGATTTCCTGTGTGACACCTTCGTTTTTAACAGTAAGGGCTCTTAGCAGCATTAATTTTTACTGATATACATCCAGAGGCTTGAGATGCACGAGAAAGAAACAATAGGAAGATATTGTAAACCATTTGGACACGATGCAGCAGTGCTATTGCGGAGGACAACGCCTAGGCGTGAGAAAGTGCATACACCTGACACAAGGGTCATCTTCAACACTAGGATGTGCCTTGTCGCACGATTTCTTGTCCGCCGCTGACCTTTTCTACGTTGCATAGTCCGGCCAATCTGATTGTGGCGTGCTTTCACTGATCGCGGGGCGAAAGCACGCTCTTCTGCAGATAAACAAAAGAAAGTCAACCGCAAAACCATTCGTGCGAGACCACAAAGGAATCTCGTATTGCCTTTTCTGCCGCCACAACTATGTTTGTTTAATAATTGAATGTAGTCGAACGCTTTGACTTAGTCCAGATGGAATGATAAGATTGTGCTAGGTGCACTAATGACTCTGGGACTGCCCTTCTCGTGTACACTACCATTTCTCTCAGTGCGTTGTTTCCGTGTCGCACAGCAGCTAATGGAAAAACGATACACCTCCAATCTGTTTGAAATTTCAACTTCGTTCTGACAGGACCGTGTTGGGAAGTGCAGCTTTCTTTTTACAAGTCTTTTGGTGCCTTTATACGTCCAAATTTGTTAATAACGTTCATATAAAATATATTTTAAAATTGGTACTTTACGAGGTGTGATCAAAAAATAACGGCAATATTCGTTTTTCTAAAATAAACTTTATTTAAGTAATTCCCTCCGGATATAATTCACTTGTGCCAGCGCTTTTTCCAATCTTGGAAGCACTTCTGGAACTCACTTTTCGGTATGCCCTTCAGATCCTTCAGCGATTGTGTTTTTACCTCGTCAAAACGTCATCCTTTCATTGTTTTCTTCAGTCTCGGGAATAGAAAGAAGTCGCAGGGTGCCATGTCAGCGAATATGGTGACTGAGGCAACACAACGGTTTTGTTTTTCTGCTTAAACCCAGGAACAAGCCGTGAGGTGTGAGCAGAGCATTATCTGGTGCAATTTCCACGAGCGGTTTTGCCACACATCTTGTCGTTTTCGTCGGATTGCATCAGCAAACGGCGCATTACTTCCAGGTGTGTTCCTTATTGACAGTACGACCATATGGCAGAAACTCATGATGCGCTATGTCATTGAAATCGAAGAGAACAGTGAGAAGAACCTCTACATTTGATCGAATTTGTCGAATTTTTTTTCGGTCTTGGCTCTTCAGGCAACTTCCATTGGGACTATTGGGTCTTGGTTTCAACGTCATACCCATACACCCATGTTTCGTCACCGGCTATGACCTTTTCAAAAAGTTCTGGATCGTTGTTGACTTCATTCAGAAATTCTACGCGTCACCGTTTTTGCTCGAAATTCAGCAATTTCGGAACAAACTTTGCTGCTCATGCCCAAAACATCGGAAAAAGTTGCTTGGCATGAATCATATGATATACCGACATCATCAGCAACCTCTCTGATATGATTCGGCGAGTTTCCAGAATCATTTGCTTCACTTCTTCTACGTTGTCGGCGGTTATTGATGTGCTAGGGCGGTTGTCATCTTCAACGTCTTCACGACCTCTTTGAAATGTCTGTACCACTCGTAAGCTCTTGTCTTGCTCATAGCAGATTCGCCAAATCCACAGTCAGCATTTCGAAAACTTTGTTGCACATTATTCCATTTTTCAAGAAAAATTTAATACAAAATATTTGATCCATCTTTTTCGAAAATAAAAAATCACCCAGCACACCAAAACACGTCTAACCTTTTCGACTGTCAACAATGAACTAAACATTCTAAACAGCTGAAAGCGCCAACATTGGTCTGAAACATGTGTACCAACAAGGTAAAAAAAAAAAAGTTAATCGGATTTATGAAGCTCGCGATATAAAAAAAAATGCAGTAATTTTTTGATAACACCTCGTATGTGTAAAGTTTTTATAAATATCGGTCACACAAAATAATTAATCAGAAAGGATTAGAAGCTTACATTTATCAAAGTTTCACGTGACAAGAATTTAGTGTGTTCTATTTTGCAAATACTGTCAGAAAATCAGAAGAGGAAGTTACTGCGACACCATAACAGAAAACAAAGTTTCATATTAATTTCAGTGGAATGTCTTCGTATCGGGTTTACTTTCGTATGATTCACTAACATGGACTATGTCTAATTCAGGAGAAAGGTGAACACTTGAACATTATTCCTCGATTACATTGCGAGAACTGCTCAGAAAGTTTTCGGCCTGAGAAATAAAATACATGATATTTAACCGAACCTTTTTATATTTCAACACAGCCTCCTTTTAACTCTATACACCAACGATATCTTCTTCATATTTTCGGTATAAAATGAGCTCTTCCAACTCTGCAAACGTTTGTTTGAGCTATGATCTCCGATTCTGTCCAGCAAGTCAGTTCTTCAGATTTGGGATGAGGAAACAGTAACTGGGAGACAAATCTGGTAAATATGGCGTATGTAACAGCAGGTCAAGGCGCAAGTTATGCAAAAGTGCACTGTCCTGGTGAAAAATAATTTTTTCTCGACCTTAATAGCAACCTTCAACTCCCCAGCAATTCTGCATAATGCTCCTGTTGTTGGTTTTTTTCCCCCCTCCATTTTAAGGTAGTCTACCAGCACCACACTCCGAGCGTCCCATGTGGTCATCGCCTTTCCTTCTGAAGGAGCACACTTGGCCTCATATGGATCGCTTTCACCATCTTGAAGTCATTGTTTGAACTGCTGCTTCGTCTGTGCTGTTTGATGGCTAATCCGTATTTCGTCCACATATTGTAACATCTGAAAAGCCAGAAGCCAGTACAGGTCAGCTGGACCTCGTTGACCTCGGTGGTCAATCGGGGTTCTCAGCATGGTTGCCGTTGGCAAGGGTTCAGAGGGGTAATTGAACAGATCAAGAGTTGGAACCTAGTTGTGTTTGGGCCAAGATGTATTCCGTGATTGTACTCGAGCTGGGCGGTTGCTCTCCTCGAAGTAGCCAACCTGAGATGTTCCCATAATGTCCTTGGGAAGCTTGTAAGGTCTGCATCTTCTAGGGGCTCTATGATCGTTGTCCCCTAAAGATCTGACCAGCTCATTTGGTGGTTCGGGATAAGATCATGGAGTGACCGGGCTCTCTCCCGTGTGACGTCTAAGACATACGGAACATTGAAGTGGTCACGTTGGATGTGTGCTGGGAAGCGGCGGTCAGTACCGTATACAATTCTGCGCATCCCCATATTTCGCAGCCGTACAGAACATAGCCAGCATCTCAAAGGCTCCGTCGAGTTCCACCGACACATGTCCAAGCACTGCTGAGAAATGTTCATCCGGACGCGCTTCTGGTCGATGGTTAGCTAACACGGCACCAATCGCTCTGCGAGCTTTGGCATGTGCTTGTGCAAAATGTTCCACGCACGATCTGTTGTGATCTTTGCAGATTTACACACCTTGATTCGTCTATCCTTTAACACGGCATTGTAGATATTTGTGATGTTTTCTCCAGTCGTTGCGATAATTGGAGTTCCGAACTCAGCACCTCATAGAAAATGAAGGTGAAGAGTTTTTCAAAGTGTAAACGAATTCCATCCCATTCGATTTTATCCATTTTGCTGAAAAAGCCTCAACTTGTTTACTTTGCTGGACTATATAAACACCGCAAATGATTGCACTTGACCCTTGCCACTGCCAACTCTGTTTTAAGCCCAGAACTTTTCAACCACTGTCTTAGATCTGGTGTGTGTTTCTCCTTTAAAATTGGTGGTGAGATCCTGTGGGAAGTTGATACTGCTTGACATTGAGTTCGCAAGCACAATCGTTAATGGAATTCAGAGCTTATTTTTATAACGATCACTTTTATTATGTTGGTTAAGTTTGTCAGATAATGATCAGTCCCCTGACAGATTACATACCCAATAGTCAAAGTCATATCATCAACTCATTACTCGTTTGTCATTCAAGCGCAGTTACATGTTCTTATCTTTCTTTCGTCTTTTTGATAAGGCTGATAGAACTTCATCTAAATTCACATCCTGCGTTTTCCTGTAAAGTAGACACCTACGAGGGTAGGTCCATAAGTTTCCGGCCGAACCACTTTCTAGGTATGATAAGGACAAAAACTATATTTCATTTTTCAGTATAGTTACCCTTTATTGCAATACACTTTTCACATCTTTGAATTCACATTTCAATCCCTCTCCCCCCCAAAAAATAGTCAGAAGTCTTGTGGGCATAAACAGCATCCATCACTTCTTCGTCACACTTAAAGTTCCTTCCTCGAAGGTCCTTCTTGAGTTCTGAGAAGAGGAAATAGTCACTGGGAACTAGATCTGAGCTGTAGGGTGAATGATCGACCTCCTTGAAGTCACATTTCTTCACAGCTTCCTTTGCAACAAGAGCTGTGTGCACAAGCGCGTTGTCGTGAAGAAGGCGCACACCACCACTCAGCTTTCCTCGCCTTTTCTCTTTGATGGAAGCACGTAGTCTGTGCAGTAGGCCATCATAGTACTCCCCATTTACTGTGGTGTTCCTCTCCTTGAAGTCAATGAAGAGTATTCCTTCTCAGTCCCAAAAGATTCTGGTCATGATCTTCTTGGTTGACTGAGTGACCTTGGCCTTTAGAGGCGGTTCTTCACCAGGTTTACGTCGCTTCATTGATTCTCTTTTGGACAAGGGATCATAGTAGAGGACCACAGTTTCATCTCCTGTAACAATAGTTTGCAGAACTTCTCTCTTCCTGCCACGGCAGAGTTCCAAAAACGTCTGACAACAGATGACTCGTTGCTGCTTTTGGACTGAGGAAAAAAGTCAAGGCGCCCATCTTGCATTAACCTTATTCATGTTTAAATGTTCATGAATAATTCGAAGGACTGTTGTTTTAGAATGACCCACCCTTGTTGATGTTTCTGTACTTTTAGCCGCCGGTCTTCCACAATTTCTCCTTCCACAAGAGCGACGGATGTTTTCAGGAGTGAGCACCTCCAAGGGCCGACCTGCACGCTCTTCGTCTTTTTTTTTTTTTTTTTTTGTTTTGATTGTTTTATTTATGGACGCTCTTCAACATCTCAGGTCATCAGCGTCCCATTCAACTCGGGGCGTGAAATGGCCGACAAATTTTGCTCAGAGGCCTCTTTTTCAGCTTGAGGTTCTTTTTCGTGCCGTAAATGTTAGACACGGGACCCACGGCTTTACTTCCCTTCCGAACGCTCTTCGTCTCCAATGCTTTCTCCACCCGTTCGAAAAAGTTTGGTCCACTCATTTACGGTAGAATTTGAGGGGGGTGCTTCCCCATATACACCGTGTAACCGCTGTTTAATTTAATTTGGAGTAAGTGTTTCTTTTGTGAAGAACTTAATAAAAGCTCGAAACTCCATTTTGAACATGTCACAATCTTCTACACATAGCCTATATATATGTATATGTATATACATATACATATATATATGAAACATAAAAATAAAGAAACACTATTAACAATGTAACAAATTAACACTAATAATAAAAGTAGATAAAGATAAAACACAGAGAAAGAGTCACACTTGAAATTGCTATATTTCGAACTACTGCGAGTTCTTCAATGGCAAGAAGCTAGACAAGTGAAGGTGATAAAAGTAAATATTGAGTATCGAAGGTAACGTTATGCATGGAAACAGATGAAACCTAGAAATGAGAGTGTGGGAAGAAAAAAACTAATATGTAAGATTTAAACCAGGTGGTATACGCGCTTTTTTACATAATCGAAATATTAGGTGAAGGCGTTTACCTGAGACCCAAAACTTAATTTTTCACAACGAAACTCCGCATATATCATTTAAGTAAAATGAATAATATAATTTCAGAAAATTAGAAAAATCGAGTCATTAGGAGAGGGGTTTTACATGAAACTCAAAATTTAAAAATCGCTCTAGTGGTACCAATGTTTGTTTCTTCACAATGGAATTTGAAATATGCCATTTAAATAAAATAAGAAAAATAGAAAGAAAAAATGGGACCATTAGTAGTTAGTTGGTATATACTTGAAAACCGAAATTTAAATATCTCTCTTGCTTTTAATTTCCTCTCTGTTGTTTTAAAATAAAAGGACAAATTAATTCAGCATAGAAACTGTATTTATAACGTTGCGTATGTTTTATATTTAACAAAATCATCGTCGTGAAGATAGTAAATGTGAAATATTAATCTGTGTGTGATAATTATACTTGTATGTAAGAGCGTTCTGTAATAACCTTCAGAAAACGTTTGCATTACATATTTTTAATATATAACATTTAAATTAAATTTCAAAGTCAATGAAAATTTATCTAACTTTCAATTGTTTTACTTCGTTCATACATTGATCTGAATAGTGGCATGTTTTTGTTTTATTGAAACATATGAACATCATCTTAAATGCGTTATGTAATTCGAAACTTTCTGTTATTTTTCTATTTGAGTGAATGTAAAGATGATACCAAGGGCTCATTTCATAAACATGATTACATATTAAAATGTTTTTAAAAAAGCAAACAGTATAGCTTTGTCTATCAGTGATCATATATTTTTTTAATTAATAGTATGCCATTAATTTTTGCGGTTTAATCTCAATTAGATAATTTTAAAAATGTGGTTTCTCTTTTGTTATAGATCGCAGGAATTCTAATTTTGTTCCCTAACATCATACAGAATGCCATAACTTATTTCATTTCATTAATTAATAAGGCCTAATTTGAATTATATATTCATTTTTACGAAGTTGTTTAACTCGGTGAAGAACTTTTACTATAGAGAAGTAATTTTATGTAGCTTAACTGCCATTTATGAGACCTGAAATTGAACTGCAGGACACCAGTTCCAAATTTGGTACCTTCAGTAAATGTGCACACACTATTTTGTTTTTCGGCCGTGGAAATTAGTGCCTGAAATGTATCAGTGGTTGCTGTTCATAAACGTTAAGATCGTGGAAATGTTATTTATCAAATGCAATAAAGGATCTATGCTTTTGCTTTACTGTATAGACGAAAATCCGTGAATACTGGTCACGACTTATTCCGTTATTGCGCTGAAGATACAACCGCACCTAAATATCATTCCACACACCCGGTAACACAAATAGCTGTTTGCACGAGATAACCTTTTTTATACCAGCACCCCGCCGCGGCGACGTGGGATTCGTTACGCCTTGTTCAGATCAGTTCCACGTTTTGCTCAGTTCTAAACCAGGGACGGGTCGTGCGAATACAGAGCCAATATTTTTCATCGAGTTAATTATTATTTAACCTTCTAGCATTCGCATCCATTTTTTTTAAGTGCCTACACGATGACTGCATTTTGTATTTTGCAAGATCTATTTTTTTTCAGCTATGCTACTTAACTCTTATTGAAATTTTTGATTGCTTTAAATTGATTATTCTTTTAACACAACTTATATTATTTATTATTTAAACATTATAAACGATAAAAAATTTCTTCACATTCTCAGACCTCGATCCTGGTGGTGTAGAGGTAACCATACTTGCCTCCTAAACCCAAGATCGCGAGTTAAAACCCGACCAGGGTTGATGGATTTTTTTCGGGCGTAAAAATCCTAAGTATGGCTTCTTTCGGAAGGGAAGCAAAGCCGTGGGCCCCGTGACGTACATTTACGGCGCGAAAAAGAACCTCAAGCCTGAAAGAAGAGGACTCTGAGCAAAATTTGTCGGCCGTTTAACGCCCTGAATTAAATGGGACGCTAATAACCTGAGATGTCAAAGAGCTCCCATAATACATGAAATCAACATCCCCAGACAAGCGTTTAAGCCAAATAATTATAATATCTACTAAATTCCACTTATATACAGACTGTGCGATAGTGCCTAGCAACATGTTAAAATTATTATGTGTCAATCATTTAAAATTTCCATCAGAAATGTTTTCACACACCACTGACATTCATATAAGATAAGATTCAGAAAATTGATCACTGAAAAATCTCGACATTACAACTTTCACACACCAATTTTCTTTTAGCACGAAATTTCGTTATAAATCGTCCACATTCATCACATCTCATGAAGAATTTAGAATTGCACACAAGAATAAGTCCTGCTAGAGGTTTTTCTCCGTCTCCTGGGTCCCATTCCACAAAAGTATGGTCTAATACATCAAGTGTATTAGAGAAGCACAACACTTGTAAAGAAACAGCTGTTTGCCATACATTGTATACCTTGAATTAGGTTATATTCACTGCTTAGGGATTTTTAATGTACAGAACGGATTGTTGTCACTCCTGGCAAATGGGGCTTGTATTTTTTCTCAGATATAATTATAATTTAAACATTTTATTATGCGTTATCAATATTCAAGCGTAATAATCCACTTTGAGACTAGTTAGTTTATACTGCTTGACATCAGGTTGTCATTAAAAACGATAAATTGGGAAAATTGTGCCATTAGGAGTGGGGGTTTACCTGAAACCCAAAATTTAAAATCGCTCTAGCGAAACCAATTCTTCACAACAAAATTCGGTATATACCATTTAAATAAAAAAATTAAAAAGAAATATTTTCCGAAAATTAGGGTATTTGGACCATTAGGAGTAGGGGTATACTTGAAAATCGAAATTTTAAAATCGCTATTGCTTTTAATTTTCTCTATATTATTTTAAAATGAAAGGACAGATTAATTCAGCATATAAACTGTATTTATAACCATGTATATGTTTTATATTTAACAGAATCATCGTCGTGAAGATAGCAAATGTGAAATATGAATCTAATATATGTTTTTGAATTATATTTGTATGTAAGAGTGCTCTGTAATAACACAGAGAAAACGTTTACGTTACATATTTTTAATACAGTAACATTTAAATTAAATTTCAAAGCCAATGAAAATCGAGGTAACTTTCCATTGTTGTTTATTGAAACATATGAGCATCACCATCTTAGATACGCAATTTAACTCGAAACTTTGTATTATTTCTCTCTATTTTAGTGAATGTAAAGATGATAT
Source organism: Metallyticus violacea (assembly GCA_030762175.1). Taxonomy (NCBI): domain Eukaryota; kingdom Metazoa; phylum Arthropoda; class Insecta; order Mantodea; family Metallyticidae; genus Metallyticus; species Metallyticus violacea. The sequence continues at coordinate 83,458,132 of CM060831.1, read as the reverse complement.
CAAGGTTTCAGTTCATAAACATGGTTACATTGAAAAATGTTTAAAAGTTACTGACCCAGTATAGCTTTGTCTACCAATAATCATATATTTAATTTAATTAATAGTAAACCATTAATTTTTGTGGCTTAATATCGATAGTAATAATTCTAAAGATGTAGTTTCTATTTTATGATGCTTATAGATTGCAAGAATTCTAATTTTGTTCCCCTAATACCACACAGTAATGCCATAACTTATTTCATTTCAAGGTCCTGTGTGACGGACTTTTTACCACTCCAAGAACAGATAATAAAATTAAACACGTGCGAATTTTCGTGAGGGTATGCATAAGATATTAAAGAAATCGATTAGTACAGCAAGCATACGATGTCAAGAGATTTACTCGTAAAATAAGCAACAGCATTCAACTGTTTTGTTTTTCACGAACACTACCCAATGTGCCAAAAATAACATTTCACTAGCCTAACTTGGTTGCATCTTCAACCATTTATATGCGTCATTTTATTCTAATTTTTATTTTGTTTCTGTATTATTTCTGCGGTATACTTAGCAAAATATTCTCTCAAATTGGTTTCCGGTAGCTCATGTATTAACTGTATGCTGCTTAAATTGTTTATTTTGGGAGATACGAAACGGAATACGGAATAGCAATAGAAGTAAGAGACTTGATATATATATATATATATATATATATATATATATATATATATAATTTTGGCATGTTGCTATACTAGTAGATTTACATATCAACTTATATTATTCAGAACTCAGGCCATTGAACAATTATCTAGTTTTTAATTGTTGTGGTTTCATTGTTGAAAAGTTTAACACAACTCTAGGTTGGCAATGTTACGGGTTTGTCTGCTATTGCGATATAATATATAAAGAGCAAAATTGTACACTTCACTAAATGAGGTTTTTTAAATTAAATTTTAAAAAACATTGTTATGTTATTATTATGTATAACGCTTTATTATGCTTATGAAATGTGTTTTCTACATCCTTTATCAGAATCAATTAAATAAATCATTTTCATGCTAAAGTGTCATATTGTTTATGCTGTAGTATAAACAGCATCACATTCGGGGCAGAATATACAGAATCTTCATTTGAACGCGTGGCCGGCTTAGCGAAAATTTACCTGCGCTGTTCCCCTTTCCACTTTCCCGCCTCTGCTTATGCTATGCTGTACAGGAGTTGAACATTGAGAGACCAGATGTTTCAGTGTAAATACTGTTAAAATGCTAAATAGTCCATTTACTTTGTCACACAGAATCATAATGTGTGGATTCCTATGTGAGAGCAAACTGGTGTAGAGAAATGAGACTGTGATTTATAAACAGATTCCCTGCTGTTCGTGCGCCTCACAGAGAAACGGTTCGTAATCTTTGAATAGATTAAGGAAAACGGGATTTTTTCTTGATAAGAAACCGAAAGTAAAACGCCATGTTCATACAGAGAAGAACTCGATGACACCGGAGAAAAACTGGGACAAAGTCCAAGAAATCTCTGAGAAAGCTTACACAGGAATCAGAAAGTTCGCAAACCTCGGCTTGGAATGCCACTAAACTTTTAAAATTAAATCCCTAAATATAACTAGTTAAAAAATTACAACCTCGCATGTGAGTAGAATTAACTTCTGCAATTGGGTGTTGGGTGTTAATGTTCGTTCTATTGACCCACTATTTTTTTTCGAAGCATGTCTTTATTTACATGGTCATGTAGCGACACAAAACAACAGATACTGCAGTGCAGAAAAACCGAAATGTCATTATATAACGAAAAAAAAACCTGTAGAAATTTATGCGCTTGAATTTAAGGGGCTACGAATATCCGACTCCGCCGCAAACAGCGCACTTCCCAGTGCCAAGCAAATCTCCGTTAAGCCGGCCACGCGTCCAAACGAGGGCTGTGTACATAGTTGTATGGAAGACATTCAGAATGATGATTTAATATCGAGTATGTTCTGTTAAGTTATAAATGTATCATAGAATTTGCATTCTCTATATATCTTCTTTATTTATTTTTTTCCAGGTTCGAGATTTGGTAGAGCGCTGCACTTGCCCTGTGCAATTTCCCATGATTCGAGTGTCTGAGGGCAAATATCGCATTGGAGACACAAAGGTGCTCATTTTTGTGCGGGTAAGTACAATGTATATATTATATAGGGGAATAGTTTAAATATACACTAGAACATAACACTATGTTTTCTACCAAAGTTTCAGAAAGCACAGTGGAATCTTGGTAACCTTAATTTTAAACATTATTGTAACATAAGTATACGTTACATAGTTATATCACATCACGCCATAATTTATTGTGTATCTCTTGCTATTCAAACGCAGTTTTAATATTTTGGGCATGTTGCTTACAAGAGTCCTACACTGTTGCACTGTAATGCTCTACCAAAACGCGGATAATGCCTCAAGAATTTTTTGGCGGTTTTTCGTTCCTTCAGACAACTTTGTCAGTAAGTCCTTGTAAAATTAAGAAGAGATAAGTTTTAAATTTGTTTATCCCATTCCAAAACACTCATATGTTTCGGCTACAACTTCTCCCTTTGAAGCGAATGTCCTTCTTGTTGGCCATTTCTTCAAGTTGGTGGACAGGAAGTAGTCTAAGGGAGCCAAATTTGGAGAGTAGGGGGGACGATGAGGTTTTCATTCCTTAATTCCAATAAATTTGAGGTTGCAAACGCAGACTTGTGCACTGGCGTTTTATCGTGGTAAAATAGGAACCACAGAAGGTGGGCGTGATGATACTTGAGATAAAATGATAAATTGGGAAAGGATTTTTAAGGAAGGAATCGTTCCAGGCCTAAGTTTAGGGTACCTCCCCGACATTTGCCATTTATGAGGACTGAGGAAAACCTGGGAAAACCATTAGACAGGGAGGACGGTCCTGGCAAAAATCGAACCCCAGACCTTCCGCTCACGAGTCCGCACATTCTTTTACTGTAGAATATGAGGGGGATACTTCCCTATATACACCGTCCAATCGCTGTTGAATTTCATTTGGAGTAAGTCCTTCTTTTGTGAAGAACTTAATAACAGCTCGATACTCCATCTTGAACATGTCACAATCTTCCACACATAGTCTTCTATATGCAACTTCTTCTTATGCAACTATGTCTGAACAACTGAACACAGTTACAGCTGCAATTATGTACTTAACAGATAAGATGTGACACCAGATAAGACTTTTGTGAAGGCGAGGCCAGAAACTTATGGACCCAACCTCGTATATCATCATCAATTTAACTGAAGTATATTAACAAAGCATCACCTGTAATCCGGTCCTGTCATTTGTGGCAGATGTATCATTGCCCAATGATTTACATGTGCTTTACCTTTTAATTTCTTCTTCTTCTTCTTCTTCTTCTTCTTCTTCTTCTTCTCCTCCTCCTCCTCCTACTCCTCCTCCTCCTCCTTCAAGTTATAGGCCTGTCGTTGTGTTTCGTCCTCAATTAAACATATCACTCTATCTTGTTCTTGATCTTCCAACTTGACCATATCCTCTAGATTTATCATTTAGAAAACATTTTGGTATCTTTCGATTTTTTTTTTTTTTTTTTTTTTTTTTCCTTCCCCTAGAAGAGTAAACTCACCTACTGCTCTTAAAAATCTCATCTCTGGATTTTGCGGTTTCTGTTTTTCATCTCGGTCCTATTCAAGTCCAGTTTTCATTTCCGTATGTTGTCATTGGCACTATCATTACTTTGTAGAATTTCTTTTGTGTTGCTTTTGGCATCTTGTTCTTTAATGTTTTCTTTTTGTTTCATTCATTTGTATTAATTTATTTAGTTTTATATTCAGATCTTTATTTTTCTGTATGATACATTAAAACCTAGATACTTAAAACTAGAGACTTATACTATTATTTCTTCATTAATAATTATCCTATATCTTACATGACTGTTCCCTTTAAAAACCATGGATTTTATTTTGGTTATTGAAACCTTTAAATTATATGTTTCCATGGCATATTTCAGGCTATTAACACTTCTCTGTACACCGTCTACCATTTCCTCAAAAATAATCTGATCGTCAGTAAATAAAATAGTTTCGAACTTATACCTGTTAATTTGAACCCCCAGTAGAATGGTTTCGAGGGTGCCAAAAAGTGTATCACAGTTTCACAGTAGATATCTATTTAATTTAATAATTTAAAACAACAGTAATGTGTAGTAAACAGATGTGATTCACATACATTATGATAGCATTGCTACGTGACAGGTAAATCAACAATGAACAAATGAAGCCAAGATTATCGTATGATGTTCTGTAAACAGATGTGACTCACATTGCTAGCGTTGCTACAACAAAATGGAGCCAAGATTATTGTTTGAACAGCGGAAAGCAATTTTAGAGTGGTATTGGAAAACCGAGAATGTTGGTGAAGTTCAAAGGCAATGGAGACGTGTGTATAGAACAGATTTTATGTTCTATTATTATTATTATTATTATTATTATTATTATTTTGTTAAAATTAAGCTAAACTGACCTAACCTATGCAAAAAGAAACATTTAATACGTACATTGTGTAGAAAAATGATTAAGATTAAAAAACCACTAGTAACATTTATTAAAAAACATTATCCTTGGGGAATCGAAACCACAACCTTACATGAATATCACGACATTTTAACCCACTGAGTTAACAGGACTTCATGCTCGAAGTGGAAATTATTCGTCTAATGTAACTGCTAATACTAAAATCGTAACCAGTCGGCAGTTTCCGCTATCGTTCGGGAATGCTACAAGCAGCTGCCTTCGTTTTATATGGAAAAGTCGAGGATTCTCTCTGGAATATAATTTATAATCGCGCCCACCTCTGGAACAAACATTTTTCGACTTATGAGTCCATCTGCTCGTTTTTTATTGAAAGCGCTGCCCTCAGTAACGAACGTAGATCGTCACTTGTTCTTTCTGCGTTATTTGTGCAATGCTATGCCCAGTCATATGTCGACAATAGACTACGCATGATTTCCGAAAGTTATTGACATAGTTCTCTACATTTACAGCTGAAGTAACAATCTGTTTCTTCCTTCTAACAGGTTATTTCCCAGTTCTCAGGGAAGGGGGGTCTTAGTATCATCTCGCAATAAGCGACCCGGGAGTGCACATCGCCAATAATAAGCTTAAATGTCCATGAGCGTGCCATGCAGCTTTTGCCTACTGTCCTTGAAGGTCACTCCGCACATGTAAGACGTTACCTAATTATACAAGGGCTTACGTAAACTTCAATCAAATACGATGTTCGTAAGCAGGTCCACTTTTACTTTATACGTGACTGTACGCATAAAGTAGTTTCTTATTTTGATGCGTCAAGCAGTAACCATACAGTATATCCTTTTTTATGTTCTCGACTTATTCCTTTTGTTTCCTAGGTTTTTCTTTTGGGCTACTTTTCTCATCTTGGTTTTAGCATTCCCACATTTTTACCATCTCCTGCTCCATGAACTTCCTTTCAAATTTTTCATTCTAATTTCTTTTCGCAGTTGTCTCTATTGCCCTCTCTTTTCACTGCGTCTACATACTTCGTTTTTCTGTATTCATATGCAGAAGTGCCAGAAATATATACAAACTTCAAGCAAAAAGATAACTGTGTTAACACAATAAAATTGAATACACACAAACAGAAGCACTAATCATCTTAGACTTTTACAGTTACAACAGTTGCTCAAAATGCTCACCATCGGCGTCGATACACTTCTGAGTACGTTGAACTACTGATTGAGCAACGTTTGCGACAGTGTCCTCAGCGATTACAGCACATGTTTCAATTTCTTCCCGAAGTGCTGTCAGTGTAGCTGGTGTTCTACGGTATACAACATCCTTAAGAGTTCCCCATAGGTAGAAGTCCAACGGAGTTAGATCCGGAGAACGCGGTGGAAACTCAATCGGACCTCTTCGTCCTATCCAGTACCGTGGATCCAGTGCGCGGGGCTTGTTGCTGTGTGAGGCCTCCCAGACCCCTTGTAAACATCGCATACGGTACCACGAGTCTCAAATTTGTCTGGAATGCTTGCAATTGTTACTCATGTTGGCGGTTCTGTTTTGTACACACTTCTCCATTGCCTTTGAACTTCAACAACATTCTCGGTTTTCCAATACCACTTCAAAATTGCCTTCCGCTTTTCAAACGATAATCTTGGCTCCATTTAGTTGTAGCAACGCTATCATAATGTAATGTGAGTCGCATCTGTTTACAGAACATCATACTATACATTATTGTTGTTTTTCGGTCCAACTTTGAAATATATTAAATGGATGTTTACTGTGGCACCCTCTATAGTTCTTTTTTTTTTTTAATCTTGTTTTCTCGCTTTCCTTTGTCCAGTGGTGCATGATCTTTAACGCGTTTAATTTTATCAGTCCTTGCCTTTATTTTTGTTGAATATACTACAGAATAACCATTAACTGTTTATAAACTGTGCTACAAAAAAATTAATGACTCTTTATCAATAGATGTGTTTAAAACGGAATATCGAAAAGCGTGCTTCAATTAACTAAAATATTAACTAAAATTATAAATATAATCGAATATTTATATTTTTAAGCACACCTGCATTAGGCTTGCAAAGGAATATGTGCCTACATAACAGCTTCATTTATGGTGTACATAAAATTTCAAGAATCATAAAATACATTAGTTATTTTTTTGCATTTTAATTTACAACAAAATTTAGTTTCATAATCTGTGAAGAACATTTTCAGTAGATATCTACGAAATGGGCCAAGTTATGCATTAACACATTTTAGAGTGAGGTCACATTTGGACCTTAAAGTAAAACCCTGCCCTAATTGAAGTATTTTTCATTTTCCCATAATTTATTAATTTAAAAGTTCTTTATGTCCCTGAAATGTTCCTTTCTAATAATGCAGCGTGTTTGTTGGTTGGGTTCTGACGAAGTTAATCAAGTATGCGAAAAGAAAGGTGCAATATTTCAAAACTAAATGCGAATTCAAAGATAAACAATGCAATAAACGTTCTGCCGAAAAGAAAACTCGAAAGTGCAGACTGTCGATACGTCTGTCTGTAAGTTTGTCCCTCGTTTTCTCATAGCTGTATTTTTTTCAAACCAGGTTACACAATAACTTCTACAGTTTTGAAGATAGTTTTATGAAATTTTGCACAGGCATTCTTCCTATTAATATTAATACTTGGAAATTGACTTTATGTAAAAATAAATAAAAAATGTTATATGAGGAAACATTTTGTTTCAGATTAAAATTTTAGGAAGTAATTTTTCCTTAAATTTGCAATGTACACATGTAACTATTGAGGTTCGTACCATTAGGTGAGGCCTTTATGATAAAGAAAGAATTATTTAGAAATGTGCAAAAATAAACGTGTCAATCATTTGTAAATATGTTTTTTAAAGCAACATTTACAATAGATATGTTGAGAATTAATAATTTTAATTTTTATAGAATGTTACTTTATAATAAACAACAATTGAAACATAATGAAAAAACATTTTGATTCAACAGCTATTATAAGGGTGAACAATCCTTCACGCAACCGGTTTGCGACGTGCGGCTGGCCGGTGAGGCTGCTGTGTCGGCGATGTGCTACTGTGCAAGATTTCAATCCACACTGAAGCCACGCGCAGCGGAGGGAAATATACTCCCCACCTTCGTCGACATAGCGCTGTCGGCCGGTCCCGCGGTTGCGTCAAGCATTGCTCACCAAATAAATAAATAAATTGTGAAAAATATAAATCTGTCTAAGTGTCAAAAGTATATACGCTTCCTTGGAGAATCACAAACTAAAATGTGGGAACACGCCAGCTTTCAGAGATTTAGAGAAAGCGTTCGATAAGGGGGAGGTAAAAATGAAATATATATCGCCACGGGTGGTCGAGGTCGTTAAGGTGCGGACTCGTGAGCGGTAGTCTGGGGTTCGAGTCCCATCAGGACCGTCCTCTCTGACTGAGTTTTTTTTTTTTTTTTCTCAGTCCACATAAATGGAAAATGCCAGGGAGGTACCCTAAACTTGGCCTGGAAGGTTTCCTTCCTTTAAAAAAAAATCTTTTCCAATATATCATTTCATTTCATGTTTCATCAGTGTCCACTGCCTGCGGTGCCTCAGTAGTAAAAACGGGCGTTAAACAGCATTCAAAAAAAACTAAGATAATTATTTGAAAAAAATAAATCCTTTCTAAACAACTTATGTGTGTAATAAATATCCATGGAATCCGAAATTGACTTTTGCCTAAGCTGAACTCTGCCTAGCATCTCATAAATAGGCTTTGCTGATATCTTGTTTTCGAAGGAATTGTATTGTATCCACTTATCTTTATCAAATTTTCTGTCTTAGCAATGATAAGAACAGATGTGCTAACTGAACAAGGATAGAGGCTTGGGTGTAGTTTGTTGCCTGTTCTATTTAATCTATATGAACGGTACAAGGGGAAAACAAAGTCCATTTTTTTTACAGGAATGTAATTTTGAAGTTTAAAAACGCTACAAAATTAAACACATTAGATTTACCGAATTTTTTCTATAATAATTAATAAGGTGGTTTTTATAACAGATCCTTCTTTTGAAATTACTGTCTTGTGTTACTTGTGCATATTAATTATCAATATAAAGTCAAAGTGCATATACTTGTAGATAAAAACAATTCGAGGTTCACTAACTATATTATGGAATGTGCCAAATCATTCATAGATATTTTCTGAGGAAAATATAAACATTAATGAAACACCATTGAAAATAATCATTCAATCAAAATGGCTCATTGTCTATTACAGGTAACCTTGAAAAATAGAACTAAGGATTGTCCAAACAGAATTTCCTCGGGCATTGTAGGTCATCATATTTTGCTTTGGAAAGTGGAATTTAACTTGAATTCATCAGTTCATCAGTCTGTGTACGGCACATTTTGTCAACAATAACTTGGGACTCCCAGGAGCCATTGTAGGTTGTTCGACTTGTTATAGTTCTAGAAGAGATTTTGTCAGTTACTATTTCTCTTATCTTCATTGGACATATCTTTCTGTATTGTTTTGATGACCACGATTTAAAAATATCCCGGGAACACTCAATGAGTTGAAGGGAGATGGTTTCACGCGACATCTTTTGATGTGCTCATTCCAATTGCTGGGTGTTTCAGCATGGTTAAATCCATATGTTTGTCACATTCTATATAACTGTGGCCTCTGAAGGGAAAAGTCGCTTTTACTGATTAAACTGCACTTATGAACCATAGCATGAATTAGGCAAATGATGGTATAATTTTTATTTTGGTCGGGGCAGGAATACACACACACAAAAAAATGTTAATTCCGAACTAATAGGTCCAGGTGATTGAAACGAAAGTCAGACAACATTAATGTAACTTCATCAGCTCCCTTTCTTGCTATGGTCTCATTGTAGATATTTTACAAAGCACTCTGGTTGTTTTTCACCTGCACTCTATTTTTCCATGCTGATTTTTATGGACTATATGTGGTTTTTTTTTCCTGCATGAATGTGTTGTAATGTAATACCTATATACCTACAATCCATGGGCACCAAAATCTCAAATTCACCAAAAGTAGACAATGATTGTTTTTCCCCTGTACCCTTCATATATAAACGATATTGCCAAAAAGTATAAAAACACTTGTCTTGGCAAACAGTTTGTAAATTAAAGTCTTTAAATGTTTCAGCATTCACTAAAGATTTTGCATTAATTTTACTTGTGTAATATAATACCTATATAGAATGTAATTTGAAAATAAAATCTAGAACAAAATTGATGTATTTACAGGAAAATCTGAATGTAGTTCAAAAGTTAAGAACACTGCTAGCATAGTATGCGATAAGCATTGATGAGTGTTTATTCCTGGAACTTAGATTACATTATGACGTTGCTTGTTTATGTTACGTTTGATGTGATACACGTAAAGAGTGAGAAAATGGAGGACAACGTTGTCACGTCTCTGCAATCTCTTTCAGTCCATGTTTAATATTTACAGAGTTTGAGTATGTAAGTGAGAACATATTTTTTATTCTTTATATATTATTTAAGGTACACTGAGATATTCTTAATAAAATTCATAGTTTCTGCTCCAATGTTGCATGCACGAAGGTACCATTGACATCGCTGGAGATTTTACAGATATCTCTGACAGCGTTTTACTGTTGCACTAGCTACATAGAATTCGCTGGGATGGGACGATATGTTTATGGTTTACCAACATTTAACTTGAAAGCGGAACGTGCATCCATCTAAAGGAAATGGATGAAATATATTTCAGATCAGCAAAAAGCGGCTTTCTAAAACATCTAGGTAAACTACTCTATGCAATGAGACAAATAGTTATATTTTACTTAATAAAATACACAGTATTCATTAAATTATAAAAAGTTTATATATATATAAGTATAATACGAAGAATGGAATGAAATGTCAAAGAAAACGCTCAAGTTTGCCAAGGCAAATCAAATTATTTATTCGAAGCCTAATAAGTTAAATTTGGCCTAAAACTAATATATTCATGATGACGACGGCGATTACAACTTGGCATGAGACAATAAATGAGTAAATTAAGCAAATATTGAAGGTGTTCAATTGCATTTGGAACATTAGCATTTGTCGCGCAATATACTAATACCTTCATTATGCAGATATTTATCTAAATTTAAAGGCTTGGTATGTATCTTTCGACTCTTTCACCCCCTTATCTTATCATAATTTAAACATCCGGTCTAATTACATTCTCTCTGTACCCTTACAACGAACGTCTTACTGATGACAGCTGGAGAGTTGTGTAGCGATGTAAGCGGGGAGAGCAGGGCTTTATCTGCCAAGTAAATAATTCGCATTGCATGTGTTTTTTTTTTTTTTAATTTGAATGGTATTTAACGCCTGTTTTAACTACTGAGGCACCACAAGCGGTGAACACTGATGATACATCATAAATCGGGAAAGGATTTTTTAAGGAAGGAAATGTTTCAGGCCTAAGTTTAGGGTACCTCCCCGGCATTGGCCATTTATGAGGAACTAAGGAAAACCGAAAACCTGGAAAAAATCTCAGTCAGGGAGGACGGTCCTGGCAGGATTCGAACCCCAGACGTCCCGCTCACGAGTTTGCGCCTTAACGACCTCGGCCACTCGTGGCAACACTGCATGTGTTTCATGTATTCAAATACTTCCGGCGTTTCGTTCTCATTGTGTTAACGAAAGCAGAATATTAATGGTGAGCAGTTGAACGTTATAGTTAAGTGTTAGTGTATATATTGACCTATTAATTATATGCACATACAAATAATGGATGTACCACAAGGAAAGAAAGAAAAGTTATACAAGTAAAGCTGGAGGAGTTGAGAATATTGATAGCTGCAATAAAATTTATATTAAACAATTAAACTTACGTGTATCTCACTATAGCGGTGTTCCAGTGAGAAAACGTACCCGGGTGAGAAGAGAAGGGGGTTCTGTCTACTCCCGGAAACAGACCGGAGCGTACAAAAGTGAATTCGAATATTTCTGACAAGAATGAGATACGCTGATGTATAGACGAATTTTATTTATGAGAAAGTAAGTTACTACATGTCCAAAGAAATTAAATGATATTTGAAAAAGAAAGAATTGCATTTCCTTAAGGGCTCACTCTCTGAAACCGTATATAATATATTTTTGCTTTTTTAGTTCTTGTTATTTTATTTACATTGTACCAAGAACTTGTTTTTTTAAATTCTCATTATATATATTAATGAGACTCGAGCTAGCAATAATTTAACAATCAGGAAATGGTGGCAAAATGAAAGTCAACCAGGCGTATGGACTAAATCAAATTTCGGCAACCGTCTCATTGTCGTCCATGCAGGATCCAAATGGTGTTTGTGAAGAATTCATTATTAATTTTTGAAGCAGCAAGAGCTCGGGAGGTTATCGTGGTCAAATGAATTTCAGAAACTTCGAGCTTTGTATTATCAATCAGTTTCTTTCCAATCTCCCAGAGGAGAGAGTTGTGATTATGGATAATGCTCCTCCATATAGGAAAGCAAATCGAACGCCGTAGAAGAAGCGGTGAAATTATGGCTGCAATACAGCATTCCTTGTACGTCAAGAGACGTGGGAAACTCTAAACTCTACATATTGATAGATATCCATAAATGGCAAGTGTTCACATCGACGAAATATTAAAATTACATGTCATGAAGTGTTAAGTTTACTTACTGAACCCCATAGAGCTTGCCTGGTCCAAAGTAAAACTCTTGCTAAGAAGAAAAAATATTAGTGGAAAAATTAATAAGCAAGCATTCTGAAACATACTTAATGGCTTTTTCTTCCTTCACTTCTGAACATAGACGTCGACTTCTGTTATATGTTGGGGGAAGGGGTAACCTCCCTTTGTGACATTTGTCAGAGATATAACCACAGCTCAAGGTTTGTAAATGTTCACCCCGCTGTAATTAAAAATTAAATCTCTATTAACATGTGCATTAATAGGTAGACAAATTAATATAAAGTAACAAATATGTTTATGATATGTATGGACCTGAAATGAATTTCAATTGTGTTTTATTAATTCGTTATTAAGTTAGGAAATGTTAAGTGTATTAACTTCCGCCTGTCAATGTTTTCTGTACACATCATAACACAAACAGGCTCTGTTTACGATACGTACCTTGCGGTCTTGCGGTCTTAACAGATAAAATACATTATTATTATTATTATTATTATTATTATTATTATTATTACTATTATTATTATTGAGATGAAATCGTAACAATTAATTAAATTAAATTAATTATATGACCGCTGATAAATAAAGGTATACTGTGTGGGTAATTTTAAATGTAACCATGTTTATGTACTGAGCCCTTGATATCTTTACGTTCACTAAAGGAGAGAGAAATAACAAAAAGTCTCGAGTTACATTGTGTATTTAAGAAGATGATGTTCACATGTTTCAATAAAACAAAAACTTGTTACTATTTAAAAACAATTACAATTACTAAGAAATAAAAATGGAAAGTTACATCATTTTCATTGAATTTGAAATGAAAATTAAATGTTATTGTAGTAAAAGCATGTAACGTAAACGTTTTCTTACGGTTATTACAGAGCGCTCTTACATACAAATATAATTCTCAAACACATATTAGATTAATATTTCACATTTTTCTATCTTTTTTGTTAAATATAAAATATGTGCAACATTATAAATATATGCTGAATTGATTTGTCCATTTATTTTGAAATAGGGAGAAAGTTAAACGCAAGAGCACTTTTTAAATTTCGGTTTTCAAGTATTCGCCTACTCCTAATGGTGCAATTTGCCTAATTTTTGGAAACTACTTTTCTTAATTTATTTAAATGGTATATACCGAATTTTGTTGTGAAGAAACAAATATTGCTGCTCTAGAACGATTTTTAAATATTGAGTTTCAGGTAAATCCCCACTTCTAATGGACTCGATTTCCCTGATTTCCAGCAAAGATTTTTCTTGTTTTATGTAAATGTCATATACGGATTTTCGTTGCGAAAAAGCCAATCAATATTAATGCCTAGGGCTGCTTTTAAATTTTGGGGTGCAGGTAAACATGTATTATTATTATTATTATTATTATTATTATTATTATTATTATTATTATTATTATTATTATTATTTATAATTATAATGTTGTAATTAAATTATCTTTGCGATATTTAAACATTCTTTACAATTATCAATGAAATATAGATTTAAGTCATTAATTTCTTTTGCATCCCTTCTGTAAACCATTTCTCTGTATTGCAGATCCTCAGAAATCACGTGATGGTGCGCGTTGGCGGAGGATGGGACACGCTCTCTCATTATCTGGACAAACACGACCCATGCCGTTGCAAAACAGGTAAGTCAAATGGCGCGAAAGTAGCGTTTATCAGTTACAAGTCTTGGATTGGGTTATGTCTATGCTTGCGTGAATCACCATTTATCTGATCTACAAGATAGTTGTTTGTTTCCTCGGGAAAATAAGTGCTCTTATAGATATATTTCATGTAAAAAATGGATGTGTTTTTAAATGTTTTCTATTGGCTATGTTTTTGAGACTAAGTTTGAAGTTTTATTAAAAGCAGTGCATAAGTAACAGTAAATAAGAGATAAACAACAGAATTAGACATACCTTAAAATGTATAGAGGATAAATTTCGGGTAAAATTTGCTAATGGGATTTAGTGTCCAGTTGTAGTAGACTAGCTTACTGGATTTCTATTTACATTTCTATTTTTTCATTGTAGAAATAACTAGATTATTGAAAAATGTAATTAAACTATTCCTTAAAATTTTGGAAGATATGAGTTTATGATTGTATCTTTAAATACCGGGTGTCTCACCTGCGGTCTCAAATCTTTTCGAAATGAAACAAGATGTGAAAAATCAAGTTGTGCAGGAATGTCGCCATGTCAGGGGCTCACACAATGGGAGGGTGTGCATAATCCACAGATTTAAAAATAAATTTTCAACTCAAAGTTACATTTTTTAAAAGGAACATGTGTGTTTTTTCATGCGAACCAAAAGCTAGAGGTCCAATTAGTAATAACAGAATTGATTTCACTGTTCTAAACCGCATACCTTCTGAAATATGTAATGTGGCAATATTTGTGACGTTATGCGAAGAGTGTGGTTTGTATACAGAGCATGGGTTGTTTGCAGTGTGTCTGTATAAAAGCATAGTAAACAAACCATTATCATTCTGCCCTCAGTGTGCTAGTGTCTCCTGATCTGGTCCATATTGATATTTGGAAGCAGTTACAAGATAATAGTGCATTAAGTAATATTTTGTGAAACATCGTTTACAGGTCATGGTAATGTAAATTAGGAGTATGCACTACTGGTTCGTGCAAAATCCCCCTGGCTTCGCGAGGTTGCTCAGAAACGACAGTGGAGTGTCAATGTTTGGTGCGGTAACATTGGCAACCGTGTTGTAAGTCTCTATTTCTATCTGGGAACATTAAACGAACAGCGATACGCATCGTTTCTGCAAGACACTCTACCCCTTTTCGTGAAGGACGTGGGAATTGAGAACGGTCTATCAATGTAGTTCCAGCATGATGGGTGCCCCACACACTTCGACTAAGTTCCCAGAGAAGTTGTGGATGCAAAGTTTACAAATAGGTGGATAGGTGCCCCGATTAGAGCCCATTCTCTTAGCCTGAGTGCAAGACAGACTGTATCAGGAAATCCCAGCGACACTAGAGAATATAAAACAGCGAATTATCGCGACGTGTACGGCAATATCTGTGCAACGTTCACTTGTTCGCCGTCTCCACAAGTTTACTGATGCAAACGATCGTCACTTTGAACAGCTGTTGAAATTACTCGGTTTCATCAGATAAGACGTTAATGATTAGAAAGTAAAGCCAATTCCGTTATCACTAATTGTATATCTAGTTATCAGTTCGCTAGACAAAACGTATATGTTCAATTAAAAAAAAATTGAAAGCGATTTTTTAATGGTGTATATCCTCCCATTGTGTGGCCCTAAGCGAATGTTAAGCCAAAATTTTCCCGACATTGTGCCACGATCTTTGTTCAAAAATTAAAACAGAGCTTGCGCCGGCTGTCTACGACCAGCATCATTAGTGTCGGGTCGAAGTATTAGGACATATGCTACGCCCCGCAAAATATCCCAGAGTTCCTCTTGACGTCACTGGTATTCATAAAATTCCCTGTGAAGGTGGGAAAGTGCATATTGACATGATTGGGAGATCAATTAAAAAACGAATCGAAGAACACAAACGATGTTTACGTCAAAACCGGCCAGTGAATTTATTTTTGAGAAGTGTTAAGTGATTGCTAAATGAAAAGATATTTTAATCTGGCCAGAAGGGAAAGTGTTGAAATACAACAGCATTCTCAATAGTGTGGTTTTCGCCTTAGCAACACGTGGAAATCTGTCCTTCATAACAATCAGCTCCCACTCCCTCTTCTCCCTCCACCTGCCCCTACCGTCTGCGTCGATATCGATCTTTCCGTGTCTGGCTAGACCCGACACCACATACTTCACACTACAGCCGGCGAAAGCTCTGTTTTAGTTTTTAAAACAAATATCGCGGAAGTTTTAAATTTAACATTATGAACATAGGGCGTGAAAGTTTAAGATATGTCAAAACCTACTGTAGGCTAAAAATTTAACCTTTGCCTCGTCCTCGTCAAAAGTAACATGTATTCTATTTTTATTTAACAAATTATGAGGACTACAGGAGAGGGATAAATTTTTTTTTTTCTCGGGAGGCGTCAAACCAACGACTTTCCAATTATAAATACGACGCTCCAATCAACTGAGCTATCAGGCCGATGTGCTCAGCTAGGTAATTATCCGCTTGTTGAAGCCATACTACTGAGCTCGCTTTCACGGCTTTCTCCGCTGCCGCTCCCGGCTGGAACACCATGGATATTTGTCGGTCTCAATGGTTTACTCACTTCATTTAAGTGGGGGGCATAGTGTACGAATTTACCTCATTTAGAAAACTATAGGACGGGCTCTATGGGTTAATTGCTGTTTTTGGCTCTGCATTTAAGACAAGATTTGCTACTGTAACTGCTGCAGTAACGCAGCATGTTTTCCTCCTCCCACTAAACGTGTGTGTGTGTGTGTGTGTGTGTGTGTGTTGACTACCACCACACTTCAACTCTCATAGGTGGGCGGCCAGTACTACTTTGCGAGTTTATCTCTGCCATTTGCGTCTTGTTGCAATGTGTCAGATTATGTGTCTAAAAATGAAGTTAAGTTCTGTACTGGTTTGTTCACAATACTTTTGAATTTCATTATCCAATATGGGACACTTTTTACAATCGCATATAGGATAGCGATTTTGGAGTCAATGGTAGCAAGTACTTCTTTTTTTTTTTCCATGGCCTTCATTATGGATAATTTGTGACTTACAAGGGTTTTGCGTTTTCGTACTCGATAAGTAGAATTTAGTGATGTAATCGTTTGTTGTGACCCTTCACTTTTTTCCCTACAGCTGCACAAGTTCTTCCCCAGGTCATTTCTCAGCGTGTTTGCTTATGCTCCTCTCCAATATCAATGTCACTTGCCGCTTCTTAATTTGGCCAGTCGGTCGGTTAGTTCTTTTCTAACATGAGCTTTCGTCCATTGAAGTTTAGCCCTGCACTATGACGTAACAGCAGTGCTGACCGTTGTAATCCTCAGGCACAAGAGCGCGGACGGCCCGATAGGACCGAACTTTGCTACACTTGAGCCCGTCATGTGTTTCTATCCTTCTGTACAAATTCAAACTTTTCAACATTTTCTGGCGAACTGCACGTAACATTGTGTTATTCAAAATAAATATTCCACATTAAAAACCAATTTATTACAATTTTCTACTTAACATAAAAGAATATGTTATCAAAAATATATAATTTATATGTAATATTTATAATACAGCATCTCACTGGAATTATTATAATATTATGTTGATTGTTTGCCTGGCTGAGGTTTTTTCCAAGTTTTCCTCAGTCCTCATAAATGGCAAATGCCCGCCTTCCTTAAAAAAAATATTTTTTCCAATTTATTATTTCATATCATCAATGATCACACAGTAAAAATTGGTGTTAAAAACTATTAAAAGTAATTACGTAAATATGTTTTTAAATGTAATTTAGAACATTGTGAAACTAAGCGAAAAAATAGACGATCAAGGTAAAAAAAGTATGTTATATTACATATTATGTAATATAACACGTTTTCCCGTATTGTTTCCATAACTCGATATACATTTAAGGTTTCAATTTAGCTGCAATAATGAAAAACTTGTTTTTAGTTTATACTGCACAGGATGCAAATAAAAGAGGGAAGACCGCTACTGCTGCTTACATCATAATATATTGAGCATGTGATTGGCAAAGTAGGGGGCCTCTCGGACAGCCCGGCCCGTACACATCTCTAATTTGCTGTTATATGCATAGTATTTATTTTATTAAGCATCAATTGTTTACTATTTCTCAGTATCTCCAATAAGCAATCTTTCAACTTGATTATTTTAGCGTCTATTGTTTAATTTGTACAGGAGTTGTCATATGTGTTACTTTCCCAGCACTATTTTAGTTCTGCATATATTTGGATTGTATATTAATGTTATATTTTATGTAGGATGAGACCATTTTCCTTCTTGATATATTCTGGTAGGATATTCAATAATGTCTGCAAATTCGATTTAGAATTGAAAAGTTATATGCATATGTTAGTGGAAGTGAGAGAAAAATAGTTGAATACACGCCAGCATCAGCATTGCGTACAGTCCACTGTAATACGCAGCAGACAGGGTGGTGGGTTCGATCACTAGATGGGACAAATGGCTTGGTTGAAAGTATTTCCTTTCCTTTCCCTTTTTCATGTTGGGAAGAGAAGGAGAATATAACAAATTCTTGTGCATTTGAGGTCATTAATTAATTTCACATCAATGGCAGATTACTTGCTGCACGCCGTTTGCTTTAAAAGTTCTAATTAAACAAAACCACCGAAAGAGGCTATTCAACAGTAAAATTAGTTTAAATTCGTATTTAAGGATACCCGCAGATGAATCTGGGAGAAATTCAATGTTTTTGCTTTAAAGCTTAAACATCGTAATATATAAAAGAGGGTTGTAAGAGATATGCAAGATGTATAAATTTCATCTGCACGAGTTGCAATCTGTTTTAAAACACGCGGGCACATGTTGTTAATGTGTGACAGAGATGACAGCACTGTATGGCACACAGAACTCTAGCGGCAGCGGCGAGAGTGAGGAGTGTTTTGATACTTCAAAATGGCGACGTTTTCATTACAAGAGCAGCGTGTAATCATTCGTTTTCTTCATTTGCGTGATTTGACACCGACTGAAATTCATCGTCAGTTGAGTGAGACATGTGGTGATGGTGTCTAATGTGCGTTCATGGGTGCGACAGTTCAAGGAATGCAGATCGTCGTGTGACAACAAACCAAGGCAATCTCAACCTCGCACAAGCCGGTCTGACGACATGATCGAGCGAGTGGAGAAAGTTGTTCTGGAGTGTGGAACACATCGCCTCCAAAGTTGGCACTTCCGTGGGATTTGTGCACACAATCCTGTATGAAGACCTGAAAATGAGAAGTGTCCTCCAGGTGGTGCCAGACGACTACAAGGCTCGCGCGTGGCATGTTGCGTGATGACGACATGAATGGGACGTTCTTTTCATCCACTGAGACAAGGATGCCGTTTTTCAATTCTGAAACGAAGCGCCAGTCTGCTCAAAGGAAGCACTCAGATTCACCGCCACCAAAACATTTCGGATAAGCGCCAGTACAGAAAAAATTATGATGGTCATGTTCTGGGACAGCGAGGGAGTGATCCTTACTTATTACGTTCCAAAGGACACTACGGTGACAGGTGCATCCTACGAAAATGTTTTGAAGAAGAAGCTCCTTCCAGCATTGCGTGAAAAATGGCCGGAAAAGGCTGCACGTGTGCTCTTTCCCCAAGACAACGTCCCAGCGAACGTGACGCAGCAGTTTCTTCATGAAAACACCTTGAAGTGATTCCTCATGCTCCCTACTCACCTGACCTGGCTCCTGGCGACTTTTGACTGTTTCCAACGAACTCTCCAAAACAGATTCTTACAGAAACCTTCGCAGCGGCCATGGAATGATGGCGTCGACGTTGTGAAAAATGTGTAGGCTGCAGGGAGAATACGTCGAGAAGTGACACGCGTTTCATAGTTTTCGTGTCATTAGTTAGTGAGGAAAAAAAATAGGAGTGTTTTTACTTGAATGCAGCTCGTAAAATTAAATTAAAATAAATTTATATTATCATATGTTTGTTTTAATGTCTTTATTCTGCTTTACTTAAAAACTGCCCTAAAAGTGTTTAAAAACTTAGTATTATTTGAACATGTTAACAAAACCTAAAACCCGGGTCCTAGTGATAAGTTCCGCATGTTTTAAGTTCAAAGCTAAAACAGGTGGATGTGTTTGTGTTGGAAGTTGGAACACATCTTGGATCGATAACCGTTCCACCTCGGGCCTTCCCCAATGTGAGGTAATGCGCATTTATGCATTGACAGCTTGGTGTAACGCGCGGGACACGCATTAATAATTTCATTCAATCCAACCGAGTTCGGAATCAATAGTGCTATCGTTTTCGCAACACACTGTCACCAGTTTATAAACTCATAATTCTCTAACCTTGATACTGTTACCTTTACACATCAGAGATTGAGCAGAAGTTCAAAGTATTTCGGGGTTTCTCATATTATTAATAGTATCTGATGGTGCGTTAATAAATAAATAAATAAAGCAATTATTTACTGTCAATTCCACACCCGATCTCTATTAGCAAAGGTGCCAAATCATTAAAAAAAGGTGGCGAAAGAAAAATCAGAACTATAATTACGATAATTTCACTGATTTGGAAAATTGCAATTAATTTTAAATTATTTAAACGTCGACTAGCATTTGTCTGCCAATTGATACCCTGCAGCGTCCCCGTTATGAGCTACGGTAACCGCATCCCTCAGTTTCAAAGAAGGTTCATTAAGTTCAATTGTCATCAAGGACTGTAAGCGACTCCTTGTGGTTGTTTTGATGTTATGAGCAACACTGAAACCGCGTTCACAAGCGGCCGTTGACAAAGGCACGGAATGAATTTTTAGTATTATTTCCAATTATTCACTGTTTTGGAGTCAAACCTATGCTCCTTCCATTGTGATATCACAAACCTAACTACTCAGCTGCTTTGTACACTTGAGAATTGCTGTACAAACCATGTCTCATATCGCTAGTATTTTCTTCTTAAAACCCTGAAAAGCATTCGTTACTTCACTTGAAGACAACCCCCTTTCCTCTACGTCTACAAACCCTGAATTATTTCTCCTCCTACTTTGTCAAACTCAAACGCATTTCTTTGAGAGTTTGTATTGCAGAATTAAGTTAATTTTCGATTTCACCAGAAGAAACCGATTCTGTTTGCTTTGTTGTACTAATGATTTTTTTTATTGATTTATTTATGGACGCTCTTTAACATCTCAGGTCATCAGCGTCCCATTCAACCCAGGGCGTGAAACGGCCGATAAATTTTGCTCAGAAGCCTCTCTTTCAGGCTTGAGGTTCTTTTTCGTGCCGTAAATGTATGACACGGGACCCACGGCTTTACTTCCCTTCCGAAGGAAACCATACTTAGGATTTTTACGCCCGAAAAAATCCATCGGTCATGGCCGGGTTCGAACCCGCGATCTTGGGTTTAGGAGGCAAGATGGTAACCACTAGGACCGACTGTACTAATGAGTACAGTACATACGATATACCCAACAGGAAACTAATAGTACCATATTTTTTTTTTTTCTCTCTATGACATTTTTCTATACAGCCCTGCTAATTTAGAACGATCTCTACTTACTATTTCACTGCTTTCATATTCAGAGATTGGATTCCGCATGATGCAAAGGAAGTCTTTGAAAACCGCTAATTAAAATAAAAATACAAACAAATATGGAAACGTTTGTTGACCTTCAAACAGCCTGTAACTGTCGCAATATGTCTTACGTTTAGCAGCTATAGAGAGGGTTTATGGAAAAATTTTTAAAGTTCGTCGAGCAAGTATTCAAAACTATAAATGGCGTTCACGACACTAAAACCGCGCGAACTCGTGAGCGGGAGCGGGAGAAATGAGGTTCGAATCCCGCCAGGATCGTCCTTCCTGACTGGGTTTTTTTCCAGGTTTTTCTCAGACCTCATAAAGGGCAAATGCCGGGGAGGTACCCTAAACTTAGGCCTGGAACGTTTCATTCCTTAAGAAAAAAAGCCTTTCCCAATATATCATTTCATCTCATGTATCATCAGTGTTCACCGCCTGTGGTGCCTCAGTAGTAAAAACGGGCATTAAATATTATTAAAAAAAAAAAAAGACACCAAAAACCTGTTCTGAAACAAGGTTCATTCTGAGAGTCATATAATATACATTAATCAAGTGCGGAGAGATATTCTTTCTGGTTCTAGCTGTAAACCGGTAAACACTGCAGTTCCGTCCGAAACATTTCCCACAAGTTTTTCCTTAAGCACTTCTACTCTCGTGTCATATTTTGAAAAGACTTGGACAATATTCTCTACAAGCCACTTGGCATCAATATTTTCTTTTTCAGATTTGTCATTTTATAATGAAAGAACCCTCCCTCCCCCGAGAAATTTTGATGGAAGAGAATTTTTTAGGTAAAATTGTCCGTGGGAGGAAAATTCCTCACATCCCTACGCAATTTCCCACCTTCCTGTTAGCACTAAATGTGCACTCAAAGATTGTAAGGTTGTTTTCCTGAGTCAACATATATGAACATAGCGTAAATAAAGAGTTGAATGCCTCTAATCTCAGTTCCAGGAATGAAAAACAAAACAAACAAAAAAAAAAAAAAAAGACAATCAAAGCTTGTTTCATATTGTACAAAAACATAATAGCAACGGTGAATAGGTTAACACGCGGAAAGTGTTTGAAAAACAAGTGATAAACAAGAGATATCTATATCAGAAAACACAAAGGAGCTATTGTAGTAGTCCCCCCTCCAATAAATTCCGTTGTTTTGTCGAACCATTGACAACAGTTTTCCTTTGACAGTTACATATCAACTCCAGTGCCCTGTTCTAAAGAATACTCTAATACGGTACAAGTCCATAGAATTTGTAGTTATTAGCAAAATTCTATTCCACTAAGGTTTCTGCTACTCTTATACTTTAAAACTCCATACTTACAAATGTACAAGTGATTTTTCGTTCTGTTCGACTCAAGTATTACTATCAGTCGGGCACTGATAGTTTGTGTAAATTTCTCTAAAAATGTAGGAATATGGTAACTTAAATACAAGCACAAAATTACTAAATATTAGCGAAAGTAACGA
Source organism: Metallyticus violacea (assembly GCA_030762175.1). Classification (NCBI taxonomy): domain Eukaryota; kingdom Metazoa; phylum Arthropoda; class Insecta; order Mantodea; family Metallyticidae; genus Metallyticus; species Metallyticus violacea. The sequence goes on along the minus strand of CM060831.1, from coordinate 83,435,302 downwards.
ATAAAGAAAGAATAAATAAGTATTTGTGATAATCATAAAGTTAGATTAAGTGCAATTAAAGTACAGTTTATAACTGATATTGACGTTTCTTGTTCCAAATGCACATTCAGACCAACATCTTAGTTAATGTATTTTTAAGGTTCTTGCTATTTGCCACCAAAATAATTTCTTTTCATTCTTCATTCTCTATTAAAATAATCCCTTTTGGCACAATTCTTCCAGTTTTTTGCTAATGAGAACGTGAATGTCAACCAACGTAAATAATTATAAAGGACTGATAAAATAAATGACAGAGAGCAATCAGGAAGCTCGATTCTTCTGCCATCTCTCGACGACTGAAATTGGTGCTCCTAAATGTAGATGTAAGGGACTGTCGTCTCAAAGTGGATTATTACGCTTGAATATCGATAAATGCATAATAAAATACTTAAATTGTCATTATATCTGAGAAAAAATGCAACACCCATTTAGCAGGAAAGGTAATTATCCGCTCTGTACATTAAAAAACCCAAGGGTGAACTAAACCTAATTCAAGGCATGGCAACGTAAGGCAAACAGCTGTTCCTACATCTTGCTATTATATGACGTCACTTGTAACTGTTTACTTACACATTACAAGTGTTGCACTTCTTTCGTGGAACACAGAAAGTTACAAGACCATACTTTACAAGAACTTGCCCTAATATACTTGTATACATTACACTTTAGTTTTGTGGAATAGAGCCCTAATGCAGTTATCGATCTAGTTGCAATAACAAGCATGCAAAATATAAATATACAGTAGTGACTGCGAGAAGGAAACAACGGCACAAGATTTAGGTTAAGTTTTAACAATTAAAATAAGCTCTTTATTTCGCCTTCGCATCGAAAACAGAACGAACAGAACGAAACAGGGCTCACTAACTGAGGCGAGAGGCAGGTTTATGAGGGTAGGCCCAAAGTTTCCGGCCTCGTCGATAAGGGTTACCGCCTTCACAAAACCCTATCTCCTGTCATATCTTATCAGTTAAGTAAATAATTGCAGCTGTAACCGTGTTCAGTTGTTCAGATATAGTTGCATAAAGAAGGTTATGTGTAGAAGATTGTGACATGTTCTACATGGAGTATGGAGCTGTTATTAAGTTCATCACAAAAGAAGGACTTACTCCAAATGAAATTAAACAGCTATTGGACGGTATATGTGGGGAAGCTCCCCCCTCATGTTCTACCGTAAAGGAATGGACCAAACTTTTTCGAATGGGTCGAGAATGCATTGAAGACGAAGAGCGTGTAGATCGGTCCTTGGAGGTGCTCACTCCTGGAAACATCGCTCGCTCTTGTGGGAGGAGAAATTATAGGAGACCGGCGGCTCAAAGTTACAGAAATAGCAGCAACGTTGAGTCTTTCTAAAACAACAGTCCTTCGAATTATTCATGAACGTTTAAACATGAATAAGGCTAGTGCAAGATGAGTGCCTAGACTTCTTTCCTCATTCCAAAAGCAGGAATGAGTCATCTGTTGTCAGGCATTTTGGAGCCCTGCAAAGGCAACGCGAGAGAGAAGTTCTGCAAACCATTGTTACAGGAGATGAAACTAAGGTGCTGTAGTATGATCCCTTGTCCAAAAAAGAATCAATGAAGTGACTAAACCTGGCGAAGCACCGCCTCTAAAGGCCAAGGTCACTCAGTGAACTAAGAAGATCATGGCCGCAATCTTTTGGGACTGTGAAGGAATTCTCTTCATTTACTTCAAGGAGAGGAACACCACAGTAAATGGGGAGTACTATGCTGACCTACTGCACAGACTTCGTTCTTCTATCAAAAAGAAAAGGATAGGAAAGTTGAGTGGTGGTGTGCGCCTTCTTCACGACAACGCGCCCGTGCACACAACTCTTGTTGCAAAGGAAGCTGTGAAGAAATGTGGCTTCAAGGAGATCTACCGTCCACACTACAGCCCAGATCTAGCTCCCAGTGACTATTTCCTCTTCTCAAAACCCAAGAAGAACCTTCGAGGAAGGAAATTTAAGTGTGACGAAGAAGTGATGGATGCTGTTTAAGCCCATTTTGCAGACAAGACTTCTGACTATTTTGGGGGTGGGGATGCAAATGTTAATTCAAAGATGTGAGAAGTGTATTGCAATAAATGGTAACTATATTAAAAAGGGAAATATAGTTTTCGTTTATCATAACTAGAAAATGGTTAGGCCGGAAACTTTTGGACATGCCCTCATAGATGAGAGAAAATAAGTTGCTAATCCTGCTGGTCTAGCGCTTGTTTATCAAACACTTGCCTCACGTTAATCGAACGAAAATGTTGCAAGGCACTGTACATCGTTTTTCTAAGGAGCAAATTCCTAAATCAGATATTCTGGCTGGTTGATTAAATGTGTGTTCAATTGAAAGTACCGTCGACTATATCTTGTGAAATTGGATTTAAATACTGAAGAGAAAGGGGAAATTAAGGGTAAAAGAAATGCATAAAGTCTAAGAATTATCTATAAATATATAGGTTTTTATTTGCCTGGAGACACGTTATGCTGAAATGGAGCGTGGAGCATAACATATGATATTGTTTCTAGAAGCTCGTAGCTAAACGTAAGTCAGTTGCAGAAAATTCCTTATGAAACAGCTGTTAAAGAAAAGAAAAGAAAAGTTAAAAACAGTCGAATAGTAGGTTCGATACTGTTGAACAGAATTAAAATGGGTGGGGAGGAGATTACAAAGATATACGGCAGAAATTTTGAATCAGATGGAAAAAAGTATGTATAGTTATAAGAATGGAATAGGGTATATATAATAGTATGTTATTTTTGCTTTTAAATATGCTACTTTTTATTTTTTGAATTGATTTTTTCAGGGTAATTTTCTTTTTGACTGCATGCATAAAATACATTACTAAGCCCTTTTATTTCTTTCATATTTTCAGCGCATAGATCACCACTTTCAACAAAGCTCATCCTGAAATCTAATGGTCCCCTAGAGCTAAATAATGCTCACGTTTTGTACGAAAGGTAAGTACCTAATTTAATGTTCTCCTATAGTAGCTATATAGTTATAAAAAAAAAAGTAGGAAACGGATATTCTTTGATATTAACATCTACCGCCACAGGTGGCCGAGGTCGTTAAGGCTCGGACTCGTGAGGTTTGGGGTTCGAATCCCACGAGGACCATCCTCCCTGACCGAGGTTTTCCTCGGTCCTTATAAATGGCAAATGCTGGAGAGGTACTCTAAACTTAGACCTGGAACGTTCCCTTCCTTTAAAAAAAAAATCCTTACCCAGTTTATCATTTTATCTCATGTATAATGAGTGTCTATCGCTTCAGTAGTAAAAACGGACTTTAAACACCATAAAAATGGAAGGCCTGGTTTACTAGTACGAATAGTTATGTTTAAGGATAAGAGCGCTTTGAAAGACAACGGACTACAACGTGTACTGATGGCATTTTGAGTGCTGTTCTGTGTAGCATGGAAAGTACACTGTGCCAAAGGGAAGTTTTGCATAGTGTGTGGTTTTAGCGTTTGAGCTTTCAAGATTTGCAGCGAAACCTTTCAACATATCCTAAAAGAAACCTTTGCATCCTGTAACCATTGTCTCTTTGCAGCGTAGTTAGCAATGTACCGCACTCTAATATATTGTTAATGTTTCATTTTAATGTTTATTGATTGCTAATGAGAAATATGCATCTCACAGCTATTTGCATGAAAATCGAGAGAAGGTTACCTATGAATTTGAGGATAATATTAATCCTTAGGAAACTATTTTAAAAAGTACTGTAAGAGTTCACAGGAGCAAAACAATTATGTGAACTTTCGTCAGTGGAAAGAAGGAATCAGAAGTTAAGAATGTAGTCTGATAGGATTTAAGGCAAAAGCCTAGTAACATGGTGCAAGCAATTATGCAACTGTATTACTGTTGGGAACTGAACAGATGACTAGCGACGTATGCGGGGAGAGTAAATCATTACTTTTGTTCATTTACGGACGCTCTTTAACATCACAGGTCATCAGCGTCCCATTCAATTCAGGACGTGAAACGGCCGACAAATTTTGCACAGCCTTGAGATTCTTTTACATGCCGTGAATCTACGACACGGAACCCACGGTTTTACTTTCCTTTTTTTTTTTTTTTTTTTTTTTTTTTTTTTATAATGTTTAACGCCTGTGTTTACTACTGAGGCACCACAGGCGTTGACACTGATGATACATGAGATGAAATGATAAATTGGGAAAAGATTATTAAAAGGAAGGAAACGTTCCAGGCCAAAATGGCAATTGCCATGAGGAAAAACCTGGAAAACGCCTCAGTCAGGGAGGACGGTCATGATAGGATTCGAACCTTAGACCTCCCGCTCATAAGTCCGCACTTGTGGTGATGAGGACCAACACTGCATGTGTGTTATCATCTCTTCAAATGCTTGAGAGTCGGTGTGAATATTAATAGTGAACAGTTGGGCGTTATCAACATATTTCTGTAACTAGCCATCTCTTCAGCTCCCTGCAGTAGTTCATCGTCTTTCAAGCTCGAGATCGAGCTGGTCTACAAGAGTTCTGATGCAAACTAATGGGTAACTGTTGCTGATCAAGAATAATTGAAACATTTTGTTCTCATAATTTGAAACGCCCTTAACATCATCCACAATTCCTTGCTCTTTTAGGTCACCTCCAAGAACACGCCGCTCCTCAGCCTCCAGCGTCAGCAGCAGTGGCGGCGGAGTTGGGAATGCCAACAGTCTGCCGATAACGAACACAAGCGGACGAAATCGCAGTCGTTCGCCAACACCACGTCGCAGCTTAGGTGCAGCCCCCTCCCCTGGCACGTACCTACATCCTCGGCCTGCATCGCACCACGGTGGCAGCTCCAATGCTATCGACGTGCTGGGAGGCAGCGGTAGACGTAGCACCACACCCACATCGGGCCGCAACAGAAGTCGGTCACCTACCCCCAGGTTGAATGTACCAGGATCTCCCAGCAGGCGTGCGTCCAACACTGCACTGGACCGCAGAAGTCGCTCTCCAACCCCAACAAAGAATCGGCCACCTTCCCGCAATTCTACTGTTGGCACCACGGACAACAACAATCTGCAGCAGATGAACCTGAACAACAACAATGATGCAGTGACAGAAAAGGAAGTGTCCATGGTTGCGGCAGGAGAGCACGACTCCGGGTCAGAGGTTTCTGATGAAGGGTATCGCAGTCTGGGACTGGTGAACCCTTCTACTGTCACAGCAGAAGCAACTACTGCAGCGAAAGTTGCAGCAACTGAAGAGCCTGCATTGCTGCAAACAGAGCCCGAGGATACGCAACAAATAGGTGCCTAAACTTCTCGAGTTGCTTGAGAGACAGGATAGCGTAATCAGCTGGCAAGGAGGAAATCCTTCCTTCCTCTCCCATGTGACTAACTAGCGCTCTTTATCTGTTTAAAATTAGTTCAGGCAGTGTCGAAGTAAAAGTATAACATTCGCAATGAAAATTAACCTTAACCTAGATGCTATGTGATGTAATGGAGCCGTTCACAATGAATCACGTAAACATAAAAATAAACCTACAATTAGAGGTTTGCATTACCCAAGGTTTTGCGTCTACGTCAAATTAAACTTAAGAAATCAGCCAATCAGAACACACCTGTTCTGTTGATAGAATGGAGTCGATGAACGAAAAATTAATTGCCTATATCAAACTTACCCTTGCTTAATCGTCTTAGACTTTTACAGTTACAACAATTGCTCAAAATGTCCACTATCGGCGTCCATACACTTCTGATTACGTTGAACTACTGATTGAGCAACGTTTGCGAAAGTGTCCTCAGCGATTGCACCACATGCCGTTTCAATTTCTTCCCGAAGTGTTGTCAGTGTAGCTGGTTTTCTACGGTATACAACATCCTTAAGAGTTCCCCATAGGTAGAAGTCCAACGGAGTTAGATCCGGAGAACGCGGTGGAAACCTCTTCGTCCTATCCAGTGCCTTGGATCCAGTGCGCGGAACTTGTTGCTGTGCGAGGTCTTCCAGATCTGTCCTTGTAAACATCGCATACGGTACCACGAGTCTCAAATTTGTCTCGAATGCGTGCAATTGTTACTCGCGTTGGCGGTTCTGTTCTGTACACACGTCTCCATTACCTTTGAACTTCAACAACAATCTCGGTTTTCCAATACCACTTCAAAATTGCTTTCCGCTGCTCAAACGATAATCTTGGCTCCATTTTGTTGTAGCAAGGCTAGCATAACGTAATGTGAGTCACATCTGTTTACAGAACATCATACGATAATCGTGCCTTCAATTGTTCATTGTTGATTTACCTGTCACATAGCAACGCTATCATAATATATGTGAGTCACATCTATTTATAGAACATCATACTACACATTACTGTAGTTTTTTGGTTCAGCTTTGAAGTATATTAAATAGATATCTACTGTGAAAGTGTATATACATTTTTTAGCACTCTGGGTATATTACTCCAAGCAAATTAGTTACTACACTTTGCATATGCATAAAGGACGCTACGCCGTCTGCTCAGAAGCAGCCATTTTCAATTAACTGTTAGTTGATCTTCCATTGTTCTTTCGTTTGCGTCTTTCATTGTGAATGGGGTCTAAATCTTCCCTATTGCTACAAAACAATAAACTGTTCGATAATTTCTGTTGACACTTGTAGCATATCATGAGCAGATTGCACTGAACTTTTTTACAAACGCCTCTGCCAGCAAAAGCGTCGGTCCTGGCGAGTAGTGGTAACCAAATTTGCCTTCTAAACCCAAGATCGCGGGTTCAAACCCGGTCATGATCGATGGATTTTTCCGGGTGTAAAAATCCTAAGTATGGCTTCCTTCGGAAGGGAAATAAAGCCGTGGGTCCCGTGTCGTACATTTACGGCACGATAAAGAACCTCAAGCCTGAAAAAAGAGGCCTCTGAGCAAAATTTGTTGCCCGTTTCACGCTCTGAATTGAATGGGACGCTGATGACCTGAGATTTTAAAGAGCGTCCGTAAATAAAACTTCAACAAAGTCTTCTATTATCTCATAATTGACCAAGTTACGTGTTCTTTTGCACTTTCTTTTAAACCTAAATTTCAGTTAGTGCATATAATACGGGTATTTTGCGGAAAATATTTTTCTCAAGAATTCGTGATTAATATTTGTAAATTAAAAGTGTGCAGTTTATAGCGTGAACATTTGGTGATAGTAAAAGTAGAATATTTATCCCAGGAATATTAATTCGCGGTTTCACTTTAAAAAGGTTATTACACAAGCTACAAATAGCTTAAAATAATGAAGTAAAAATGTTTATAAATCCCACCAGAAATATGGCATAAAATGCTTATTACCGCCTTGCGACTCAAAGCAATGGACGAAAGTGAATTGACTCGTTCACACATGATCCAAAATGAATTTCATTTATTATTTTTTCATACCTGAAGCTACACTTTATCCATAGTAAGTAGATATATTCGTTTGATTGCAGTTATGTCACATGTACTTGCTAGATAGGACCCCCGCTTTCCTTTTTCTGTGCCGTTTAAAATTTTCGGAATGTTGTATCTATTGTTAAAACATTAGGAAGTTTCTCAGTAAGAGAAATTTGTCGCGTTTATTGGAGTAATATGGTGGACACGGAGTAGTAGCTGATGTTACGTGTGAGGAATTCAGTTATTCGTTAACAATTTGTAGAAATGAAAGTTTGATAATCTAGCAAGAGAGAGAGAGGAGCTTGATTAACACGCTAAGCTGTGTAACGTGTGAAACAAGCGATAACAGCAACAAGGAACATCCGAAAAGGATTTGTACCGCATGGGTTCAAGCAAAGTATTCCTGTCTATTAAAATCCCATAATTTTTTATCTTGCCAGCTGGTATTTTCTTCCATGTTATAGAGTAAAAGAAAAATAATGCACTAAGCTAATGAAAAAAAAAAAAAAATGTAAATTCGGATAATTTCCATTCTAATGTAGTTTACATCATAATGTTTGTGATAATCGATCGCTACAGTCCTGCTTATAGACATATTAGTAGAACCTTAGCGTTGTAAGTCAAAACAGCTCTATCCACTACTAACTGGTTACGAGCTCGAGAGATGGCTGGCGGCGTATGCGGGAAGAGGAAGGCTTTATCTGTCAAGTAAAACATTACGCCGTGCATGTGTATCACCTATTCAAATGCTTAACGGCAGTCCGTTCTCGTTGTGTTAACGAAAGCAGAATATTAATAGTGAACAGTTGAATAAAATGCAATAAAATGTATATTAAAACAATCAAACTTGCGTGTATCTCACTATAGCGGTGTTCCAGTGAGAACAAGTACCGGGGTGAGAAGAGAAGCGGTTTCTGTCTACTCCAGGAAACAGACCGGAGCGTACAAAAGTGAATTCGAATGTTTTTGACAAGAATGAGATACGCTGCTATATAGACGAATTTTATTTACTGAGAAAGGAAATTACTACATGTCCAAACTTTTATGTGATATTCGAAAAAGAAAGAATTGTATTTCTTTAAGTGTTCACTCTCTGAGATTAGTTCCTAAAGAAATGAGTTACAAATGGAAAAGTGCGAAAATTAAAGGAATATATTAATTAAAAATCCAAACATAAATGTAATGGCGATGTATCTGATAGCAATACACAGCTTCACGGAACAGAATCGTACTATTGTATTTACAATAGCACAAGTTTATATGCAACATATTTGTTTCTCTAATTTTTGTATTTTAGTTACATTGTTCCAAAAGTTTATATATTAATGAGACTTGGGTGGACAACAATTTAACAATTACGAAATGCTGGCACAATGAAAGTCAACCAGGTGTATGGACTAAATCAAATTTCGTCAACGGTCTCATTATCGTCAAATGAATTTCAGAAACTTTGAGCTTTGGATTAACAATCAGTTTCTTTCCAACCTCCCAGAGGAGAGGGTTGTGATTATGGATAATACTCCTCAATATTCAGGAAAACAAAATCTACTTCGTAAATGAAGAGGTGAAAATATGGATGCAAAGTAGCATTCCTCATTCGTCAAGAGACACGAGAACATCTAAACTCTACATATGGCTTTCCGCATTGACGTAATGTTAAAATTACATGATCATGAAGCATTAAGTTTGCCCACATACAGGTGTGAACTTGCCTGGTCCAAAGTAGAACTCTTTCTAAGAGAGAAAAAATGTTAGTGGAGAAATTTATATGTAAGTGTTACTGAAACATACACTTGTGGCTATTTCTTCCTTCACTCTTGACATAGATGCTCACTTCTGTTATATGTTGGGGGAAGGAGCAACTTCCCTTTGTGACATTTGTCAGCGATTATTAACCACAACAAAAATTTTGTAAATGTTCACCCCACTTTAATTAAAAAACGTTTATGGCATGTATTGACGTGAAATAAAGTCTATAAATTTGTTCAATCATTTTAATTCGTTAGGAAATGTTAAGCATATTAACTTCAGCAGTAAATGGTCACAGTACAAACACAGGCTCTGTTTCCGATACGTGAGCTACCCATGATCAATGTACTCCTTTGATACATTACGTTATGAGCACATTCCTCTGTCTGGCCATCTCTCCAGCTTCGAACAACATCTGCAGACTTATTTAGAGTGTTGAATTTATACACCGCTTTTCTGTGCGCATTTGCACAGTACCGCCAAGCAATACTCCATGCACAGCTGCACTGTTGCAGAATGCTCGGAGTTTATCAATGCCCAAACGCAGGACTCTGCAGATCATTATCAAAACTAAACAAATAAATGAATGTGTTGTTAATGCATAACGAGATGGTGTTTTTCCTGGTGCAGAATGTCCCATAATAACGACTCAGCGCCCTCCGTCCGAGTGTGGTTCTTGTGAGAGCAATACTAGTCCCGTGAAACATCGCAAGACCCCGGATACGGGCAGAATGACCCGTAGCCGTTCTACCGACCACACGGCTACCCCGGGCTATTTCGTGGACAGCCTTCCAGGATCACCTCGCCGCGGTGCCGTTCAGTACCGCAGCGTGCGTTCCGACCCACGGACATCCGCTTCGTCGTCACAGCCGGGCTCTCCGAGACGCCAGCCCGCTAGCAACACCAACACGTGGAGCGGACGGCAGGGCAAAGCGAAGCAGAGGCCGTCTCTCACCGGCAACACCTTTGTGAGTACAGTGGGGTCCGGAGGTGGTTTTGATACTTCCAGCAGGAACTGCTTCCAGCGCAGAAGTCTTGGTGCATATGGTGGCAGCTCGGCACAGTCCACGCCCACCAGAACGGCAGCAGCCAGCACGTCGCGTCGTCACAAGGGATCCCTGCCAACTTCACTTCAAGGCTCACCCACCAAACAAATATCTCCTTTGTTGGAACAGATTCTACAGGTTTGTCTTTGTCTTTTTAATACATTATGCCAAACAGGCATAATCTCTGACTTTAAAGAATTTTATTTCTTGCTGATTTCGATTTGGTATATTAACAGAAATAATGTGTCGAGATGTGAAATTATATATAATTACAGTTTATCTTATACTCCTCATTTTGTCATTATAAGGGATCACAATTTCATTAACTGTATGAATATTCGAGATATTTTCATATAACTTACGTTTATTCCATTTATTTTGAAATGCGCTGCCTCATTACTGAATGCTTCACCACTAAGCAGTAACAAATGTTTTCATTTGTCATTCTTCACTTGTTTTCTCTAAGTTTGTTACCGCCACAAGTGGCTGAGGTCGTTAAGGCGTGAACTTTTGACCGGAAGATCTGGGGTCGATTCCCTCCAAGACCGTTCACCCTGACACGTTTTATCCAGGTTACCTTTATTCCTCATAAACGGCAAATGCCGGGAAGTACATTAAGCACTGGCCTGGAACGCTTCCGTCCTTTAAAAAAAATCCTTTCCCAGTTTTATCGTGTGATCTCATGTATCATCAATGTCTACCGCCTGTGATGTCTCAGTGGTAAAAACGGGCGTTAAACAACATTAAAATACATAAAAAAAAAGCTGCAAGATGTTGAGGCACAAGGGTAGGTCCATAAGTTTTCGGCCTAACCATTTTCTAGATATGATAAATACAAAAACTACATTTCACTTTACAATATAGTTACCCTTTATGGCAAAACACTTCTCACATCTTTGAATTAACATTTCAACCCCCTCCCCCCAAATAATCAGAAGTCTTGTCTGCAAAATGGGCATAAACAGCATCCATCAATTCTTCGTCACACTTAAATTTCCTTCCTCTAAGGTCCTTCCTGAATTTTGAGAAGAGGAAATCGTCACTGGGAGCTAGATCTGGGCTATAGGGTGGATGGTCAATCTCCTTGAAGCCACATTTCTTCACAGCTTCCTTTGCTACAAGAACTGTATGCACAGGCGCGTTATCATAAAGAAGGCGCAAACCACCACTCAGATTTCCTCGTCTTTTCTCTTTGATGGATGCACGTAGTCTGTGCAGTAGGGCAGCATAGTACTCTCCATTTACTGTAGTGATCCTCTCCTTGAAGTCAATGAAGAGTATTCCTTCACAGTGCCAAAAGATTGTGGTCATGATCTTCTTAGTTAACTGAGTGATCTTGGTCTTTAGAGGCGGTGCTTCCCAGGTACGCCACTCCATTGATTCTCTTTTGGAGAAGGGATCATAGTAGAGAACCATAGTTTCATTTCCTGTAACAATGGTTTGCAGAACTTCTCTCTCGGTGCCACGGCACAGCTCCAAAAATGCCTGACAACAGATGACTCGTTTCTGCTTTTGGACTGAGGAAAGAAGTCTAGGCACCCATCTTGCACTAACCTTATTCGTGTTTAAATGTTCATGAATAATGTTTTAGAAAGACCCAGCCTTGTATTATTTCCGTAACTTTGAGCCGCCAGTCTTCCATAATTTCTCCTTCCACAAGAGCGACGTTTTCAGGAGTGAGCACCTCCAAGCACGCTCTTCGTCTTCAATGCTTTCTTGACCCATTCGAAAACTTTTGGCCCATTCTTTTACGGTACAATATGAAGGAGGTGCTTCCCCATATACACCGTCCAATCGCCGTTTAATTTATTTGGAGTTAAGTCCTTTTAAGAATAACTTAATAACAGCTTGATACTCCATTTTGAACATGTCACAGTCTTCTATACATAGCCTTCTTTGTGCAACTATATCTGAACAACTGAACACAGCTACAGCTGCAAATATTTACTCAATATATAAGGTATGACACCAGATAACGGTTTTATGAATGTGATAATCCTTATTGACGAGGCTGGAAACTTGCGGACCTACCCTCTTGCCATCTTCTCTGAACCTCTAAACATTAAAACATCGCTTTGCATTGATTGTTGTAAAAAACTGTCAAAATTAACAGTATTAGTCAAATGCCACTGAGTATATATGCCCTTGAAGGTGTTTCAAATTTATTACACAGAATTAATTTTTTAAGATAATTAGCACTTTTGTTATGAAGAATTAACTGAAACGGAATTGCTTTCTTTACAGGTTGAGGAATTGGATGATGATATAACAGTACTAAATAAAATGCGAGAGATAATCCAGCATTATGCTGACATTGTGGATGAGAAACTGGGAGAAGAAACACGGCATGAGCAACAGGCAGCTTCAAATGAGGCACTTCCGGTGGAAGATGGAGTTGACTTTACCTCAGCCTGGGTTCATGGCAACGGAACCCTTGGTGGCATCAGCAGTAGAAAAAGTAGTTGTGCTAGTGACTATGTCCCTAAGGCAGCACCTTCCCCCAGGAAAGACTCCAAAGTGGAGGGATCTGTAAGCAGGATCCCAGCACCTATCTTCTATCGTCCAACTGCGGCAACTACAGTAGAGCTGACAACTCACGACAGTTGACAAACACAGGACTACAGAACACAACGTGGGCAGCATTAATCTCACAAAGTTTTCTTGAGGAGGAAAATATACATTTTATTATTGGTGCTTGGATTCATGTTCGTAAAACATCTTAGTTTTAATATTAAACATTGCCTTATATGACGTCCTTATGCCTGTCCAACTAAGAAACCAGCTCATGATTCCACTAACATATTCAGAATTTCTGGTTGATATTCCTTCATGCCAGAATATACCATTCCATGCAATTCTTTTAATATGCCTGAGTTTGTGGTGCTTTTAATTTTATTTTCAGGTATGTTAGCAGGTTGAAGAGTTTGCAGCAAGTATTCAATATGCTAATTTGGACAGATTTTGAGCACGGACTATTTTGTAATTTAGATGATTAGATTATCGACCTTGTATTGGAGTGAATGTTCTTTTATGATGGTATCAAAATCATAATGTTATGAGATTTAATTTTGATGCAGTTAATTTTATATTTTTTTAACAAAAAATTTTATATAAAGTATGTCATTAATATTAAGCAAAGGAAATTGTACATTTTCTTTTATTTGAAGATGCAGATATTAGTGTTTAATCTTTTTACAAATGCTTGAGATCAGAGTTGATCAAATGATTTGAAATGAAGGTAGATCTACCATAAATAATGCCTATGTCATCACAAGAACTGTATGCTGATTAGAAACAGTCTTTTTGTACAGTTTTTCTTCTTTTGCCTGAATTTCCCAGGTGCTAGATAATTTATTGACAAAGATTATTTTTTTTTTGTACAGTATAAGCCTTTTACCATATTATATGTATTTTAATGGGTAATCTTTTTATGCAAATAATTATTGTTAAAGTGGCAATGGCCTCATCACATCTTTGATGTTTGTTGATATTTATATTTGCTTCTTTTGTCCTTGAAAGAAAAGGACTTACTGTTTTTAGTGATTGTTAAAATGGATCATAAAAAAAAAAACTGAGAATATTCTCTGGTGCAAATTAAATACTTATTATATTTAAATGGTTGTAATTTTAACAACTTTTTTTGCGCAGTGATGCAGACTTTTGCCAATATTTAAACTTTAAAAACCATTACTGTAATGGCTAATTATCTGTTTTAAAGTGGCTGTACTCTTTATATAATACTGTAATGTGTGTTAGCCAGAAGTGATAGAATAGCCATGTTAACATATAGATTTATTGTGCCTATAGTTTATATAGTAAAAATATATAAGATAAATATACGCAAATGTTTCCCCCTAAAGAAGCAAAGTGATGCTGAGTTAACTTGTTTGAAATTATTACATCATCATTAAAATGTTACAATTTTATTTTTCAGCCTATTTTCTGTTGTCGTCATCTTCAATGAATGGCATGAACTTAAAAAAAAGTTATTTTTTGGGCAAAGTATTTTGGAATGACTTCCCCAGATATTTACTATGTTTTAAGTAAACCAGAGATGTCAAGGTGGAATTATAAGAACTGTTTAACATACTGTTAAATGAATTTTACAGCATTGCTAATTTAGAAATTCTGAGTTTACTGAAAAGTAATTGCTTAAACGGGGACTACTAGTAACAACATTGAGCTTAACGAAGGCATAGTGATGCAATGTAACCTCTGACTGAAAAATGGTGCCTAGATAATGTTATTGGTGATAAATAAAGTTTGTTGCCTAACCCCCTATTGTAAGTGAACAGGAGTGCTTAAAGAAAAGAAACAGCAAATGCTCAAAGGACATTAATTAAATACTTTCAGAGATATATTGATAAGGGATATCATTGATTATGGATTCTCGTACAGATGCTGTGGTACTTGAAGTATTGCATCGTTGCCAAAGAGCAAAGTTGTTCTGCCTAAGCCTCCCTGCATATTCACATTCCCTTGTTTGTTTGAAAATGTAATATAAATACTTCCAATATTCCTAACATATACAATATTGCTATTTGTAGACCAGAATGAGCAGCATTCCATGTTTGTAAGGTTTTTTCTCCCTTCTGTAGGAAAGAGAATTCATATTTTGGAAGTTTTTGAATTTTGGAGAAAATAATTTTTGAAAGCAATTTGAAATCATTCAGCTGGAATTAAAAGAAGAAAAAAAAAGAGGAAAGAAAGACAGGGTTCTGAGGATTAAACAGGCTACGACAAGTAATGTTAATCCTCATTATTCCACAATTACACATTTTATAATATTTATGGTTGTGGTTATATCAAATTACTAAAATCTGAATTCTAACGTTAATCCTTTTTGTGTATGTTATCAAAATAACCCATTTCAGTTTTATGTTATATTTGATATTCAATTCATACCATTATTATTATTTATTAATATATTATTATTGTTATTACTAAATCTGTACTGAAATATTTTAAACATACAGGAAAAATTGCTTAATAATTCAAATCTTCTTAAATTTATTTGTTCTCTGATGTAACTAAATCCTGAATAAAGTAACTTCCAATAGTACATAATTTTTTTAATTCTTCCATTTCATTCCATGTTGCAAGAGCATGTCGTTACAGAAAACTACAGCTTTTATGCAATTGCGACATATGCACCTCTGTATTTTCATAAACAAAGTAGCATACAAATAAAATCTTATAATACACTTTGCTGAATTTCTGATATTAAAATCATTGTATGATTGAGTCAAACTAACACTCTTTTGCTGCACTTACTTGTTTAAATATGTAGGACTGGTTTCACAAACCCTTCGTTCGCATCATTAGCCCATCCATAGTCAACTGGAGGATAAACTGTTATAATGTGGGAATATATAATCTGCTCTGGTAGAGGTGTGATGAACTTAAAATTCAACCAGTAGTGTCGAAGTTCATTAAACTGTCTTTGTACTTATAAATGTAGATTTTCTCCCATGTTCCTAATTCTGTAGGTACTTGCAATGATTTTAATAATTTTGTTTTATGCAATATGTCATGGTTTTCTGTTCAGAAATGATATGCCACAGCTGATTTCTCTATTTGCTTGTACTTTATGTTCCTAAAATATTCTTTTAACTGTGTGCCTATGTTTCTCTTTGTTTTTTCAATGTTGATTTTTTCACATTTATTTTATAAATACCTTTTTTTTCTCTTGTGGAATACTGTCATTAACATTATCAATCAATTAATGTTAAAAATCTCCAAATTGATAATATTAACAACAATATTCTGCAAGAGAAAAGAAAGTTGTGCAGAATGTGAAAAAATTTACATTGATAAAACAAAGAGGAACATAGGCACACTGTTAAAAGAACATTTCAGGAACGTAAAATACAAGCAGTTGGAGAAATCAGCAGTGGCACCTCATTTCTCAACAGAAAACCAAAACATATTAAAAAAAATAAAATTATTAAAATCAGTGCAAGGACCTACAGAACTAGCAACATGGGAGAAAATCTACATTTACAAGAACAAAGACAGTTTAATGAACTTTGACACTTCCGGTGATGAAAACATAAACTTCAAGTTGATCACACCTCCACCAGACGGGATTACACATCCCTACAGCATAACGGTTTATCCTCTAGTCAACTATGGGCTGATGACGTGAATGAAGGGTTCATAAAAACAGTTCTAAATATTTAAACAAGCAAGTGGGGCAAAAGAGCATTAGTTCGTCTCAGTCACACAATGATATTCATATACGATTAACTTCACTGTGCAATGTTCCAGTTAACAATTTTAGTTAATTTATTGATGTTATTGATATGGATAATATGTAGAAGGAAATTATTTCTTGGCCATTTTAAAAATAATTTATGAATCGACACTCTATTTAGTCCTTTTTCATGAATATCATCACTGTATTTAAAAAAAATGAAGTAATTAATCTTGTGAGTTTTAAGGAATAATATTTAAATATTTTTTTTAGTAAAGTACATGATATATATATAGCTATAGAGTATTGCCAATGAAACACTTCATATAACGCATCTTATATAAATAAATGTATAACTGCACATATTAGCTTCACTTTTGCAAGATTTAATCAGAACATGTTTTGTGGACCTTTATTCTAATTAAATATTTAGTAAGTGAAGCTAGAAAGAGTATTTTTGCAAACAGTTTGACTCACAAGAAGTTATTAATGTATGCTACACTTTGTTGGATTCTAAATTTAATTAATTTTGAAAGTATAGTAAGTATTGAAAGTAGCATAAATCATTAAAGCTAAGAATAATTTTAGAGCATTTCTTACATTATAAATGTAATATTCATTTGTGTAGATAAAATACTTTAAAATACAAAAAACATTTCTGTGGCTTTACTTCAAATGAACAAGGAGCCGTGTAACAATTGAAAATGTGAGTGGTCTCCTGAAACATGTCCTAAATTTTTTTAATTTTGAGAGTGAAACATTAAGAGTGTTTTATCGTTGTATCAATATTTTAAATGTTTTTAACTCAGAGTGCTTCCTTGTTCATTGGAAGTGAAGCCACTGAAATGTTTTTAGCATTTTGAAATATTTTATCTACTAGAGATTTTATACTCGTTTTCACTTTGTTGATTCCTGAATATTTTAAAATTGAAAATTCATTTGTGTAACCATAAATGTAGAGAAGTGACTCTGCCAAATTTCATGGTAGTATTTTTCTATTTATTTACCAGTAATATGCTCTCTTGTTGCTCTGGCCTTTGTAAATCATAGGGTAGGCTATCCCAAGTAAATAAATGCAAACCATTCTGTTAATTCATGATCTTGGTAGGGGAATAATCCCAGATAAACCTTTCTCAAAGAGTATGAAATCATTACTGCTACAGAGGAGTGCGATAGGCATTAAAACTATTGTATGTGCATTATTTAGGATATATTATCCATTTCTCATATAAAGGTGAAATAAACCACACGAATGCTTTAATTTGTAGAGCTAAAAGTTCCAAGTGCTGAACTTCAACCACAAACAACTGTGGTGACTGTTGTGTAGGTGGATATTGCACAGGTACTGCATGTTCTCCATTCTAAAGGAGCTTATCTAAATAGGATAACATCAGGGATACTTAAAATTGGAAGTCTTTTCCTCATGTGGACAACAACATAATCTATTTACATTCTCCTCATTGTCAATGATGAAAATTAATGCTTTGCTTCATAGAAGCATTTACATTATATAATATTCAAATAGTAAATATTTATTGTTGTTGCTCATTAAATACTTTCATAGAACATGCATCTTTACAATAGTATCATGACAGAGATACAGAAAGATGATACAGACAGACACTGAAAGATGCATCTGCAAATATTTTACACATTGTTAATTACAAGATTTATAACGCTTTTTCTTCTCCATAGCTTTTTCTTATTGATGAGTTGACTTTCTTCTTCAAGAATGTGGACACAATACAGTTAAGTCACAAATTATATTTAAGTTCGTTGGTTCCTTAAGTTGTCTTTTCAAGGAGTGAGATAACTGGAACATTATCATATTATCATATTCATATTCAAGCAGATACTCAATGTCTGATTCTGTAGATCTAGACGTTGGTTCTGTCATGCATCCATACTCATAAGGCTGAAGGAGGGGATGCAAAATGAGAAGAAAAAAAACGTAAAATGAATAGAGCATGAATATGAAGGACAGTGACACAGGGCAGCAGTCATATTATGAGCTCTTACCTCTTCAGCAGCTAGATTAATTGAAGTAAACTTTTTGATTCACTCACTCTAAAGAGTAAAGACCAAAACATTTGTTTGTCCAAACTTACTCTTTGAAGAACTTAAATTAACTGCTGAATTAAGAACTTAAAGTGTTTTCAGCCCAAATGGAATTTGGAATCCTGCTCTCCCTTTATGTTAAAAGTGCCGCTCTTGAAAAATTTTCATCGATCTACATCAGTGTTTCCCAAACTTCTTGCATACCAACTCCCTTTTTAAGAAAAAATTATTGGCGACCCCTCCATTCATTTCAATTTTGCATGCACACTTCATCAATAGTAACATCTCTTCAATCACAACAGCCATGGTGCAGTGCTGATAATTGGTCAAAATAATCATAATGCAACAGATAGTTAAATATTTTTAATTAGAACGAAATAGAATAACTACAAGGGTAGGTCTATAAGTTTCCAGCCTAACCACATTCTAGGTATGATAAAGAGAAAAACTATCTTTCACTTTTCAATATAGTTACCATTTATTACAATACACTTCTCACATCTTTGAAATAACATTTCAAACATTGTTAATCAACATTGACATTTCATTTCATATCATTTCCAAATGAAATTAAACAACGATTGGGCGGTGTATATGGGGAAGCATCCCCCTCACATTCTACCGTAAAAGAACGGGCTATACTTTTTCGAATGGATCGAGAAAGCATTGAAGACGAAGAGTGTGCAGGTCGGCACTTGGAGGTGTTCACTCCTGAAAACATCGCTCTTGCGGAAGGAGAAATTATGGAAGACCGGCGGCTCAGAGTTACAGAAATAGCAGCAAGGTTGGGCCTTTCTAAAACAACAGTCCTTCGAATTATTCATGAACATTTAAACATGAATAAGGTTAGTGCAAGATGGGTGCCTTGACTTCTTTCCTCAGCACAAAAGCAGCACCGAGTCATCTGTTGTCAGGCATTTTTTGCAGTTCTGCCGTGGCAACGAGAGAGAGAAGTTCTGCAAACCATTGTAACAGGAGATGAAACTATGGTCCTCTACTTTGATTTCTTGTCCAAAAGAGAATCAATGGATGACGTAAATCTGGCGAAGCACCGCCTTTAAAGACCAACGTCACTCATTCAACCAAGAAGATCATGGCCACAATCTTTACGGACTGTGAAGGAATACTCTTTATTGACTTCAAGGAGAGGAACACCACAGTAAATGGGGAGTACTATGCTGGCCTACTGCACAGACTACGTGCTTCTATCAAAGAGAAAAGGAGAGGAAAGCTGAGTGGTGGTGTGCGCCTTCTTCACGACAACGCGCCTGTGCACACAGCTCTTGTTGCAAAGGAAACTGTGAAGAAATGTGACTTCAAGGAGATCGACCATCCACCCTATAGCCCAGATCTAGCTCCCAGTGACTATTTCCTCTTCTCATAACTCAAGAGGGACCTTCGAGGAAGGAAATTTAAGTGTGACGAAGAAGTGATGGATGCTTTTTATGCCCATTTTGCCGGCAAGACTTCTGACTATTTGGGGGAGGGGGGAATGAAATTTTAATTTAGAGATTTTAGAAGCGTATTGCAATAAACGATAACTCTCGAAAAGTGAAATATAGTTTTTGTCTTTATCATGCCTAGAAAATGGTTAGGCCGGAAACTTATAGACCTACCATCGTACTTGCAAGGTACCGAGGACCGAGAATTTTTAGAACGTCTCCCGTACTTAATATTCTTGAAACATCGACATGTATATCTCAGCAACTTAATCGAGTCATTGAAACAGTGCATCAGCGAGCACCTCAGCAATGACTCCAAACAGTAACTTCGCCTGAAACATGAATATCTTTCATTGCTTCAAACCTCTGCATCGGCTAGCACAATTCAGTAACCACGTCGAGCAGAACTCATTTGCTTCTTATACCGGAAACCACCGTTATAAAAAATAAAACATCTGAATATTCACATATACAATGCATTATTAAGACATTACGAGGGCAAATATCTGACGCAGGATTACCAAATTATGAACTTGGTCTATCCTTCTTCTAGACATTGTAAAAAAGGAATTTAAATGTCAGTTTAAGAAAATTATAACACAAATATGCTGCTATATCAAAAACTAATGTCTAATTATATCTATTTAAATTATAACAAAATATATTCCGAGGGTATAAAATTTATTGAGACACGATGCGATAGTTTTTGCTGAAAGGATCAAGAATATTAGGTAAATATTATAAAGACCTCCCTATGTTATCACATTTCATTGTCATTAAAACCTCTTTTCCCTCCTCCTCCCACTTATGTGACACAGAACTACGAAAGAATAGGAACAGCAGAAGTGACGATTAGTCATACAATGCTGGAACTAACTAGTAAAAACAGACTATCCCTCGACAGCAACACAAATATTATTTACGGAAAGATTAAAACTCGCGCTGCTTGTTGCAGCCGAATTCCTTGATACTAATAATCAAATTTAAAGTGCGTGTCACTTTAACAGCTGTCGCAATGACTACCAGCTTTGGATCGTTAAGAAATGATTTTAAAGAGTTTCTGTATAAAGTCTAAGTGAAAAGGAACAGCTAGCCGCGACTAGACACTACTAAAGACCATCGGTACATATATTTCTGAAATCACATCTCAATTTTTTTCATGAAAAAAGGAGAGAGGAAAGAAAATGAAATGAAGCAAGAAAAATAAAATTCAGAAAAGAAAAAGGGAAGGATAATGCAAACTATATCACTTGAATTTTTACATGTCCAAAATAATACCAAAAATTTAGTTACTTAAAAAAGTAAGCCTGAAAACAAAGAATGACGGATGGTAACATACAAGTATCACGGGAGGGACGCAATGGGAGAAAATAATTAGTGCTCCGTAGAGTTACTCTAGTGCATTAAAACAATTTTAACAAAATTTTAGAACCTGCAACAAAAAATCCCGGCGCCTCCACCAAATATTTCATAATCCAAATTATTAGAGCACTCGCTATTACTACATTGCAATGTAGTAATGCAACTAGTTGGACATGGGATGAGCATAACTTCTTGTATCAAAATGTATCTTAGTCATATCTTACTACGACTAGAAAATACCGGGAAAAATAATAATATTAGGATATTAGGACATCAGATCAGAAGATCCAGTTTGTTGCATCGTATGTTTATTTGAACTCCATATTTTCGTACTGGATATTATTAGGGCGGCTCATCGAAGTATATGGCAAGAGGTCCTCCGCCTTCTAATTGTAAGACCAGCTTCTCACTCGTAACCTCGCTACAACTTATTTATACACGTGCACCCCATCCCAAGTTCAAAACGTGTAATTGTCACTTGCACAGCATATGAAACCAGAACACAACTGTCTGATCTACGTGTCCAGCATTGTGTAAGCCCACCCTGTATTGTTAATCCCTATATTAATAATAACCCCCTTCCTATATGCCACATTATCAGATCACAATTAGCTTACACTTTATATATATCGAAGGTGCCAAAAATATATACACACTTTCACAGTACATATCTATTTAATATATTTCAAAGTTGGACCAAAAACAACAGTAATATGTAGTATGATGTTCTGTAAACAGATGTGACTCACATTACGTTATGCTAGCGTTGCTACAACAAAATGGAGCGAAGATTATCGTTTGAATAGCGGAAAGCAATTTTGAAGTGGTATTGGAAAACCGAGAATGTTGTTGGAGTTAAAAGGCAATGGAGACATGTGTACAGAACAGAACGCTAACGTGAGTAACAATTGCACGCATTCGAAACAAATTTGAGACTCATGGTACCGTACGCGATGTTCATAAGGGCAGATCTGGGAGATCTCGCACAGCAACAAGCCCCGCGCCCTGGCTATGGTTTTGGAACGTTTTGAGCACTCACCGCAGAAAACTACAAAGCAGTGCGCACATGAGACTGGGATTAACAGAACCACAGTACGTCGTATTATTAAAACAGTGAAGTTGAAGGTTTTCATCCCAAGACTTTTGCATGCATTAAATGAAGATGATCCTTATCGGAGAATGCCGTACTGTGAGTGGTTTCGGAACATGGTGCAAGAGGAGGAAGCCTTTGTAGGGAAAGTTGTTTGATCCGATGAGACACAATTTAAGTTGAACGGAACTGTTAACCGGCATAACTGAGTCTACTGGTGTGCAAACAATCCACGTGTTATTTTGGAAAGGCTGTTAATTTACCGGAATTAATGTTTGCTGTGGGTTGTCATCTAGGGGTCTAATTGGACCATTCTTTTTGATGGAAGAGTAACTGCCCAGTGTACCTAAACATGATACGCACATTCGCCTTACCCGCCATTCATACACTGTATGAAATGAGGAGTTGCACTTCCAACAGGATGGTGCACCACCGAAATGCACGAGCGAACCTTGATGACAGTCTTCCAAGGCACTGGATAGGACGAAGAGGTCCGTTTGAGTTTCCACCGCGTTCTCCGGATCCAACTCCGTTGGACTTCTACCTGTGGGGAACTCTTAAGGATCTTGTATACCGTAGAAAACCAGCTACACTGACAGCACTTCGGGAAGAAATTGAAACGGCATGTGCTGCAATCGCTGAGGACACGTTAGCAAACGTTGCTCAATCAGTAGTTCAACCTACTCAGAAGTGTATCGACGCCGATAGTGGGCATTTTGAGCAACTGTTGCAACTGTAAAAGTCTAAGATGATTAGTGCTCATCGTTTTCTGTTTGTGTGAATTCAGTTTTGTTATGTTAACACAGATTTTTCTTTGCTTGAAGTTTGTATACTTTATTGGAGCCGTCTATATATATATATATATATATATATATATATATATATATATATATATATCATACTTGTGCTATTTGTAGTTATCAACAATATGCCAGTGTTTCGCTTTACAATGGAGGAATACTCGTACAAAACAGAGTTCATTTCTGGTTGACGAGATGGTTAAATAGGTGGAATTAACGCCGAGGAAGAAAGTTACTTGTTCTTGTTTATTCGTCCATTGATCTCGGCACTAGAGAAATAGCTGAAGTTTAATCAGTCTGCCGTTTCGAGATTTCTGAAGAAATACAAGGAGAATGGAAATGTTATCGTGTTGGAGGAAGAGGCAGGAAAAGGATTTTTACCCCTAAACGAAGTGGAGTACTGAAAAGAATATGTCTGAATGATCGATCGATCGTCATCTGTCAGCTTTAGAGCTAAAGCGAGAATGAAAGAGAATTCACGTCCAGAAATAAGTCTTTGCTGACCAAAAGAAAAGCGAGTATGGGGGAGGGAGATTTGGCAACAGAGATCTGGAATAAGATAAGGTTTTTAGATTGAGTCTAAGTTAACTATATGGCTCCTATCGGAATGTGTTTTCAAGTTGCAGAAGTGAAAAATTAATGCTTATCACAAATATTAAAGCATTCACTATCCAGCCACAGATTAGGTCTCCTGGACATCAAAGTGGCACCATAAATGCAAATTCCTGTTTGAGAGTCGTTGAGGAGATACTAACGATTATAATTAGCACCCAATTTTGGCGATGCTTCAAATTTTATTTTAAATTTTTGTATTTGTATTTTTCAAGATAATTGTGCCCCTTGTAAAAATGAGCAAGAGTTGTGTTAATGAAATTTTCATATACATATACCGTGATAGAATAACGTTTATTTAACCTCCTAATTGAGAATACAAATAGACGAATAAGTCAATTAGTACGGGAGGTCATGGATTTAGGTCAGAAACTTTGTAAACTGGGATATAAAAACATGTCCCTCTCATATTTAGCTATCCCTGCAGTACTGTAAGCGGCTTGTACTAAATGGGTAATTCCAGCTCATTTATAAGTTTTTCATTTGACGTAGTGTAATTATTTTTACAAACTGTTTTCCATTATTCCTCAAAAAAACATCCAAGAAGCGACCTAATCCGCAAAGAAAGAAGAGAAGTGAAGTGAAATGTGATGTTAAGGCCCCATTCACAATGAAAATTAAACGTAAACATAATAAAATAAGACGTAATACGTTAACTTAGTAGTATGTGGGCATTCAGACGCAAACGTACGTATTAGCCAATCAAAAATAAGAACAAGCAAAGATCGACTAACAACTGATTTAAAAAGGCTGCTTCTGAGCAGACGGTGGTAGTGTTTATGTATATGGAAAGTGCAGTAACCAATTTGCTTGGAGTGATATTGGCAAGGATAGCTTTCTTATAATGTAATTAATCTTTTGTGCATTGACGTCATTCTGTCTACAGAGTCACTCAAAACCGCCACTAGTGGCCGAGGTCGTTAAGGGACGGACTCGTGAGCGGGAGGTCTGTGGTTCGAATCCCCCCAGGACCGTCCTCCCTGACTGGGTTTTTTTCCAGGTTTTCCTCAGTCTTCATAACTGGCAAATGCCGGGGAGGTACCTAAACTTAGGCCTGGAACGCTTCCTTCCTTAAAAAAAAAATATGCTTTCCCAATTTATCATTTCGTCTCATGTATCATCAGTGTCCACCGCCTGTGGTGCCTCAGTAGTAAAAACGAGCGTTAAACACCACTCAAAAAAAAAAAAAAAAAAAAAAGAGTCACTCACTGATTTTCAGCTCTACCGTAACTTGCCCTTACACGGAGTACGGAAATCTTCCTGCTGCAAGTCCCGAGCGACAGCGGGGAGAGCCGAACTTCTGTGCGTGGCCGCAGTGTAAATGTTGCGTGTGTTATTTTTTGTTAAACATGACCATGCATTGTTCTCCGTAACTTTTAAATACACATTGATAGGGGATCGTTAGGCAGGTAAAATATCGTAACGGTGGTAAATCTGCTCTTATTGGAATTTGCAATTATTTCATATATACTAGCGCCAACCTGGAGAAAATCCTAGAAACCGATGGACTCAGGGATGTTTCGTAAATATAAATTGACAGAGCGGGTAAATCACTGTAATGGTAGGAAATCTCCTTTGATTGCAGCAGGAAAAAAAGCATAAACATAAATTTATAGCGCATTCTGTACGTGGTACTTGAAAGTCTTATTATCTGCTATATCTGTGGGTCACTATTTTCGTCTCTCTCCGCCATCGCTCGGGACTTGCAGCAGATAGCAGCAACAGTTGCATTTGATTTCCGTACTCCGTATAAGGATAAATTACACCATAGAGCTCTATAAACAGAGCAGCTGTGTTCCGACTGGCTGATTTCTTAAGTTTAAGTTAGACGTAGACGCAAAACCTTCGAGCTTGCATCCTTCTAAGTTTAAGTTTACGTACGTTTATTTTTATGTTTACGCGATTCATTGTGAATGGTTTCATTACAATACATAGCATCTAGCTTTTACGTTTAAATTTACGTTACGTTTAATTTTCATTGTGAATGGAGCCTAATTTGTATTTTGCTCACCCATCATTTAGAAGAAGTAAACAGAAAAGGTGAAAGTTAAAGAGCAAAAATGAAGGAAAGAGAACAATGGACAATAAGAAATAGAAGGTACATAGAAATATCACCGTGAGGTTTAAGTTGTCACTTTTTGTGCTGTGTTCCTATCAATGAGCACCTGTCCATTATCATAATTCCTGGAAATGCCTCAATGACAGCCTTTCAAGTACCTTGCTCACTCCTACCAATTTTCCCTGAATGACTGCGGTTTGTAAAGATATCAGTGATGGTAGAGTTAAAGTTGTGCACTTAAAATGTTTTCCGAGGTATAATTACAGTATCTTCCAGTGACTGTAATTGCTTCGTTTTTATTACGCTCGTGTTCGTTGTTCTTTATGCGGAAAATCCATTGACAGGAACTTGGTTGTAAAATTTCGCAGTTTTTTTTAGAATGTGTAGCTTTGAAATGCGGGAAGCCGACCATCTCAGTGACGAGTACTGCTGTACTTACAGGCGTTTATTCTCGCACTGTCTTACAAGTATTAAAAGAGCAAAACAAATATGAAACAACTGCAAAACATGAACAACGGAAATAAATTCATTCACTGCCACTACTATAAGACGAAGTGTTTATTCTCTTTTGAATAAAGATATTCCTGGAGTTTTGTCCGTTATAGAGTAGTGTGCGGTAATTATAATACATGCGGTATGCATCTGTGCAGAGTTTCAGCCTCCCGCCACCTACGGCGTTAGTTGTAGATAAACAAAAATGGCGACTCGAAGAAATCATCTCCGTTATTCCATTTCTATGAGCGAAACATGTAACCGCGGCTGAAATTCACCGGCAGCTGGTAGAGGTTTACAGAGAGACTGTAGTGTCTCGTTAGCATGTCGCAGAATGTGTCGAAAGTTTGCGCCCGGTAGAGAAAACGTCACCGACGAGGATCGCAGTGGCCGACCCAGCACGGCATCAACAGATTTAAACACAGCTCGTGAAGTAGCTGATTCAGGACAGCAGGAGGATCACGATATTCTACATTACCGAAAGCTCGTTCGCGATGGGTTCCACGAAATCTGTCCACCAACACAAGGAGAAGCGCATGGGGGCAAGTCTGCAACTTATGAAACGATTCTCCACCACATTGTCACGCGTGACGAAACATGAATCCACCGCTACACCCCAGCAGTAAACGGTCGTCAATGGAGGGGAAACACTCCTCCTCTCAAAAGACAAAGAAGTTTAAGGTGACGCCATCTGCCGGACAGGTGATGGCCACAGTGTTTGGGGACAGCGCGGGTGTCATACTCGTGGAGTTTTTGAAAATAGGGCACAGAGTGACCGCTGACCGATACTGCGCGACCTTGACACTATTGCAATTAGGCGGAATCAGCCAGGACTTCTCACCGAGGGCGTCATCTTCCTACACAACAACGCACGACCTCATACAACCTAGAAGACCACGATGTTGTTGAAATAATTTCGCTAGGACATCATCGACTACCCTCCCTACAACCTGGACTTCGCTCCAAGTGACTTTCACCCTTTTCCTCACTTGAAGGAGCGCCTAAGATACCGATGAGGGGGTGAAACACTTCGCGACAATGTGGCTGAACACACAAGGACAGGAGTTTTACCAGGAGGGGATATTCAAACTCACCCACGAAGTGACAAGTGCTTAAACCGATATGGAGACAATGTGGAAAAATAACCTAATGTATGTACTTCAATTGGCTGTATGAAATGTACATGTTTCACTGCAGGCTTTGTAACCTTAGTTTCTGATCACCCCCTCTTATGGAACAACTTTGGCAGGCACGTAAACATTAACCACAAAAATGTTAGTAACGTTTTAGGGTACAAACACACCTACAACAAATTCTTTTCTGTTCAGTTTATGAGCTGTAAAGTTACACCTGTGCAGTCATTCCTTTGAGTGCTTTAAAGGTACGTCGCCATATTCTTTGTTATGTGCAGTTTATGTTTACCGCGGCATGTGGTCGCGGTAAGAACTGAGCTAATTCCAAGCTAATGGTGTCTAACCCATTTTTTTATTAGTGTTTAACGTCTGTTTTTACTACCGAGGCACCACAGGCGGTGGACACTGATGATACATGAAATGAAATGATATAATGGGAAAGGATTTTTTAAAGGAAGGAAGCGTTCCAGGCCTAAATTTAGAGTATCTCCCCGGCATTTGCCATTTATAGGACTGAGAAAAACCTGGAAGAAACTTCAGTCAGGGAGGACGGTCCTGGCGAGATTCGAACCCCAGACCTTCCGCTCACGAGTCCGCGTCTTAACTACCTCGGCCATCTGTGGCGGTGTCTAAACCAAACTGCATGTATTGTGTAACGTGCAACTGTCATATGCAGGTAGCAGCAACTCCAGTTTTTCCGAATCCAGTTAATTCTGGAAGTCCAGGCATCAGTATGAGTGTTTGGTACTAACATTTATGAAAATACAAGCGCAAACATTTAGTTTTAAGTAAAACAATGTATCACATCATCGGTTTAGGTATATAACTTTAATTTTACAGTACAGCGTGGCACAAAAGCAACTACAAACGTACTAAATTTCTGTTAACAAAGGATTTGATTTCTTTTTATCTTCAAACCGTTTCCTTTCTGCATTAATGTACCTTTGGGGTATATTTGAAATACAATGGCACACAAGCAAACACGGCTGAATGCAGTTGTCCAGATTTTTGGAGGGCGTTCTCAATATAAACTGTCAAGCTCTTCAATACTTTGGGAGTCTTGCTTCCATACACTGCGTCTTTAACTATCCCAAAAGAGAAAATCAAATGGACTGAGAATAAGAGGTCTTGGTGGCATATGGAAAAATAACATATTTCTACAAAAATTATAAATAAATAAAAAAGACAGGGAAAAAAAACAAAACAGAAAAATAAAATTAGGATTTTTAGTTCATACTTTTTGCTAAACTACTGCTACATTTCAGCATTTTCTGTGTATGCCAGAAAACAAAATTAAATTAAATATTTTTATGAACGCAAATGAAAAGATGCGAATCAGAAATACTGACAGAATATGCCAACAGTTTTACCATTGTTTCTCGAGAAATGCAACTTGAATTAAGATCTCCAATCTATCAACCATGCATTCGGAAACATGAAGAGAATTGCGTGTTGTGCTATGTCTGCCTAATGCTACAAGTCGCAGGTTTATCAAGTCAAATGTGAGTTAGGGTATTGTTCTCCATCGTCCCAACTAATAAACGATCAAGGGTAGCAATAGAAAATTAGAGTTGTTTAGATTTCTTATTCATTATTTCAGAGTTAATCGGCGATATTATGTTTTTTGAACACTAAAACCATTAGTGTTCAATGAAATATTTTCGCAAAATAACCGTTATATCATTATAGATCTTACATATGAACCGTCTATAGACAACCCATGTTTGATTTCCGTTTTCCTACCTCATTCACCATTTCTAATTTCAGATCCTTGTATCTTCATTATAATTAGAATTCATCTTTAAACAAATGCCAGCGAAAAGGCGTAAAAGAGAGCTAGGAAAACTTGAAAGGAAGGAAACAAAGTAAATTTCGTCACGCAGGAGCTGCGTAAAATAAGCGAATTCCACACCTAGTATATTAACTTTAAAAATGAATACAAAATCCAAATTATGACCTTATTAATTAATGAAATGAAATTAATTATAGCATGACTGTGTAGCATTAAGGAACAAATTTCTTGCAATCTATAATTATCGCAAACGAAAAACTACATTTTTAGAATTATTGAGTGTGAGTGTTTTTGAACATTTTTAAATGTATAACTTACCCCGTTATATCATCTTTACACCCATTAAAATAGAGAGAAATAACAGAAAGCTTCGAGTTAAATTGTGTATTTAAGAAGATGATGTTCGTTTGTTTAATAAAACAAAAACATGTTACTATTTTAAAACAATCTGGGTGTACTAAACAAATATACAGAATCAACAAAAAACAATCGAAAGTTTCTTCGATTTTCATAGACTTTGAAATATAATTTAAATATTATTATAGTAAAATATGTAACGTAAACGTTTTCTGAAGGTTATTACAGAGCGCTATTACATACTAATATAATTCTCACAGACATATATTAGATTAATATTTCACATTTGCTATCTTCACGACGATACTTTTGTTAAATATAAAACATATGCAAAGCTATATATGCAGTTTATTTACTGAATTTATTTGTCCTTTTATTTTAAAACAATATAAAGTAAATTAACCGCAAGAGATCTTTTTAGATTTCGGTTTTCAAGTATACCTACCTCTACTCCTGATGTTCCAAAATTTTCAGAAAAATATTTTTCGTATTGCATTTTATTTTATTTAAATAATATATACTGAATTTTGTTATGAAGAAACAAATATTGGTGACACTAGAACGATTTTTAAATGTTGGGTTTCAGGTAACCCCCCACTTCTAATGGCCCGATTTCCCCGATTTTCAGTAACTATTTTTCTTATTTTAATTAAATGGTATATCCGCAGTTTTCTTGCGAAAAAGCAAATATTGATGCCGCAAGAGTAGATTTTAAATGTTGGGTTTCTGGTAAACCCTCACTCCTAAAAACCTGATTTCGCTGATTTTCAGAAACTATTTTTCTTATTTGATTTAAATTATATATGCCGAGGTGTGTTGTGAATAGCAAATATTTGCATTGCTAGAGCGATTTTTAAGTTTTGGGTTTCTGACAAACCTTTACGCCTAATTGCCCGTCGGTCCTGGTGGTCTAGTAGTTACCATACTTGTTTCCTAAACCCAAGATCGCGGGTTCGATCCCGGCCAGGATCGATGGATTTTTCGGATGTAAAAATGCTAAGTATGTCTTCCTTCGGAAGGGAAGTAAAGCCGTGGGTCCCGTGTCGTACATTTACGGCACGAAAAAGAACCTCAAGCCTGAAAAAAGATACCTCTGAGCAAAATTTGTCGGCCGTTTCAAGCTCGAGTTTGAATAGGACCCTGGTGACCTGAGATGTTAAAGAGCGTCCTTGAATAAATAAAATTAAAAATCAAATCCTAATTTCCCAGGTTCCCTAAACTATTTTTCTTATTTTATTTAAATTGAATATATGAAGTTATGTTGCGAAAAAAACAAAAAATAATGTCGCTAAAGCGATTTTTAAATTTTCGGTTTAAGGTAAATCCCTCTTCTAATAGCCACTGATTTTCTGAAAAGATATATCTTATTTTATTTCAATGGCATAAATCGAGTTTCCTTTCAAATGAACAATATTGTAGCACTAGAGCGATTTTTAAATTCTTTTAACCCCCGCTCATTTTTTTTTTTCAGGTATATTTCCACTCCTAATGGCCCGATTACCCTAATATTCGGAAACTAATATTATATTTTTTTTAAAGAAATATACCGACTTTCTTTGAGGAAGAACGAAAATTGCGGCCACTGAGCGATTTTGAGCTTTATTTTTTAAAAAAAAATCGTTTTAGGTTAACTCCCACCCCCAGCTCTCAATTTTACTAATCACGATTTTGACAAATCGTTTTTAATTGATTGCTATATGCGGAATCTCGTTGAGAAAAAAACAATAAATGCGACTGCTAGAGCGTTAATGGACACACATACACACACACAAACCCAATATTTCTAATATACTTCTGGCCACTATCGATGTGACGTCACTCTATACCAACATTCCCCATCATGAAGGATTAGCTGCTGTTAGACATTTCTCGTATCGAGCACCTCCTCATATCCCATCCACAGATTTCATTTGCCATCTTGCTTATCTGGTCCTCATTCGCAATGCGTTTAGTTTTGATAATAAACATTATCTACAAATTAAAGGCACTGCGATGGGCACCAGAATGGCACATTCTTATGCCAATCTTTTTATGGCTCGCTTAGAGGAGGAATTTCTTAAGTCAGAACCTTTGACACTATTATTATGGCTGAGATATATTGATGATATATTTGTGCTTTGGACTCATGGCTCAGAATCTCTCGAGCAGTTCCTTACTAATCTTAACTCCAAGTTTTCAGTTAAGTTCACTTCTTCTGTCTCTCCCAATGCTGCTACTTTCCTAGATATTGATATTTCTTTATGCAATGGCTCTTTCCTTACGTCTGTGCACATTAAGCCTGCCAATTTACAACCGTATCTTCATTTTGATAGCTGTCATCCCTTGCATATCAAAAGATCTATTCCTTTTTCTCTTTCAATCCGTGGTCATCGTCTTTGTAACAACTTTTCATCTCTTGACAAGTATATTAAAAACCTAACTCAAAAGTTCCAAGACCAAAATTATCCTTCCTCTTTTTTAAAATCCCGTATAATCCCTGCGCACAAAACTTTCCAATGCAAACCTAAAATTTCTAATAAAAATTTCATTAACCTTGTTACTACTTGCGTGCCTGGAATTGAGAGCATCAGACCTATTTTGAAAGAATGTCACGATACTGCATTAATACATCCACATTTAAATTATTTTTCTAAATTGGTATCCCGCCTTACTTTCAGAACACCCCCTAACCTTAAAAGTATTTTTCGCCGTAACCTATCCTCTCCGAATTTACCACGTCCCTTTCCTGGCTATTATCCTTGCCAACGCCTTAAATGTAAAACCTGTGCGCTAATTATGCCGTGCCATTCATTCTTCACCCCTAATTTATCCAGAGAATTTAACATTTCTTCATTTGCTACTTATTCTTCTAAGAACGTCGTATATATGATATCTTGTAAGCTTTGCAAAGCATTTTATATTGGTTTAACTTCTACTGTTGTTTCGCTACGTATGAACAATCATAGACGCTCTGTTAAAACCAAGTCTCCCTTGCCGGTTGCCCAACATGCCTTATCTCACTGTAGGGATTTTGATTATGTTTTTATTTTAACGCTTAATGATGCGTTACCTATACAATGCTCTGAAAGTTTACTCAGAGATAGAGAGATGGCAGCTATATTTCCATATAAAGCATGTATACCATTGGGTTTAAATCTTACATATTAATTTTTTTCCTCCACACTCTTACTGCTAGTTTCATCTGTTTCCATGCATAACGTTACCTTGGATACTTGGATACTTTTACCGCTTTCACTAGTCTTCTTGCCATAGAAGAACTCAAGCAGTTCGAAATATAGCGATTACTAATTTGTGACTTTTTTTTAGTGTTTTATCCTTTTCCGCTTTTCTGGTTATTGTTTATATATATATATATATATGTTTCAAGCTTACAACCGAAACAATTAACCCTTCAACCTTCGGAATATGCTAAAAACAGTAAAATTGCACTCTCTTATTTCAGATTATTATAAATTTATTAATCGCAATCAAGGAAAAATATAAAGCTGATGTTCGTGTATCAGCATTCACTTGTCTTATATCAAGGTTCAAACTGGTGTTTTCACTTTCGTTCATGAACGCTCCACCCTTTCGCTAACCTTGACCAGACCAAGCCTGATATTTATAAACGTTGTAGAAGACGACTTAAGAAGTTAAACAAAACGAGTCTAGGTCGAGCAACAATTCCATGACCATATGTGGCAGGGAGTCTGGGCAGCCGACAAACAAGTATGTGGTCTGTTGCTTGGCCTCTCTAAACCAGGAGTGCTGTCATTTTCCAACCAAGGTCAATATCGCCTTATTATTAGTACTACACATACTTTCCTTTAATATTGCAAAACAGGTGTCTAGCGAGACAAATGGGACTGGCGTCTAGGTTAGGACACAACCATTTTTTACCCATATCTCCGAGTCCGGCTGATTTGAGGTAACTTACTTTATTCACAAAGCAGGTGTATGTTATGGTTTCTAACTTTACAGAATCTCAAAAACGACCACTTGTCGACACTCAGTGAGAGAGACGGGTATAAACGAATAGTTTAATATACCCGTTGAACATAAATCAGAAAAGTGAATGTTTATGGTCTCAATCTTACTTGCGTATATAAAATAAATTACATATTTTTGCTAATTATGTTAAAAGCAAGTCTTTAGAAAACTTATAAACCTTTTCAGCAGTAATCAAAATTTTCATTTCTTTGGACGACGTAAAAAAATACTAAATATTTGTAATTTAATGTCACTTGGCCAGCTGACTTGATTAACTTCAATACACTTATTTCTTCCAACCTACCATTTCTTTCAAACAAGTTGAAAAGGCTTTTACAAAAATAAATCGGCATATAGGTGTAGGTCATACCACTGTAGGCAAAACAAGTGGTCCGCTTCCAGCCTTAGTCAAACTTCACATTTCGTCAAGGCACTTGATAAAACTGAATTCAAAGCAAAGCGAGTTTACTTCCCTTACATTTCCCATAAATCAGTGCGATGGCTCAGACGGTAGCGTTGGGAAGCCCTTGGTTCATTTTCCTTGCGGTTGGCTATCCTGGCCTTCCTCTGGTCGCTTAGACGAGTGCTGGAATGTTTCTTTCCGTTGGTTCTGTTGCAGAATTGAAAGAGCCAAGCTAGAGAGCAGTTACGGCGGTTTGCGCTTTGGAAAGGTGGTGGTGGTGGTGGTAGTAGTAGTACTAGTAATAGTAATAGTAATAGTAATAGTAGTAGTAACAGTAGTAGTAGTAGTAGTATTTATTATTCCAGTTAAACTAGGTATACGAGTTCTGTTCAAAAATTATCGCGAATTTTGTGTTTTTTCAAAAAATATTTATTATTTTGTCCCCTTCAAAGTAATCCCCACCAGGTATGGGGAGTACGGTGGCTGCGGCATCATAAGTGTGTTGTTTTTGCCCAAAAATTCGCGCACAAGCAACGATGTGTGAGCAGGGGCGTTATCATGGTGCAAAAGCCAATTTTTGTTCTTCCACAAATCCGGGCGTTTCTGGCGGATTGCTTCGCGCAAATTGCGCATAACTTGCAGGTAATATTCCTTATTGAACGTTCTACCCTGTGGCAAGAACGCATGATGCACCACGCCCCTGCAATCGAAGAAAACTGTAAGCGAAACCTTCACATTCGACCGAACTTGGCGCGCTTTTTTAGGTCTTGGCTCGTGTGGCAGCGTCCATTGGGGTGATTGAGCTTTAGTTTCCAAGTCATAACCATAAACCCATGATTCGTCCCCAGTTATGACCCTCTGGAGCAAATTTGGGTCGTCGCGGACAGAGTTCAACAGCTCCTTAGCAACGTTAATGTGATGATGTTTTTGGTCGAAATTGAGCAACTTTGGTACGAATTTTGCGGCGACACGTCTCATGCCCAAATCATTGGTAAAAATCGAATGGCACGAACCAATCGATATGTTTAGGTCCTCAGCAACTTCTCTAATGGTTATTCGACGATTGGCCAATACTATTTTCTTCACTTCTTCAATGCATTCGTCTGTTGTTGACGAGCTCGGGCGTCCGGGACGCTCTTCGTCGTTTACATCTTCTCGACCCTCTGAGAACATTTTGTACCACCGATAAACGTTACTTTGCTCCGAGGTAGCTTCACCATATGCCACAGTCAACATTCGGAATGCATCCGCGCACTTAATTTTGTTTTTCACACAAAATTTGATACAGATTCTCTGTTCCATTTTTTGGAATAGGCAAAAATCGAAGACAAGCCAAAACACGTCCAAGCAAAATAGCTGTCAACAATTAACTGAACATTCAAAATGGCGAGCTTGTCAACATAAGCGAGGGACATGAGTACCAACATAACGCCACAAAACAATCGAAAATCGAATACACGTAGCCCGCGGAAATTCAAAATTCGCGATACTTTTTGGAGAGACCTGGTAAATATATTGCACATTACAGTCGCATTGGTCGCAAAACTGTTAAGGTCTTGCAAAACTCTTAATTTCTGAAATTAATTCTAATAAAATAAAATAACAATATTATCAAGATCGCACTTACTCAAAACACACATGAAACACATACACATACAATAATTCATATACATTTTGCTTATTATTTATGTACAATATTTACAGAAAATGTGTTGTCCCTAAAACAGGACATTTCATTTAATAAAATGCTCAGGTTTAGCCACTTTTGTCTATTTACAATTATGTCCCAACATGTCAACCTCCCCCTTCTGGAAGTTAAAAATGAATCCGGGAGAAATTTTATCCTTAACATCTTCTGTCTGTGTACACTTAGCCGAAATGTGCACCCAGTCTTCCGGTTACGATCATAATGGGCAAACACTTCCTCGTCCTTAAATAAAATCGTCAACAAAGACTCAAAGTTATAGAAATCGCAGCAAGATTGGGTCTTTCTAAAAACACATTCCTTCGAATTATTCGTAAACATTTAAACATGAATAATGTTAGTGCAAGATGGGTGACTAGACTTCTTTCCTCAATCCAAAAGCAGCAACGTGTCATCTGTTGTCAGGCATTTTTGGAGCTCTGTCGTGCCAACGAGAGAGAGAAAGAGAGAGAGAGTCAAGTTCTGCAAACCATTGTTACATGAGATGAAACTATAGTCCTGTACTATGATCCCTTGTACAAAAGAGAGTCAATGGAGTGCCAGGCGTAAAACTGGCGATGCACCGTCACTAAAGACCATGGTCACTCAGTCAACCAAGAAGATCATGGTCACAATCTTTTGGGACTGTGAAGGAATACTCTTCATTGACTTCAAGGAGAGAAACACCACAGTAAATGGGGAGTACTATGCTGGCCTACTGCACAGACTGCGTGCTTCCATCAAAGAGAAAAGGCGAGGAAAGCTGAGTGGTGGTGTGCGTCTTCTTCACGACAACGCTCCTGTGCACACAGCTCTTGTTGCAAAGGAAACTGTGAAGAAATGTGACTTCATGGAGACCGACCATCCACCCTACAGCCCAGATCTAGCTCCCAGTGACTGTTTCCTCTTCTCAGAACTCAAGAAGAACCTTCGAGGAAGGAAATTTAAGTGTGAAGAAGAAGTGATGGATACTGTTTATGCCCATTTTGCAGACACGATTTCTGACTATTGGGGGTGGGGGGGTGGGTTGGAATGTTAATTCAAAGATGTGAGAAGTGTATTGCAATAAAGGGTAACTATACTGAAAAGTGAAATGTAGTTTTTGTCTTTATCACACCTAGAAAATTATTAGGCCGGAAACATTATGGGCCGATCTCACCAATTTGTTACTGATTGAGAATCAATTAATTATAATGTAAGTTAATTGAGGAAGTTAGCTCCCAGTTATATCTTTTGCATCTCACCAAACTAAATACGCAGTCAATTAGCTAATTAGATTTTAAGTTATCATGGCCGCGTTATAGAAAATCCGCGAAGGCCATGGACACAGCAAAGAATACTCTATACACCATTTGTAAAATACCGGAGATCGTTACTCATTCGTTTTTCATAACAATTGCACATCAGAAATAGACGAAAGAAGAGAATTTAATGTGCAAGGGAGGAAGACGAGCTATAGCAGCGCTCACTCGATACACAATTCGTTGGGCTGCTGTTCTACTAAATCACCTGCTACTTCCTGTAGCGTAACTCGTAGTGACATTCATTGGAGAAATGATTTCATTCCTTAAACAAACAGAATACGCTACTTTCAATTACATGTCATTTTATACTGAGTGTTTGACAGTTCAGATAAACAAATTTCCAAATATGGGAAGACATAACCTCATTAGTGTAACTTAACGTATCCCCTGCACTATAAAGATTCCTGTTTTATGTAATGTTTACGACGATATAATACGAGGGTCATACTGAAAGTCGTGAGCAACCCATTGTTAAAATTCAAATTCCAACAATGTAACAAAAAGGACTGCAGGATCGTAATGTACAGACTTTACACCACTTGTTGCCATATTGTGACGCTATTATCTTCTATCGCGTAAACACAGGCAGTATTTCCAAATTGACTGACATCAATGTTTCGTTTGGACAACGTATTGTCATTGAATTCCTTGTTAAAGAGGGAAAATCTGCTGCTGAAATTCACCTCAGACTTCAACGTGTC
Source organism: Metallyticus violacea (assembly GCA_030762175.1). Classification (NCBI taxonomy): domain Eukaryota; kingdom Metazoa; phylum Arthropoda; class Insecta; order Mantodea; family Metallyticidae; genus Metallyticus; species Metallyticus violacea. Next base: position 83,397,666 of record CM060831.1, on the reverse strand, counting down.
TATGGAGATGTCTGCATGGGTGCTAGCAGTGTTAGAGATGAGTGAAACATTTCAAAGATGGGAAAACGAGTATCCAAGATGAGTCTCGTAGCGGTCGCACGCGAACTGCAACAAGGAAAGAGTTGATGAGCTCATTAGAGAAGACAGGCGTATCGCTGTGGATGAAATCGCTGCAAAACTTGCAGTAGGACAAAGTGCAGTGCAAGAAATGATAAAAAGTGTAGGTTATCGAAAAGTTTGTACCCGTTGGGTCCCACGTTTATTCACCGAAGACCACAAACTTCAGCAAAACCATCTTCAGAGATTTCAAAATGAAGGTGATGATTTTTGACGAGTATTGTGACAGGCGATGAAAGCTGGTTCCATCATTACGAGCCTGAAACAAAACGCCAGAGTATGGAATGGCACCATTTGGATACGCCACCGAAGAAGAAAGCGAAGACAGCGCGATCTGCTGGAAAGTTTAGGGGTAGCATCTTCTGAGATGCACAGGGTTACATTCCCGTTGAGTTTCTTGAACCTGGACAAGACATAAATGCTGTCCGCTATATCCAGACACTTTGGAAGCTCCGTCGTGCATTGTGCGATAAGCGCCCTGGAAAGAAGATCATCCTGCAACAGGATAATGCGCGTCCTCACACTGCCCGTGTCACAATGGAAAAGATCAGAACATTTGGGTGCGTAACTCTTCCACATTCTCCCTACAGTCCCGACTTGGCACCCTCCGACTACTGTCTTTTTGGTTCTGTTAAGGAACAGATGCGAGGTCAACACTACGAGATGGTGGAGGATATTCGGAAAGCAGCGCGTCAGTGTCTTCGTGCAGCTGGAACGGAGTTCTATCGTAAGGAAATAAATATTAAGAGGTTTAAAATTGTTGCTCACTACTCTCGTAAGACATTTAGCATTATTTAAATACTATAAAAATTCACAACATGTCTGTTGCGAATTGCAGATCATGTTCTACAGAATTTAAAATATCTAATACCAAAACTTTACTCAGCCGAAACCGCATTTGGAAATCTCTTCTGCATATTATTAAATAACTCTTGTCTTTCGGAATTTATCCTCGGTCGTCTAATGTGATCTTCAAATAGCACATTCAACATTCGCCTTGCCACGTTGAAAAGTTAATTCAGAATTAACTCGTTAAATGGCCAAATGTACGGAGTTTAATGACAGATTAGCATGCACTTGTTGATAGTGAAATGCAATACCCCAATTAATCCTCTCTTACCTGGTTCTTTGAAATAACCTTGTCTTTGGTACATCTGAACTGTTTAAGATAAACTTAACCAGAGGCTTGCTATCGTATAACAACTAATATATTTTCGTTGATTCCTTTTCATTGAAAATCCAGAAGTTTAGAGATTTCGTATTCTAAAAATGTTGTTCTCATTCTGTTTGATTTATGTCTACTTATTTAGTATCCGGACACAGAAACATTAAGAGAGATAGCTTCTTCATGTTGGCAGCAACGAAAAGACCGTGTCTCCTATTGGCAATTAATGACATAAGGCAGCGCGCGGTTGTAATTGTTGCAGTCGCAATAAATTGTTCATCTGCCGTCTTGTACTTGCTGTCTGCAGCGTTGCCAACTCTAAGGATTTATCCGTACGGTTTTTGCCGTCGTCTGCAAATATATATGAATTTTAAAACTCTATTTGCGGATTTTTTGAGAGTTTTATTTTGGTATATAAGTAATAAATCGTTAACACTTTCTTACCATTTCATTTCAGTATTTTTAGTGTACTACCTGGCATAAACAACACACTCTGTTTCACTAGTCAGCCGTAATAGCAACTGACCTGAAATTGCATACTTAAATAAATAAGAAACCACACCTCGGGCGCGCTGTCTTTGTCTGCCCGAGCCTGCCTCTGGTTGGATTAATGCGGAGCCAGACTGCAGTGTTGCGTTCAACTAAGAGCGATTTAAAAGTGATTATTGGGTCTTCAATTCATCGTCATGGCTCTCACCGCTACGGGTGGCCGTGGTCATTAAAGCGCGGAATCGTGAGCAGGAGGTTTGGGGTTTGAATCCCGACAGGGCATTCTCCCTGATTGAGATGTTTTCCAGGTTTTTCTGTCCTCATAAATGACAAATGCCGGGGAAGTACCCTAAACTTAGGCCTGGAACGTTTCCTTCCTTTAATAAAATCCTTTCCCAATATATCATTTCATCTCATGTGTTAGTGTCACCGCCTGTGATGCCTCAGTAGTAAAACACTATTCATTCATTCATTCATTCATTCATTCATTCCATCCCTGTCTCAACTCCCTTAACTGTAGTTTAAAATTTTCGTGACATGTTACACAAAATCTATTCATTGTTGTTCCTGATATAAGGTTTTTTCAGAACTCGTCTATGGATTTTCAAAGGAAAGGGGTTGGCAACACTGGCTGTCTGGAAGTGTACCATGGAGTCTACAGAGCATTTTAGGGCAGTAATTTTTTATGATATTAAAAGTGTTTAACAAAAGTGCGGAATTTCACAGAAACAAGACATCTTTGGAAGATTTTCTTAACGCCCGTTTTCACTACTGAGGCACCACAGGAGGTGGACACTGGTGATACATGAGATGAAATGATATATTGGGAAAGGAAGCGTTCCAGAACTAAGTTTTAGTTGCCATTTATGAGGGACTGAGGAAAACCTGGAAAGAAAGAAAAAAAGAATAAAAATCAGTCAGGGAGAACGATCCTGGTGGGAATGGATTCCCGAACCTCCCACTGGCGAATCCGAGCTTGAAACGACTTCTTTGAAAGATGAATCAAAGGCTGTCATTGACCAAAGAAAAGCTTCTCATGAACGACTTGTTTTGTTTCCGGTGGGCGCCTCATTTACTGTTAGAAGATCAACACCGAGCAATTGAACCAGTACATGATCACGAAGTTTATGAGGATTTACTGGTGTGATCGAAAAGCTAAATCACAGTTGGCAGTTTAGATTTTTCCAGAATCTTTGAAGAATATCCCGCAAAAGTGAATCGTTCACGCATCACCTGCCGACTAATGGTGGATAAAAGCAAATATCTTGTCTTCTGAACAAGAGAAAGATTTGTATGTTATATTTGGCATACTAGAAGTTTTAAGACAATCCATGTGGTTTTTAAATTTTTGGATTTCAGGTTAACCCCCTCCTAACGGCTTGGTTGCCATGTTTTTTTGGAAACTACTGTTATCAATTTAATGTAAAGAAATTTTCTGAGTTTCGTTAAGGAAAAACAAAAATTGCAGCCGCTAGAACGATTTTTCAATTTTTTAAAAACATTTTCGCTTTAGGTTAACCCCCATCTCCAATGGTTCAATTTTGCTGGTTAACGAACTCCACGAATCGTTTGTTAATTAATGGTTATATGCCGAGTTTCGTTGAGGATCATCGGTCCTGGAGGTGTAGTGGTTACCACACTTGCCTTCTAAACCCAAGATAGCGGGTTCAAACCCGGCTAGGACCGATGGATTTTTTCGGGCGTAAAAATCCTAAGTATGGTTTCCTTCGGAAGTGAAGTAAAGCCGTGGGTCCCGTGTCGTACATTTACGGCACGAAAAAGAACCTCAAGCCTGAAAGAAGAGGCCTTTGAGCAAAATTTGTCGGCCGTTTCACGCCCTGAGTTGAATGGGACGCTGATGACCTGAGATGTTAAAGAGCGTCCTTAAATAAAACGAATCAAATTTATGAGACTATTCCGAAGTTTTTTCGCATTCTGTAAAAATAAAGTCGAGAGATGCTGCGCTTAAGTAAACAAATAACATGGTCTACGATGATTTTGCTGTCTTTGTGAAAACAAACAATTTATACGGATAACGACGTGCTGTTTTCGAAAATTATATCACTTTTACATAATACGTACAGAATTTTTTGTAATCTGACATTCTATTGATTGTACTGCTATATTGCGGGGATATTGATAGCAAAACATGAGCACACACAAGTTATATATGAATGCTTATATAGAATATAATGCAGAATGCAAAGTAAATCAACCCTTCCTTACTTTCTTATCAGTTCTTATCAGTTCCTCTGCCATGTGTTTAAAGTTTCCAACGTGACTAGAGCTTATCAACCCCTGGACAGAAAGTAAGGTGAAGTGATTGCGTCGAAATCTAAAACCACAAAGACGCCAGTTCAATTTCTTTAGCTGAGGTATCGCTAGTGTATTTGTTGTTTAGTTCAGTTTTTGTTTGTTTGTTTGGTTTTTTTTTTCCTTTTTGTTGTGTACAAAGTGTCAGGGAACTAAAATAAGATGGCTCCAAGCTGTGAAATATCAAGACGACAATGTACCGTCTGTGGTGCCTCAGTAGTAAAAACGGGCGTTAAACACTATTCAAAAAAAAAAAAAAAAAAAAAAAACGGCTATGAACCAGCAATTGAAATAATTTCTGTTTAATTTGTGGTTCGTACTTGTTAAAAAAAAAAGAATAATATTACTCCATTTATTAAGAGTATATATTTTGTATGTTTTAAAGTTAAGCTTGAACATCCATATTAGAAAAAATTAAATACCAGGAACATCAATGGCAACTGTATGAAGGAAGATCTAAAAGTTGTGGTCCGTAGGATGGTATAAAAAAGTCCCTTGCCTTTTGTGCAAATGGGACACTAGATATAGATAGGGACAAACACTGGTCAACGAAAGAATGGCCTAAGACGTTTTTTTAATAGTGTTTAACGCCCGTTTTACTACTGAGGCACCACAGGCGGTGGACACTGATGATACATGAGATGAAATGATATATTGAGAAACGATTTTTTTAAGGAAGGAATCGTTCCAGACCCAAGTTTAGGGTACCTCCCCGGCATTTTTCATTTATGAGGACTGAGGAAAACCTGGAAAAAACACAGTCAGGAAGGACGGTCCTGGCGGGATTCGAACCCCAGACCTTCTGCTCACGAGTCTACGCCTTAACGACCTCGACCACCCGTAGCGGTATGGCCTAAGAGAAAAAGATAACGCAGGAAGAAAAAATGCAATACGTGTCAGTCTAGTTGACCCTAAAAAAGATACTGTTGCCTCCACTTCATATTAAACCTGGTATCATGAAGTAATTCATCAAAGCTCTAGACAAGAATGACTTGTGTTCATTCAGTAAAAATCCACTTTTGTCTGAAGTTAAAATAAAAGAGGGTGTATTTGAGTGTTTAACACCCGTTTTTACTACTGAGACACCACAGACAGTGGACACTGGTGATACATGAGATGAAATGATATATTGGGAAAGGATTTTTTAAAGAAGGAAGTGTAGGGTATCTCCCCAGCATTTGACATTTATGAGGACGGAGGAAAACCTGGAAAAAACCTCAGTCAGAGAGTACGGTCCTGGTGGGATTGGAATACTAGACGTCCCGCTCATCAGTGCGCTCTTTAACGACTTCGGCCACCCATGGCGGTGTTGTGCGTGTATTTGATGAACCTCAGATGAGACAGCTAATGAAGAATTCTGACTTTTTGAACACTATGAATGATATAGAACTTCAGGTATGCTGTGTATTCAAGCATGTTATCAATAAGTTGCTTGGAAATGTAAAAGACATGCAATACGAAGAAATTGTAAGAAAAATGTCACTTAGACTGCAAGTTCTCGGTTACGATACGAGTTTGAAACTTCACTTCTTGAACTGTCACCTTGAGTACTGTCACCTAATTTGTGATGAACAAGGGGAAAGATTTCATCAAGAAATTAAGAAGATAGAAAGACGATATCAGGGACGGTGGAACGAAGCAAAGCTGGGGAACTGCTGCTGGTGCTTGTGAGAGAGAAGATACACAAACAAAACATAAACGTGAACAAACACATCCTTCCTTCCAAACAAAGAAAATAATGTTGCCTATCTCATGAATGCCCGTGTTCTGCCTTGTGACGACGAATTCAGCGGCTCTACTCCATTCAATGTCGTCTAGCAAACTGTGAAGGGGAAAAGGTAACGCTATAAATTAGGATCGGATATTGGCGTGATTGCAATTTGTAATGTAGAGAGACCTGCCCATGAAAATGTTGTATCAGGCATCCGGCGATTGTTTGTGATACACTTATTATGATTATGATCCGGGGCGTTGTCGCCATGTTGTCGATGTAATAATTAAATTGTAGCCTACACTCACATACCGTTTCGACGCCAACCACGTCTTGTGCCCACAAGAACGTGCCGTGCGCTTTGGAAGTGTTGGCTCGCAGGGCGTGGCTATCGTACAGCAAGAGCATATGCACGCTCAAAGTTGAGGGGCTCTTTCACGTTCTATTGAGAATTAGTGTAAAAATGTTTGTTTCAAGTGAAAGGTGGCATTTTTGGGAGAATTAAGTTATACTGTAAATAGATTCATTATAAAAATCACCAAAGTAACGTTTTATTTTTCAAAAGATGTTACCAGATTATTTTTAAAGAAGTTAAAACTGTAATTTATAGAATTTATACAAAATAGTGTCAGCCCTTTTTAAATATTACTTTCCAGGAACTTGAACACCATACAATTCTTGAACCAATAATATTTATATTAACTCTAGGTAGATACGACGGTAGGTCCATAAGTTTCCGGCCAAACCATTTTCTAGGTATGATAAAGACAAAAATTATATTTCACTTTTCAATATAGTTACCCTTTATTGCAATCCACTTCTCACATCTTTGAATTAACATTTCAATCCCACCCCCAAAAAATTTTAAGAAGTCCTGTCTGCAAAATGGGCATAAACAGCATCCATCACTTCTTCGTCACACTTAAATTTCCTTCCTCGAAGGTTCTTATTGAGTTTTGAGAAGAGGAAATAGTCACCGGGATCTAGATCTGGGCTGTACAGTGGATGGTCGATCTCCTTGAAGTCACATTTCTTCACAGCTTCATTTGTAACAAGAACTGTGTGCACAGGCACGTTATCGTGAAGAAGATGCACACTCAGCTTTCCTCGCCTTTTCTCTTTGATGGAAGCACATAGTCTGTGCAGTAGGCCAGCATAGTACTCCCTATTTACTGTGAGTTTCCTCTCCTTGAAGTCGGTAAAGAGTATTCCTTCACAGTCTCAAAAGATTGTGGCCATTATCTTCTTGGTTGACTGAGTGACCTTGGCCTTTATAGGCGGTGCTTCGCCAGGTTTACGCCACTCCATTGATTCTCTTTTGGACAAGGGATCATAGTAGAACACCATAGTTTAATGTCCTATACAATGGTTTGTAGAACTTCGCTCTCGTTGCCACGGCACAGCTCCAAAAATACCTGACAATAGATTGCTGCTTTTGGATGAGGAAAGAAGTCTAGGCACCCATCTTGCACTAACCTTATTCATGTTTAAATGTTCATGAATAATTCGAAGGAATTTTGTTTTAGAAAGGCCCAACCTTGCTGCTATTTCTATAACTTTGAGTCACCGGTTTTCTATAATTTTTCCTTCCACAAGAGCGATGTTTTCAGGAATGAGCACCTCCAAGAGCCGACCTGCACGCTCTTCGTCTTCAATGCTTTCTCGACCCATTCGAAAAAGTTTGGCCCATTCTTTTACGGTAGAATGTGAGGGGGATGCTTCCCCATATACACCGTCCAATCGCTGTTTAATTTCATTTGGAGTAAGTTCTTCTTGTGTGAAGAACTTAATAACAGCTCGATACTCCATTTTAAATATGTCACAATCTTCTACACATACCCTTCTTTATACAACTATATGTGAACAACTTAATACAGTGCAGCGGAAGCTACAGCTGCAATTATTTACTTAATAGATGGTATGACACCAGCTAAGAATTTCGTGAAGGCGATAACCCTTATCGGCGAGGCCGGAAAGTTATGGACCTAGCCTCGTATATTAAATAGGAACGCCCAAAATTATTAGAGATGATCAATGAAAGCGCTAAGTTAAGTTACAGGAAAATAGTACTCTACTATCAGAGACTAAACAGAAACGGCAGGGGGGACGGAAAAGGAAAGTATGGAGTTTACAATATTCAACCAACAATTATAATATTAATATGATAAGTAACAACTGAGTTAAGACGTTGCGTTTCTTTCATTTCCCTTTAAATTTTTGCATATTAAGGGTTGGCAGTAAGCACGGTGAGGGTCAAAATAACGAATTTTTAAAGAAAAATGAATGTTTAAAGTTTAAAATCCCCTGCTGCAGTATGTATGTATGTATGTATAATAGTAGTACTTTTAATTTATTTTATTTTATCTTAGATAAAATTATCGTGTTATCATTTAACAGATTGAGGAAAAGAGTTTTTAACTGAAAATAATAATTTCAAAAATAATAAATATAATAATTGACCACAAAAAGGCGTAAACAAATTTGAACAATGTCTTATAATCGGTATTATGTAAGCCTGTTGTTGCAACAGCTGGTTTTGTTGCGCTGTTCATGAGGTATTTCACTTGTAGCACATATCCTTTGAGTTGAAACATGATGTACCTGTAGAATGAGATATAAACGTGTAATATTAAAAAAATAAAAGGATTCATAATTTTTCGTAATGGGGTCTGATGTATTGTAAGCTAAGTATTTATCACATAACACAGTTACTTTATCATTAATTATCTCAGTCAGGTTGTCTGAAGTTGTCAAACTTTCATAGTACCCTGGACTTCTTTTAAGATAAATTTCTTTGGGTTCTGTAGGTTCTTGAACTTTTCCTTCGATAATATCCCACTGTATAATGTTTCTGTATATTGAAAAACGCCAGCATCCAATGCAGGAATATCTTGTACTCTGCTCTTCCCTATCCAAGTAACAAGAGTCTTAAACCAGGACCCTATACACTTATAACAATGAGAGATTAGATGAATATTTGGATTTCTTTTTTGAATATTATACGAAATCTGAATTTTCCTTTTAATTTAGGTTTGAAAAAGTCAGAGCAACCATGGAACATTGATTGTTCACACTCAGTAACTTTGAAGAGTGATGACTTTTGTCTGGCACTTTTAATAAGAACTGCCAGTTCAGTAGGGAGTTCTACTATAGACTTCTTATTAATCAGACCCATGTTAACAACCCAAACCTAACCTTGTCAGTATTAGCCAATTAGTCTTAAACATTCTAGGCCGACGTCTTTCAACCAATGAACAAGAAACAAAGACTCCTAGATATGTTTTGTTCCTTATAGTGGCATGCTATTAAATGTTGAAATGATGGACATTCTATCATCCAAGTTTTGAGCACTCCCCGCAGAAATCTACAAAGCAATGCACACGTGAGACTGGGATTAGCAAAACCAGCATACGTCTATTATTAAAATAGCAAAGTTGAAAGTTTTCATCCCAAGACTTTTGCACGCATTAAATGAATATGACCCTGATCGGAGAACGCAGTACTGTGAGTGGTTTCGGAACATGGTGCAAGAGGATGAGGTCTTCGTAGGGAAAGTCTTTTGGTCCGATGAGACACAATTTAAGTTGAACGGAACTGTTAACGGGCACAACTGTATCTACTGGTGTGCAAACTATCCACATGTTATTTTCGATGAGGCTGTTCGTTTACCTGGAATTAATGTTTAGTGTGGGTTGTCATCTAGGGGTCTAATTGAACTATTCTCTTTTGAAGGAACAGTAACTGGCCCAGTGTACCTGAACATGATACACACATTCGTCTTACCTGCCATTCATACACTCTATGGAAATGAGGAATTTTACTTCCAACAGGATGGTGCACCACAACATTACCACCGAAATGCATGTGCGTACCTGGATGACAATCTTCCAAGGCACTGGATAGGACGAAGAGGTCCGATTGAGTTTTCACCGCGTTCTCCGGATCTAACTTCGTTGGACTTCTACCTATGGGAAACTCTTAAGGATGTTGTATACCGTAGAAAACCAGCTACACTGACAGCACTTCGGGAAGAAATTGAAACGGCATGTGCTGAGGACACTTTCGCAAACGTTACTCAAGCAGTAGTTCAATGTACTCAGAAGTGTATCGACGCTGATGGTGGACATTTTGAGCTACTGCTGTAACTGTAAAAGTCTAAGATGATTAGTGCTCATCATTTTCTGTTTGTGTGAATTCAGTTATGTTATGTTCACACAGTTTTTTTTCTTTGCTTGAAGTTTGTGTACATTTTTGGGCACCGTCTGTATAATTAGCGTTGCGTATAATTTAAGTTAAAGATGTTTTAACAATTATAACAATCTTCTTATAAACAAATTTGAACAACTTATTGCATGAATAGTTACATATGTGTTTATATCATAAAGCGATACCTTAAAAGTTGTGCGAACTGATAGAAAAAGTATAAATAATAATAGGGAAGAGATGAAAGTTATTATATTGTGATTTTAATTTATTTTTATGAGAACAATAATATGCATTATTTAATTTACCTAGCAGTCCATAATATTTCTTATTATCTGGTGTGTCGATCTTGCTGGTCTAGTGGTTCGCCTTCTAAATCCAAGATCGCGGGTTCACTACCGGACAGGACCGATGGATTTTTTTCGGACGTAAAAACTTGTAAGTATGGCTTTCTCCGGAAGAGAAGTAACACCGTGGATCCCATGTCGTAGATTTACGGCATGCAATAAATTCCCAAACTTTTGAGTAAAATGTATCAGTCGTTTCACGCCCTGAATTGAATGGAACGCGGATTACCTGAGCTATTAAAGAGAGTTCGTAAATAAACAAAAAAAAAAAAAATACACGCTTCTGATAAAGTTCGCCTTGCGGCATAGAATTAATTGCATGCTCACGCACGTGTGTACAGTTTTGTGGGGTATGCAGGTTGTCAGTGTGACAGAGGTAGGCAAAAGTGAGTCAAGGCAATACTCCAATATGGTCAAACTATTTTCATGCACCACAAATGGCTTTGAATGACACAACGTAAGGAAGGCCATGCTGGGGGTCACCTTGTCATGAACTATCGTTGTTTTAGAGGATGCTCAACTCACGTCTGTGGGACCGCTCGGTAAAAAGAATATAGATACTACCTTAACGGGACAAACGTGAAAGTAACCTTTCCTCCATTCGTACAAGGATATCGAAGCCATTATGGGGCATGCGAAATGTTAGGTGTGTCATAATACCTAATGGGTTAGGTGCCCATTTTATCTATTTTATGATTCACTGGGGTTCATATATTATATGTTTTCAAAATATTTTACATTAGCCTTGAAAAGTTCAGGATACGACCTGGTGGTCCGTTGCAGTTTCGTCATCAATGTTGGGTTTTTGTAGAGAGGAAATTAGCAATTGATAACCATATGGGTTTAGATTTTCAACTCTTCTTCCTTGATTTTTCGCTTTTCTTTAAAGTTGACTCTATATCTATATTATCTCATTTATGATTAGGCAGTATGGCTATCATGAATTGACATTTTTCAAAATTTTCCACTATTAAAGTTATTTGAGAAGTACAAGAGATAGTAAAAACATCCCATCTTACAGGGGCTTTCAAGCTAGAGGCTTGGGGCTAGATTGATGCTACCGAGGGTGCCAAAGAATGTATACACACGTTCACAGTAGATATCTATTTAATATATTTCAAAGTTGGACCGAAAAACAACAGTCATGTGTAGTATGTTGTTCTATAAACAGATGTGACCCACATACATTATGATAGCGTTGCTACAACAAAATAGAGCAAAGATTATCGTTTGAACGGCGGAAAGCAATTTTGAAGTGGTATTGGAAAACCGAGATTGTTGTTTAAGTTCAAAAGCAATGGAGACGTGTGTACAGAACAGAACCGCCAACGCGAGTTACAATTGCACGCATTCGAGACAAATTTGAGATTCGTGGTACCGTATGCGATGTTCACAAGGGCAGTTCCGGGAGACCTCGCACAGCAACAAGCCTCACGCTCTGAATCCAAGGCACTGGATAGGACGAAGAGGTCCGATTGAGTTTCCACCGCGTTCTCCGGATCTAACTCCGTTGAACTTCTACCTCGGGGAACTCTTACGAATGTTGTATACCGTAGAAAACCAGCTACACTGGCAGCACTTCGGGAAGAAACTGAAACGGCATGTGCTGCAATCGCTGAGGACACTTTCGCAAACGTTGCTCAATCAGCAGTTCAACGAACTCAGAAGTGTATCGACATCGATGGTGGGCATTTTGAGCAACTGCTGTAACTGTAAAAGTCTAAGATGATTAGTGCTCATCATTTTCTGTTTGTATGAATTCAGTTTTGTTATGTTAACACAGTTATCTTTTTGCTTGAGGTGTGTATACTCTGTGTAATTAAAGTGGTAGTGGATTATACGCAATGTTATGGTCGACATATGTATCTATCAGCTTGGCTTATACAAAATTTCATAAAATAACGCGCTGTTCAAATACTTTCGCTTGTAGCAGCATTTCTAAGATTGTTGAATGCTGGAAAAGGACTGGCACCATTAAATATAGGATATTAAGATGCTTTGCTGTCACAGATCTTATAATGATGAATAATGACTGACTCTCAGGATAGTAAAAGCACAACAGTCAGAATGAAAGACAAAAGGAGCGTTACAAAGTTCTGGAAACACCCTGTTGGGTACAATAAGGCATACTGAGAAATTGCTGAAACAGTAAAACTTTAGCAAGAACTAGTTCCAAGAACCTCTCAAGAGACAGTGAAGTGCTAAAAGCTTGTACTAAAATTGCATAAACAACATTTTTTTTACTAGTGGAACATCAAGAAATTTGGAATGCTTATAATTCTACTTTAAGAAATGTTCAACCTTTGTTTGCGTGTAGAAAGCAAGGGCCAGCTGCAATGCTAATAACCAAACTCCGAAATTACTTGTTAGTGGAACATAATCAGGATATCATGCAAATCAGTAATCTCCGCGCTAGAGCTACTCGGATGCAATTCGATGGCAGCTTAACATCAAGTGATGGCTAGAATGCTAAATTTATGCGCTGAGGTATTCAAACATACGAGGCTAGGTCCATAAGTTTCCGGCCTAACCATTTTGTAGCTATGATAAAGACAAAAACTACATTTCACTTTTCAATACAGTTACCCTTTATTGCAATACACTTCTCACATCTTTGAATTAACATTTCAATCTCCCCCTCCCAAAATAGTCAGAAATCTTGTCTGCATAATCAGCATCCATCACTTCTCCGTCACACTTAAATTTCCATCCTCGAAGGTCCTTCTTGAGTTTTGAGAAGAGGAAAAGTCACTGGGAGCTAGATCTGGGATGTAGGGTGGATGCTCGATCTCCTTGAAGTCACATTTCTTCACAGCTTCCTTTGCAACAAGAGCTGTGTGCACAGGCGCGTTGTCGTGAAGAACGCGCACACCGGCACTCAGTTATCTTTGCCTTTTCTCTTTGATGGAAGCATGTAGTGTGTGCAGTAGGCCAGCATACTCCCCATTTACTGTGGTGTTCCTCTCCTTGAAGTCAATAAAGAGTGGTAATGTGAGAAAAATCTGGAAAAAATCTCAGTCAGGGAGGACGGTCCTGGCGAGATTCGAGCCCCTGTCCTCCTGCTCACGAGTCCGCGCTTGAACTATCTCAGCCACCCGCGTCGGTAAATGTAAGACATAACACATAATTCATCTCAGTTTATTTTACAAAATCACCTGCACTTCCACACACAATTCACTTTCTAGCATTGTGGAGTGATGTTGAGCACCGCAAACCTTGTACGCTCATTTAAATGGTTAATGGAGTTAATTTTGATTTTGTACACTTGTGACTTTGTGTACCTCCATGTAAAAAAAAAAAAAGTCAAGAGGTGTGAGATCAGGAGAATGTGGTGCTCAAATGCGGTGTGAAACGCTGCAATTTACCTGTGTAGAAATGTGGCTTCCAGGTACTCACGAAATGAGAGGGGGCTCCATCCTCTTGGAAAATCACCGTTTCTAAGATGCAATCATGGTTGACGGAAGGGATGCAGCATTTCGAGATATGAAATGTCTGTTATTGTGGGCTCTGTGAATAAAAATGGTTCATACACCTTAAACATTTTGTTCACTAAGCACATATTAACTTTTGGAGTGTTTCGTTCCCACTTGAGGATCTCATTTGGCCGTTCATCTGCTCACACACTGCAGTTTGTGTCGGATGAGCATGCCACCTGTGCGGAAGATCTTCATCTCTAAAGAGCATATTTTACAGCAAATTATCCTCTTCGACTGCCTGCAACAGGTCGGCACACCTTGCTTCACGACCAGCGTAGTCCTCCTTTCCACACTATCCGTTGTGGAAAATTCTCCTAGGGCTTCTGCTAATTGCATCCTCTACCTGTTGCACAGTCTCAGCTGACACAAGGGCCTACCCATGGTCTTGAGTTTCTGAACCAGTAATCTGATATTTGTCCTGGTGGGAGCGGGTTTGTGGAATTTTCTTTCCAAGTCTGCTTGAACCTCCTGGTAAGTAAAGATGAAGATAAAGATAGCCTATTGTGTCTTTTAAGGGCAAAGGTCTCCTAACAAGTAGGGAAAGCTCGCTTTTTCCTAACGTGGTGAGCTATTCCTCGCTAGTTGTTCGTATGCTGTTTAAGACACACTTTGGTTACTCCATTTCTCACTGCACTAGTTGCTTTTCGAGAGATTTCCATTTTTCTCTTCCTCTTGCTACTTGACCTGCCTATTCCTTGAAGAGGCCTGTTCATCTTCTTCTGGGTCTGCCTTGTGTCCGGGGGTACGGGTAAATCATCTTTAACGCGCACACACCACAGCTACTCTTTTTTCAGTGTATAGCATCTTTCAAATCACCTGTAAAAACACATATAATCATCTTTATAATCACTGTATATAACAATTTGTTACCATGTTATTCTCTAAGGAACTAGCGAAAGTATAAGAATACCCTGGTTTTGTTGAAGCGAAAAAAAAAATGAAATTAGGAAAGAAAACTTTTTACTTCAGTACAGTCGCTTGTCCAAATGTGTGTTTGAAAGCCGAGAAGTATTGTCAGAAAAAAAAAATATTTTTGTAACAGAGTCACATTAATTTCTAGAAATTCCTGTTTCAAGAGTATTCACGTTCACTTTCAGTAATTCAATTATGCATCACTTCTCTACATTAGGTTATGTTTGTTTTCATAATCGCCATGTTCTTGTTTGGAGGAAGTGAAAGTGATCCAGGGTGAAATGAACAACTTCGCCCACACTGGTTACATACTTGACAAGTGGACGCAAAACTCGCATTAAACGTGCAAATGAGAGTTCTTTTAAAGTTGCACTAAGACAACAGCGAACATAACAGCAGGCAGTCACAGAACCTGCACGTGAACCATTAGAGTCTGGGCATTGTAAACGGTGTGAGGCATAATTAGTATATAATGCCAGGGTTGCATTTGTTTTACAAAACTTTAGAAATGGCGCTGTTTGGAAAAAAAAATACTTAATAAGAGCAGCATAAAGAGTAAATAAGTAATAAAATGTTGCAAAAGATTTAAGTGATTGAAATTGCGTGTATATTTAATGGAGAGCGCCCTGGCATTTTTTCTATACATTTTAATATTATAGTCATTAAGAAAGAAAATGGGAATAAAATTTTATGGGAGAGTAAAAATTTCGGGTGTAAAAGCCTAAGTATGGTTTACTTCGGAAGGGAAGTAAAGCCGTGGGTCCCGTGTCGTACATTTACGGCATGATAAGGAACCTCAAGCCTGAAAGAAGAGGCCTCTGAGCAAAATTTGTCGGCCGTTTCACTCTCTGAATTAAATGAGACGCTAATGACCTCAGATATTAAAAAGCGTCCATAAATAAGCAAATCAAAAAAAACCTGAAAGACAGACACCGACCGCATGGATCTTCCTTCCCCTAGTTATGAATAAATACACTGCCAATAACTTCTCCTGACTATATAATTGTAAACAAGCCCCGAAAAAAACTCCTTTATTATCTGCAAGGTGTTTATATAAATGTTTCATGAGAGAAGAACATCATTTTTACTATCTAGTAATAATAATAATAATAATAATAATAATAATAAAAATAATAGCTACGAATTTGCAATGTTTAATGTCCACTTGACACGGTTGTATTTAAATCGACTTACTTTGTAAAGTAAATTTCAATTCCCTAAACCAAGTTACGGTATTACAATATGAAGTAAATAATAATAATAATAATAATAATAATAATAATAATAATAATAATAATAATAATAAACAATAGCA
Organism: Metallyticus violacea; assembly: GCA_030762175.1. NCBI lineage: Eukaryota > Metazoa > Arthropoda > Insecta > Mantodea > Metallyticidae > Metallyticus > Metallyticus violacea. The sequence continues at coordinate 83,381,618 of CM060831.1, read as the reverse complement.
ATAAACCCGAATGTCGCTAAGAAGAGCAAAGACCCCCCTATAAGAGGATAGCTCTTATTCTCTAATGCGCATTAGGGTTATGTACAGTTGTATTGTCCTGTATGCTACACTTTCTTACACTTTTGTTCATCAGATTTCACTCGTTTCGAAGTTGACGTTCGATGGTTTCCCATGTACTCCTGCTTCTTGCTATTCTGAATCATTGTCGACTTGCCTGTGTCGAGTAGAAATCGTCCCATCTCCTTCTTGGCCTGCCTCTGTGTCGTTTGCCTAGCGCGTCTCCCACATGGTGGTCCTATACGTCCACCTGTCGTCCTGCAATATCCCCATTTCCACTTCAGTCTGGCAGCTCTTTCTGCAATGTCTGTTGTTGATGTTATTTGGGATAACTCTTCGTTGGAAATTTTGTCCCTTATTGTTATTTTTAATATCCTGCGTTCCATTTTCCTTTGGCTTATTTGCAGTGTATTCATCTGTTTGTTTGCTAATACTAGGTGAGCAATGCTTGACGCAACCGCGGGACCGACCGGCAGCGCTATGTCGGCGAAGGTGGGGAGTATATTTATTCCCCCCAATTTACACCCCTGAGATTTTTATCTCTGGGGGGCATTAAAAGAGAAAGTGTACAAAACAAATTCACACACTTTAGATGAACTTAAAACTAACATTCGTCAAGAAATTGCTGCCATTTCTCAGAGGGAACTGCAGAGTGTAATGAGCAATTTCCTAAGCAGGTGTCAGAAATGCTTGAACAACGAAGGGAGACTGTTCCAGCATCTCCTTGCTTAATATACGTGAGTAATTTACTTTTCTGTTTAGATGTTATGTATGTTAGAAATAACTTAACGCGACAAACCGAACTATATTTACTGCGGAGTTGCTGTGACCCGCACCGCCGACACAGCAGCCAGCCTCGCCGCGAAACCAATTGGAGGAAGGATCTTTCGCCTTGTATATTATATAAAATTACAACAAAACCGATCGCTTTTAATATATTAAAGTTACGTTGAAATATCTGCTATTTTCTTGAAAAGGATGTTCTTTAGAACTAATATTTAATTCTGGTAAATTAAAATACCCAAGATTGAAATGTTTTATTATTAGTTTTCTATTGCATATTTAATTTATTGGGACTAATAAATACTTCAAGCACTTAATAATGCTTCCTATTGAAATTAAGCATAGATTCGCTATTTTTACAAAATAAATGCTCATGTATGATATAGTTGTAGCTATTTCTTTATTTCTTATTGCTCCAAATACGGTTCAAAAATTTATATTCTTAATGATACGACGATAGATTCATGTTTCCGGCCTCGCTGATAAGGGTTATCGCTTTCACAAGGCATCTAATGCATCATAAATGCTTAAAGCGCTCAAGCCACGTTGTTCTGTTTTCCTTTCACTGTAATTGTAGACCGCTCGGATTCATATTTCATCTTTGAAAGGTACTGCTAGTTTATTCATTTTGATATGTTGTCTAGAGTTTTCTAGACTTAGATAATTTACGAATTTAATAAATAGAGCGATTGTAAAATCCACGTTCAACCTCAAAAAGAAAATTTTGACGACTCTATTGCTACCTTAATTTTCTTTTCGTTCTTTATATATTTAGTAAGACGCTCTCCCGCTAATGCGTGGATAAATTAACTTAGGAAGTATAGTAGAGAGAGAGAAACAAAACAGGAAATGAATGGGGAAAACTAGTTCTAAATTACGGAATAGGAAAGTTACCAACTATTATAAATAATTACACAATAAATAAAGTGTATTGACATGTAAAATTTTAAAATACTCATAAACCTTGCGCTCAACAACGTAATGTAATTATGTAAGTGCGTATTGGCCTATTTCAACATTTGAAATCTCTTTAAATTTTCTAAAACAGCGAATTAATTGACTAGCTAAATATATTACAAAATATTCATTAAACTCTTTGCCAAAACATTAGTCCTACTCTGCTTTAACAAGAACTTAAATTACAAGTACTTAAATATACATTAAAATCCTACATTTCCATTAAAAGATTGTAAAGCTCTGTACTACCTGCGTCACTGGACCAAGCTTGCGAGCGGTCCTAACAATTCAGTATAAAATATCCCTACGAAATCGGAGCCCTTTCGTCGAAAAAAAAATAGGAGTAAACTGGCGTAAGGTTTTAATGTTGAATATGAAGGTGGAGGTCTTGCACTCATTTTTTTAAGATAATGCTTAAGAATTTTAGAAGTAGAAATTACCTTAGGTCTCCCAATCTTTAGGAACGTTAACAAAAGTTTCCAGCATGGAAACGAAGGTAAGGAAAGGAAGAGAGCGCTCCGCATTGACGAAATATTAAAATTACATGATCATGAAGCATTAAGTTTGCCCACATACAGGTGTGAACTGAGAATATGCAAGCGTTACTGAAACATACACTTGGGGTTTTTTCTTCCTTCACTCCTGAACACAGACGCCGACTTCTGTTATATATTGGGGGAGGGGGCATCCTCCCTTTGTTATATTTGTAATTTAATTTCTTATGACACTTAACTTGAACTATTTCAGTACCAAGGTTTATCTCACAGAATAAATCGTCACTTGTTACTTTTACTTTACAAACTATTACACAATACGGTTGATGATTCAAACATAAGACAATCATATGCTTTTATGTTCCAAATATCACACCAAACCGATTTCGTAACGTCTTTTTTATTCCAAAAGTTAGTACTGATGTTTATAAATATTCTCCTGTGTTTAGAATCCAAACATTATATAATAAATTACATTAATAAACTATTGATATATTAGGTGTGAATCTTAACACTTTCGCTTTATCCTGTGATCATTTATTATAAAGTATACATTGATTAACTTTTCATGTGCTAAGATTAACAATTTGTTTTTTTTTTTTTTTTTTTTTTTTTTTTTTTTTTTTTTTTTTACTTTTTCGTCGTATTTGATTTATTGTACTCTGCTTTTATTTTCTTTTCTTTTTTTTTTTTTGTTTTATAATTGTATCTGATTAAGTGAACATTGTAATTTGGAAATTTGTAATGTTCACAAAATAAATAAATAAATAAATATACACGCCAGCGATATTAACCACAATGCAAAGTTTGTAAAAGCTCATCCCCCTGTAATTAAAAATTAAATCTCTATTAACAGTATGCATTAATAAGCAGATAAATTAATATAAAGTACCAAGTTTATGATATGAAATGAAGTCTGTGAATTTATTCAATTATAGTTTATTAATTCGTTATTAAGTTAGGAAATGTTAAGTGTATTAACTTCAGCCTGTCAATGTTTTCTAAACGCATCATAGTACAAGCACAGGCTCCGTTTACGATACGTGAGCTACCCATGAACAATGTACCTCTCTAACTAGCTCCCAACAATATGTAGTAGCGTAACAAAAGAAAAACAATTAACACAAAATTTACCTCAATGAAAGTTACCAGTAACACAAGCACTCGCTAACAAAGCCTCCCTTAACCTAACTACAAGCTAATACTTGCACATGAGACATATGCCTTGAGACTGGTTTTTCCCAGTATGCAGCCACGATCTGCCGATCCATAACTGAAATAACCGCACTGTAGTTATGTCAACTGCAATATAAGGGTAAAATCAAATTAGACGATAATAAAGAATTTTTTTATTTAGTTTATTTATGGACGCTCTTTAACATTTCAGGTCATCAGGTCCCCTTCTATTCAGGGCGTGAAACGGCCGACAAATTTTGCTCAGAGGCCTCTTCTTTCAGGCTTGAGGTTTTTTTTCGTATCGTAAATGTACGACATGAGACCCACAGCTTTACTTCTCTTCCGAAGGAAGCCATACTTAGATTTTTACGCCCGAAAAAAATTCATTTGTCTATGACAAAATATAGCTTATATTATAATATTACAGTTGGAAATTAAAGAAAATGTTTATTTTCCTTTGAAGTTTTAACATTCTTATTCCTTTTTCTTTTATCATAAGGTGGTACAAAAGTATCACCTACAATATTCTAAATATAAGATTATAGGCTTAGGTTTCAATAGCATTCCATAGTCACTGTAAAGGGATTGCCTTTTCACCATTTATTTTTCAACATAGCGAATATTTTTGTATATACCCTAGAGCACACATAAATTAGACTCTTGGTATCATGGTGCGTTATTACCTCCATGGGAGGCCGAGATCGTTACGCCGCGGACTCGTGAGCGGGAGGTCCGGGGTTCGAATCCCAACAGGACCGTCCTCCCTGACTGAGGTTTTTTCCAGTTTTCCTCAGTCCTCATAAATGGCAAATGCCGGGGAGATACCCTAAACTTAGGTCTTTCCTTCTTTAAAAAATAAAATCCTTTCCCAATATATCATTTCATCTCATGTATCATCAGTGTCCATCGCCTGTAGGGCCTCTGTTGCAATAACGTTAAACATTATTCATTCATTCATGGTGAGTTATTAAAAACATTATGTTATTTTATTAATTAAATAATTATTAAGAAATAAGAATACTTTCATGAAGCTCTCAGAGTGTCCGAGCATCTGGTTTTGCATGAGAAAATCTCTACCAGTTTGACATTGATCAGTGGGGAACTAGATTTCGTCACTCTGACATAAAATTCTACCTCACGGGTTACACGTTGACGTTCTAAGCTGTTTAGGCGGTTTGGGAAAACCGACGTTTGTGGTTTAGAGGTTATATGAATTGAACATAAGAACTCTGCAGTCGCGCCATGTTTGGAAGTGTTTTTCATTATGCCCTGAACACATTCATGTATTACATCACGATGTTTTCGCCGTATACGGAAAAGCGAAATGACCATATGGCGGCTGGTCCCCTGGCGGGCATCCAAATGGACCGAGGTCGAGGTCGAGTCGGAATACTCAGAGGCCAAGGCCGTGGCAACTGGGACAAGGAAGTTGTTGGGGAATTAGTCACCTGTATGTACATAAACAGCGGTAGGTTTTGTTTGTCAACAAGTGATCAGCAAATGCGTTTTGAGTGTGCCCCATTTGACTACACCTTAATCAAACCAACAAAGAGGCTTGCAATACACTACAGCAGACACCTGTGTTTAAAATGTTTCTATAAACGCACAGCATTTGAGAATTGATTCAGCGTTATTTTCCAGGTTTTACAGGTTTTCTTAATTTTGGACCTGTTTGTGTGATAAGTTTTTGCTTTCAAAGTCAACTGATGAAATTATGTTAAAATGGTTGCATATATCGGGAAATACTTAGGAACTTGTTCTATATTGCAAAGCAGTTGTCAATTATAAATTTTCATGTTTACATCCTAAATGAAATCAGATATTACTTTATACAAGAACAGCCAGCATACATCCACAACAGAACATTTTAAAATAAAACGAATGAAAGAAAATAAATTGTAATTGAAACCAATTTTTTAGATTTTTATTGGGCTTTTATTACAATTTTTGAACTATTGTTGAAAAAAGCTGGAAAGTCTAAATTGTCTTAATAAAGTTTGCAAAAGGATTAACAGGATAACAGTTCTAGTTAATTTGTTTTAAAATACAGGTTGTCCCTAAATTCCGGTAACACATTTCTTAATTTATTACACAAAAACTGCAAATAATACTGCTTTCCCCCTTCCCAAAATAGAAGTCTTGTCTGCAAAATGGACATAAACAGCATACACTTCAATGTCCTTCCTTGAACATCTTTCTTGAGTTTTGAGAAGAGGAAATAGTCACTGGGAGCTAGATCTGGGTTGTGGGGTGGACGGTCGATCTCCTTAACATTTTTTCACAGCTTTCTTTGCAACAAGAGCTGTATGCACAGGCGCATTGTCGTGAAGAAGGCGCACACCACCACTCAGCTTTCCTCGCCTTTTCTCTTTTATGGAATCACGTAGTCTGTGCAGTAGGCCAGCATAGTACACCCCATTTACTGTGGTGTTCCTCTCCTTGAAGTCAATGAAGAGTATTCCTTCACAGTGCCAAAAGATTGTGGCCATGATCTGCTTGGTTGACTGAGTGACCTTGGTCTTTAGAGGCGGTGCTTCGCCAGGTTTACGCCAATCCGTTGATTCTTTTGGACAAGGAATCGTAATAGAGGACCATAGTTTCATCTCCTGTAGCAATGGTTTGCAGAACTTATCTCTATCTCTCTCTCTCTCTCTCGTTGCCACGGCAGAGTTCCAAAAATGCCTGAAAGCAGATGACTCGTTACTACTTTTGGACTGAGGAATGAAGTCTAGGTCCCCATCTTGCACTAACCTTATTCACGTTTATGTTTACATGTTCGTAAATAATTCGAAGAACTGTTATTTTAGGAAGGTCCAACCTTGCTGCTATTTCTGTAACTTTGAGCCGCCGGTCTTCCATAATTTCTTCTCCCACAAGAGCGATGTTTTCAGGAGTGAGCACCTCCAAAGGCCGACCTGCACGCTCTTCATCTTCAATGCTTTCTCGACCCATTCGAAAACGTTTGGCCCATTCTTTTACGGTATAATATGAGGGGGATGCTTCCCCATATACACCGTCCAATCGCTGTTTAATTTCATTTGGAGTAAATCCTTCTTTTGTGAAGAACTTAATAACCGCTCGAAACTCCATTTTGAGCATGTCACAATCTTCTACACATAGCCTTCTTTTTGTAACTAAATCTGAACAACTGAACACATTTATAGCTGCAATTATTTATTTAACAGATAATGTATGACACCAGATAAGGATTTTGTGAAGGCGATAATCCTTAGCGGCGAGACCGGAAACTTACGGACCTCCCCTCGTAAGTGATACTTAGACTCAACCTTCTCATTTTAAATGCCAGTTTTTTGCAGAAAAGCTTGATCAGAGATATACACTGCCCCATTAAAAATCTGTGTGAATGAACAGTGTAAGGAGAAAGTGGGCCGCGAGTTCTTCCCAGAACTTCATATATTATGCACCATTCGGTCGAGAAAGCTCTTGCCACAACCCGCATATTTGCATTTTCAAAGGGTACTCAGGTCCCACGAAACCTCTTATTTCGGAAGAGGAAAAAGGTCATATAGATGCAAATTTCTTTCTCCTGCATCAGTTTGCTCCCACGCTGAAGATGCTGGCGAATGATGGTCAAACGCAAGCTATAACCGCTGGTATTTTATAATAGCTATATTTAATCCTCTTTGGGGGGGGGGGAGTAGATGTGGGGCTTCAAGAATGAAGCCGTGGTTCACATTTGCACTTCCATATATGCCTTGCGGCTATTTCTCAGACGTACAAATTCATTGTTTCTTTCCAAACTATCTCCCGTTACTGTTGTTTTTTTATTTCATTTTGAGCGGCTTTAGTGAACGTTTCTTATTAACTATGTTGAAGTTATTTGAACCGATATTTTCAACATTTATAGCTATTTTGTACAGCCAAGTATTGATCTCTTTAACTTTTATCGTCAACGTATTGGAACCATAGAAATGCTTCTATGGCATTATCTCGTTTCTGGAATGGTTTTCCTGAAGGTATGCAAAACATGTTTATTGATTCGATAAAAAGCACTGACCAACAAGGAACAGTCTGAGTTTTGGGAATAGACAGAAGTAGAGGGAATCTAGGTATTAGAGTACATGCCCCAACAGTTCATATTTAAACACCTCAATTTTCCCAGCATTGTCTTGAAGAAGAAAAAACATTTATTCTTCAAACTATTTGTTTTCTCTCAAATGTTTCCTCTGGTTCGTTTTAAAGATTAGAGTAGTACAGTGTGCTCGGTTATAATCACTACCATTAAGAAATGTATCTCCTCACTCGAAATATGAGTTTCGTCTTATCTTGTGTAGAAACTCTGCAAGTTTTGTTATAGTGAAAATTATGACGTTAGTGCGCCTGCGCGTGATATGACAACACATAGAACTCATTCTTCAGCAAAGAGTGAAAAATTATTATTGGCTATCATAAGTTCACATTTGCAGTGCAAAGAAGAATCAGGCAGCAATATGGCGCAAATGCTCCATAGTATCATAATCAGCTGTTAGAAACAGGTTCTATGTTAAAAAAGAAAGAGAACTGTGTGCCGCTAAATTTAAGATGTTAGGCAAGCAGAAATGAATTTGACGCGCAAGTAGGGATCTGGGTATTCCAAAGTGCACTGTTCACGATGTAATCCATAAAATATTGCGACTTAGAGCATACAAAATCCAAATTGTGCAGAAGTTGTAATCAAATGATAAACCCAGACATACCGAGTTCGACAATTAAATATTATCTCAGGTTGATGATGACAATAGTTTCCTCAATCATGTCGCATTCTCAGATGAAGCCACCGTTCACACATCTAGTAAAGTGCACCGGCATAACTACAGAGGGTGCCAAAACAGTGTATACGCACTTCAAGCAAAGAAAAAACTGTTAGCGTAATAAAACTGAATTCACACAAACAGAAAATGATGACCACTAATCATCTTAGACTTTTACAGTTACATCATTTGTTCAAAATGCCCACCATCGGCGTCGATACACTTCTGAGTACGTTGAACTACTGATTGAGCAACGTTTGCGAAAGTGTCCTCGGCGATTGCAGCACATGCCGTTTCAATTTCTTCCCGAAGTGCTGACAGTGTAGCTGGTTTTCTACGGTATACAACATCCTTAAGAGTTCCCCATAGGTAGAAGTCAAACGGAGTTAGATCCGGAGAACGCGGTGGAAACTCAATCGGACCTCTTCGTTCTATCCAGTGCCTTGGATCCAGTGCACGGGGCTTGTTGCTGTGTCAGGTCTCCTAGATCTGCCCTTGTGAACATCGCATACGGTACCACGAGTCTCAAATTTGTCTCAAAAGCATGCAATTGTTACTCGCGTTGACGGTTCTGTTCTGTACACACGTCTCAATTGCCTTTGAACTTCAACAACATTCTCGGTTTTCCAATACCACTTTAAAATTGCTTTCCGCTGTTTAAACGATAATCTTGGCTCCATTTTGTTGTAGCAACGATAACATGACGTAATGTGAGTCACGTCTGTTTATAGTACAATAACGTTGGCTTCATTTGTTCATTGTTGATTTACCTGTCACATAGCAACGCTATCATAATGTATGCGATTCACATCTGTTTACAGAACATACTACACTGTTGTTCAACTTTGAAATATATTAAATAGATATCTATTGTGAAAAAGTGTACATATATTTTGGCAACCTTGGTGTTATTCACGGTTAGTGTGAAAGAACAGTTTCTGCTTATAAATATTTTTTATTTTATGCTCCTTACAGGTGGCACTTCCGTGTGGAGTTCGGGTGAGCGCAGTGACATCAGTTCCTTTATAGCTATTGTTTTTGTTACTCCTCGCGGCATTAAAATATTCACCAGCGAGGCGGTAAATACTTGCGGCTTTGCATTCCTGAACAACACGTTGTAGAATGCATGGGTGTTGCATGGAGAGGAAAACACTTGAGAATAATAAACCAAGTTTGCTGCCAAGAGACAAAACTGAACGGCGGGCATCCATTCAAGTTATAGTGATGTTTAATCCATTCTATCTTTGCGTTGTTAATGACTGTTTCACAACCCGACGTTTAATAATTTTAATTTGTCAAAATTGGTTTAGCAAATAATTTTCATAAAACAGGCTCCTCTTTGCCGTTCCCTTGATGCATGCTTGAAAATACGTAAAATGCTGCAGAAGTGACGCCGGAACTTTCCTGCACCTAATAAGCCGATGAGGTTGTTTCGTTTCTCGAAGTGTTTCATTATTGTAATAATTAGCATAGATAAAATGCATAAAATCTCAAAGAATATTCGTTTCAGTAAATATCTTTTCCGTTTATTACTATTCACAATTTTCTGTCTGAAAATGTAAGAAAAATTATGAACATGTTTCAAATCTATATTCTAACATCGAAATGTATTATAATTTAACATTAATCAATCTTGGCAGCGTTTATAATATTTATTGGAGCCCAATATTTGCATTTAGACTACGCGGAAACTAATTTAGACACAACCTTCCGCTTATAGCGAATTTCGAAAGAAGTAAGCTATTGCGATACATGCATACATACATACATACATACATACATACATACATACATACATACATACATACATACATACATACATACATACATACATACATACATACATACATACATACATACATACGTTAACGACCTAGCAGTAGCAATTTTTAATTTTTTTCTCAACGAAACTCGGCATATAACCATCAATTAACACACTGTTCGTCGAGTTCGTTAACCAGCAAAATTGAACCTTTGGTGGTTAAACTAAAGCGATTTTTTTTAAAAAATAATAAAAATCATAATTTTTTATTTATCTCTACGAAGCTCTTTAAATTAATTGATAAAAGTTGTTTCCTAAAATCAGGACAATCGATCCATTAGAGAGGGGTTGTATGCCTAATAACAAGTGGGGGTTAAAGTGAATTTTTAAAATTGGTCTAGCAGCTGCGATTTTAAATGTTTTAAAGCAAATTCGGTATATGCAATTGAAATCAAATAAAAGAATAGTTTCTGAAAATCAGTCAAATCGAACTATTTGGAGGGGGGTTTAACTTAGAAATCGCTCTAGCGGCATTAATGTTTGTTTTTTTTTTTACAACGAAATAAGTATGTACCATCTAATAGAATTAATAATATAGTTTCTGAAAAACAGGGAAATCGAGCCATTATTGGTAGAGTTTTACCAGAAACCCAAACATTTAAAAATTGCTTTAGCAGCACCAATGTTTGTTTTTTCACAACAAAATTCAGAAATGCAATTTAAATAACATTATAAAAATAATTTCTGAAAATTAGGTAAATTGGACCATTAGAAATAGAAATCCGAAATTTGAAAACCGCTCTTGAGTTTAATTTTCCCTATATTGTTTTAAAAGTAAGGGACAAATTAATTCAGCATATAAACTGTATGTTTCATATTTAACAGAAGCATCGCCGTGAAGATAGAAAATGTGAAATATTAATTTAATATGTGTGTGAGAACTATATTTGTATGTAAGAACGTTCTGTAATAACCTTCAGAAACGTATGCGTCACATGCTTTTACTATAATAACATTTAAATTGAATTTCAAAGCCTATGAAAATCGACGTAACTTTCGATTGTTTTTATTGCTTACTACATTGAAATTGTTTTTAAATAGTAACATTTTTTTGTTTTATTGAAACATATGAACATCACTTTCTTAAATACACAAAGTAACTCGAAACTTTCTGTTATTTCTCTCTATTTTAGTGAATGTAAAGATGATATCAAGGGATAAGTTCATAAACATGATTACATTTAAAAATGTTTAAAAATACTCACACAGTATAGCTTTGTGTATCATGTTCGTACATTTCATTTAATTAATATATACAACAATTTTTGTTCTCAATAATAATGGTAATTCTAAAAATGTGGTTTAACTTATAGATTGCAAGAATCCCAATTTTGTTTCCCTAATACCACACAGTAACGGCATAACTTATTTCATTTCATTAATTAATAAGGTCTAATTTGGATTTTATATTCTTTTTTATTAAAAGTTATTCAACTCGGTGAGAAATTCGCTTCGTTTACGCGGCTCCTGCTTGACGGATTTTTTCCTCTTCCGTTTGGCACACATTCCATCGCAATTAGTGGTAATCTCTCTTTCTTTCTCTGCTTTATATCCATACCAGCGGTTGTGTAATATAGGTATCGAGGGCATTCATCTTTTATCCAGTACAGCATTGTAAAACTGCCTCTTCTCGAAACTTTGGGTTATCTCGACAAAATCCATCGCTGTTGTCAGACACTGTATTAAGTTGCCAAGTTTATACACTGTATATTCAAACATCTCCACCTGCTGATTTAAATACAGAATAAATAAAAAAGGGGGAGGAGCAAATTTAAGCTTTTTATTTCAATCGAAATATAGAAACACATGTTGCACATCACTGGATAGAGGAAGATACAACGTTTTTAAAAGTTTGCCTCTAAATTCCATTAAATTCCGGACAGCGGCATTGTTTCTAGGGAAACGGTGACGTCATAGGATAAACCGTTCTATGTGCTTGATATTTTTTCACAGAAGTCATGTATTATGGTTTATATTAGAGCTAGATAGGAACAATTCGAATTCAAGGTCGGAAATCCAGCCACGAATCTTTGACTTGCCTTGCAGATGCTGTGTACAGTTATAGCCGCGTATTCCTCCCTGTGAATACAGAGGTCATATTCCTAAAAGGGAAATCGAAACCTTCGAGTACTTGTGTCTTAGGTTTCATAGTTAACCGGTGCGGTGTGCAGCAGGAAAGAGAGGTGGGAGTATGCACGTCAGACATTAGAAAATGTAAAGAAATTCACAAATTTGGGAGTCACCTTAGCTATGAACGGTGGCTGGGCAAGGCATATAGGCAACACAAAAAGTTAATGCATTAAAAATATAGAGGCATTAAAGATTTCGGTTAAAATACCGCAAACTCCACTGAGGACAATGGAGATGGTGTACAGGGAGGATGTGAAGTCAACTATGACGTACAGGGCCGAAATTTGGGGGTGAAAAAACACCGAGGAACTTAATCAGGTACAAGCACGGTTTCTAAAACGGTTGCTACAAGTAGGGAGGGGCACAGCAATAAAGAGTTTGGTATTTCTAACGAAAGTGTAAATTTAAAAATAAGAACAATTAAATACTGGCTAAGGATAATACGGGGGGATCAAGTTTTTCTTCGAGCAGTTTATATAAGGGAAGGGTGGCATACCGGACGGGCATCAAAAATAAGGAAAGGCTTAGACAGAATTGGATTGGGGTATATTTGGTTAAGGGGAGAGGACATTACACGAAACAGTTGGGAAATAATTAACAGACGTTTGCGAGATATAGATAGACAAAATATTGAGTCTCAATGCGCAGAAAAAGTATCGCTTAACCTGCAGGCTCAAATACGTCCGGTGTGGAGGAGGGGGAATTATTTAGCTATCTGTGGTAGAGAAGAAAGAAGTGGTCTCGCAAGGTTCAGATTAGAGGCTTGGAAAGGAAACAAAACAGTTAATGCTCTCGGGGAAAGAATTTGCCCATTGTGTGGAGAAAGCGATACCTGGAGGCATATTGTGGCAGAATGCAGGGAAACGGAGATTTTAAGAAATAAACATTTATCACCGCAAATTCCAATAGAAGTTTGAACATTTGCCGGGAAGTGTTGGTGCAGGCGATATATTGACACAACTTGGGAATATTTTTAGAGAAGAACAACAAAGAAGGTTAATGAGTTAAGAGAAGGGAGGGGAGTTGGGGAGGAGGTTAGTAAAGGCAAGGGGGCTCAGGGAAAATAACAATGAATATATATTGTGTGTCCGTTAACGTTCTAGCGTTCGAAAATTTTTTTCTCAACGAATCTCGGCATATAATGATCAATTAACAAACGATTCGTCGAGCTTGTTAACCAGCAAAATTGAACCATTAGGATTGGGAACCAAACTAAAACGAACTTTTTTTTAAAAAAATGAAAAATCGCTCTAGCAGCAGCAATGTTTACCTTTTCTCAACAAAACGCAGTAGATTTCTTTAAAATAAAATTTTAAAGGAGTTTCCGAAATCAGGGCAATCAGACCATTGGAGTCGGGGTATATCTGAAAAACGAGTGGGAATTAAAGCGAAATATAAAATTGCAATTTTAAATGTTTTTAAAGGAAACCCAATACATGCCATTGAAATAAAATTAAAAAAAAATCTTGAAAGTTAGTGAAATCGAGCCATTAGGAGAGGGGGGTACCTAAAACCCAAAATTTAAAAACCGCTCTAGCGCACAAATATTCGTTTTTCAAAACAAATGTATGCTGTGGCTTCAAGAAGATCGACCATCCACCTACAGCCCAGATCTAACTCCCAGTGACTATTTCCTCTTCTCAAAACTCAAGAATGACTTTCGAGGAAGGAAATTTAAGTGTGACGAAGAAGTGATGGATGCTGTTTATGTCCATTTTGCAAGCAAAACTTCTGACTATTTGGGTAGGGAGGATTGAAATGTTAATTCAAAGATATGAGAAGTGTATTGTAATAAAGTGTAACTATATTGAAAATGGAAATATAGTTTTTGTCTTTATCATACCTAGAAAATGGTTAGGCCGGAAACTTATGGACCTACCCTCGTACTTGCAGGTTCTAGCTCTATCTTCTTTAGTGTTAAGAATTGAGAACTTAATGCAAAAGTTCTATGTATCATTTTGCACTGATTAGTTAGTCCTCGAAAATATTAATATTGCTGCAAGTTTGCACGGAGTTTGGTTGCATGGACATTCACCTCTCGTGTGTCTTAGAGATGGTAAATTAAAGGAAACATGTTGATGGTGAAAGTGCTGTTTAAAGCATGTACTACCAGTTTCATTTGCCAAACATCGTGCCTTTAAACGCTCGGTGTGATTAATAACCTACTTTTTAGGTACCTAACTAATCGTGAGTAACCGTACATAACGTGGGAATCTATTAGTATTCATTTCAGCAAAAACCATGGGTTTACCTAAACCCTATAACAACATAATTGACACCTGAATGCAGTAATATCATTAATACTGTGGAAACCATTGCAGAATGCATATGAATAGCGAGAAATGAAGGAAAAGTCTATCTTGCAGAAAATATTGCCGCATCTATGCCAATATATGTTTAGCAAATAGAGTGTGCACACAAATGTATAGCAGTTTTGAACGTAATGTTTTCTCTGCGGTATACAATATAATTTTGAATCATAATTTAATTGAAGAGTAAATGTCGAAAATTCAATTCTACATGCGCAGATTTTGTTTTATAGTCATGGTAACGAAATAAACAAAATAAGACAATTCGCATGAAAAACCTTTTTTATGTCTTGGAAATCGCAAAACATAATCTAGTCCAGAGGACGTATAGGCAAAGATTTAGTCTTAACGCCCCTTCGTATGTGATACAATCAGATCCAAACGACGGGGTGTCTCTGTAAAGGAAAACCGCGTGTGTCAGATGAGAATGTGTAGAGAGTCGGAAGAATTTTCGAGAGCAATTCTAAAAAATCTGGGAGGCTTAGGTATTAAAATAAGGACTCTCCCCGTGCTGTCTCATAAATGGATGTACGTCGGTAGGTCCATAAGTTTCCGGCCTCGCCGATAAAGATTATCGTCTTCACAAAACCCTTATCTGGTGTCATACTTTATCTGTTAAGTAAATAATTGTAGCTGTAACTGTGTTCAGTTGTTCTGATATAGTTGCATAAAGAAATCTATGTGTAGAAGAATGCGACATGTTCAAAATGGAGTTTCGAGCTCTTATTAAGTTCTTCATAAAAGAAGAACTTACTCCTAATGAAATTAAACAGCGATTGGACGGTGTATATGGGGTAGCATCCCCCTTATATTCTATCGTAAAAGAATGGGCCAAACGTTTTCGGATGGGTCCAGAAAGCATTGAAGACGAAGAGCGTGCACGTCGGCCCTTGGAGGTGCTCACTCCTGAAAACATCGCTCTTGTGGAAGTAGAAATTATGGAAGACCGGCGGCTCAAAGTTATAGAAATAGCAGCAAGGCTGAGCCTTTCTAAAACAACAGTCCTTCGAATTATTCATGAACATTTAAACATGAATATGGTTAGAGCAAGATGGGTGCCTAAACCTCTTTCCTCTGTCCAAAAGTAGCAACGAGTCATCTGTTGTCAGGCATTTTTGGAGCTCTGCCGTGGCAACGAGAGAGAAAGAGAGAGAGAGAAGTTCTGCAAACCATTGTCACAGGAAATGAAACTATGGTTCTCTACTATGATCCCTTGTCCAAAAGAGAACCAATGGAGTGATGTAAACCTGGCGAAGCACCGCCTCTATAGGCCAAGGTCACTCAGTCAACCAAGAAGATCATAGTCACAATCTTTTGTGACTGTAAAGGTATTCCTCTTCATTGACTTCAAGGAGAGAAACAGCACAGTAAATGGGGAGTACTATGCCGGTCTACTGCACAGACTACGTGCTTCCATCAAAGAGAAAAGGCAAGCAAAGCTGAGTGCGCCTTCTTCAGGACAACGCGCCTCTGCATACAGCTCCTGATGTAAGGGAAGCAGTGAGGATGCATGGCTTCAAGGATATCGACCATCCACCCTACAGCCCAGATCCCAGTGACTATTTCCTCTTTTCAAAACTCAAGAAAGACCTTCGAGGAAGGAAATTTAAGTGTGACGAAGAAGTGATGGATGCTGTTTATACCCATTTTGCAGACAAGACTTCTGACTATTTTGGGTGGGAGGGATTGAAATGTTAATTCAAAGATGTGAGAAGTGTATTGCAATAAAGGGTAACTAAATTAAAAAGTGAAATATAGTTTTTGTCTTTATCATATCTAGAAAATGGTTAGGCCGGAAACTTAAGGACTTGCCCTCGTATATCGAATGATTTGCTAACTCCTGTAATAAACAACTGATGACTGAACGTCACTGCCGGGGACCTGTCGCTGCATGCTTTTGTTTTACCCCCTCCTCTGCCGCGCTAGTTGTATCTTCATTGATTATGTTCCTCCGAGAATATACATGACCCAAGACGAGATCTTGCAGATGTTATTTCAGTAGTTAATCTGTAAGGTTCAGTTACACTTTTGTGTTATCGATAGTTTTATGGTTGTTTCAGTAACAAGTATATTTTATTGCGTTTACAGTTTTAAGTAGCATAGAACACTGAATTCAAAGCATACAAATTCACGGGAGTAATCGTATGCATGTATGCGCCGGACTCCTAAAAGGAATGTTATTAAGGACAGCTCGCAAATAGTGGTAATTGTTTAATGGTGAGCATCTATTTATAAGAAAGTGCTGTCACATTAAACATAATAAACTAAATAATATAATAATAAAATCAAAGATAAATGTGGGTTATATGTAATGTTGAAATACGACAAATTTAAAAGCGTTTATCACTGCTTTCGTCCGTTGGCTCGGTTGCAACAAGTTTGCACAGTTAAAATATTCGTACACTGCATGAAAATGATATGTCTAAGGAAGTTTCCCTCTTTCAACTGATATTCAATACAGATATACAGTCTTTAGTTAAGCTAAATGTTGGTTTATCGCTAGTTTCATGACATTTGATTACTACAGAGAGTGTAAAATATGTATACTCACTTAAATCAAAGAAAAGTTGTGTTAACATAACAAAACTCAATTCACACAAACAGAAAATGAAGAGCACTAATCATCTTAGACTTTTACAGTTGCAACAGTTGCTCAAAATGCGCATCATCGACGTCGATACACTTTTGAGTACGTTGAACTACTGATTGAGCAACGTTTGCAAAAGGGTCCTCAGCGATTGCAGCAGATACCGTTTCAATTTCTTCCCGAAGTGCTGTCAGTGTAGCTGGTTTTCTACGGTGTACAACATCCTTAAGAGTTCCTCATAGGTAGAAGTTCAACGGAGTTAGATCCGGAGAACGCGGTGGAAACTCAACCGGACCTCTTCGTTCTATCCTGTGCCTTGGATCCAGTGCGTGGGGCTTGTTGCTGTGCGAGGTCTCCCAGATCTGCCCTTGTGACCATCGCATAGTACCATGAGTTTCAAATTTGTCTCGAATGCGTGCAATTGTTACTCGCGTTGACGGTTCTGTTCTGTACACACGTCTCCATTGCCGTTGAACTTCAACAACATTCTCGGTTTTCCAATACCACTTCAAAATTGCTTTCCGCTGTTTCAACGATAATCTTGGCTCCATTTTGTTGTAGCAACGCTAGCATAACGTAATGTGAGTCACATCTGTTTACAGAACATCTTACGACAATCTTGACTTCATTTGTTAATTGTTCATTTTCCTGTCACGAAGCAACGTTGTCATAATATATATGAGTCACATCTGTTTACAGAATATCATACGTAATCTTGGCTTCAAAAGGACAAACGTTTCAAAAACTGATGTTCCGCAAAATCCGGGTTCAATTTTTGTCATGACGTTAATTTTATTTATTTTTTTTTTTTTTAATATGAAGTGTTACGATATGCATACTAAAGAATTTGAATGAACTTTTCTTAATGCTTTCAGTTTTTTTTCCCCCTTTATCATCAATGAATGTATTATCAGCATACAATGTCTAATAGGTTTACTACTAAAATGATGCCTGAAACTTAATTTACCTAATTTATACTCAGGGCACGGTTCTGATAGGCAAGTACAATAATAACTGCAAAGGTTGTAATTACATGAATTTATATGTTATGATTTAAGTGTATAAATTGAAACATCAACTTAAAACGTACGCTAAAGGCTGCATTATTAGACCAATCAGAAAACAAACAAAATAAAAAAAAGTGAAGAACGAGATTGGAACTTGAAAACAAATGACCATCTCTTACCCAAAAGCTAATGTCATAACCATGGCGTCAGAGTGATACGTTTAGAAATCTGCCTTTATCGTGTGTTATGCTTTTGAGGGGTATCTTCAGTAGTCAGTGGCGTACTGGCGTTTTAGAAACTTATAGCCATAGCTTCGAAATTTGGATAGGCGATATGTTTACTATCCCAAATTGCTTATATACGACATCTCTGAAAATATTTCGGCGTGGTTCATTAACAATCTGTATATTGCAACTTAAAAATAAAATATAAATTGCATTTAAATGCTCTTAAAGAATAGTAACGCTTCAAAAGTTCTGGTTTCACGTGTTCCAATTAAGTGAAGCTGTATACTTTTATTTAATATCAAGTAGTAATAAATTGGTAACAGACAATGAAACATTATAAATGTATACACCACCTCACTGTGACACATACAGACAGTGGGAGAAAACAGAATAAAAGTACAAGTAATGTGCTAAAAGTTAAGCAAAACTTAATATTAAAAAGCTCAACTATAACCATGGTTAGACCCAAATATTAAAAACTATTTTAAGGGTTTACAATCATCAACTCTTCCGCTACAAAACAATCAGGCCTTAGATATTTTAAATGAAATTTCCATATCGCCATTAAACTGAATAGCCGCGGTTAAATAAAAAACGCCACCTCCTCGAATTGTTTCTTAAGTGGCGCTTTTCCAAGCAGTTTGTGAAACTGGGTTATTATCTGCAGCCACTTCAAACTCCCTCTCTTGAACTCGTGCGATACTTGCTCGAAACAGGAACAGAACAGGGTTAGCTGAAAGTACTAGTATAAGCACATTTTCCTTAAGTATTTTGATGCCTATTGTGTGGCTAATGGAAGCTAAAACTACTAGAGGCAACAACGTACTTTAATGTCAATAACTACGAAAGTGGTGGAGCAAATACTGAAAGCTTCGATATCGAATAATAATACACACACGAAAAAGGAGCAAAAAATTATTTATTTATTTCGTCATTACATTGTAAATTCACTAATTTTTATTCGGCAACCTTTATGGGATTTCTCGGTTCTTAAGGAAAATCAAATTATACTGTTTCGTCATGAATAAGAATATTCATAACCCTTTATTATAGAAGCAAGACTAAATATGCATTGTTCAAGCTCTAACCAACTATCATAAATACAGCTTTTAGGTAAAAAGAAAATTATCACCTACTGTGTGCTTTCGGGAATATGTTCGTTCTAATAATTATTCTCTTTTATGAAATAAATGCAACCCTCATAGAGAAATAGACCAGAAGTCACTAAAAATTTACTGCAAATTTAAGTAAACAAAGGACCAAAGTAAAATGTACTTTTTTCCTGTAAATATGGCTGACATTAAATAGCATTCCTAGCACCTTCAATAAGTAACGTGTTGTGTTAAACATGACGTGTAGTGTAG
Source organism: Metallyticus violacea (assembly GCA_030762175.1). Taxonomy (NCBI): domain Eukaryota; kingdom Metazoa; phylum Arthropoda; class Insecta; order Mantodea; family Metallyticidae; genus Metallyticus; species Metallyticus violacea. The sequence goes on along the minus strand of CM060831.1, from coordinate 83,361,954 downwards.
GCCAATTGTTCTTATATGTTATGTATCAATAAATATTCAAAAGCTTGGGTTCTGAATTGGCGATTTAATTTCCTTAGTTTCTAATTCCATGGAGAAAAGCTTCCAGATTTATGACAGTATGTCATTTACTCCAAACCGCCTAAAAGCGACTTAACGTAATACTCTCTGCATAACAAATGCCGTATATATATTAACGCTATCATAAAACACGTTAAAGAACAGCAAGGATAAAAAGAAAAGTCTTTTCTATTCTATAGCGGAATCTGGACATTTTATCAACGTGCGCCGACTTTGGTTTCCCAAACTTTTTTTTTATAAAAACAAACATTGAAACAAAAGCAGAGAAAAGAGAGCTTCACAAACAAAGCCGCGGCATCTCTTTATAATCCGCACACAAAAGCAAGAGAAGAGGTCATTGTATTTTCCTGTCGCGGCCCCGAAACTTGTGTCAGGATCACTTCCAACATTCGTCTTGTATCTTAAGAGAATTCCAATACCCTTATTAAGAAAACCTGTCCATATTGTATTCTGCTTCTCTTTTAAGTGCGCCCGCCAGATCTCTCCTGAGAAATGAACATGTTTCGAAAGGACTGGTGACCGTTTCTCCATTCGCACTTTTCTGTACGTACGTCGTACAGCTGAGAAAGGCAGGTTTTCCCAGCAATGAATAAGTGAACCTCAGGCGAACCTGCCTTTAAAATAAGTAGGTTCGGCCAGAGATTTCAGTTTCTCTACGAGAGTATAAACTTCAGGGATAGGCTATAAGGGGGAAAAATTAGAATTTAACAAATTCTAACAAAGACCTGTCCCATGAAATGCAATAAAAATGTCATCTAAACAAAGTTCATGTTATTTTAATCTCTTAATGATCGGTTTAATTAAACTAAGCAGAATTTGTTCATGAGGGACTGTGTTCAGATTAGTTTAAGAGGTGTCAACTGACAATAGCATCACCCAGGGTACAAATCTTTCTGGGATATAAAATGACATTATAGATGAGAAATGCAATAATATACAGTGTCTCTGTGTTAGTGCTGTGAGATATCACACGTCACTGGCCAAAAAAAAAAAAAATTCACACATCCAGTACTCAAAAGCCAGTCATTACACTAGAAATCAATATCCACATTGTAAATTCTGAAGCCTGAAATACTCAAGTATTAAAAAACGTATAATTTTACACAGTACCTGACTATCGGTTAAGTTACACTACCATACACTTTCATTTTAATCTTTCATTTTAAATGTGCAGCCAGAGATAAAATATGATAATTTTCAAATGAAAACTGTAAATATGAACGACATGTTTTAAATAACTTTAAACTTCGAGTATTCTTATGAGAAACAACCAGAATCTCTGTTGAAGATAATGTCATTGTAACCGCCCATACTTGAAAAACACTCATAGTGCAAGACTGCTATGAGAGAAAGAGAATGAAGAGGGGGGAGAGAGGAGAGAGAGAAAGAAAGAAAGAAAGGGAGAGAAATGAAGGAAAAAAGAAGCAGGCAGAGAGAAAGAAAGAAGAGAAAGAAAGAAATATATAGAAAGAAAGAGAGAGAGAGAAAGAAATAAAGAAAGAGAGCGGGAGGGAGGGAGGGAGGGAGGGAGAGAAAGAAAGTGAGAGGGAGTAAAATAAAGAGAGCTAGAATAAAGAAACCGAGTGAGAAATAAAGAAAGAGAGAAATAAAGATAGAGAGAGAATAAGAGAGAATAAGAGAGAGAAAAGATAAAAGAGAGACATAGTAAGAAAGAAATAATGAGAGAGATAGAGAGAGAAAGAAACAAAGAAACAAAGAAGAAAGATAGAGACAGAAAGAAAAAATAAAGAGAGAAAGTAAGAAAGAGAGGGAACGAAAGAAAGAAACAAACAAACAAAGAAACAAAGAAAGAGAGGGAGAGAAATGAAGAAAAAAAGAAGCAGGCAGAGAGAAAGAAAGAAGAGAAAGAAAGAAATATATAGAAAGAAAGAGAGAGAGAGAAATAAAGAAAGAGAGGGGGAGGGAGGGAGGGAGGGAGGGAGGGAGGGAGAGAAAGAAAGTGAGAGGGAGTAAAATAAAGAGAGATAGAATAAAGAAACCGAGTGAGAAATAAAGAAAGAGAGAAATAAAGATAGAGAGAGAAAGAGAGAGAATAAGAGAGAGAAAAGATAAAAGAGAGACATAGTAAGAAAGAAATAATGAGAGAGATAGAGAGAGAAAGAAACAAAGAAACAAAGAAACAAAGAAGAAAGATAGAGATAGAAAGAAAAAATAAAGAGAGAAAAAGAGAGAAAGTAAGAAAGAGAGGGAACGAAAGAAACAAACAAACAAACAAAGAAACAAAGAAAGAGAGGGAGAGAAAGAAAGAAAGTGAAAAAGTGAAAAATAAAGAGAGATAAAAATAAAGAAACCGAGCGAGAAATAAAGAAAAAAGAAAGATAGAAAGAAAGAAAAATAGAAAGAAAGAAAGAAAGAAAGAAAGAAAGAAAGAGAATAAGAGAGAGAGAATGAAAAGAGAAAGCAAGAAATAAAGAAACAGAAAGAAAGAAAGGGAGAGAGAGAAAGAAAGAAAGAGACAGAGCGAAAAATAAAGAAAGAGAGAATTAAAGAAAGAGAAAATTAAGAAAGGAGAGAAATAAAGAAAGAGGGAGAGAGAGAGAAAAAAGTAAGAAAGAAAGAAAGAAAGAAAGAAAGAGACAGAGCGAAAAATAAAGAAAGAGAAAATTAAGAAAGGAGAGAAATAAAGAAAGAGGGAGAGAGAGAGAAAAAAGTAAGAAAGAAAGAAAGAAAGAGACAGAGCGAAAAATAAAGAAAGAGAAAATTAAGGAAAGAGGGAGAGAGAGAGAAAAAAAAGTAAGAAAGAAAGAAAGAAAGAAAGAAAGAAAGACGTGTTTTTATTTTCGATCTACGGATAGGAAGGATATCCTTTTCCCATCATTGCTTATAAAACACGTAAATTAATTTATTACTTCGATTGTCGTTATTTGTATAAGAAGCATATAAGGGGTTTATTCACTTTCATGCCTGACTTGAATCGAAACACAACACGGGTGGCCGAGGTCGTTAAAACGTGGACTCATGAGCGGGAGGTCTGGAGTTCGAATCCCACCAGGACCGTCCTCCCTGACTGACGTTTTTTGGTTTTACTCAGTCCTCATAAATGGCAAATGCCGGGGAAGTACCTAAACTTAGGCCTGGAACGTTTCCTTCCTTAAAAAAATCCTTTCCCAATATATAATTTCATCTCGTGTATCATCAGTGTCCACCGCCTGTGGTACCTCAGTAGTAAAAACGGGCGTTAAACAATATTAAAAAGAAATATATAAAGACTTTATATTGATCTTATATTGACTGTGTAATTTCCATAATCAAGGCAAATATTATTGATATAAAATATCCTATATTGAACAAAAAGCATCAAAAAGTCAGAATTTGTCACTCGAAAACTTGCGACCTTTCTTTAAGTGATTAATATGGAATATGATTCTCTAGCAGTATTAGGAATACATACGGAGCTTCTGTCGTACTGAAGAGCTAATCAGAACAGTGACATTTTGTTGCAGTATTTGGAATACTGCAGCTCTAAGAACAGGAAGATTCTGTCGCAGTATAAGGAAGGGGTGCTGGAGAGCTATGCATTGCAATGTGAGGAATACTGAAGTTGTGAACAAAACAGATTTTATGACAGAATAGGAACATTGATACTGAATGGCTGTTTACAACAAAGAAATTCTGTGGCACTGTAGAGTTATATAACAGGGACATTCCGTGACACTTTGAACCTTGCTGGAGAGTTGTATAAAGGCAAAAGTTATGCTATACTACTTTGAACACTATAAACAACACGGGTGAACTAACGTATGTGAAAGCTATTGTAAAGTTATTTAGGGCATTTAGAAGATTTTCTTCCCCACTCCGTTATTATTCTACAATTAACGTCATCTTTAACGTGTTTTAAACGTTATATTTACCTCCGAGAAATCGGTCATTTGAATATGCACTACTCTAACTTCCTTTAAACATTTGTTGAATGTACAGATTCAACATCAAAAATCATAGTCCTCATTTTTACTACAGTAATAGTGATTGTTAAAGTGGTAAATTGATTAACATTTCTAACTTATTTTAGGGCAAAGGAGAGATGTTATATTATTTTATATAGCAAAACACTTCCATTTCACGAAGAACAATTTCATAATGAAAAAGTGTTTAACTGATCTTTTAAGTAAGTTAATATAAAGAGAGTGCCAAAATATATATTTACACTTCAAGTAAAGAAAAAACTGTTAACATAACAAACTGAATTCACACAAACAGAAAATGATGAACACTAATCATCTTACACTTTTACAGTTACAACAGTTGCTCAAAATGTCCATCATCGACGTCGATACACTTCTGAGTACGCTGAACTACTGATTGAGCATCCTTTGCGAAAGTGTCCTCAGCGATTGCAGCACATGCCGTTTCAGTTTCTTCCCGAGGTGTTGTCAGTGTGGCTGTTTTTCTACGGTATACAACACCCTTAAGAGTTCCCCATAGGTAGAAGTCCAACGGAGTTACATCCGGAGAACGCGGTGGAAACTCAATCGGACCTCTTCGTCCTATCCAGTACCTTGGATCCAGTGCGCGGGGCTTGTTGCTGTGTGAGGTTTCCCAGGTCTGCCCTTGTGAACATCGCATACGGTACCACGAGTTTCAAATTTGTCTCGAATGCGTGCAACTGTTACTCACGTTGGCGGTTCTGTTCTGTACAAACGTCTCCATTGTCTTTGAACTTCAACAACATTCTCGTCGGTTTTGCAATACCACTTCAAATTTGCTTTCCATTGTTCAAACGATAATCTTGGCTCATTTTTTGTTGTAGCAACGCTATCATAACATACTGTGAGTCACATCTGTTTACAGAACATCATACTACACATTAATGTTGTTTTTCGGTCAACTTTGAAATATATTAAATAGACATCTACTGTGAAATTGTGTAAACCTTTTTGGCACCTTGGTATTATATGCTCCTGCTCTGTGGCGTATCAACACGAGATCGGTCCAGCGACCTCTGCCTCCTCTACCTCTATCTTACGACTTCCTTGATAGAGGGCAGTATTACATGGGGGCATTTGATCAGCTTATCGGCACTCCACCGGTCGCCTATAAAGCGGTTTTCGATATCGAAGGATGCCTCCTCTCCATCAAGCAGCTCCCCAATTATCCTCACGAGGCTGGATGAACCCTTTCCAGATCTTTCTGACTTACGCTGGTGTGCAATAATGTACGTGCGTGAGAACAATTCAGTCGTTTTTAACCGGTCCATTTGGGTTTTAGCTCACTGTTGCACTAGGTTGTTTATTCACAACTTAATTTGTGTATGTTATAATCAGGTTTCGTATGTTTAAAACAGTTGCTATGCACGTGAAAGAATAATAGCTTCCTTTCAGGCCAAATTCTTCTATGGAAAAAAGTAGAACAAAATACAGGAGAAAACAGCGGCTGTCCATTCCATTATTGGGAACGGAAACAACTACAACTACAACTTAAAGAGCGTTGTACTTCATCTCAGGAAGATGCTAAGTGGTAATTAATGGTTACGAATTTCGAAATTTCCATACATCATTATTCTTATTATCCTAATTATCGTTGTCCTTGATTTTAAGAGTCACAGCTTTCAGAAACATGGAATACTTCTGTGAAAATTGATCTAATTAAACAAGGTAAATGAACGTTAAATATACTGCCCACATGGTATTTGATAAGAACTGTTAAAATAAGACTACCAGTAGATTTAATCCAGTTTTATATTTACACTGGTCATTACTTTTTCCTCACAAAGAGGAAAATTTGGACGTAGCGAGTGAATTTATCTAGAAAGCTCAGATCCTCGAGTGATATTTATAGGACTATTCCACGAATAAAAGAAGAATTTAAATATAATTCCTCTAAATTTGGCTTACTGAATTGTAATAATTGTATATTTGTACTTAACCTTTTCAAACAATCTTGTGATAGAATGCTGATTGTCAGTAATGCCAATAGGGAAGAGAAAAATACGGGTTTAGGACTATTTCATGAATAGAATAAGAATAAAAGTGATATATATGCAATTCGCGCACAGAATATTAACACTTGTTATACTTACGAATATTTATTCTATTCAGAAACCGTGAGTCTGAAATGGACAACAGTCGACTATTTCCATCGCTACCGTGAGATATAATAATACTAACAGATAACTTACAATATCTCTATTTTTCTTTGTATTCTTTGGGTTGGAATTCCTAATGATAAGACCAATTTGCACATTTAACGCATCACCAAAACGCTTTGAAGAACCCTCCATTTTGCGTTATGATTGTCGATTGTCCATAGTTTTGTTGCTATCAATAGTTCCCCGCCGCGTATAGCAAAAGTGGTCAGTGATGCGTGTTCAGAAATTATATAGTGAAGCTATAGAGTTGGCTACACTGACCACAAGGCAAATGCTTCTTGCGTGATAAAACGGATTTGATATTGTTTTTCGATAATTTCATTCCGTAATTCGTCTGTGATTGGTCAAAATTCAAAATTTTGTTTCGTTTCATTGGTCGATTTTAAGATGACGTTACATGAGTGAAATAGTCTTAGTAATGAAGCAGATAGTAAAATAAAACTGCTCTGTTGGGTAATTGAAACGCACTGAATGCACAAAGATTGCGTTTTGAAAACTTGTATCTTGCTGTGTTCGCGAATCTTGTTTTACTTATCTCATTGTTGCACCACAACGTAAATTTACTTTGGTTAGACAGCGCAGAAGTTTCATCGCGGAGACTACAATGATGGGTAAGTGAAAAGAGGAAGTGATTTTATTTTATTAGAGCTTATTACTGCATGAAATTTTGAGGAAGAAATATTCTTAGCATGTTTATGTTTTGTAAGCAAACAGTGTGTTTAAACATATTTATTATTTTTGACACTACATACACAGAAGAGGGGAGAGGTCACCTAAAAGGTCCAATAACATGCAGGACGCATTAGACATGGGGAAATTAATTTGGAAGAACAAAAATTTTAGTCCTGTGTTGCTCTTTTGAAAGTTCAAACAGGTGGGGTTTTCTCATTGTTTTTTATGATTCCATCAGAGAAAGAACTCATGGCTGACAATGTGCGATGTATAATAATCATAGTTATTCATTTATTTTTCCTATCTTACTCGATTATTTTTATAAAAACTCTTTCTGTTTTCATTTTCATTTTCTTTCTATTTATCTAGACAAGGTGCAGTAAAATGAATTCTAAAATTTAACGTCATGTATGACTTAACTTTTCAATAATTTTGGTGAGATAAATATATTAACCTTTACGTACATATTTAATTTTTTTGTAGAACCAGTATTCTAAGACACTGAGACCGATCCTTGAACGGAAGGTCTGCAGTTATGCTTTTTACCGCCTGTTTCAGGTTCCCCCCCCCCTATCCATATTTTCCTCATTTTTCTTCATAGGAGATAGCCCGAAACTTAAACCTGGAACAATTCTCTCCCAGTTTATCATTTCATTTCATGTTTAATCATTGATCACCGTCTTTGATGCCAAGTGCACCCTTCGATCAAATCCGTGCTGATGTAGGGCTACTAAAACGTGATCAAACTTTGACCGCGGTGAAATTGTAGTTGCGGTGCATCGTGGTTAATTCTCGTTCAACAAACCATCAGCTGACCGGGTGCTAGGATGCTGAACGATCACGATTACTCAAAGGATAACATCTAACTCTATAGCCAAAGAGGTTGCAATGCAATTACAATCTCCTTGTTTATATCGCTTCATTTTTGTTTTGTGTTTCACTACTATATGTAGGTAAACGGAAACGAAAAACAAATGAAGGTCTCCAAAAATTTCTCTTCATTCTGTTGGAACTAACGATTTCATATTCCAATAAACTGGAAAATGAAATATTGTTTAAAGGAAAAGAAGGAGGCGTGGAATGATTTAGCCATGCAATGCTAATTACCAGGCAAGTTCTAATTGCCAAATAAATAAATTGCTACTTGTTAAACAGTTAAAAATTTAGGGTGATTGGTTTAGCAGGAAACTCTAAACTTTCAGTCATTTCATTTACTAGCCACCACACTGTATTCTTTGATAGTCACAATCTTTCTTAAACTTTCCTGACCCCATTCTCTTCAAAAGGGCACCTCTTTCCATAATGATCCGGTTCTGACGCTGGTCCCGATTTAAGTAATCCAGGTATATCGTTCAATATCTCCCAAGAAAATCGAAACAATTTTGCGTAACTTGACCGCTATCAACGCACTTGATAGTCCAGTACCCGCGATCAACCACCTCGTTTAACTTTGATCATTGTTGATGCACAGAAAAATCGCATCGAACCGTTCAAATGCCGATTTGACCGCAGTTCAAACTTGATCGAGGAGGTGCACATTGGCATTAATGTCACACTGACATCTTCCGTACGCTTTGAACGGAATGTGTGTGGTTTTTGTTCTTTTAATTAGTTTTTTCTGACGTTTTAGATACAAGTTGAGGATGTTTTGAATGGTTTAAAAATAAATTACCAAAACCGTTGCATATGTAGTTAAAGAAATAAGCAAGCTTAGATTATTATCATTTTTAATTCCAACAATTTTGATAGTGCGCTTAAAACTTACATTTAAATGTATAGTTTATCGTGAATGAAGGAAAATACTATCTCGGGTGGCCGAGGTCATTAAGGCGCGGACTCGTGAGCGGGAGGTCTTGGGATCGATTCCCACCAGGACCGTCCTCCCTGGTTTTTTCCAGGTTTTCCTCAGTCCTCATAAATGGCAAATGCCGGGCAGGTACCCTAAACTTAGGCCTGGAACGTTTCCTTCCTTAAAAAAAATTCTTTCCCAATATATCATTTCATCTCATGTATCATCTGTGTTCACTACCTGTGGTGCCTCAGTAGTAAAAACGGCCGTTAAGCAACTTTCAAAAAATTGTTAACTGTAGAACTCATGACGCAAATGGAAAGAGTTTTTTTTTTTTTTTTTTTTTTAAACCTGGTCTGAAAAGAGGTTTTTATTTGCTTGCAAAACAGGAAAAGAGTGGAAATGATCGATACTTACTCTTATAGAAAATACTCAATAACAAATGAGCTAATAAAACAGCAACACCTGTTTCACATTTTCCAATAAAAACTGCCATAAACCAAGAACCAATAAAAGCATCGCTTCCAATGTCTCTCGGTAGTTACCATTTATAATTTATGAGATCATAGATCATGAACTGGTATCAGCATTATAGATCCGTGCATATCTCTATTTGCAAGGCAGGAAACATTAGAGTCAAGGAGTATAAAGGAACAAGATTTACGTCCACAGCCATAGGTAGATACCGCGCCTCTCTGCAGTACTAATATGGTGCGAGAGTCTCTTGTTATAGTCAGGTGCATAGACAAGCGCTGAAATTACAACTGGGCGTCTGTTCTGTCGCAAGTGAAAAATGAAAGTGCGGTTCTAATTTGACATGAACGAGGGCGGTCGCTTTGCCAAATGCGTTTTGCATCTCCATCTCGGGAGCTCTAGCAACACGACTGTCCTTCTTATACTCCTGAAACACTTTCTTACAGAATTATATGTGATCTTTTACTGGAGCACCGATATGTTTCCCGTACATAAACAGCCAAGTCTGAAACACTGGTCCCTATTCCAAGGGAAACTTAATTATATACCCTTAAAAGAAGGGGTTTGTTTATTATGTTACGTTCATGCAGTTTATTATTTAAATGCACCACTTAGAGATAGTTCTTAGATCATATTGTGAATAGCATATAAGTGAAAATATGTACCGGCCAAACCATTTTCATGATAAAGACAAAAATAATATTTCACTTTTCAATAGTTACCCTTGCAATACACTTCTCACATCTTTGAATTAACATTTCAACCCCCCCCCCCAAATAGTCAGAAGTCTTGTCTGCAAAATGGGCATAAACAGCATCCATCACTTCTTCGTCACACTTAAATTTCCGTCCTGGAAGGTTTTTCTTGAATTCTGAAAAGAGGAAAAAGTCACTGGGAGCTAGATCTGGGCTGTAGGGTGGATGGTCTATCTCTTTGAAGTCACATTTCTTCACAGCTTCCTTTGCAACAAGAGCTGTGTGCACAGGCGCGTTGTCGTGAAGAAGGCGCACATCACCACTCAGCTTTCCTCGCCTTTTCTCTTTGATGGAATCACGTAGTCTGTGCAGTAGGCCAGCATAGTACTCCCCAATTACTGTGGCGTTTCTCTCCTTGAAGGCAATGAAGAGTATTCCTTCACAGTCCCAAAAGATTGTAGCCATGACCTTCTTGGTTGACCGAGTGACCGGTCTTTAGAGGCGGTGCTTCGTCAGGTTTATGCGTGCCATTCCATTCATTCTCTTTTGGACAAGGGATCATAGTACAGGACCATAGTTTCATCTCCTGTATCAATGGTTTGCAGAACTTCTCTCTTGTTGCCATGGCTGAGCTGCAAAAATGTCTGACAGATGACTCGTTGCTGCTTTTGGACTGAGGAAAGAAGTCTTGCACTAACCTTATTCATGTTTAAATGTTCATGAATAATTCGAAGAACTGTTGTTTCAGAAAGGTCCAAACTTGCTGCTATTTCTGTAACTTTGAGCCGCCGGTCTTCTACAATTTCTCCTTCCACAAGAGCGATGTTTTCAGGAGTGAACACCTCCAAGGGCCGACTTGCACGCTCTTAGTCTTCGATGCTTCCTCGACCCATTCGAAAAAGTTTGGCCCATTCTTTTACGGTAGAATATGAGGGGGATGCTTCCCCATATACACCGTCCAATCGCTGTTTAATTTCATTTGGAGTAATTCCTTCTTTTGTGAAGAACTTAATAACAGCTCGAAACTCCATTTTGAACATGTCACAATCTTCTACACATAGCCTTCTTTACGCAACTATATCTGAACAACTGAACACAGATATAGCTGCAATTATTTATTTAACAGATAAGGTATGACATCAGATAAGGGTTTTGTGAAGGCGATAATCCTTATCGGCAAGTTGGAAACTTGTAACCCTTACACAATAAATTAAAAAAGGTACGTCAGATAGCAGCTTAATATTTCAATTGCATTTTGTAAGTATTGGTGTTAAATTTTTGGAATTAACGGTTTTGTGAATTACAATCAGATGTAAGCAGCATACTTAACTGGAATTCAGTATTATGTTATACTTTGACAAACACGTGCTAGTAATATGTGGTCATAACCGCAAGCGGTAAACTACACAAGCGTCTTTCATTTTCATATAATGATATCCATCCACAGATTGTGAGATTTAAATTTCCTTTAAGAACACTGCTAAATTATGTCAATTCTGAAGACCATACATACTATATTCACAAATTCATGAAGTTTTATCTCCTAATTTGACATTTCACTACATCCGACTGTCCGGCAAACTAACCTAAAAAGCAACTCAAAGTATATTAGTAGAATATTAGAATAAAACTAGCTAACGATTCGAAGGCCTGTGTAGCTGAAAGAACAAACTTGGCTATAAACTGGACATTACAATGGTAGAAAGAGAAAGGCCTTAATTTTGCCGCCCGCCATTTTGTCTTTCTCTTTATTTCCTCACCAGACATGTTACACCCTTTACTTCCAATTTATCGAGCTGCATTCACATGCTAATGAAGTTTACCTTGCCAGGTAGATAGGTGTGTGCTCGCTCAGGTATGCAGTGACAAGCAAAGCATGGAGATGTATGAAACGAAGGCATACAAGGCTATGCTTTTATGCTTTTCTTCTTTGCGAAATAATTGGAGATAATGCATGTAAGAAAAGGCAGGAGTAGAAGGAAAGAAAAAGAATGAATCTGTGATCAAAAGGACAAATGAAAGCTGAGTGTTGCCAGCTTGAATATGTTTATCTTGTAGGGCCTTAATTAGAGTGCATATACTCCTTGCCTTGCACTTGTATTCGTTATTTCTGTTAATGTTATGTTCTTTTAGAAGTTTAGAAAACAGATAATGGCCTCTATCTCTGATTAATACGGTTGATTTTGGGGTTCTTGCAGGCCATCTGTCTTCCTTCGAGAAATGTTGTGTAGAGAAACAAAGGTTTTGTAAATTCCTAATGTAGGAAAATAATATTTCATTGGGTTATCCTAAAAGATATAACTTTTAAAAACATATAACTTTTTCCCTGCCTATAACTAGATCCAGCTCGTATCTTGATCGTATATGTTACTGAGATAGGTTTCTTTGTCAGCCCACATTCAAAACAGTGGCGCATAAGAGGTGAAAAATTGCAAAGCCTGCTACTGCAATGGTTCCCAAAGAGGATTTTTTTTTTATTGATTTGGTTTATTTACGGACGCTCTTTAACATCTCAGGTCATCAGCGTCCCATTCAATTCAGGGCGTGAAACGGCCGATAAATTTTGCTCAGAGGCCTCTTCTTTCAGGCTTGAGGTTCTTTATCGTGCCGTAAATGTACAACATGGGACCCACGGCTTTACTTCCCTTCCGAAGGAAGTCATACTTAGGATTTTTACGCCCGAAAAAATCCATCGGTCCTAGCGGGGTTTGAACCCGCGACCTTGGGTTTAGAAGGCAAGTATGGTTACCACTACACCACCAGCATCGACTCCCAAAGAGGAGTTATCACCCTGGGAAGGGTTATGAGATATTTTATGTTTTTTAAGGGATTTAGAACTTAAAATACGTAATTAATACGTCTCCAAAGTCGATAAAATTTCTGAGTCAAAATTTAAAATCGGATCTTTTTGAAAATTCCAGATTTCGTTAACTCAAATGGTTAGGTCGGTAGTAACTATGAAACTACGATTCCAGTTCCAGGCTTAAAGTATATGTCCCCTCCCTCTCCCGGGTTTTTATTAGCGAATTCCAAAGGAAGTGAGCTATTGCTAATGAAAAATCTACGTATTTTTAGCTATGTTTTTTTGTGTTTTTTTTAACTCTATCCAAAGAAATGTAGATTATTGCGTTTGTACCCATAGAATTTTATAATCTGTCCAAATCTGCATCGATCATATCTACTAGGCACCTACAATTAAAAAAAAATCTATAAAATGCATATATGTGTGTATCCATTCTTGCTCTAGCATTCGATCCTGGTGGTGTAGTGGTAACCATACTTGCCTTCTAAACCGAACATCGCGGGTTAAAACCTGGCCATGATCGATGGATTTTTACGGGCGTAAAAATCCTAAGTATGGCTTCCTTCGGAAGGGAAGTAAAGCTGTGGGTCCCGTGTCGTACATTTACGACATGTAAAAGAACCTCAAGCCTGAAAGAAGAGGCCTCTGAGCAAAATTTGTCGGTCGTTTCACGTCCTGAATTGAATGGGACGCTGATGATCTGAGATGTTAAAGAGCGTCCGTGAATAAAACAAATCAACAACTCGCTCTAGCGGTTGCAATTTATATTTTTTCTCAACGAAACTCGGCATATGGCCATCAATCAACAAATTATTGGTCGAGATCGTTAACTAGCCAAATTAGACCAATGGGAGGGGGTTAACCTAAAGTGAAACGTTTTTAAAAAATCAAAAATCGCTCTAGAAATGATAAATTTTGTTTTACCTCAACGAAGCTCGGTAAATTTCTTTCAAATAAATTGACAAAAGTAGTTTCCGAAAATCGGGGCAATTGGGTTAATAGGAGGAGGGTATATCTGAAAAACGAGCGAAATTTAAAAATCGCTCTATCGGCCGCAATTTGATTTTTTTTAATAAAATCCGTATATGCCATCGAAATAAAATAAGAAAAAGAGTTTCTGAAAATTAGTGAATCTAACTATTAGAAGGAGGATTACCTGAAACCCAAAATTTAAAAATAGCTCTAGGGACATTACATTTGTTTTTTTCCAACGAAACTCCTATATAGCATTAAATATAGTTTATTAAAATAAGGGAAATCGGACCATTACGAATTTACCTGTAACCCAAAATTTAAAAATCGCTCTAACAGCACCAATATTTGTTTTTTTCACAACTAAATTCTCATATATCATTTAAAGCAAACAAGAAAATTAGTTTCTGAAAATCAGTGAAACAATATTATTAGAATTGGAGGTTTACCTGAAAAAGTAGGGGTTAAAGAGAAATTTAAAAATCGCTCAAGTGGCCGCATTTTTAATTTATTTTAAAGAAATTCGGAAAAACGGCCATTGAAATAAAATAACATTTTTTTTTAATTCAGCGAAATCGAACTATTTGGTGGGGGCAGGGCTACCTGAGACCCAAAATTTTAAAAAACGCTCCATTGGCGTTAATATTAATTTTTTTCGCAACGAAACTCCGTATACAACATTTAAATAAAATAAGAAATGTAGTTTCTAAAAATAGGGAAAATGTGCCATCCGGAATACTGGTTTACCTGAAACCAAAATTTAAAAAATCGCTCTCTCAGCACCAATAGTTGTTTTTTTTTTGTTTTTTTTTTAACTCAAAACTCCGCATATATACCATTTAAATCAAATAATAAACATATTTTCTGAAAATCAGTTAAATCGGACTATTAGCAGCAGGATGTTATTCAAAATTTAAAAATCGCTTTAGCGGCATTAATATTTGTTTTTTTTGGCAACAAAACTCCTTACGCATTTAAATAAGATGATAAAAAATAGTTTCTGAAAATCGTCAGATTATTAGGAGTAAGAATTTACCTGAAAAAGGAGTGGGAGTTAAAGCGAAATTAAAAAAATCACTCAAACAACGCAATTAAAAAAAAAAAATATAGTAGAAACCCGATTTATGCCAATGAAATAAAACAAGTAAAAATATTTTTCTGGAAATCAGTGAAATCGAGCCATTAGCAGGAGTGAAGGGGTTTACCCAAAATTTAAAGATCGTTCTAGTGGCATTAATACCTGTTTGTTTCTTCGCAACAAAATTCGGAATATACCATTTAAATAAAATAAGAAAAATAGTTTCCGAAAATTAGGAAATTGTACCATTAGGAGTAGGGGGTATACTTGAAAAGTGAAATTTAAAAAGCACTCTTGTGTTTCATTTTCTCTCTATTGTTTTAAAATAAACGGACAAATTAATTCAGCATATAAACTGTATTTATAATGACGTATTAATGAATATGTTTTATATTTAACAAAAGCATTGTCGTGAAGATAGTAACTGTGAAATATTAATCTAATATGTGTTTAAGAATTATATTTATATGTAAGAGCGCTCTGTAATAACTTCCAAAAAACGTTTTCGTTACATGATTTTACTATAATAACAATTAAATTTCAAAGCCAATGAAAATTGATGTGACTTTCGATTGTTTTTATTTGTTTTGTACAATGTAATTGTTTTTAAATAGTAACATGTTTTTGTTTTATTGAAACATATGAACATAATCTTCTTAAATACACAATGTAACTCGAAACTTTCTGTTATTTGACTCTGTTTTTGTGAATGTAAAGACGATATCAAGCGCTCAGTTCATAAACATGGTTACATTTAAAAATGTTTAAAAAAAAAAAACCGAAACAGTAGGTATAGCTTAGTCTATCAATGGTCATATATTTCGTTTAATTAATAGTATACCATTAATTTTTGTGGTTTAATGTCAATAATAATAATAATAATAATAATAATAATGGTTTCTCTTTTGTAATACTTATAGATTGCAAGAATTCTACCTTTGTTCCCCTAATACCACAGAGTAATGTCATAACTTATTTCATTTCATTAATTAATAAGGTCATAATTTGATCTTTATATTCATTTTTATTAAAGGTTATTGAACTTTGGTGAGGAATTGTTAATCATTGTTAATTGACATCTTCAATTGTTGTTTGTAAACGTGACAGAGACATTGAGACCCTTTTACAGTGCCTAATCTGAAAATATCATCGCGTCATTTGTTTCAAACTGCGGAGTACCACTACCCCAAATGCCAGAGTTTTAAAGCCATACAGGATTACGCTATTCTTGAGTTACAGAAGCTACATAAGGAGAAAGAGATAAATACTGCAAAATTATTGTTCTAGCTTACATTGTATAGGTATCCAATATCCCTTGGGTCACAGACGAGGCTTAGGTCCACTTATCTGGAGTTTTATTTTATTTTATTTTATTTTCCCGGGCACAGTGGATACAGACCGGTAAAAACGCTTTTCAAGGAATTTGACGAGCAGCTTGATGACATTGAACTCGTTCAAGGCTATTTTTAACAACTTGTTACTCCTCTGCCGAGACTTTCGCCTTAATAAGAAGTTGCTTTGACAACCGATTAATTTCTAAGAATGTGTAACTATCTAGAACAACCAACTTAACGTCACCATATTGAAAAGGGAAGTTGGAAAGTAACTACCCAATTACTCCAAAACCAATAAATGGCGTTCTCTGCAACTTATACATAGGCTAGCTTGCAGTACCATCGACAGATAACGCACAGGTACTCAAGTCGATGAAACGTAACCTCGGCGCAGGACAGTTGCAAAATAGCGAAGATATATTGGTTACGATAGGAGTGCGCGCAATGCTCCGTTGTCCTCGAGTAGAACACTTTGTTTTAAAATACGCGGGCACTCGTTGTCAAAGTTTGACAGAGATGGCAGCACTGTATGACACACAGAACACTAGCGGCAGCGGTGAGAGTGAGGACTATTTTTGATACTTCAAAATGGCGACTTTTTCATTACAAGAACGACGTGTAATCGTTCGTTTTCTCCATTTGCGTGGCGTAACATCGATTTAAATTCATCGCCAGTTGTGGTGATGGTGTCATGGATGTGTGTAATGTGCGTTCATGGGTGCGACAGTTCAAGGAAGGCAGATCGTCCTGTGACAACAAACCAAGGCAATCTCAACCTCGCACAAGCCAATCTGACGACATGATCAGCGAGTGAAGAAAGTTATTTTACAGTGTGGAACACATCGCCTCCAAAGTAGGCATTTCCGTGGTATCTGTGCACACAATCTGCGTGAAGACCTGAAAATGCGAAAAGTGTCCTCCAGGTGGGTGCCACGAATGCTGACGGACGACCACAAGGCTGCGCGCGTGGCATGTTGCGTGATGACGACATGAATAGAACGTTCTTTTCGTCGATTGTTATAATGGATGAAACATGGATGCCGTTTTTCAATCCTGAAACGAAGCGCCAGTTCGCTCAAAGGAAGCACTCAGATTCACCGTCACCAAAAAATTTCGGGTAAGCGCCAGTACAGAAAAAATGATGGTGGTCATGTTCTGGGACAGCGATGGAGTGATCCTTACTTATTACGTTCCATAGGGCACTACGGTGACAGGTGCATCCTACGAAGATGTTTTGAAGTAGAAGCTCCTTCCACAAGAGCGATGTTATCAGGAGAGAGCACCTCCAAAGGCCGACCTGCACGCTCTTCGTCTTCAATGTTTTCTCGACCCATTCGAAAAAGTTTGGCACATTCTTTTACAGTAGAATATAAGGGGGATATACACCGTCCAATCGCTGTTTAATTTCATTTGAAGTAAGTCCTTTTGTGAAGAACTTAATAACAGTTCGAAACTCCATTTTGAACATGTCGCAATCTTCTATACATAGCCCTCTTTATGTAACTATATCTGAACAACTGAACACAGTTACAACTGTAATTATTTACTTAACAGATAAGGTATGACACCAGATAAGGGTTTTATGAAGGCGATAATCCTAATCGGCGAAACCGAAAACTTATGGACCTACCCTCATACCTTTTAAGTCAACAAAATAGATGCACATCTTTACTGATATAGGCATGTAGCATTATCAAATTTAATTTATGTGCAGGGCAATATTTGCACTCAGTTGCAAAATTATTTTGTTTAATTTTACCATTATCTATTAGAATGCATGAAGCTTTGTATTTTACATCCTAAGTATGGCTTCCTTCGGAAGGGAAGTAAAGCCGTGGGTCCCGTGTCGTACATTTGCGGCACGAAAAAGAACCTCAAGCCTGAAAGAGAGGCCTCTGAGCAAAATTTGTCGGCCGTTTCACGCCCTGAGTTGAATGGGACGCTGATGACCTGAGCTGTTAAAGAGCGTCCTTAAATAAATTAATAAAAAAAATAATAATTTGTATTTTACATACACGTTTCCAAATTTTTCATTGTTTTACCATTTATGGTAAATCACAATACTAGTTTGCAGTGAAATTTTTTGAAAGCGTCACTTGTGTTGTCTGCAATGACAAATAATAAAGTCAATTACTTGAATCTTTTCTTGTTAACTCCCTCTCAATATGACATGCACAATTTTGTTCTGTACTATTTTTGAGGTTCACTGTAAACACAGTAGTTTACTCATGATGGTCTTTTAACATGGAATATATTTTTATAGAAAATCTGATTAATCTTCAAAAGATCCCATGGTTTGAATTTTTTATTTATCTCCTTTCTCGGACAAAATTAATTCATTGATAAATAATAATTACACATGGTCCAAATAGTAGAGATAACCCTGCTAAGCGCCCACAGATATGATCCAAGATTTATCCCTGTTTAGTACTTGGTATTCAATCATCTTAGAATGTCGCATCAGGATGTCCATTCTTAAAAATTGAAAGTGAATCATTTTATCCTGAGTAGACAGGAAAAGAGGAAAGGATATTACAAAGAGAAATGTAATTTCATTTTTGTACATATCTTATACATTACATAAACTTGTAAAATTTCCTGCTTTATAATAACAAGAATGCTGCAACGTTTTAAGTAAATAAAACTCTCAATGACAATGTACAACAAATAACAATACATGCAATTGTATTTAAAACAAAAAACAAAAACAATACAAAAAACACGAACATGACATTAAGCATTATATTGAATGTTATAGTGACAAAAGTAACATCCCATCTTCCACAGCTTTAAAATAGAGGCACTTTACACATTAAATTTAATGCTCTCATACAGATTCAGGCATTATAGAAAAATGTCACTTTATGTAAAATCATCCTAACATCAATGTTCAAAAAACCCAAGTTTCTTCTTGGCTTTAACCACTGCCAAAAGTAATGGCCCTTGCATATGCAGCACATTTACATTCCTAAATGCTGGGGTCCTATTTCCTGAAATACATTTCTGTTTTACAATTGACACAGTGAATGCTTCATCAAGTATGTGAACAAATTATTGACAAGCTAACAAGTTAAATAAAATCGATAAGGGTTATTGGGCCGAGCCAGCTGGATAATAGTCAGAGGTTTGAATCCTTCCTAGTGAAGCTGCATGAATGGAGTATTTTCCATACCCTCTAAAGATGAACTATCAGGTAACCGTAGGTGATAAACTTCAGGCTTGTTTATGTCGTCATCATAATTATGTATTGCATTATAATGGTCCTACAACTCCAATTACTTTTCCAGATTTTCAAAATTACCTTTTTACATTGAATAAACAAACAGTTCTGAATAGATACACCAACTACAAGCCTTAAGAGAGTATGTGTTGACAATTCTCTTGTTTATAGGATCTTTAAGCTAAGTTACAGATTAAACATTTTGGGCATTTTCTTCTATCTGAACTTCAACCCTCCTTCCCAAGCTGAGCTAAGACAATTTTTGTAAAACTCGATAATTATGCTTCTACCAGCATATTTTATTTATTAGCTATAGTATCGTTTACTGAAATGATGATTGCAAAATTTTTATTTGACTCTACCAAATTGTGAATAGAATCACAAAATATACCTAGCACTCATGCAGTTCCCTAAGGTAAAATCTAAAGCATTTTTCCTCTTTTTCCTCTACTGTTTAGATTGGCTAAAAACTTATTCAGAGGAAATGGCATAATTGTAGTTTGCTTAACATTAATCTGACATAATAGGATACACACAGCAGTTTACAATGTTATTCCAAAACACATGTTCTAATCCTGTTGGGGCTCGTTATTCTAAAATGCCAAGTATCTTCAGACACTGGGTACATTTGCACTGTCATCAATTCATGCCATTTAATGTGTTAGAAAATCATGATAATTTGTAATGAAGTTCAATATTTTCCTAAAGGTGAGGGCATGTTAGCAGCATAGTGCGCAAGCAGTGGTGTATTATTTTCGTTCTTTCAGAGCATTTTAGGTATGGCTTAGTGTTATGGGATAGTAATCCAAGGATAGCAGAAGTGCTAAAAATTAAAAAAAAAGTTATTAGAATATTAACAAACTCTAAAAAAACCGAACATTGTAAGCCACTATTTGTAGGTCTAGAAATTCTTACAGTTATTAATTTATATATTTATGATGTTTTGGTGCATATTAAAGAGAATTTGCAAAGTTATAATGCAAGGGGTAAAATATACAACACACATAACAGGAACAGACTAGATATGCTATATCACAGGTTGCAGAAGACCTCTGGATATTATAAAACAACAGGAATAACATTTTCAATTAACTTCCTTTAGAAATAAGTGCTGTAAATGTCCAGCTATTCAAAGAGAGAGTATATAAATGTTTAATTAAACATCCTTTCTACGGTATACAATAATTTGAAGTAGAAAATAAAAGTAATATGAAATAAAAAAAAAATTTAAAGAAGTTAGAGTGTAAAATAAGCTGTTACTCTTTATCTATAGATTTTAAGCCTCTTTCCCCTATTTTCTTTTGACAAAGCCTAGTAATTATTGTAATTACCAAATGCTGAATAAACTATTAGTATTATTATTATTATTTGAAATTTGTTGAAAGTGATAAGAAAAATACAAACTACAAGAGGTCTGCACCTATCCGGCCCAGACCATTTTAGTTGTATCTCCTGGCGATTACAGAAATTTTAATACACTGATTTTTTTTATTTGTTTATTTACAGATGCTATTTAACTTCTCAGGTCATCAGCATCTCAATCAATTCAGGGCATGAAATGGCCGACAAATTTTGCTCAGAGGCCTCTCTTTCAGGCTTGAGGTTCTTTTTCATGCCGTAAATGTACAACACGGGACCCACGGCTTTACTTCCCATTCGAAGGAAGCCATACTTAGGATTTTTACACCTGAAAAAATCCATTGGTCCTGGCCGGGTTTGAACCTATGATCTTGGGTTTAGAAGGCAAGTATGGTTACCACTATACAACCAGGACCGATCTCAATACACTGATGATTTTATACTAATCCTTTATCTAAATTCTAAATAATTAAATAAAATACAAAATTTCCACATAGATTACATCAAACCCCGGTCCCCATTTCATCAGCAGCAATATACTGGAATTCCAGGGGACTAGGCTCTGACCCACCACAGGGGGCTAAATTGAAATATATCAATTACTCTACCTATACCCATTATTATATCAGCTAGCTACAGTCTCTACAAACTACTAATTCTTTTATTTCTGGAATGCTAACTGTAATGCTACATGTATTCACTTTCTAGAGCGATTTCCAATATCCCAAGTTCAGTAATTAATAATTTCACTCCCAACCATTCCTAGACCAATGACTTTTTTATAATCATAGAGATATTCTTTTTCCACAACAAACAAACTCTGAAAATATGAAATCCATTTATTTGGACTTATATCTACATTATTTCTGTCCCCTTTCATACATTGATTAATAATCTGCCAAGCTTGCTGCCCTCTTTCTGAATCAAGCTTTTGTTCAGTTTCCGCAGCTCTAGCTATCCTCCACTCTTGCTTCTTGTGATTGAGCAGCTGCCTGTATCTCTCATGCAATTGAATCATAATGTCCCTATCCATTTCATCATTGCTTTCCCTCCATCTTGTAATTGCCTCCCATATCATTCCTCTACAATCTTCATCACGCTAATTATCCTAAACTTTATTTTTTGCTTTTAATCATATCACATTCCGCCCATTTAAGCATAAACTCACACAGTTCTACAGCTTTCTTACTTAAACCCAGGCAAATCATTAAATTAATTCTGTGCACACACACACCCTATCCATTGCTGAATCCAGCATCTTATAAAACCCATCAACCCTTCCAGGGGCCACTTATAGCTAATTATCTTAGTACCATATCCACATGCATCCTCTGTTCTACTGTCAAAGCACTCTTCACTGCACCATGCCACTATTAATGGAAAATGGGAACTTGTCCCAATCATGTTATGACAAATTCTTGTGAGATATTATCAAAGTAATCATTTGTCAAATTTGAACCCATTCACCCTGCCCTATTTAAGTATATTTCATGCAAGTCTTATGAGGCATTAATGCAAAATTATTGACAAATAAATTGCTTAAAAGTATAAAAGTGAAAATAAAATAATACAACAAATGATTAGGGAGCAAATCACTCAAATTTCACTAATTTTCTTCCACTTACTTGGACATGTTTCAAAGGTTATTGCCTTCATCATCAGCATAGTTCCATTGTCAGCTTCCCAACATGGTATTAAGATATTCCTCTGTGGATTTTATGACCTTAGTTATGAGGTTATTGCTGTTAGGAAGATCAAAATTAAAAGCTCTTCAAAAAACCATAGAATTAACAGTGTGGGAAAATATATTCATGAACATAAACAAGGTAAATTTAATAAGTAAAATCATTAATTGGAGCATTGCACAGTGAAGCTAATCATATACTAAGATCATTGTTGGATTAAAAAAAAGAGGGAGAGAGAAACATAGTCACATGGTTAAAGGAACATTTCAAAAACATAAAATACAAACAAATGGAGAAATCAGCAGTGGCATCTCATTTCTGGACAGAAAACTATGACATGTTGAATAAAACAAAATTATTAAAATCAGTGCAAGGACCTACATAATTAGTAACATGGAAGAAAATCTACATTTACAAGTACAAAGACAGTTTAATGAACTTCCACACTACTGGTTGAAAACATAAACTTTAAGTTTATCCACCTCCACCAGAGCAGATTATACATTCCCACAAAATAACGGTTTATCTTTCAGTTGACAAAGGGGCTGATGATGCAAATGAAGGGTTCATGAAACCGGTCCTACGTATTTAAACAAGTAAGTGGGGCACAAGAGTGTTAGTTCGCATCAATCGCACAATGATCTTAATAAAAGTAAATTTAGTTAATTTTGATCTTCCAAACAATGTAGCCTCATCACTAAGTTCTTAAAATCCACAGAGTGACATCTTGATCCCCACTGGGAAGCTGGCAGTGGAACCTTGCTGATGATCAAGGCAACAGCCTTTGAAACATGTTCAAGTAAATGAAATAAAATTAATAAAATTTGAGTGATTTCCTCATAAATAATTTGTTATGTTATACTATAGGGTGATTTGTTTGGGTATGGATAAAATGAAAACACTTTAAAACTACTGAACTTTATATTTTCAATCTTTGTGTATACAACATTCAAAACTGGGAGAGATCTCAGAACACTACATTGCCCTCATTGCACACTATGCACAACTCATGATGGAGAAGCAATACAACCCATGCAAAGAATGTTCCATACACTTTATTGCTGCTCACTGCATATATTAAGTTTTGAATTTGCTCTTTAAGCTTGTAGGAGACATGTGGATTTTCCCTTGTCCAAATAATGCAGTTGTGAGTGTTTACTCTCTCGCTGACATGTCTGCAAATAGTCATTTATTTAAGAAGCCGTCATCGTCTTCAATCGGTTGGCACACCATGTATGCAAAATTGAAAAAAAGCTTCATGATTCTTGTTGCGTAAGGCTTGTAGATGTTGTAAGTGATATGGGTACTTTCAAGTTATACTCTGACAGAACAGTCGTCTTTAACTTTTTGTAGGGCTTGGCTTCAGAGATAGCTGCTTTTCATACTGGATTTTACATGTAACCTCCTGCATACTTTATAACACAAAAACTGTTTCTACAAATATTCAATACCACAACATTATGGAATCTTATTTAGGTACATTACGCACACCATTAGCATGTTGAAATATTTTAACACCCTCAAATTTAGCATATCAAATAATGCATTGCACTGGCTGTTGATTTGTAGTGCCATTTCAATCATCTGTGATTTCATTTGTAATTATGCATTGTTGATTTTCATTCTTGTCATGTATGGAAACTCCCATCTTTTAAGCAAAATATTACCTACAAGAAATGTCTCCTATTATCATATTAGCTTTTATAGTAATGGATCACCCTATATATTTCATTGTGAAAACTCCTGGTATTTAAATCTATGTGAAAATAGAAATTAAAGTGATCATCAAAATATTTGATAGTGAGTTAGCATTTATGCAAAATACTATAAAGTGCAGCAAATAACATTATGCAATTGTTTTTTTTAAATACATCCATTGATAATGGAGAGTAATAACCATGCAACATACAATTTTAATTCAGAACCACTAAAATTTTGCAGATTTTTACCAATTTATTGGAAAGTTCCCATCATTCACAGCTATACTTTATATTCATCTGCTATTCTTTAGTTAACACATTGTAGAATCATATTCTTTCAACTTGGTTATACATTATATTATTTTGGTTAAAGAAGTACCAAAATAAAAATATATTCATAAATAGAGCTAAATAAGTTAGTCATGTAGCAGTATTGTAGCTTTTAAGACTTTCAGAGAAGTTTGATTGTCATCCATGATTTAATACAGGTTACAAACACACATACTTTAAAAAATGCTTTGGGAAAACAAAAGACAAACGCTAAAAACTGAAAAAATAAAACATTACAAAACTAATTTTTCTCTAAACCCATTTTAGATAACTGTCTTTTGGAATAACAAATGCATAGTTAATTATTAAATATCATTTAAATGGATAAGGTATGCTAATTAAGATGCATGATGGTGACTTTAAAAGTTCTCAGATATGCAACAATGAGCATAAGAAAATGGCCATACTAGTGCATTTGTTCATAGCACACTACATCACATTTATACATCATAAGCAATGCTTTGGATTTGGGGAAAGGAAGATATTATGTGATTTCAAAATGAAACTCACCACCATGGGTGGCCAAAGTCATTATGGCACGGACTTGTGAGCAAGAGGTCTGAGGTTTGAATCTCGCCAGAACTGTCCTCCCTGACTGGGTTTTTTCCAGGTTTTCCTCAGTCCTCATAACTGGCAAATGCCTGAGAGGTACCCGGAACGATTCCTTCCTTAAAAATCCTTTCCCAATATCATTTCATTTCATGTATCACCAAAGTTCACTGCCTGTGGTGCCTCAGTAATAAAAAAGGGCATTGAATACTGTTAAAAAAAAAATTAAGACTCTGTCAGGTGAATCAATCCTTTCAAAAAGTTAGCCTGTGGAATTGTTCAAGCTGTAGCATTGTCATGAGGCCACTCTGTTCTTAGTTCTCTCTCCTGGATTTTTGATAGAGTCTATTAGATAGATTGAGACAGTTGACAAACCTGGCCTGCAGTCCCAAGTTGGTATCATATGGTTCTTCTGTATAAAATGTGCTAAGATTATTTGAAACCATTCAATAATAATATGATTTTTTTAGTATTCATTCACTATGTGCAATTTACCTCTGACTTTGCAACATAGCAGTTGTCACATACCACTTATTGAAAACTAGGTCCCTACGTTCCTCCTTTTCTTAGTCTTTGTTATAGTCTGCTCACTTGAAAGGCCAAATCAACAGCTGACATTTAATTTAAGGATAAAATATCAGGTCTGGGCATCATTTACACTGTCTGAAATTTAGTAAATCTCCAGCACTAAATATTTCTAGCATTTCCCTGTACTCTTGGCTTATTAAGAATAAAATTTCTTCAATTTTAAATGATTATACAGGCAAATTAATGCTAATATCGCATTTAATCAACTATAGAACTTCCTTACCTATAGTATACCCCTTAATTTCTGAGTCAAAATTAAACATTCTTGGAAATTGTCAAATTCCTTATTACCGTCAACCTAAATCTAAAATGTTACCATATTGGCTTCTGTGATGAGCAAATGGCATAGCCATAAGGATAAATCTCAGTGACCAAATAGTTTTTCTGGTTACAGCCAATTGCAGAGGAATAAGAATAGTAAAACTAATCCTTTCCTGGTTCCTACCCACTCACGTGGCTGCTTAAATAAATAAATGTTTATTTGCCACATACAAGATTCTGATGTTCTCAAGAGCTAATTGCAATATTTATTCCCTAATTAGTTTAATACATACTCATATACAGACTACATATGATATTTGTAATAAGACTAAGGTTTACAAAAATTAAACACCTTTTCTTTTTTTTTTTTTTGAGTAGTGTTTAACGCCCGTTTTTACTACTGAGGCACCACAGGCGGTGGACACTGGTGATACATGAGATGAAATGATTAATTGGGAAAGGATATTTTTTTTTTTTTTTTTTTTTTAAGGAAGGAAGCGTTCCAGGCCTAAACACCTTTTCCTAAATATAACTTATAACTAGTATATACATGTATATAATAATAATAATAATAATAATAATAATAATAATAATAATAATAATAATAACAACTACAATAATAATAACTAATTTTAAAATGTCCTTTTGTAGATGATTTGATAATGTTCTCAGCAAATACGGGGCTATTCAAAAATAAGGAACAGATTTCAAACATTTCTTTCTTCCAAATTACAAAAGATAGAACCATAGTTCCAACCTTCCTGGACAGACAAAGGTTTAAAACTTGAACCGTCTAGGTAGAAGTTCCAATCACGGCCGCATTGGTGCTGTTGCTTGCCATGTTGATTGTCTGTGGTAAAATGGTGACACAATGTGTGCTGCAATTAGCAAAACTAGAGTCCATTATTGGAGTTCAACGTGTTTTTCGCCGTCAGTTTAATAAACAACCGCCTGAGCATAAGCAGATTTACCAGTGGCATCGAAAATTCGTAGATGTTGCAACTGCAAACGGAAAAGCACGGGATGTTCACACACATCGAATGAAAATGTCGAGCGTATTCGCACAGTTTACGAAAGGAACCCAAAAAATCCACAGCACGAGCAAGCAAGGAACTAAACATTCCTCAACCAACGGTATGGCGAGTTCTGAAATACAGTCTGCACCTGGAGTCGTACAAACTGCAGTTATTGCAAGCATTGCACCCTGACGACCACAACAAAAGGTACGAATTTTGCATTAGCATGCTAGATGATATGGAAGAAGACAATTTCTGAACGATTAATTTTTTTCCAACGAATTCACTTTTCATCTTTCCGGTAAAGTTAATCGGCATTACGTTAGAATTTAGGCAAGTTAAAATCCTATGTCAGTTATTAAACATTAAAGAGATTCACCGAAGATTAACGTCTTCTGTGCCATGTCTGTAAACAAAGTTTATGAACCTTTCTTCTTCATGGAGAACACTGTGACAGGACTAACCTATCTACACATGCTTCAAAACCGGTTATTTTCTCAACTTGAAGATGATTCAGATGACTTCATCTTCATGTAAGATGGTGCCCCGCCTCATTTCTCTGAGCACGTCCTACGTTACCTGAATGACACCATTCCAGGACGTTGGATTGGAAGGGAAGGAGCAGAAGATCAACTCATCGCCGATGGCCTCCCAGGTCTCCAGACCTCGCTCCTTGTGACTTTTATCTGTGGGGTTACGTAAAAGACCGTGTTTTTATCCCCCCTATGCCTGACACTCTTGAAAGTCTGCGACATGGAATTATTGAAGCTGTGAATTCGATAATCAGGACCAGCTGGTGGCAAGAAATAAGTCACCGTTTTGATATTTGTCGTGTAACACATGGTGCTCATATTGAATGCATAAATGAGTGAAAATTGAACTTTTCTCTTTCCAGGAACGTTGGCATTGTGTTTCTATCATTTGTAGTTTGGAAGAAATAAATGTTTGAAATCTGTTCCTTCTTTTTTGAATAACCCTGTATAACCACGATCCTAACTTTTTGCAAATAATGGCTACATGTTTTATTAAAGTCCAATTTTTTATTCATATAAGTTCCTAGGAATTTAGTGATTTTTTTTGCTCAGTAACTGAAGCATCATATGCTATTTTACATACATTTTCTTGTTCTCTAAGCTGAAATTGTATGCACGTTGTTTTATCAATATTGAATTTAAGTGGAGAAGCTTTTTACATAATCAGACAAATGTAGTAATAATAATGAAGCCTTGATTCCCAGCTGGTTTAAACGGTTTTCCAAACAAATAAATGAGGTATCGATTGCAAAGGATATAAGTTTATATACTGAAAATTGTGGTACATCGATTAAAAATAGCAGTGGACTTTGGAACACCTGTACCCTAACATAAACTGGTTTACATTTTTCTTCACGTGTCCAGTCTGTATCTTCGATGCGTACTGTGAAAATTTAAAAAACTAGTACCAGTAATCGCAGGATGAGTTTTACGCCCTCTTTTTAATTAAGCTCTGTAGAGTTTGCAATGAAAAACAGCGTAAGAGCGACATTTTGTGAATTGGACGTATAACCTAAAATGATTCGTTATTGCGTAATCAGAATGATCAAGTACTGTTATTGAAGAAAGACTGTAAATCTCTTCGTGGAATCCCGAAAGGAAAGTAAGAAGAAGTTGATAAAAAGTGTTAAGAGTGGATTGTTTAAACAAGAAACAATGGTCACGCCATGACACACGAAATGCTGCAATTTAAATCCCATGAGATTGCGAAAAAACCTCATGTTCAGAAAATAGGCGAGGTTGGGCTGTACGATTTGTGTCGAAATAATGAGTTTGAGGAGAAGAGCTTCACTATGTCAGCGGCTTTCAGCTGACTACACAGAAAAAAGTATACGTTTTCATCGTTTCGTGATAAAATTCCGATATAACACAACTTTCTTCTGTAGCGAATTAAAAACGCGGATCAAACGCCATTTTTCTTCGACACTTCAATTAGCACAACGATAAAGGCAGCAGGAGCATCAAGTGTTTTAGTGAAACCCTTGGGAATTGAGAAGTTACGCTATACCATGATCTATGTGTGACTGCAGATGAAAGGTAACTCTCGCCATACTGTATTTTCAAACGAAAAACTTCACCGAAAGAAGACTTCATATCCGTCTGTGTACAGGAGAAAGGGTAGATGGAGGCGCATCTGATGAAATGCTGGCTCAAAACTGTATAGAAACGACTGCAGCAGCTCTCATATTAAGATAAAATGTCTATGCTTGTACTGGAGAACTTTCTGGCCATATAGTTGTCGACGTTAAAAATTAATTGTACTAACCGAAACCTATCCAGCGATTATCCCAGGAGGATTTACATCCATTTTACAACCATTAGACATCATAAACAAGCCTTTAAGTTTTTTGTTTGTTATTTTTAAATGGTGTTTAACGCCCGTTGTTACTACTGAGGCATCACAGGCGGTGAACACTGATGATACATGAGATGAAATAATATATTGGGAAAGAATTTATTTAGGAAGGAAACGTTCCCGGCATTTGTCATTTATGAGTACTGAGGAAAACCTGGAAAAACCCTCAGCCAGGGAGGACGGTCCTGGCGGGATTCGAACCCCAGACCTCCCACTGACAAGTCCGCGCCTTAACGACCTCGGCCACCTTTGGCAGTTCTTTTAAGCGTCACACACATGAAACGCTTTTACACTAACTGGAAGGCGGAAAACGTGCACTAGACAACGAAAACCGGAAAATCAGCGACCATGGCTACAATGTATTTTGAAGTAAATTGCGTGTGCTTGGGAACTGATCACTCCTGAAATTGTTGAAAAAAGTGTTAAAAAGAATGAAATAGCATGTCATTAAATGACTCCAAAGACGGTCTTCTATGGAAAGAACGCGAAAAAATGTAGACCTAGATTCTAGCAAAGACGACGGCAGTGGGGACAGCGTTGTGATTCTAACAACAATAGTTATCGTATTACCTATTTTTTCCTCTCTTAAATATTTTTGTGAAGCATGAACATAACTATACCAGTATTAAAAAAAAAAAAAAAAAAAAGGATTTTCATGTTGTAGGTAGACACTTTGTATTCAAGTCTCAATTTGCAATTGTTCCTTGATCTACTGGCCTACGCAACCACCATATTCGATAGCATATTTTCGGAAGTTACACTGCGCGGGATGTTTGCAGACTTATTACGAAAGTGCTCTTCTCTTTTCGTGTTTACGCTCTTTAACATCTCAGGTCATCAGCATCCCATTCAACTCAGGGCGTGAAACGGCCGATATAATTTGCTCAGAGGTCTCTCTTTCAGGCTTGAGGTTCTATTTCGTGCCGTAAATGTACGACACGGGACCCGCGGCTTTACTTCCCTTCCGAAGGAAGTCATACTTAGGATTTTTACAAGACCGACAACCACAAAACTGAGTGATACACTATTAATTAAATGAAATCTCTGACCACTGATAGACAAAGCTATACTGCATGAGTATTTTTAAACATTTTTAAATGTAACCATGTTTATGAACTGGGTCCTTAGTAACATTTTTTCATTTACTAAAATAAAAAGAAATAACATAAAGTTTCAAGTTACGTTGTGTATTTAAGAGGAAGATGTTCATATGTTTCAATAAAACAAAAACATGTTACTATTTAAAAAAAATCGATGTACTAATCAAATATACAGAATCAAAAATAAACAGTTACATCGATTTCATTGCCTTTGAAATTTAATTAAAATGTTATTGTAATAAAAACTTGTAACGCAAATGTTTTCTAAAGGTTATTATAGGGTGCGCTTACATACAAATATAATTCTCAAACATTTATTTCATTAATATTTCACATCTTCACGGCGATACTTTTGTTAAATATAAAACATATGTATCGTTATAAATACAGTGTATATACTGAAATTAATTTGTCCTTTTATTTTAAAACAATATAGGGAAAATTAAACGCTAGAACACTTTTTAAATGTTGGTTTTCAATTATAACCCTACTCCTAATGATACGATTTTCCGAATTTTCGGAAATTGCTTTTGTTATTTGATTTAAATGGTACGTGCCGAGTTTTTTTGTGCAAAATACTATTATTGGTGTCACCTGAGTGATTTTTAAATTTTAGGCTTCCAAGCAACTCCCCACCCTTCCTAATAGTCGACTTCACTGATTTTCAGAAAATGTTTATCATATTATTTATTCCAATGGCATATAAAAGTAAAATTGTGGTCACCATTGCGATTTTTAAAGTTCGCTTTAATCCCAGCTCTTTTACTGGTATACCTCCACTCCTAATGCCCGATTGCTCTGATTTTTGGAAACTACTTTTATAAATTGTTTTAAAGGAAATTTGCTGAATTTTGTTGAGAATAAACAAAAATTGCTGCAGCTAGAGCGATTTTGCAATTTTTAAAATAGTTTTTGCTTTAGACTAACCCTCATTCCCAATAGCCCAATAATGCCGATTAACGAACTCGATGAATCGTTTTTAAACTGATGGTTATATGCCGAGTTTCGTTGAGTAAAAACAAAAATTGCGTCCGCTAGAGCGTTAACGCACGCGCGCGCACACTCAAATCTTTATATTATTATTATTATTATTATTATTATTATTATTATTATTATTATTATTATTATTATTATTTTTTTTTTTTTTTTTTTTTTTTTTTCCCATTGTAGATGTCTAGTAAGAACGATCGATTGAAATTTGGAAAGATTATTCATGAGTACAACCACAATAGCTTACATTCCTTTGGAATTCATTAAAAAATAAAATAACATATATTTCACGAGACCAATTGCAGTCGCTTACTTCCTTCGGAATTGGCTAAAAGCAGTTTTGGTATGGTATGAGGGTAGGTCTATAAGCTTCCGAACTAACCATTTTCTAGGTATGATAAAGACAAAAACTATATTTCACTTTTCAGTATAGTTACCCTTTATTGCAATACGTTTCTCACATCTTTGAATCAATCTTTTCAACCCCCCCCCCCCCCAAAATAGTCAGAAGTCTTGTCTGCAAAATGGATATAAACAGCATCTATCGCTTCTCCGTCACACTTAAATTTCCATCCTCGAAGGTCCTTCTTGAATTCTGAGAAGAGGAAATAGTCACTGAGAGCTATATCTGGGCTGTAGGGAGGATGGTCGATCTCCTTGAGGCCACGTTTCTTCACAGCTTTGCAGCAAGAGCTGTGTGTACAGGTGCGTTGTCATGAAGAAGGCGCACACCACCACTCAGCTTTCCTCGCTGTTTCTCTTTGATTGAAGCTCGTAGTCTGTGCAGTAGGCCAGCATAAT
Organism: Metallyticus violacea; assembly: GCA_030762175.1. Classification (NCBI taxonomy): domain Eukaryota; kingdom Metazoa; phylum Arthropoda; class Insecta; order Mantodea; family Metallyticidae; genus Metallyticus; species Metallyticus violacea. The sequence continues at coordinate 83,329,966 of CM060831.1, read as the reverse complement.
ACTCCCCATTTACTGTGATGTTCCTCTCCTTGAAGTCAATGAAGAGCATTCCTTCTGAGTCCCAAAATATTGTGGCCATGATCTTCTTGGTTGACTGAGTGACCTGGTCTTTAGAGGCCGTGCTTCGCCAGGTTTACGTCACTCCATTGATTCTCTTTTGGGCAAGGGATCATGGTAAAGGACCATGGTTTCATCTGCTGTAACAATGGTTTGCAGTTTTCAATTCTCTCGTTGCCATGGCAGAACTCCAAAAATGTCTGGCAACAGATAACTCGTTGCTGCTTTTGGACTGAGGAAGGAAGTTTAGGCACCCATCTTGCACTAACCTTATTCATCTTTAAATGTTCAGAAATAATTCGAAGGACTGTTGTTTTAGAAAGGCCCAACCTTGCTGCTTTTTTGTAACTTTGAGCGCCGGTCTTGCATAATTTCTCCTTTCACAAGAGCGACGTTTTCAGGAGTGAGCACCTCCAAGGGCCGACCTGCACGCTCTTCGTCTTCAATGCTTTTTCGACCCATTCGAAAAAGTTTGGCACATTCTTTTACGGTAGAATATGAGGGGGATGTTTCCCCATATACACCGTCCAATCGCTGTTTAATTTCATTTGGAGTAAGTCTTTCTTTGTGAAGAACTTAATAACAACTTGAAACTTCATTTTGAACATGTCACAATCTTCTTCACAAAGCCTGTCTTCTTTATGCAACTATATCTGAGCAATTGAACACAGTTAAAGCCGCAATTATTTACTTAACAGATAAAGTATGACACCATATAAGGGTTTGTGAAGGCGATAATCCTTATCAGCGAGGCCGGAAATTTATGGACCTAATCTCGTATAAAGAGAACAAATACATTAAACTGTGGTTTGCTTTTTTTTTTTTTATTCCTACTTATCATGGATTAAGGCAGAATGGACAAATTTCACATTTCATTTTACATAAACTTTATGTGCTTCATATTCAGCAATAAACAATTTTCATAAATTTACTGAACTGTTTCAACCAATTCCTTTAAATTCATGCAAGCTTGATATTTGATCGCCTGAATAAATAGAATTGTGGTATGAATTGCCTATAATAACTGGGTCATTCCATGATACACCAATGCATCCCAGAATTTTTGTGTTCTAAACTATCTTGTCTTTTCATCTTCACATGAAATATACTCTACTATAATATTAGTTTAATATATTAATAGGTATCAAATATATGGAATTTTATAGTAACCAGAAAATTATTTCAGAGTTTCATGGAGAAAGTATGGGTTTTGATAGATTTCAGTTAAAACATTAATTGATAGCTTATTTTTAAAGTACACCAAAATATGCTTTCTTTTAGTTATAAAATATACTGCTTGAAATTAATTTTTGACTTGTTATGAAGTAAAACCTAAAATATAAAAAAAAAAAATTCTTTTTTCTAAACAGTATCATGTTGAACTTTGCTTAAATTGTGCAGAAATGTTCCAAATAAGTGTATCTTTCTTATGTAAAAATGGTTTTGAACTGTAAATAAATGTCAGAGATATTACACTTTTAAGTATCAGTATTAAAATTGCCTCTGAAGAAATTTTTTCAAACTATCAATTCCAATGAACAATCTTCCAGCAGTTTAAATATGTGATCTGCCTACTTTGATAACAATTTATATGTTCTACCAGTTTTAGAAGTGTGTATGACCAAGGCAAAGTTTGACATGTTGTTAATTGATTATGAAGGAAACACAAATTAACGTGATGGTCCATGTGGATCAAGAAATTTGACTCTTAATTTCTTCACTGTCCTCAAATTTGTCTAGAATGTAACCAAACCACCAGAAGTCCTCAAACACCATGGTCACATATCCTCTAGTTGACAAAAGAATAGTTTTACTTGGATCACTAAATTTTCCAACAGTTACTAAGTGCCACCTTGAAATGCAGAGTTAGAACAGGAATGAAAGCATGGTATCAACCACTGTTCTGACATTTTTAAATCTGTATTATAGATTCTATTTTATCTCAATTTCAGTATTAGAGATATACATCACATGTACAAATGATAAATTTTCCTTTGTCCATAAGAATAATTGTTCTGGTGCCAATATCTCATTATTCTGTAAACTTGAATGAGCAACAAGATGTTTTATGGTACCAAGTACATAAACACAAGGGTCATTCTCATATGAAATGGCAAGGAAATGCCATTCAGCATTAATTTCAAAATCAGTATTGTGAAAGTATGACAAATTGTGCTTTTTTTTTTTTTTGGATACTCTGCTGATGTATCATCTGAAAAGCAGCATATCTTTAAAATATTTTCTTTAAAAAATGTAATGATATGTTTTTGGAATGTGTAGTCATGAAATAAACACTCTGATATAACAGCAAAACAAAGGCTTTGTATTTCATTCATGGTGTATTAGAAATAGCAAACAAGGGGGTAAATTGTGACTTGCTGAATAGGTATAGATAAGTATCACATGCTTGGGTTGAAGTGGCCAAAGTTTTGAGAAGCCAAATTTAACATTATTAATATTAAATAATTATAGATTTTGTAAATATTATTAAAATTGGATAATTTTGTGGGAAGTCATTTTTGATTGTTGATACAGTTTTAAGTTTCTAAGAATCAAATCAAATTCATCAAACTGATGCAGTATATCCTCAACAGACTCACTAAACCTTTCTTCACTTGGTTTAGGATTTGATGATGAGTATTCCTTTACACTTAACCAGTACTTTGGCCTTTCTGGCTAACCAATTCGATGTTTGAAATTCTTTTTCAAGTTTGTATTCACTCCAGTTCTTAGGCAGAAAATCAACATTTTAATCTTACTACTACTTTTTGATGTGTTTTTGAACTTTTCTTTTAGCTGGCAAATCATTTCATCAAACACTTTGACTTTCACCTGTTCTGAATGAGAAGGGAACTCTGAATCTGAAAGATTTTTTTGAGAACTGATGGCATAGAGCAGCGGTTCCTAAACTTCTTGCATGCACGACCCTCTTTTTGAGAATGAAATTATTGGTGACCCCTCCATTTACTTCGCTGCTTAATAATAATTAATTTGCAAGTTCGCTTGCACGCTTCAACGATGAGACACCTATTGAATCACAATAGTCATTATTGATTTTTTTTTTGAATGATTTATTTATGGACGCTCTTTAACAGCTCAGGTCATCAGCGTCCCATTCAACTCAGGGCGTGAAACGGCCGACAAATTTTGCTCAGAGGCCTCTCTTTCAGGCTTGAGGTTCTTTTTCGTGCCGTAAATGTACGACACGGGACCTACGGCTTTGCTTCCCTTCCGAAGGAAGCCATACTTAGGATTTTTACGCCCCGAAAAAATCCATTGGTCCTGGCCGGGTTCGAACACGCGATCTTGGGTTTGGGAGGCAAGTATGGTAACCACAGTCATTATTGAGCAGCTGTATAACTTGTCAAAATAATTATAATGCAATAGTTAGTTAAACATAGTTAACAAGAACATACATTAAAACGGATACGTTCCTAAAGTTGTTTGGACTTAAAAAATTCTCGCGTCACATGTTGGAAAGATATCCTGCTGTGATCGCAATGTACAAAACTCGATGTCTTTCAATCCATCCGCTGTTGACGTCTGCTTCAGACTTCGAAAAATTCCTGTGATTCTCGCGTCATATGTTCGAAAAAAAGCGTGCACTTCTCTATCTCAATTATCGAAAAACAGTCACCACTACAGATGCTGAAAGGTGTGTTACTTAGCGGAATAGGATTTAGTATACCCAGGATTTTGTGGGAAACAAAAGTTTCGTTTATCTGTCGCTTCCCCTGGGCGCTAATGACCGTAGCAGTTTTGCGCCCTTAAGCAATAATCATCATCATCATCTGTCGCTTCCTTTGATACTGCCACTTATCACAACATGTATAACGCAATAAATATCAAAACATTGCCCTTCAGATACTAACGTATCTTCCATTCAATTTAAAATAGTACTTAAATCTGCGAACGCAATGTGCTATAATTACAAATTTCTGCATACTTCAAATCAGTTTCAAATAACCATTTTTGGACGTAAGAAAACTTACTTGCTATAAAAATGTATCCGGGCTTCCTGGTAGTGGCAAACGTCTATAAACAAGCTTTTAATATAATATATCTGAAAGGTTTGTTTTTCATTTGTTGACATAGCTTTTAAATTTCCATTAATTGTTTGTTGTGCTGGTCCAGCCTATGTTTGCACATGCACACAGCTAGCGCCACAGATTAAAATAAAATATTTCCTTTGTGCGCATGTGTACCAAACTTACAATAATAGAGAAAAATGCATACATATATTATGTGTTTATTAATATGCACAGCATTATATAGCAATTAAAGTGCAATTTAACACAAAATTATATGACTTTTTAATAGTAAAACAATACGATCGATATAGCCACAAACAACAGCGCCCTCATGCGCGTCATGCAATGCAGCACGTGTGCTTGTCTTCCTTCCGCTTTCCGGTTAACACTGGGTGAGTGAACTTGGATTTAGCTGGTAAAATTGACGGCAATTTGGCAGAATTTATAAACGCAACAAACGCGGGAATACAATTCTAAGGTACACAATGCAATGCTCGTTTTTCTTAAATCAAGTTAGTAGGAAAATATTCATGATTAATGAAAGTTTAAGTATACTGTTGTTGTGAAGGCGTTTGCTAAGCTTGCTCTTGCGTGATTATTAAACAAAGACCAGTGGCGTAGGAGAATATATTCACATTATAATTACATATAATAGCTATACGTAACTAACTGAAATGTCTTATATCTAAGCAGAAAATGAGCGCAGAGATTAGCGAACCCGTCTCGCAAGAAGCAATGGAGGTTGATGGAGAAGGGGTGCAGGTTGCACAGGGGAAACCTGAACAAGCTACAGTGAACGGGGAAGTGAAGGCTGAGGAGACTACAAAGGAGGAAAAAAGTCTGCCAAAAGAGGAGAAACTCAGTGTTAAAACAGGAATCTTTAAGGTTAAAGTCAGTGGATTACCCAGATACTATCCTTTAGGGGTAAGTATTTGCAGCCACACCCAAACCATGTCCTAGGCACAAATTTGTAGCTTTTGAGTAATAATTGTCAAATATATGGACTAACTGTTTCAATGATATCGTTTAAGCAAAAGTTTCACGAGAGTAGAAAACAGTTTAAAAGTAATTTGTGTTAAAATATTAATTGCAGAGCAAATAATGTTATTAAGGAATAGTGATGCAAGATACCAACCTATTTTCACTTTTATAATTTATTTTCTATTTATAATTCCAAATATCTTACCAATAGCCATACCATTAAAACTAAAGCTTCTGTACCAAGCCCAAAGTGTTTTTTTACACCTCAGTATACCGGCCTGTCCGAATATTGCTCTTGGTATGGTATGGTTCATGTAATTGTGTTGCAACCCACTACTCATGGCTGATAACGTAACTGTCTATTTTGCCTAGTGAATTTATATTAAAGAGTACCTAATAATGATTTACTTAGATAACATTGCAGCTAGGATCGCAGTAACATAGCTGCCATGCATGAGCAACAATCATGTTATCGCAAACAAGTGTGGAGCATGTTCGAATGCAAATGATGGGACAATGCTATGGGTTCTAGTTGACCTTTTGGGAAATGCTTGTTGGCCCTGAAAAGGTCTGTGGAAATACTAGGTATAGTGCTTTAAACCCAATAAATTTCAGAAATGGTGATGAAGTTTTGAAAAGGCCTTTTTTTCTTGTACAGGAATTCATGGAGGTAGGAATGGAACAATTCTGGACAGGTTCCAACTTGTTTCCTGAACGCTCATCTACATATTTTATGCAAATGCATGTTTGGACCTTGAGAATGCACAACAAAGTTTTCGTGCTTTTTTTTTTTTTTTTGTGCACATTTAGTGCTAAATTATTACTTTTAATAAATATTTGTAAGTGGCATTTTATTGTTTGCTATAATTCTTCCATTTCCGTAAGAAATTTTCAAGTAAATAGGCTTTTATAATCACCATATGATAATAGTATAACATGCCAAGATTGGCAAATCATTTACATATATCAGAAATAACATTGGGCCCAGTATAGATTCCTGAGGTACTATATAACAGTTTGATTCAGATGAAGTTATGACATTTCCATTTTTATAGTGAATTTCGGTACATTGCTGTTTTGTAAATTTGATTGTAGAATTTCTCTGGGTGGATTTACTTTAGAGAAATTCTTAACTTTTTCCAATATTATTATTTAAGACATTGAGTCAAATGCCTTGGATATATCAGGGAATAATCTCATTATTTTCTCGTCTATAGCCTTAAGCATTGAGTGACTGCTGTTGTGGATAAGCCTTTTCTGAAGCCATGCTGCAATTTGCGAAGTACAAGTGTTCATATGTTTGGTGTTCATATGTTTTGTGAAAGATAGAGGTTAACGTAATTGGTTTGTAATTGTACTAATTTTTAGTATGTCTCGGTAGATTTCTTCACTTATAGAGGAATTTATCATATGCACTATATTTTCATTAATGTTTTATTAGCACATTTATTTACACACTTTTGCGGTAAATAACGTAGATTTGTTTGGGTATTGATTTGTTACTGCTTGTGCTATTTATTATTGTATTGTCTTTTATTCTTAACTGTAAAATTCATTTGATTAGATGGGCCAATCTCCCATACATTCAAAGGGTAACTGAGAGAATATCTGGCAATCTCAGAAAGTATTATATTAAAACCCGGTACACATCTTTCAAGAAATTCAAATCATTTCTTCATCCAATTAAAGATATGAGCAGTTCTCTCTCTCTTAACTGATTTTATATCGAATTGAGTATGACTGGGGGCAAGGCATACATTGGTCTTATCGGCAGATCAGTTCAAAACTGCCGGCACAAACATATACGGAAGCTAAATCAACCAGAAAAGTCCATTATAGCAGAACATGTCATTTGAATGTGTCGTCATATACACTTCAAAATAACACAAAACTCCTAGTGGTAGCACCACAACAGGTCATGCAACAATTGGTTGACTACCCACAAAATGAACGGCAGGAAAGCAGTACTCTCATAATACTCACAGGTATATAAGCAAGCAGCACTCAGCTAACTGCAAATAACAATCCAGGAGCATGTTAGGCAAAATGTCAATTACAAATTGAAGTAATATTTAAATAATTTGGATACTCCTTGTGGGGTGATAACTATTCATGACTCTTGCAAGTAAGTTGCTCTCATCTTATTAAGTTTGAAGTGGGCAGGAAAATATAAAATTTTGTCAAGAATTTCAAATGGGTTTCAGGAAAGGAAGATGAGCTGTTGATAATGTAGTTTGAATAGTGGGAGTTTTCACAGTAAAATAAAGTATAATATAACAAATTATTATTGAGGAAATCATTCAAATTTCACTAAATTTGTGCCACTTATTTGAACATGTTTCAAGGCTGTTGCCTTCATCTTCAGCGTGGTTCCACTTCTGCTTCCCAGTGTGGTGTTAATATGTCGCTCTATGGATTTTATAAACTTACTGACAAGGTTACTATTGTTTGGGAGATAAAATTAACCAAATTTTCCTCGTTTTTGTTAAAAGCTCTTCAAAAACCCATAGAATTAATAGTGTGGTATAATATATTCATAAACAAAAACAAGGAAAATTTGGTTATTTTTGATCTCCCAAACAATAGTAACTCATCACTAAGTTTGTAAAATCCACAGACCTACCCTTAATGCCACACTACCGCCATGGATGGTCGAGGTTGTAAGGCGTGGACTTGTGAGTGGGAGATCTGGGGTTCTAATCCCTCCAGGACTATCATCCCTGACAGGTGTTTTTTTCTCCCCCCCCCCCCCCCCCCCCCAGTATTCCTCAGTCATAAATGCAAATGCTGGGGAGATACCCTAAACTTAGGCCTGAAATATTTCCTTCCTTAAAAATAAATCCTTTCCCAATTTATCATTTCATCTCATGTATCATCAATGTCCATCGTCTGTGGTGCATCTGTAGTAAAAAATGGGCAGTAAACACTATTCATTGAATACCACACTGGGAAGCAGACAGAACCATGCTGAAGATTGAGGCAACAGCCTTAGAAACATGTCCAAGTAAGTGGAACAAAATAAGTGAAATTTAAGTGATTTCCTCCAAAATAATTTATTATATTGATAAAGTAATTGTGATAAAAATATTAGTGGATAAGTATTTAAAGAACAAGAGGAAAATTGCATATGACTTTTATTGACCTAGAGAAAACCTTTGATAGAATAGAGATAAAATTATTATGGTACAAATTACTAAAGAAAGGGGTTAGTAATCAAATGGTGACTGCTGTTCTGTGTAAAATATGGGAAGGGGCAATAACCAGAGTTAAAGGGGGGGGGATTTCGACAAGGAGATGTAAGTTAAGCCCAATTTTATTTAATTTATTGATATATTACAAAATATCAAAAAACCAATAATTTCTTGCCTGTAATAAGTAATATACAGATACCTGGTCTGGTTTTTTGCCGATGATTTGGTAGTAGAGTCGATGACTGTAAATAGTTTAAAACTGTCCATACCAGAAACTGATTCATACTAGCAGAATGGGGGTGAAGTGTAAATGAAAGGAAAATACAAAATGTATTGTTTAATAAAGGAGGAAAATTGAGTAAATATGAAAAATGGAAAAAAGAAAATAATGAATGTAAAGTGGTGAGAGATATATGTACAAAAATAAATGCAGGAGGGAAATGGGAGAAACAAAAATAATCAGTTCTGGCAGTAGGAAAATGCTTATTTAAAATACCAGAGATGGCTGGAAAGAGTATACAACATAGTCATCGAGGTTCAAATGTTATATCGTATTAAAGTATGGGAACTTAAAAATGGGTGGGAAGTTGTGGGCCAAGTACATAGGATGTTTTGTAAGGAAGTTCTTGTGTTGTCTTTAACATGGCTAATGGAATGGCCCAAATTGAATTGGGGCGAGTACCAAGAAAAAAAATGGTTGTGGAGAGAGCCTTAAAATATTGGTATAGGATCATGCACCTAGATGAAGATAATTTGTTAAATCAATGTTTAAAATATCAAGATACTAGTCTACAAAGCATGAGTTTTTATAAGTGAACTAAGAAATAACTTGGAAAATAATGGTATTGGAGATTGTTGGAATAAAAGGGAATTAAATAACAACGGTTTTTGGAGAAATATAAGCAGGTTTGAAGATATTGAGATACAAAAATTATTTAGTCAGATAAGCAAGAAAAAATTTTGGCATTTTATGATACAATGAAAAATCATTGGGAAAAAGATAGCTATATAAACACCACTAATAAAGAAGAAAGAGGGGAGAGCAGGAATATGGAGGCAAAAAGAGCAATGAAGTGGTTAGGCATATGCCCATTATGTGGGGGAAGAGAGGATATACAATGTATTCTATTTGAAAGCACAGAAACAGAGACTTGGAAAGAGGAAAGTGTATGATATAGAATGAATAAGAACACTCATATAAATAAAATTCTAGCTAATTACTGTAAGAGCATTGGGCAATATTTAGAGAAAGTAAAAAATATATGGAAATGGAATGTTAAAAGTGGAGACAAATAATAATGTAAGAATAGCACTATATATGCAAGATAAATACTATGTAATGTGTAATTGTCATCTTATGTGGACTGCCCAGCTAAGTGCCCAGAGACAAATAGAATGGGCAGATTAATATATGTATATATTATTTCAAGATAATAAATTATTCATTCGTATTAAGCTTGAGAACTTTTTGGAAAAAGGGAGTATTTATATGCAGCCATGTTTGAATACTCCATTACACTAGCATTCAAGCAGCTACAGTGATAGAATGCAAGCATTTAAAAATGTGTCATTTGAAAATGGAAACAAGTCCAGGGTCTATAGTTTTGAGGAAACACAAAAGAACCTATAAATTCCAAAGTGGCTCCAACGAAAGTTATGTTCCACAGCAAATTGTACAGTTTATCATTGTCAATAGGTTGAGCTATTCATTCATCTTAGCTCCACAAGTGGTGGAGGTTGTTAAGGTGTAGACTCGTGAGTGGGAGGTCTGGGGTTTGAATCCCACGAGGGCTGTCCTCACTGACAGGTTTTTTCCAGGTTTTCCTCAGCCATAAATGACAAATGCCAGAGAGGTGCCCTAAACTTAGGCCTGGAATGTTTCCTTCTTTAAAAAAAATATATCCTTTACCAATATATCATTTCATCTCATGTGAGGCACCACCTGTGATGCCTTTGTAGTAAAATGGGCATTAAACACTATTAAAAAAATCAATCATCTTGATTTTGCATTAGACTGACTTATAGAATACTTTTTAAGCATAGGACTTGTTTCTTTTTATAAAATAATTCTATGACTTGTGAAAAGTAACTAAATATTGTTTTTGTAATTTTAATTTCATCATAATTAAACAAAATAATGCTCTTATATGTTTTTTTTTAAAGCTGTTTATATACTGAGCAGATATAATAAAAATACTTGCAACAAATCTGTTTAGTTAAAACATTTTTTTAAAAAAGAAACTTATTTTAAAAAAAATATATGGAACTAACACAGTGAAGCCAAGTCATATGAATAAAATCACGTGATATATGTTGTACCAAACACTCATATTGCTTCACCTACTTTTGTGATATTTGGAACCGGTTTCAAATATCACACAAGTGAAGCAATACAAATGTTTAGTACGACATGTATCACATAATTTTATTCATAAAACTTCTTAGGCTAGTCTTCAGTATTGACATCAATTGTTGGTCATTGAGAATTATCTAGTAAAAGTACTGCTTAAAATAAAATTGTTAATTGGAACATTGCACATTGAAGCTATCATATATTACGATCATTGTGTCATTGAGTGGTACTAATACTCTTTTGCTCCACTTGTTTAAATACGTAGGACAAGTTTCACAAACCCTTTGTTCGCATCATCAGTCCATTGTCGGCTGGAGGATAAATGCTGTGCTGTGGGGATGTGTAATCTGCTCTGGTGCAGGTGTGATTGTTTTCATCACCAGAAGTGTTGAAGTTCATTAAACTGTCTCTGTACTTGAAAATGAAGATTTTCTCCATGTTGCTAATTCTGTAGTTCCTTGCACTGATTTTAATAATTTTGTTTTATTCACTATGTCATGGTTTTCTTTCCAGAAATCAGATCCCAAGGTTGATTTCTCAAACTGCTTGTATTTTATGTTTCTGAAATATTCTTTTAACCCTGTGCCTATGTTTCTCTTTGTTTTTCCAATGTACATTTTTTCACATTCTGCACAACTTATTTTATTAATACCTGCTTTTTTCTCTTGAGGAATACTTGTCATTAACATCATCAACCAGGAGATTTTTAACATTAAATCTGTTCTGATATTAAATTTTTTTTGTAGCTCATGGACGATATGTGAATGTTTTAAAATAGCTTATCTCTCTCTCTCTCTCTCTCTCTCTCTCTCTCTCTGTCTGTCTTTTGTGGAAGTGTTATGGTTTCTTTAATAAGTTTTTGCCTCTTGAATTTCTGTACTTTTTTGTGTACTAGTTCTTTGTTTTAACCATTTTGAACTGCTGTTCTTTCTATTTGTTTGTATTCTTTAAGCTATTATTCTTTGCTAATTTTAAGGTTCACTAACCGATGTGTTAAGCTGTTGATAACTCATGTTTGTATGTTGTGAGGTTAAAACTGTCAGCTTTAATGTGATTGCATGTGTAATCTTTCTATATATTCCAAAATCCAGGTTTTCTTGACCTTTCATTATTTTTATGTCCAAGAAAGGTAACATGTTATCTTTTTCAGTTTCGTATGTGAATAAAATGTGTTTATCTTGTAAATTCAGGAAAAACAAAGAGAAATATAGGCAATGCGGTTAAAAGAACATTTCAGAAACATAAATTAAAAGCAGTTGGAGAAATCGGCAGTGGCATCTCTTTCTGGACAGAAAACTAGACATATTGAATTAAATAAAATTATTCAAATGGGTGCAAGGACCTATAGAATTAGCAAAATGGGAGAAAATCTACATTTACAAGTACAATGACAGTTTAATGAACTTCAACACTTCAGGTGATAAAAACATAAACTTTTAAGTTCAGCACACCTCCACCAGAACAGATCACAATCCCCACAGCATAATGGTTTATCCTCCAGCCGACAATGGACTGACAATGCGAACGAAGAGTTCATTAAACCAGTCCTATATATTTAATCAAGTAAGTCCAGCAAAAGAGTGTTAGTTCGGCTCAATCGCACTATGATCTTAATAATGAAGTCTGTGATGTTTATTTGGGATATAATGTATTCAGTGATGCTGACTTGATCTTTACATTTAAATCCTCACATTTCGAACACATGGATGACCAAATCTAAATCCATAGTTTTCATAGCAGTACTTTTGATAATACTCATACTTCACACCCTTTGCTACATCTCTTAAGTTCAGAAACGCTTGTTTGCAAACAACTCTTCTACAACCTAACAGCACATGAAAGATGAATGACGATGTTCTCGGCCATCTTCTCTGTACTTGTTTACTCATATTTCCATTAGAAAACTATCTTGTTCGTTTTTAGGAGATCCACTAAGCCTCTGCAATAGAACAGCCATTTTATCAACACCAGAAAATGTGAAAATCTCCGATACAAAAAACTACCAGAAAATTTATTTGTACACCTCACCAGCTGCAATCAGGACCCGGTTTCTTTGCAGTAACACACTTCATTCTAGCTAAATAAGATCTTTTTCTCTTCTTATGAGCTAATCCTCAGTATTTCATACTTCTTTCCTCTTATTCTTTCTTAGAAATTCACTTTCAGAACCGTTATTATAAACACCACAAAAATAACAAAGACGTAATGTGTACTGCAGGCAGCTACCACAACAATAATAAATGATATTACCAAATACTCAAATAATTAAGTAAATAAATATTACAAACACAATAATAAAACAGTCAGCATTTAAGACCATCTATGATTTTATAAGGGAAACTATTCCGGGACTTATTTCCCTTTTAAACTCGATTGCCTTTTCACAAGGAATGTAATTTTCTTTTAATTTTAAAATAAAATAATAAAAAAATAGGTCTAATTTTGTGTAATTTAACGCTTATGTTTTCTGTGCTGGTGAAATGAAGAATCTGCAATATAGACGAAAACCTGTTGTTTGACATGCATCTTCCAAAAAATGTAGTTGCTAGCATGTCATCTATAGACCAGTATATGTCCAATGTAGGGTTTTGAATAACACACATGAGAATAATTATGCAAAGTAGCCTGTAAATTTCATTTTGTGTTGCATCTGACCACTTCTGTATTCTATTTGCCTTTTGAGGTCAGATCTTCGTGCATTTTATGCTCGGTAACTATGTGAGCTGTGTATGAGGCTGTACTTCACAAGTTATACTTGTATCTTTTTGTGCTGCAATGGTTTTTGGAATTTTATAACCCTGCCTCTGCACTAATACCAGCAGGAACAATTTTCCTAAACAAGCTAAAGGCACACCACTAATTTAAGTCATGATTTGAACTGGAAATGTAACATTGTAATTCCTTGCCGAGTGAACCTTACCTCAGTAGTAAATAGCTGAAGCGAAAATATTCTCAATAAACAAATCCAAACATGTGGGACCAAAATCATATAATTCAACCTAGTCTAAAAAAGTGTATGTGTATAAAAACAATACTCTCTTGGATAAGAAGTGTGTGCAGTTTATTTGCATTACGTCAATCATTTTTCCCCTTGCAATATTTATTACATGCTCTATGTTGACTTGGCTTAAAGAAAAAAAGGCGGTTGAGATAAAAAAAAAAAAAAGTAATGCACTCTCTTAGTTCTGCAAATAGCAATTAGACACTTAAACTATATTCCCAATTTTTTGTTTATTTATATTTTTTTATTTATTTATTTTTTTAATTCTGAAAATAAATATTTTTTGATTGCCAGCCATTTATATACATAGATTTGTATAATTATATCAGGGAACAGTCAGTATGAGGTTTAAATGGCCATCGGACAAGTGATTAATGATTTCTAGGTCCACATTAGCACTCATAACATTTTTGCATTTCTCACTAACACTTTTTCCTTTCTCTTCTGGTACATTCAGCAGTTGCTTTACTGCATCTTCAATAATCCCCTTGGATGACACCAGGGTATCACTTTTTTATTTCTCTCTCTTTCCAACTCCAAGATGTTTTGTACATAGCCATGTAATTTACTACTCAACAATGAACTTAATTTGGGATAATAAATAATTCAGCACTATACACGAATTGCTGTTAACAAGTTCAATAGCAGAATAACGACTCATTTGTATATTTCAAGTTAGAATTGATTTTCTTCTTTTTTCTGCTCCTAATCTCTCTGAGATTCAGAAAACCAATTGTGCATTGTCATGAGAAGAGATGTAAGAGATAAAATAGGTAATGGGACATGACATATTGTCTCTGCACAGCTTGAGGAAGCCTGAAAATGATATGCACTGTTTGCTGATCTCAACCTTTATGGAAATGTGATCAAGACAAAGTAAAGTAGTTTTGAATAATCCTGGAGAATGAGCAAGAGATGCCAAGTGGCTTCTCATAAGAATTCATTTTCTGCTTATGCGTTTATAGAGGATTCAGGTTAGTATCTATCCACTGCCATGGGTGACTGAGGTCTTTAAGATGTGGGCTCATAAGTTGGAGGTCTGGGGTTCATTTCCTGCGAGGACTATCCTTACTGGTTGAGCTTTTTCTCAACCCTCATTAATGGCAAATGCCGGGGAGGTACCCTAAATTTAGGTCTGGAATGTTTCATTCCTTTTTTAAAAAATCCCGGTATTGTGTGACCCAGATCAATACAAGTTCAGAACTATTCAAAATTATAGTAATTCTCTAATTTCCTGGTATTCGTATACCTGGTAACTATGCCTTCCTTTCATCGATGAAATTTCTGCAATTTAAAGAGCTTCAGTGAATGGGTTCAGGAGAAAGTTTTGACTGCTTGAAAAGAAATAAATGTGTAACGAAATTTGTTAATAGATTTTTTGGTGAAGTTAACATGCATTTTATAACTTTTTTCGCTTTGATATATTGAAATTCTTTGTGCTTTTTAAAATGTGTAAATAATTTCAAAAATCCATAATGAGCCAAACAGGTAAAAAATATATATATACATTTTTTTTTAATCTTGAAATGGGCAACAGATGCAAAAAAAAAAGGTATTTAAAAGGGAGAGGGGAAATAAAAATTGGCCCTATTGATGTCAAATGTATGGAAACATGTTCATTTCTCTCTGAATCTTAGATATATCCACTCAGATAGGAAAGACATTTTGCATAACCTCCAGACTCTAATTATAAGCTAAGGTTATTTCATAAATAACAGGACAGCATCTTGTCCTTTCATCTGAATATTGCTTATAATCTGCTGCATTTTTTTTTAGGGCTTGTGCTATTTTTTGGATATACCATAAACATTTCTGGTATAAATAAAATTGTAATGAATTTTGCAGGAATTCAAGAAATTGGTTAAAGAGGAGCTTGGATTAGCTCTGAGCTACATCAGATCTCCTAAAAGAGGGAATCCATGGTTGCACTTAACCTTCGGTACTGCTGAGGAGCAACAAAAAGCTCTTAAGGCATTGCACAAATACACATGGAGGAAAAAGACCTTAACTTGCAATGTAAGTATGCAACATCATTTTAATATGTGTATATATATGGATTGCATTTTCCAAACTATTGAAAACTAATATTAAATATTTTCCAAACAAAATAATGGTAACCACTCAGACCTCGAAGCAATAATTTTGATATTGTAACATTTGAGTGCAGTATAAATGTAATCATCCCAGCCTGATAGAGATATGGTTTCGTATGGAACATAATAGGAATTACACATTGAGCGATATTGAATGATAGTATGGATGTTTCCAGCAAGGTTCTGCCACTGCTCATACAGCTGCAGAGTTACTAAATTTCAATGAAATTTTTGAAGATAAGGTAATAAATGGGTGGTTATGGTCCTCAAGGGCTGCACATCTCACATCAGGTGATTTATTTATGGGGGAATTTGAAAAATAGTATGTATATATCAAAGTCCCCCATACATTAGAAGAACTGAAAGGCAATATCGGGAGAGAAATTAACTATTTTGTAAGCGGAACTGATGCACGTGAAGGAGAGAGTTGTGTGGGTGAGGAGGACACATATTTCCTGTGATGAGGTATGTGCTTATTTTCATACTAATTTTAACTAACTGTTTGAACCTGAATCATAAAGTTAAGTGGTTGCAGTTGCCTATATGTTTTATCTCATTGCTGGGTAGTAAGAGCTCGGCTGCAACAACCAGATCTGCCTTGCGACTGGCAACCTCATGAATGAGAGACTCTGTGTTATGCATAAAGACAGACATTGGATACTGCCATATTGCACATCACATCTGCAAGTGCAAGTGAACTGGAAAGGGCCACCTTAAGTGATTTGAGTTCCATTGTGACAGGATTTAAGAAGTGATTTCATAAATGTTTGATGACCTGATTTTATGTGAAATGTTGTCATTAATGCTCATTATAACACTTAAATGAAGGTGAGAGTGCAAGATAGAAAAGGTCCTGTTATGCATGTCTAAAAGTAAAGCCTTTACACTGTTTTTTGAAAATTTTGTTGTGAATGTTTGCTGTATTGTTTCTTTTTAATCTAAAAAGTAGCGCTCGTTTATTTGTATAAATACAGTACAGTATTTAGGAAGATCCCTAATCCTTGTTTATATATTCCACTAATTGCATTTTCCGTTGATAGCTGTTAACAACAGATGCTCAGAAACGAAAGCCAGAAGAAAGCAGTGGTGATGACATTGATGCTAAGAAGGCCAAGTTGGATCTCTCTGTTGATGAACGGGTACTAATGGTCACTATACCGTATCACAACATTCCATATGAAGAACAGGTACCTGAAAGTGCTCAAGATAATATTAATAGTTACCCATGCATTGTTCCCAGTGCTGTACTATAAAGCTTTCTTTATATATTTTTTCCCCCTTCACTTTTTCTTGTAATTCTGTCTCATTGCATTTGCATTGGTTATAGCAAACAGTTTTGTATTAACGCACTATATTGCTCTTCACAGTTGAAAAAGAAAACTGAGGAACTAAAGGCAGTTGTAACAAGGTTAGGGGACTTACTAGTTAGACGTAATCCAGAATTGGCAGGCTGGGCTGAGCAACAGAAAGAGAAATATGATGGTTTGGCATTTCAGCTTGATGAGATTCGATCCTCTCCAGTAGTTGATGCATATAGAAATAAGTGTGAATTCCGAGTGGGTAAGTATGATTGTGTTTATTTGTTATTTGATTGAAATGTCCCTAAGATTGGTAGTTATTTGTAACAAAAAAGAGTAAGCCCTTTATTTTATTTAAATTAAATTTCTTGAATGAAGGCTGAAAACTAATGCAGTAAATTGTTTAAAACATTTTTTATGTATAACAGCATTGTTCCTCATTGACAGTGCACTATACTGCACTTGATGGGTGGAACAAATGCTGAAAAATACGAAATAGCATGCTGTTTAAGACAATATAGTTTAGCCCTTCCATATGTACCCATTTATGGGTTAATGTTTTTTGAAACATATTTAGTGATTAGTGATTTGTGATTTAAGCACTTACATTTTGTGGCCTTAAACATGTGTATTAATTTGTTTCATTATCTGATTGTGCTTTATTCATATTTAAGCACAGAATGATAATGTTGTATGAAATAATGATTACAATGTTGTTGTCTATTTTAATGTCTGACTCGCCCGAATGCGGTCACGGCCGATCTCGGCCATGTGCTCTATAGCTATTACACTACGTGGTTGCTTACATTGTCACGGTCTAGGACTTAACCCCGACACCCAAGAGCGCACAGTGGGTTGCCGTCTGGAGAACTACAAGGATGGCTCTATTGGGGTTGGACCGGCAGATTCTCTAAAACATTTGCCTGATCAAATGAGAGAGGCTGTGAAGGTAGGCCATTAACCTGAGATCCACAGCCGTGACTGTTACGGTGGCTCTCTTTTACAAAGTTGCTGTTTTATCAGTAAATTGGGACATAATTAAAGAATGAATCCAGTATTGCTGTTCAAATCCATATGATGGAATGCAGCTTGTATGGGATTGGCTTAAAGCATGCTACCAGCCCAGACATGATTTGTTTCTGCTTCAGCATATACTGGATAATAGATGGATATATTTTGTAGAGTAACTCCCCAAAACATGTATTTAGTTAGTAGATTTCAAGAAAGTAATTTTTGATTATCCACATTTACAATACTTAATTATTTAGTGTTTGCACGAATATATGAATTTATCAATTGGTAGTGGTTTTCTCCCCTCTCCATCTCCTTTTTTGAAAGTAAAAAATGAAAAAATATTTGGGGGTGGGGGATTAATTGATATTCTGATTGACAGTCACGCAGTATTACTTAATTATTGGATTTAAAATAATCGATTTGCACAATTCTTGTGGTTATAAAAAAATTTTAAAAATGGAATTCAAAGTGTAGTTACAAAATTCTTTGTTTAGTAGTTTTTTGCTGTTTAAATGTATAATAAAGAAATTATAAATTGCTTTGAAAAAACTGTTTAGAAGACTCAAAATAACACTGAAATTCTTAAAAATGCAATTAAATACAAATAATTGAAAGTGAGTAAAACTAAAACGTTCGATTATGTAAATTATGGAGGTTTATTATTGTTATTATTATTCTCATCTGACTTATGGCCTGTAACTGCACAGTCTTTTAGAATTGGCACATACTTGAACGCACATCAGCACATGAGCATACTTTTGACTGGCACTGACGTCTTGCCTCTAATTTTGAAGTACTGAAAAACCAATTTTTTACGCTGAAAAGGTATATATACTGGGAAATGATTATATGCTACTATTAGCAGACCACAAATTTATTTTAAATTAGCAGCACATGTTAGAGAGTATGCAGGGCTCATGTTGAGCACACTTAACTACAATCCCATACTATTTGCAATATATTGCCAGTATAGAAAAAAGTACATGTTAAACAGGGAAGTAAAAATTTGCTTGCAGTATTAATTTCTTTTCTGCATTATGCATGCAACTTGGTTCACTGGTATGTTAAATCTAGATATGAAGAATTTGAGGTTTTTTTTCTTCCCGTTTTTCTTTTCCTTTTCCTTTCTTATTTAAGTGATATTATTTATAAGAGAGCAATCTACATTCGTTAAATGTTTTAGTACAGAGTAAATTTGGCTTTATATGCTACATAAACTTTCCTGGCGTTTTCTGCCAGTGAACTAAATATTTTTACTTGTTTAAAGTAATGGTCAGAGAAGTTAAGTGTTAGATAAAGAGAAAATATCATTGGAGATTGTAAGATCATGTTTAAGGAAAATACCAGATATTAGTGTCAAATGGATAACAAAAATACAACACCATGCATGGAAATACTTATACAGAATAAATATTGTAGATGATGAAGAGATTGTTAAGGAATGTTTTGGTATACATGCGAAGCCTAAATGGAATAGGTCATGGGTGCTTGAAACTCAGGATATTGTTGAAAAAATTGAGAAGGGGAATTGAGTAAGTAAGCAATATAGATACAGGGGGTTTTGGAAAAAAGTAAGAAAGAATTGAAGATCTTGAGAAACAAATCTTTGCAAATTTTACAGAAAAGAGCTCACTGAGAATTTATTGAAAGATAAAATAAGTGTGGGGAAAGGGGGAAGTATCTAAAAATGTGTGATAAATTGGGGGGTAAAGGATTCGTTTAGGCCAGAACAGGAGTAAGGAATTTCAAAGGGACTGAGAAATATTTGTACAATTCAATTTTCAATACATTGTACAATGACAATGAACCTGATGAGTACATAGCATATTATATTGTGAACAAATGAAATGGTAGAGACTGCAGGGAAAAAAATGGAATTTAGAGAGAAATTTTAATAAGGAAGATTTTAGGAATTAAAGGAAATAAAAATAATACTTGGGCAAAGTTAATTATAATGAATGAGTTTTTATTTCAGCAATAACATTGCAATTAAATTTGCATTTTTCCTCCCTACATTCATAACTATTTCAAAACTTCCTAATTTACACCAATTAAGAAATGCAACAAGTATAAAAAGCCATAGTAATCAGATGGCATGATGCCCTACTGCACAGACTATGTGCTTCCATCAAATTGATAATGTTTGTTCTCGTAGAGAGAAGGCAAGGAAAGCTGAATGGTGGTGTGTGCCTTCTTCATGATAACAACATACATAGCTGTTGTTGAAAAAGGAAGCTGTGAAGAAATGTAGCTTCAAGGAAATCGACCATCCACCCTACAGCACATATTTAGCTCCCAGTGACTATTTCCTCTTCTCAGTACTCAAGAAGGAGTTTTTGTTTTTATCATATCTAGAAAATGGTTAGGCCTAAAACTTAGGACCTACCCTTGTATATGAAGAAACATGTTAAATGAATTTGGATCTCCTGATGGCAGGCAACCCCTTCTTCAAGTTCATCGAAAGACAACCAGAAACTCCAACATGCATTGTTTTGGAAGTTTCCAAGACTGTGGGCAAACTGGTAAAATGTGCTCCCCTCCCCTTATTTTTTAATTTATATACACTGACTGGTAAGTGAAGGAAGCAAGAGTGTTAGTTGGCGCCTTAGTAAATTTAAATGTGAATTTTGTTTCACCATATTCATTAAAATTATTCATAATATTTTTTCACTTGTGTTGTCGGAACTACCATATGGGGATTGGAACATTTGGTTACAGAACTGCATTCTGCAATAATGATACATCTTTGATAAGTCGAAGGTTAATGGTTAGAGTAGGATGACTGTAGTAGTGGCAGCAGTAGTAAGTCTGGTGTCATTTTAAGAATCTGCCATAATGGATCATCGACTATGCCTTGATAACGTACAGTGCTGAGCAGTATTCAATAACATTCAGCCAGTATAGAGTCAATTTTTGGCAAATTTATATTATACAAAAAAGAAAAACTAAACCAAAAGCCTTTGTGTGTTATATAAAGGTTTACATCACATTAGATATATTATAAACTTGAATTGTGCAAAATATTAATTACAAATTAACTCATGAAATTATCCGTTACATGGCAATCAGTATATTTATATATTTAATTACCGTAAGATAAAACATGTGACTGAAGTTAACTGTAATAGCTCGAATGTAATTCTTGCAGATTTGCAGAATGTCAAAAGTTAAACAGTTCTCTAGTGCACAAAATTTTTAAATTTTATAAAGATGGAAGGGTTTATTAAAAGTTTGTTGCAAATTAAATTTAGTGTCATATATTCGTGCAAATACTTGAATGCAGTTTGGATAATCTTGTTGCTCTTCAAAATTTTAAACATATATCCAGAAGTAGGAGTTACATTTTTGTCTTTGCTTTTTTGATGTATATTGTAGAAAATGTTGAAAAAAAATAATTGCACTGTAAAGAAAAAATTCTCACCTTTCATATTGTTAATTTTGAATGAAATTCACAATTTTTTTATAAATGAATAGTTCATAAGAATTTTAAATTTGTTTGGTGTTAAACTTTACAGCTGTTTCAAGAGTATGTACGTAAATCAGATAAGCCACCCTTCTCTGCAGAGAAGGGAGAAGGCTATTGGAGGCACCTTGTGGTGCGAATGACATCTAATGGGGAACTTATGGTGGTGGTTGTAGCCCACCCACAGTCCCTCACAGAGGAAGAGCTTACTGCTCTCAAAAATGATGTCAAGGATTATTTTGTCAAAGGTGCTGGAAAAACCTGCAATATTTCATCTCTCTATTTCCAACAATTCACTGAAAAGTAAGTCCTGTGGAGATAATGTTATAGTTCACAAACACTTTTTGTTTTATCCTTCCTCTATTTTTCTCTCTTATATTAATATCACTCAGGGAACAAACTTTCTTTTTACTAACTATTCATTAATTATGCAGTCTGAATATTCCAGATATAATTCTTATTAAAAAAAAAAAGAGCAAATTCTAGCTTTGATGTATGAATTATCATTCTGATAATTAAGTAGTAAACAGAAACCTGGTTTAAATCCTACTGTAGACATGCATGAATTGTGTGTTATCCTTTTCTTAATACTGTCCTGCATTGAAGTTGCCTTGGAATCCCTATATTTTATTTGCAGTAAGAGGTTGCTCACTCATTAATTTTAACACAAAATAGAATCTTTACTAGTAGTTATATACAGGACTATTCACAAAAAAAAAAAAAAAAAAGAGGAACAGATTTCAAACATTTATTTCTTCCAAACTACAAAAGATGGAAACACAATTCCAATGTTCCTGGAAAAAGAAAAGTTCGATTTTCACTTTTTTGTGCAATCAATATGAACACCCTATGTTGCACAACAAATATCAAAACGGTGGCTCATTTCTTGCCACACACAAAGGTCTCTAGTTATCAAATTCACAGCTTCAATAATTCAGTGTCACAGGCTTTCAAGAGTGTCGGGCATGGTGGGGGGGGAATAAAAACATGGTTTTTTTTTACTTAATCCCAGGGATAAAAGTCAACAAGGAGTGAGGTCTGAAGACCTGCGAGGCCACGAGTGATGAAGTTGATCTTCTCCTTTTCCAATTCAACATCCTGGAATGGTGTCATTCAGGTAGTGTCGAACATGTTTAGAGAAATGAGGCCGGGCACCATCTTGCATGAAGATGAAGTCACCTGAATCATCTTCACATTGAGGAAATAACCAGTTTTGAAGCATGTATAGATAGATTAGTCCTGTCACAGTGTTCGCCATGAAAAAGAAAGGTCCTTAAACTTTACTTAAATGTAAATTGGAACTTGCACATTGAAGCCAATCATATTAATTGATATCATTGTATGATTCAGTTGAACTACACACTCTTAAAGATTCACTTACTTTTCATAAATGTATGGAACCAGTTTCGAGAACATTTTGTTCCCATCTTCAGCAAGGCTAAAGTTCAACTGTCGGACCATTCGTTGAGCTGTGGGAATGTATATTCTGCTCTGGTGGCGGTGTGATAAACTTGTAGTTTATGTTTTCATCCCAGACAATGTCGAAGTTCATTATGCTGTCTTTGTATTTGTAGATGTAGATTTTCTCCCAGGTTGCTAATTCCGTAGGTCCTTGTACTGATTTTAATAATTTTGTTTTATTTATTATGTCGTGATTTTGTGTCCAAAAATGATATGCTACTGCTGATTTCTCTATTTGCTTGTACTTTATGTTCCTGAAATGTTCCTTTAACCGTGTGCCTATGTTTCTCTTTGTTTTCCCTATGTAGATTTTTTCACATTCTGCACAGTTTATTTTGTAAATACCTGATTTTTCTTCTTGTGAAATACTGTCATTAACATTATCCATCAGCAAATTTTGAACATTAAATCTATTAATCGGTGCCAACCTGATATTAAAATCTTTAAGAATATTCTGAAATTTCTGACAGAAATTTGCATAAACCAAGCCTTTTTCACTTTTAAAGGAAAATTTTATAAACAAAAAGCAGGACTTACAATGGGCAGCCCCTTATCTGCATTTCTAGCTAACCTCTTCATGAGTAGATTTGAAACACACATCAACACAGCGTTTCCATTCATATTTAAGGTATGGTACAGATATGTGGATGATATATTTGCCATAGTTAACAAAAAACTCATTGATGATGCCTTAAAACTTCTAAATATTCAAGATAAAAACATCATTTACATACGAAATAGAAACAGATAACATGCTGCCATTCCTGGATATTAAAATAATGAAATGCCAAGAAAAACTTAAATTTGGAATATACAGAAAGAGTACACATGCAGATAATCGCATCAAAGCTGACAGATTTAACCCTACAGCACACAAACATGCAGTAATTAACAGTTTAACACACTGGCTAGTTAACCTACAAATTAGCAAAGAAGAATATTTTAAAGAATACAAACAAATAGAAGAAACAGCAGTTAAAAATGGTTTTAAAAAAGAACTAGTACATAAAAAGGTGCAGAAATTCAAGAGACATATCAAAGAAACCACAACACTTTCAGCAACAAAAGATAAACTTATTTTTAAAAAATTCACATATCATCCATGGGCCACAAAAAAATTTCAGAATATTCTTAAATATTTTAATATCAGGTTGGCACCGATTAATAGATTTAATGTTCAAAATTTGCTGATGGATAATGTTAATGACAGTATTCCACAAGAAGAAAAATCAGGTATTTACAAAATAAACTGTGCAGAATGTGAAAAAATCTACATAGGGAAAACAAAGAGAAACATAGGCACACGGTTAAAGGAACATTTCAGGAACATAAAGTACAAGCAAATAGAGAAATCAGCAGTAGCATATCATTTTTGGACACAAAATCACGACATAATAAATAAAACAAAATTATTAAAATCAGTACAAGGACCTACGGAATTAGCAACCTGGGAGAAAATCTACATCTACAAATACAAAGACAGCATAATGAACTTCGACATTGTCTGGGATGAAAACATAAACTACAAGTTTATCACACCACCACCAGATCAGAATATACATTCCCACAGCTCAACGAATGGTCCGACAGTTGAACTTTAGCCTGGCTGAAGATGGGAACAAAATGTTCTCGAAACCGGTTCCATACATTTATGAAAAGCAAGTGAATCTTTAAGAATGTGTAGTTCAACTGAATCATACAATGATATCAATTAATCCTTAAACTTTGTTTACACATATGGCACAGCAGACTTTAATCTTTGGTGAATCTTGTGTTCAATAACTGACATAGGATTTTCACCTGCCCAAATTCTAATGTTATGCCGATTAACTGTACCGGAAAGATGAAAAGTGAATTCATTGGAAAAAATTAATCGTTCAGAAATCGTCTTCTTCATATCATCTGGCATGATAATGCAAAATTCGTACCTTTGTTGTGGTTATCAGGGTGCAATGCTTATAATAACTGCAGTTTGTATGGCTTCAGGTGCAACGCCATCCGTTGGTTGAGGAATGTTCAGTTCCTTGCTTGCTCGTGCTGTGGATTTTTTGGACTCTGTACATATACACTCGACATTTTCATTTGATGTGCGTGGGCGTCCTGTGCTTTTCCGTTTGCAGATGCCACCATCTTCTGGAAATTTTTAATGCCACTGGTAAATCTACTTATGCGCAGGTGGTTGTTTATTAAAATTATGGCGAAAAGCACATTGAACTCCAATAATGGACTCTTAGTTTTGCTAATTGCAGTGCACAAAATGCTTTTTCCTGTTGTGTCGCCATTTTACTACAGACAATCAACATGGCAAGCAACAGCGCTGTGATTGGAACTTCTACCTGGACTGTTCAAATTTTAAACTTTTGAGTGTCCAGGAACGCTGGAATAATGGTTCTACCTTTTGTAATTTAGAAGAAGAAAATGTTTGAAATCTGTTCCTTCTTTTTGAATAGCCTGTAGTTCTCTCAAAACAAGTATATCAGCTCCTTGTCAATGATCAGGAATAAATTTCTAGAAGGAATGAATACCAAGCCCATTTGTTATTAAATAATACATTTAGCACGATTTAAATAATTCATTCCTTACATACTTATTCCTTTTCTGCTGTGTATTGCAACTGGCCTTTAGCTATTGGTAATTTTCCGCTGTATTGGTAGTTTGATGTTCCCATCCCCCTCTTGTTCCAATCAAAAAAAAATTCTATTAAAATTTGCATCTCAATCTGACCATTGCAAGGCAACCCTCTAACATGCAGGTTTGAACTCTTAATCCATAAAGTAATTTTTATATTATTATTGCCTCATTGTCTTATTTTGTAACTAAAGATACTGTTTCTGCAGCTTCCCGACTGCTCATACTGGTGTAAAGTGACTTTCATGCATTGTTTCCTATACTTAAAATCAACAACTTCTGGTAGTTTTAAGTAAATGTGTTATGTCTCTCTTGTTGGCTGCATTTCAAATCATCTGTTCCTTCAGAAGGGAAGTAAAGCAGTGGGTCCGGTGTCATACATTTACAACACAAAAAAGAATGCCCTGAATTGAATGGGAATACTGATGACCTAAGATGTTAAAGAGCATTCATAAATAAACCTTATCAGTAATAAACTTCCAGATCATCGGAGCTAAACTATCTTTGAGCAGATAGTTTTAAACTTTTTTTTTCTACAGTGTTAAAGTTGTAAATCTTACAACAAATGAAAGTGCAACAATGGTGATTCAAGAAGTTCCCATTATTTGGCAAAAAGCAAGGATTCCTACTAAAAGAACAGACTACTGCATAAGTTATTCATATATATCCTACACTATCTAATGGTACTCGGTTAACAACTGATGATGGAAGCGAGTGTTTCCAAAATATGCCCTGGTTTAAATAAGGATTTAGCATGAACAACATATATGTATAGGTTATATTACCATTATAGTACAAACTCTATAATGAATGGACAGATTTACAGAAAATTCTGACTAGAACTCTAGGCAAGAAAAAAGAAATGTCTTTTTGTGAAAAATTCTTCGGTACTAAAAAGGACGACTAAGCTGCATGGTTGGTGTAGATCAAAAACTGAAACACTAGGATGAAACAGCACTGAAGCGCACTGCAATGGAAATTGCCAGGGGAAAAGAGGATATATGAAGATATGGAACATTTTGCTACTAATTGGTTTGCTACATCAAAAACTGACGATTCAACATCAAGAAGCCAAAGCATCGGTCCTGGTGGTGTAGTGGTTACCATACTTGCCTCCTAAACCCAAAATCGCGGGTTCGAACCCGGCCAGGACCGATGAATTTTTTCGGGCGTAAAAAAATCCTAAGTATGGCTTCCTTTGGAAGGGAGGTAAAGCCATTGGTCCTGTGTCGTACATTTACGGAAAAGAACCTCAAGCCTGAAAGAGCCTGAGCAAAATTTGTCGACTGTTTCACGCCCTGAGTTGAATGGGATGCTGATGACCTGAAATGTTAAAGAGTGTCCATAAATAAACCAGTCAAAAAAAAAAAACCAAAGCATTGGTGGTGGTGGCAACAGTGAAAATTCCTCGTCATTTGTCCAAAAGTATATGAACATGATTTATCAAAAAGATTGTCTATAATTTCCACAAACGTTTTTTCCTTGTCTGCAATTCTAGTCATAAATTATCAGGATATTGATCTAGAAATCAGTAATGCTGCTGCAAAAATATTTTCAAACCATCTCTGATACTTAGTTTCCAAAACTTTGGCGCTATTCTTACTTGATGACAATGTTTCAACATTGGTTAAAGGAAATATGGCAGAAGCTATACCGGAAGCAAACAAAGTTTAAAAAGAAAAAAGTCAACTAAAGTATGTTTGCGCCAAAATGGCTTTTCTTTTACAAACATAATTTTCATCTTTTGTAACTCCTGATACAAAAATTTACTTTGCGAGATTTTCTATCAGCGTCTATCTTCTTGGCAAACACTCTGCAACTTGGAAGGACGATTCTGGTTACAAAAGTGGAATTGAAAAACTTGAGAAGATACTTGTGAATGAATGCAGAAAGAGAAGTCAAATTCATTCAGGATTACAATACAATAACATTATCACAAAAGATGAAACAAACCAATTGTTTTACAGATTGTTGCCAGATACCATAAAAAATACCCAATTGCTACTAAATCCTCTCTAAGGGAAAAGAAATAATATTCCATGTTCGTCCTTTCACATGTTTTAATTCTATATAAATTGTAAAAAAATGTTTCCCTTATAGAAGCTATATAAAATAATAACATTATTTCTTAAATTTCTCATGTTCTTTGAAATTTTCAAATTAAGTTTTGGGATATTTTATTTGGAATGTTTTTAAACAATTGCTGGGGTTGCCAGGATGTCCACATACACTTTCTAAGAAGAAAAAAGAAAATAGTTGTAATAGGAAAGTGTATCGCTTTTGTGTGAAATTAATCATTGCATATACTATGTTCTGATTTCAAAACATTTGAGGGTTACAAAGAATTGCTTTATTGAACTGAAAATTTACACAAATCATGTTTTGCTGATTGGAACAAGATAGAGGGGACGGAGTTAAACTTTAGAAAAATGAAAAATAAGGGCCACACTACTGTGTATGTGTTGGTTGTGTAGTCTAGTGGTGATCAGTAATCCCAAGATTGCAGGTTCAAATTTGGTCAGAGTCAAAGTATTTTTAGGGCATAAAAATCCTGTATAGCTTGCTTCATATGAGAAATAAATTATTGGTCCTGTGTTGTAGATTTATGCCATATAAAAGTACTTCTAGCCCAAAAGAATAGATCTCAGCAAAATTATCAGCCATTTCATGCCCTGAATAAAATAAGATACTAATTATCAAAGGTGTTAAAAATCATCCTTAATTAAGATAAACCTAATTACTATGCATCCATAATGTCCTGTGATTGTGATTTCTTATGTATGAGCCATGTTGCAATGAAATCATTTTGAAAGTTCTAGAACTGCGAAAAAGAAAATTAAATATAAAACCAGTGTAGACCCAAGATCAGGGTTCAACCCCAGCCAGGGTCAGTGAATTTTTTCAAGCATAAAAATCTTATGATTTCCTTCAGAAAGGATGTAAATAACCTCAAGCCTGAATAAAGAGGCCTCTGAGCAAAATTTCGGCTGTTTCATGCCCTGAATTGAATGGGATGCTGTTGACCTGAGATGTTAAAAGAGCGTCCGTAAACAAAAAACAGATCAACAAAATCCTCTCTCTCATTTTTTAAATAACACCTATAGTTTTTGGTTCCAAAACATGTTCTAAGTTAAATATTATAAGTGAAGTGTGTTAGAAGTTTACCTGCATGATATTAATTAACATGTAATATCTTCATGTTATACAGCATTGTTGAAATTCTATTTGACGAAAATACATTGGAATGTATTGTTGCATTTCCTGTCACTGTTAATCAAAAGAAACTAACCTTTCATTTGCTTACATGTATGAGTATGTGAATAAATAGTGAAATAACAAAACTTTATATTTATTTAGGAATTTTAAGCCTAATGTTAACAAATTAGACTCTTTAACAATTATCTTAGGGTACTAATAAACTAGATGAATAACTTTCAAGGTTCATAAAACTTAAATATTAATTAATTATTTTTCCTTTTTCCTAAAGGAACAAAAGGCATTTGCCTTGAAACCGCATTTCTGGTTAATCGATGTTTCAAATGGATTTCATTCAACATTGCACATATTTTAAAATGTGGCTGGTTGAAAGGAAATTGCTAAATGTAATATTGGTGTGTGTGTGTTTGTTAATTTAGGCTTATTGGCGCGCCATTGCCAGAAATGGAACATCTGTATGGAAAAACACATCTAGAAGAAGATATGTTGGACTTAACATTTCAGCTTGCACCTTCATCTTATTTTCAAGTTAATACAAAGGGTGCAGAAGTTCTTTACACATCAATTATAGAATTAGTGGAGCCTACAGAAGAGACTACTGTATTGGATTTATGTTGTGGAACTGGTGGAATAGGACTGTGTATAGCAAAGGTAATCTCATTTTTTTAATGATAGCTGTAAAGGTATTGTTTTCTAGAAGTAAGTTGCACAAAAAAAAATGCACGAGTATGATCTAATTTAATAAGAGCATGGAACACCATACAATTAGAAACATTTTAAGGAAACGTTCTTAGAGTTTAACTGTTCTAAAAACCATTCACTTAAATGTATAAGCTTTGACTAGCTAATATGATCATTTTGCAGGATAAAAAAAAATAGAACCTAGTAAACTGAGATATAATGCACAGAGCACCATAAAACTTCACATTTGTAGCATAATGTTTTCAGGAATATAATTGTACTCATGAGCTCTCTGTAGAACAAGCGTGCGTTTATAGGTGTTAATTTTAAAGGTCACTTTCATGAAGAATGAGTGAAAGTGTAGAGATGCTACACTAAAATATTGTTTTTTTTCCCAAGAAAACTATTGAGTGAAAAATTAAAATATGTTTTATTACTTGCTGAAAGCCTCTCATATTCTATATTTTAATATCAGTTTGTACTGATAGTACTTGTCAGAAAAATATAAACACTTATCAATATATGTACAATTATGCAATACAATTTGAATACATTATAATGAAGTACAGCCAATATTAAGGTATAGCAAGCATGCATTTAAATGCTTCACACATAATAGTCAAAGTGCTCAAAATACTCCTATACAGTAAAATACATTGATCAATTAGGAATTGCTTAATATATTTCGTGCACCTGGTATGATTAGTAATTGGTCATTAACTTTGTGTAGAATTGAATTGAAATTTTTTGTTGTTCTTCCTGTCTTTAGATGTATCTTATTTCAATTTCAGATACTGATTCTTAAATATATATATTTCTTCATAGAGCATTAGTATTATAATGGTGGCGTGGCTGTCGTTTACCATTTAGTTGTGACAAAATACAAACTGTAAATATTAAGACGAAACATTACAGACTGGCTAAACTTAAACAACATTTACTTCAACTCATGTATACACATTCTTACACTAACTCCATTCACTTACTCTTAAGTAAGACGCGTTTCGGGAGAATCTCTCCCATCTTCAGCAACTGAAGATGGGAGAGATTCTCCCGAAACGCGTCTTACTTAAGAGTAAGTGAATGGAGTTAGTGTAAGAATGTGTATACATGAGTTGAAGTAGATTGCCACTCCATTGTCAACAGCTTCGTAAGTACAAGACTTAAACAACATTGACCACATTTTTCTTGAACTACAAAAATCACCTAAAACACTATGCATTACACCTTTTAGCTAATTAAAGAGAACACGAGTGGCTGAGGCAATCAAAGTGCAGACTCATGAGCTGGAGGTCGAATCCCACCAGGACTGTCCTTCCTGACTGAGGTTTTTTCCAATTTTCCTCAGTCCTCATTAATGGCAAATGCTGGGGAGGGACCCTAAACTTAGGCCTGGAATGTTTCCTTCCTAAAAAATCCTTTCCCAATATATCATTTCATCTCATATATCATCAGTGTCCACTGCCTGTGGTGCCTCAGTAGTAAAAAAGAGGGCATAAGATATTCAGATTTCTACATTGTCTTATTACAAACTAATAGAGCTTGTGTGTGAAAAATGAAAGAGATAGTAAAAAGAAATCTATAACTTTTATTTTTACCAATTGGGAGCAAATTAGAAATGCATAATGCAGAAAAATTACAGGAAGAGAAGTTTGAAATGAAATAGTTGGAATACAGTAATCTCTTACTGCAAATTTACAAGAGATTGACTCAAATGGGAACAAAGGAGCTTTGGAAAACAATGAGTTGACACTGGAAATGAATTTAGAAAGATTGTAGCAGAAGGATGTGTGTGTATAAGCTGTGATTAAAAATTTTTAAATAGCAATTATTTAAATTTTGATAAATCTCCCTCAGAATGAAACCAATTCCAAAAATGTTTCCAATTTTGGAAGTTGTCCTTAAGGGTGTGAAGAGCCTTCTTTGTATTTGCCTAGATATCTTCAATGATGTCAAATTGCTTCCCTTTTAATGATAATTTTAATTTTGGAAAGAGGTAGAAATGGCAGGGACTAAAAGAAACACGGGAATTTGGCTAGAAATTTTGTGATTAGATGTGCAGCTGAGCGGATACTTTATTGCAGTGTACCTCAATTCTTGTCTCTCCAATGAACTGGCCTTATCATAATACTCCTTGTTTATTGTTTGTTCCCCTAGCAGTGCATTCATAGTGTACAGTACCTGAAGAATCAAAAAAAAATAATTAGCATTGTCTTCACTTTTGATTGATTTGGTTGCGGCAAATCTGAACTCTTGCACAACAAAGACTTTGGTTTAGTTTCTGGGTCATAGCCATAAACCAATGTTTCATCACCTTCAAAGGCCCTATTGGTTAATTCCTGGCACACCTGAATGCGATGCTCCTGCTCTTCAGACAGTAATTTTGGAATTAATTTTGAAGAAATGCAGTGCATATTTGAATCATTAATTAAAATTGACTAAACTGCATAAAAAGTCAAATGACATTCATTTGCCATTTCTTTCATGGTAAGAGGACTGTCAGAATTCATCAAAACTCAAACTCTGGCAATGTTGGTGTCCCTTTTTTAAGTGGAAGGTTGATCAGACTGGGGGTCATCCTCAACTGATTCAATTTCTGTTTTAAATCTCTTGTAGCAGAGAATTGGTAACCTGATTATACACTTATCCTCAAAGCCAACTTTTAACAGTGTAGAGACAACTTTCCATTACAGTAAAATTTTAAGTAAACACATTGTTCCAATTTTATGCACACAAAAATTCACCAACAGCCCCATAACACATGTTCAACAACCCTGAACTAAATAAAAGTAGAGCATAGAAAAGTTTTACACCTTTTCAATGACAAATCATTCTTTTCATAACGTGCATATCACTCTACCTCCAACCCTTGAGCAGTGGGCCTATTTATAACTTTCATCTTGAACCCAAGATCACAGGTTCAATCTCGGCCAGGGTTGATGGATTTTTTGGGTGTAAAAATCCTAAGTGTGGCTTCCTTCTGAAAGAAGAGGCCTCTGCACAAAATTGATTGGCTGTTTCATGCCTTGAATTGAATGGGGTGCTGATAACCTGAGATGCTAAAACACATCCGTAAATAAATCAAATCAATAACTTGAGCAGTGGCAGCTTCAGTCTTAAAACTTTCAATCATACCTTGTGTAATATTTTTAATTTTAACTTATCTGTTTTATTATGCTGTGAGACATACATTATTAGTAAGCTGACCTTTGTATTTTAAAATATAATAGCACATAATTTCTTAAAGATGCATGTTGCCTCTCCATCTCTAATATTGGCAAAAGAGAATTTTAAATGTACACTTGAGATTAGACTGATGGAGACCATAAACTAGGCATTTGAAACATACTGTAACAATAGTTAAAACTGCTTGTCAACCAGTACAGTTGAACTGCACTCCAAACAGAAGAAACTACGGGTACTGTAGAGCATAATAGGTAAAAATCAGTGCATTAAAATATACGAAAATAATGAATTTCTAAATAACATAATTAACTAGCTTCAGAGGCTTCAAAATCCTTAAAAACGTACATTAGCACTTTTCGTTGGCATGATTTTATTTGCACATAAGCAGAATTAAGTGTGTGTGATTTTTGTACATTGTAATTTATTTTGAGCATTGGCATTCTGTGTCTGTTAATGCTAAAGAAATTCCATGAAATATGTCGTATAAATAACATGAAATAAACTATAAGACTTCATGTAAATGCGCAACTTTATTATATCTCCGAAGCAAATATATTCTTGATATGCATTTACAAAATGTTACAGTATATTTATAATATATTGCTTTATTGCAGTATATGTAATTCATATTGAACAGATCCTTCAACTTTTACTATATACATTGAATAATTTTGTCATAAGTTAATTTATAACTGTATACATCCATTTTCTTTTCAGAAATGTGGACAAGTAATTGGAATAGAATACTTGGAGCAGAATGTTGAGGATGCAAAGGTTAATGCAGCAAAGAATGAAATTACAAACTGCGAGTTCATTGCTGGCCGGGTTGAAGATGTTCTTCCCACTTTAGGGGATAAAATAAAAGGGAAAAATGTTGTGCCAATTTTGGATCCCCCAAGAACTGGGCTAAGTAAGTTAGCTTGTTTATTTTTTGGCAATATAGTATTAATTTAATGTTTATAAAAATGAATCATATGGCTGAATGTTGCCCAATGTATAAGCTGGTTGCATAGCTAATATTTCCCTGAAGTGAACACTAAATGGATTAATAAATCACATTGAATTATGTTCTTTCTTTAATGTTACTTATATTTTATCCCAGTATTGTACCAATTTAGCAGCATGCATTATGGGTAATAGGTATAATATTTGTGATTTTTTTCTATTAAAACTACTATCAGGTTATCCATTCAAAATTATAAATGTTTCAAATATTGTTAATAAAAGAAACTAAATTGAATATTGCTTATGTAACAAATCCTTAAGACTTTTCAAAAATTAATTCTAGTTTTACAGTGATTATTGGATGTTGGTTTTTCAGTTTCTATTTTTCCAAAAGACTGGGGTCTCCAGAGACAGTTTCAAGTTCCATTGAAAGAACTGAACAGCAGTATTATGCTGAAGTTTAACTCACAACTGAGGTGCCTACATCTCTTCACTGCTCATTTCAGTTCTGTTATTGCCTCAACCTGGACAATGTTACAATTATATTCTTTTATCTACCTGACATTCTGTATATGGTCTTAACCTGTTAGAGGGTTGCTTCGAACAATGCATGACTTTCATGCAAAACAGTGTTTCTTGAACTGTGAGCTTTGAATACTTCTTTTAGCAGTTTGTAATCTGTCTTGGAGCAGGGCAAGTCTGGAAACAGCAGTTTGAATAAAGAATGTAAATTCAACTATTTAGTTTGATTCTTCAATGTAATTTATTTCATTTGAAGTATATTTCTCCGTTTTTCATTGGTATACATCTGGTGAGTTGTGTTAATATAATCGAAAATTACTAGGCAAGGAAAGCTTATGGGATAACTTATTTCCATTCAGAGAATTAGACATTCGAAAATTATAATTATGTCTATGACAACATTAAAAATAAAATAATATGCCAGCAATGTATTTTATCACTATTATAAGTATATCTATAATAAAAGTTTCAGTTTAAACATTCAAAAGATAGCTATAAATTAATAAGACAAAACTCGAACCACTATGTGTAAAATATTGTTCTTTTTTTTTTTACTTATTTAGAAGAATGTAACTTTTTATTGTAGATACTTGTTACTTTTCCATAATATGAAATAATCATGCACTTACGTAATAATTATTTTTCGAGTTTTACAAGTGTTAGGCTGCATTCCAGGCAACCTCTCACTGCCTCTATTTGCTAGTGCTATATTAGTGGATGCACCTCAAACATCAAAAAGTTTGAACTGCACATTGGTTGCCTAAACAGTATTATAGTGGCACATATCAGTAAGTGCACTTTGTGCAGAAAAGCCTGAAGAGATGAACTTATGTCTTTTAGCAAGTAACTATGAAAATGTTCACAGGATTTATCCTTTAAATTATATTTATCCATGATACCTTTGACTGATTCTATTAGCACATGATTTCATTTATTTGTCCATTGAACTGATATTAGGGGAAATGCATTGTGAATACTTTCACAGTGACTTGTGTAACACAGAAGTAGAATGACATATATAAGTTCTGAGAAAGTGTTAGAAAAGTTGAATTGAGGATGTGCAAACACAAGTTTATTGAAAGTTATATCTATTTCAAAATTGTCCTGACTGGCATGTCTTTGTACATTGCATAATTGATATAGTAAGTGACATTTTTAGAATGCATGTGTCATCATATTTAATGTTTCTTATATGCTCAAGATTCAGCCACTGAAAACAGTTAAATTCACTGTGTCCATTTATTTAGATATTCTCTGCAAATTTAGTGGAAATCCATTACATTTTCATAAAAAATGTTTACATTCAATTTAGAACCCATTTTCTGAAAATGAATTTAATGACTTTTAATTTTAGTAGCAAGAACTCATATTTCAGCTTATCATCCAAAGAAACAAGAACTCACTTAAGTTGCAGACTTTCAATACAGACTTTTTTTTTCCTTTCAACAATTGAGATTTTAGTGTGGAAGAAATATATTATCCCACAAAGAAACCAACAATACAGTTTTGAGAACTCGCAAACAAATAATACTCTATCATCGCTCAGGCTTGGTTGGATGGAACATGAAACATGATTTCATAGCTGGATAAAGTTTAGTTAAACTTCCCTAGCAGAAAATTAAGGTTAACTTTTATATATATATATATAAACTCATAAAGTGGATGGTTTATATTGGCATATTCACTAAAACTCCTTCAATTCCTGTGCAGTATAAACTATATAGACACTGAAATAATTTAAAAATTTTAATATTATACTCTGCTGCTCATTGATCTGAAAATTGTGAACACTATGCCAAAGGCAGTTGTGCAATATGTGTAAGGTATAGTTTTGTTGTTGTTGGTGGTTTTTTTTTTTTTTTTTTTTTTTTTTTTTTTTTTTTTTTTTAACGCTCTTTAGCAGCTCAGATCATCAGTGTCCCATTCAACTCAGGGCGCGAAACGGCCGACAAATTTTGCTCACAGGCCTCTCTTTCAGGCTTGAGGTTCTTTTTCGTGCCGTAAATGTACGACACAGGACCCACGGCTTTACTTCCCTTCCAAAGGAAGCCATATAGGATTTTTACGCCCCGAAAAAATCCATCAGTCCTGGCCGGGTTCGAACCCGCGATCTTAGGTTTAGGAGGCAAGTATGGTAACCACTACACCACCAGGACCGACAAGGTATAGTGTGCTCCTATAATGTTGGTGCTCATATTACATTTAAGTTGAAAATATTTTTACAGCAACAAACTACTTACAAGACTAAGCAACTGCTCCTAATGCCGCATGTAACTCATTTTTACATTTGAAAGTACTACATTGTTATGACAATTATGTCGGTCCTGGTGGTGTAGTGTTAACCATACTTGCCTCCTAAATTCAAATTGAAGGTTCGAACACAGCCAGGATTGATGAATTTTTTCAGACCTAAAAATCCTAAGTATGGCTTCCTTCGGAAGGGAAGTAAGGCTGTGGGTCCCATGTAGTGCATTTATGGCATGATAAAGAACCTCAAGCCTGAAAAAAGAGGCATCCGAGCAAAATTTGTGGGTCATTTCACACCCTGATTTGAATGGGAAGCTTATGGCCTGTGATGTTAAAGAGCATCCGTAAATAATCCAAATAAAAAAAATCATAATTATACCTTTTAAAATTTGTTGTATCAAGCTACTCCTACAGTGATTACAGTGGTGAATATTTCATTCAGTTGCATATATACCATAATTAATAAATCAAACCCCATATTAAAACATTTTTTCTAATTTTGACTTTTAACTTTATTTTAGCAGTATAAAGATTAAGTGTAATGGGCTAAATTATACTGTGCACTATGTAACTTATCCTTTTTTTACTTGAACAGTTATTCATACTTTAAATGAGTCATCCCATCATTGTGATGATGTAGGCATTTTTCAGGATTTTAAAATGTGCGTGAAATTACCATTACTGTTAAAAATTCTTAACAAATACTCCATACTTTTTTTTTAAAACCTATTTCTAAACATTAAGAGCCTGCTTTGTAGCTTTCTCCCAATCTACGAGATTTTTTTTTTTTTCCATCCACCTGTGAGGCATCACAAAATGGTTTTATTACCAATAGTCAAGTACAGTAACAGTTACTTTTCCAAATAGTCACAGTGAAAATTGAGACATTTGTCATATCAATAGATAAGCTTTCCAATACCTTCTTCATAGAAGGTTGCCGCCAGCATATGGATATAGTGCTTCAGAGTGTTGAAGTTTTTCGTTGATGTGGAGGCTCTCTACCCCCAGACGTTTTTTTCAGCTGCTGAAAAAAGATTAAAATCACTCAGCGCTAGATCTGTACTGTACACTGGACTGTGAACACTTCCCAATGATAAGGGTAAGGCTGATGTCATGCACCTTGTTATCTGGTCCTCAGACAGCTTTTGGGGTCCTGGTGGTGTAGTGGTAACCATACTTGCTTTCTAAACCCAAGATTGCAGGTTCAAACCCAGCCAGGATTGATTTTTTCAGACATAAAAATCCTAAGTATGGCTTCCTTTGAAAGGCAAGTAAAGCTATAGATCCCATGTCGTACATTTATGGCACAAAAAAGAACCTCCCGTTTGAAATCAGGGGCCTCTGGGCATAATTTGTCAGCCGTTTCATGCCCTGAATAGAATGGGACACTGATGACCTGTGATGTTCAAGAGCATCAGAAAGTAAACCAAATCAACAAGCGTGCATAAAGTTTTTGGCAGCCTAGATGTTCTATAATACTTGTGTACAGAGCAGACTTTAAAATGTCTGGAAATTCCACAGACAACTCACTGATGATTATTCTGTCTCTCTCGAACCACTTAATCAACTCACTGAACTAGGTCTTCAGCTACAGACGTGCATCCTTGTTCACCTTCATTAAGAGCAACAGTTTAGCCTTCTTTAAATTTCCTAGACCATTCACGTGCAACACCCTCACATATACAGTTTGCACCATAAACACGGCTCATTTTGTGATGAATTTCTTTTGCAATATTACATTCTGCCTGTAGAAAACTTATTATGCTTCTCAATTTACACTTGGCAGAAGAATCAATCATGCTGGCCATGTTTAAGTGCCTATAGCTCAGCGCCAACTAATGTATTGAATTTGTCCTTGAGGACGTATGGTGAGGTAGTAGCACATTGCTCAAATCTGTCTCCTTATGCATGTCTGGTCACGTAGCAGAGTGATCTGGGGTTTGAGGAAAAAAATAACCCTTGTATATAGGCAGCTAAAACTCATTTTTTTTTTTTTAGTTTCCA
The DNA here is from genome assembly GCA_030762175.1 of Metallyticus violacea. Lineage (NCBI taxonomy): Eukaryota > Metazoa > Arthropoda > Insecta > Mantodea > Metallyticidae > Metallyticus > Metallyticus violacea. The sequence continues at coordinate 83,291,594 of CM060831.1, read as the reverse complement.
AAGATCTGATATCTGCTGATTACTGCCCTATTATTAAAACTAAGAGGCATGGGGCCAGTTTCATCAACAGATGTTAAAATATATTTTTTAATGGTATGTTAAGACTCCTGCGTTGTGCCAAGCTTTTCCAGCATAATTTTAGTTTTATGTGTTAAGGTTCTGGAGTATTGCAAATAACATGGATCGAGATGACTTTGTCATTACTAAAGACTTTTGAGCACACTTCAATGTTCTTTTGTTGGCATAGAATAAATGGCTCATGCAATGAATATTAAAATGAGCATGAAGGTGTTATAATCTCTCTTGAATTTCATCTACACTCCTATGACTGTATTTTGCATTCTGTACCTTTCTACAAATTGATCTTTTACATAAAAATTTAAGTCACATTTCTCTGTTATGAACAATTTAATATATCCAAATATAGAATTTTGACATTTACAGCTTCTATTTTCAAAGTGTTACTAGTTACACATTTAACACAAGAAAAAAGTAATTTTAAATTAACAAGTTAACATTGGTTAATGAAACAGAATTTTTGTTTATTTGAATGTTAAAGCAGTCTAACAGCTTGTTAACTTTTAATTCTGTTGATGAAATTGGACCACAGTTGATTTAGTAATCCATGTTAATATTTTAGTGGTACTTGAAGTGTAACTATCTTTCCAAACTGTATTTTCTAAATTTCTTTCCTACTCTTTTTAATACATTTTCAAATTCAATGTGATAACAGAAAATAATATTCTCTGTTTTCAGATCAGAAAGTTCTTTCACAGCTTCGCAAAATGGAGAGTGTACAAAAATTGGTGTATGTGTGTTCAAATCATAAGGCACCTATAAGGAATTTCTTGGATTTGTGTTGTCCTGCTGGTAAGAATACAATGACTGGGAATCCATTTGTTCCTGTGCGGACAATACCTGTTGATGTCGCTCCTCATACAATGCATTCTCAAATGGTTATCCTGCTGGAAAGAGTGGATCCAAGCAAACTGCCAAAAGCTAAAAATCCTCCACCACGTACATTGGTACGTAAAGCTACACGTGGTCGCCCAGGACGTGGTATGAAAGGTAATGCAGCAATGCGGGGGCGTGCAAATGTCAGAACACATGGTGGAATGTCTCAAGGTGTCATGCAAAGAGGCATTCGTAACCCTAACCGGGGCAGAGCAATTGGTACTGCAATGGGGAATATGAGGGCACCTCCACTGTTGTCGCAGCGTATGGGTTATATGGGACCACCACAGATGGGCCCTCCAATGAGGGATTACCCTCAGAGGGCTCCACCTCCAATGCGTCCCAGGGGCAGAGATATGTATATGGATGGCTATGGGCCAGCATCTCTTATGGAGCGCGATTACTTCCCACCAGTAATGGATCCATATAGTGGTCGGAGACCACAGCGATTGGATTTCTCATCAGATGAGCTCACACTTAGCAGATATTCAGATTTTCGACGTGATGTGGAAGATGCAATAGATTCATCATTTTCTCCAAGGTCTCTTGGGATGCGTCGTTCTGCAGGGCTGGGGATTGGTGATGGTCTGCTTATGGGCACCAGTGCAGCCACAGCTGCAGCAATGTTGGAAAGAGAAGAAATGGCATATAGAGCTGGTCTTACCCGTGGTCTTGTAAATGCTGCAGCTTTTGGACCTCCAGCTAATTTATATCCCCAGTATGGATCAATACCAGGTGGAAGAATGAAAGGCCCATCTGGGGGTGGCACAAGAGGTGGCAAGAGGGGTGGTAGTGGAGGAAATAGGGATTCCAGAGGAAGGAGGGGGCGGGGTGGACGCCGGTAACTATCAGAAATTTGTGTTGCACAGCAAAGGTGGAATACTATGAAATTTTAATGTGTTTACATGTGCTATAATTAAAATAGCTAGATTGCAAGTGTAACCTTTTTATTGTATATCTTGACCATTTAATACTTATTTTGTGTGGTGAATTGGTGTTCAGTATTTTGTCTTAATTTTTTAACCTTTATCATGTGGTTCTCAAATGATAAAAATAAAATATAAAATAAGTACATTTTTTGTTTACTAGTTAATGAATTTTTCAGCAGTAACTTTTGATATTTTTTGCCTGATGATCATTTAAATTACTTTCTGGGTGCTCCGATATCCAATAAACAGAGATAAGCATTTAAATAGTGTGAAACTTAAATTTTCTGTGTTATGGAAAAACATAGTTTCCTTAATATTTAAAAAATATTTAGTGAAACAAAAAAAGATTTGTAAAATATTTCACGATGCACTGATTCTTTCAAATAGCAGTACAAATTTACAATATCTTGAACATATGGTGGAAGATTTAAGTAATTTTCATTCTTAAGCTGAATGCACGATCCTTTTATTCACACTGCACTTTCACCTGGCTAAAGCTGCTTATCAAGTGAAAATAAACTCCATCACTTGGTTGATGCGTGTTTTGAAAGCCAGAATGTTTTACCTTCATTGCTCCAGGCCTGACACAAAGCGTTCATAATAATCATTTGTGTTTCTGTGGCTTCCTCTTCTACAATGGGCTGTTGTTTATGCTTGCTAAATTTATTTGCTTTTCAAACCTTAAAAAAAAAAAAATAATAATAATAATGGATCTACAGTGGCTTGGGATGAAAATTAGGCTTTAAGCACAATATAAAAATGAACAGAGCCAGATTTAGTATAAAAATGTAACTACAATTTTCTTCCGTACTGGTGTGCTGGGGATGAGAATTCCATACATTTCGTCTGCTACTATTCTATAAATATTGCAACTCTGACAGCCAACACTTCAGATGCAGTGATACCTTCTCCGAAGTGACTTCGTCCTTGCCACTGAAGATGTCTGCCATAGTTGCAGATGAAACATCGGGAATTCTCATCTCCATCAGACCATGGCACAACAGCCCGGAAGAAAATTGTAGCTACATCTATGACTCCTGCTGTGAAAGCTTACGTTTTCTTAGTATAAAGAGTTTGATATTTCTGAAAGTAAAACAGGTTGTCTACAATAGCTACATTTACCTGGCAATGAGACTGAGAATGTCGGATTGTTGATTTGTTTTATTTATGGATGCTCGTCTTTTTCGTGCTGTAAATGTACAACACGGGACCCGCTGCTTTACTTCTCTTCTAAAGGAAACCATACTTAGGATTTTTACGCCCGAAAAAATCCATTGATCATGGCCGGGTTTGAACCTGCGGTCTTGGGTTTAGAAGGCAAGTATGGTTACCACTACACCACCAGGACTGGCAAGAGAGAGACAAAGATATAGAATTGTCAGGCTTCACAGTAAAGTACCTCATGGAATTTGTTCTTGATCAAGGTTGAACTATGTGCAGATAACTGGTACAGCTGAGCAGATTTATTCATTTCATTTATTTATTTAGCAGAATGATGAATACAAATGGAGCAGTATGTTCAAACCATACTTAGTTGTCAAAGAATACATTGGCATTAGAGAGAGGAAATAAAATAGTGGCAGCATCAACCATTGACATGCATTGCTTGGAAAGAAGAGTGGTCAAGATTGGTACAAACAAAATGTCATTAATAAAATGGCATTATACAGGACTATATTATGCATATGGATGTGGTCTATTTAGTGAATCAAGTATTGCAGGCATATCCTGTATGAAAAATTGTCAGGTATAAGACTTTTTTTTTAAATACATGTACTGCACTAAACCCCATTGTTTGGTTATTTGGAGAGCTCTAAACCCACACAAGCAAAGACATATTTGGATTTCTGATATCAATAGTTTGCAGCCAAATTTCTGGATGCAGCATTCAGAGATCTGTGCACCTCAGGTCATCAGCATCCCATTCAACTCAGGGCGTGAAATGGCAGACAAATTTTGCTCAGAGGCCTCTCTTTCAGGCTCGAGGTTCTTTTTCATGCCGTTAATGTATGACACGGGACCCACGGCTTTACTTCCCTTCCGAAGGAAGCCATACTTAGGATTTTTACGCCCCGGAAAAATCCATTGGTCCTGGCCGGGTTCGAACCCGCAATCTTGGGTTTAGGAGGCAAGTATGGTAACCAGTACACCACCAGGACCGACTTGTGCACATAGAGGGTGGGCATTCCAACAACCCAGCAACGTTTAGAGTAATAACAGGAAAAGCGCTTTCCTTAAAGGAACTCGTCATAACCAAATTTTTACATGTACAGCACTAAACACCATTGTTTGGTTATTTGGAGAGCTCTAAACCCACACAAGCAAAGACATATTTGGATTTCTGATATCAATAGTTTGCATCCAAATTGCTGACTGCAGCATGCAGAGATCTATGCACATAGAGGGTTGGGAATTCCAACAACCCTGCAACATTTAGACTAACAGGGAAAGCGCTTTCCTTGAGGGAACACATCATAACCAAAAAGTTGCTTCTATGTTGAAAGTGTGTAGAATGTCACATAGGGGAACACGTGAGAAAACCAATTCTGGTTTAAAAAAAGTCATTGCTTTTCAATATCTGAGATCAAATCATGATTGTTTATTTTTAACATTAAACTACATTTTAAATACACACAATGCTCAAATTCTTCAGTAAAAATTAGCATCTTACCATAAGTATGTTTTTAAAAACTTTAAATCTAAATTTATAAGTGATACAAATATTATGATGCAAAAAAAATACATTTTATGACAAATAAGTGAAGCATTAAGAGTGTTTAGATGACATACATTTATGTATGTTAATGACATCCTACACTTCTGGTCAAATATACAGGCATTTTCTAGCTAATTACAACTATATATAACTTCATTTTTAAGAAAATAGCTTGTAGTTGTACTATAGTTTCATATTTATTTATATAACATTTCTGGTTTCAGGCTAGTGATCCTGCATATATTTTGAACTATCTAATGTCTGTCATGAATTATAATATCCCAAAAATGAACCTGTAATTACTTTGGTTGAAGGAAAATTTAAATTTCAGTGTATTTGTAGCTATCATGGCTGGAATATAAATTCTTACTCCTTTGGAACTATTATTAAGGAAATATTCCAGTAGTACATTATTAACTCTTCAGTATCAAGGAATATTTTTTTCCCAATGCCACCTGCCCATTTGAATTTGTTGGATACTCCCCTAGCCTGAAGTGCAGCCAAGTTTGGGATGCTAGAAGGTGCAACATCGTTATGCCAAGGGGAAAAAAATGATGATTTATTCAGCTGAAGGAGCTCAGGGAACTTTGTGGCCTGAGTTTCCTAGGCATTGATCAAGGAAAACCCGTGTAAACCTAAACCAGGAAACTGGCCCAAGCCTTATTTTAATAGTGTTTAACGCCCATTTTTACTGCTGAGGCACCAAGGCTGGACACTGACTATATGCGAGATGAAATATTGAGAAAGTGTTATATATAAGGAAAAAAGCATTCCAGGCCTAAGTTTAGAGTATCTTTTCGGCATTTGCCATTTATGAAGAATGAGGAAAACCTTTAAAATACTTAAGTCAGGGAGGACGGTTCTGGTGGGATCCAAACCCCAAACCTTAACAATCTCGGCCACCATGGCGGTGAATCCATACATGGTTCTGCAGCCTAGAAAGCACGAATGCTACCACTAAACCATAGTGATTATGGAAGTACAATTTTTCATTTCATTCTCCTTCTCAGCCAGAATCATTTAATAAAATATAAAGATTTTTTTTTTCTCTGAGAGACCCATCCAAATCGATGCTATTTCATTTATAGAAGGACAAAGTGTACTAAGAGAAATGCTGCATTACAGAAATGTTTCTCTTCTGCAGTAAAAATGGTTGTTTGTGCACCTAGAGCATCATCATATTAACTTCAACATCTGTGCTGTTCACGGATACTAAACAAAGCAGATGGAACTGCTTGTGTATATAGCCTGCCATGTGTAAGCAGCATATTTTCAAGTGTCACTGCAAGCTTAGCACATTGCCCATCATCCCTGATTATTTCTGCACTGCAAGCATAGCCTGTGGTCAGATTGGAACATGTTAAACATAATCATAGGTGATATTTTTCACAGGATTGCTCCGTGCATAACAACTGGTAGTCTGTTCAAGCTGGTTCCGTTGGAACAGGAGTCAAAGTCTGAGCTATTATTGTCGCAGAAGTTACTACTACCACTTAAACTACATTTACTAACTATTATCGAACAAGATGCTTCATTTTCCATACATTTCAGGCATTTGATCTTTGGGGGGCAGATGAAGTTAAATTATTTCCCTCTGAGAAATTGAAATTTCTTCACAAATATTTTTCACTTTATCTAATGTTTGTAAATTTGTTTTGTAAACCTTTTCCTTTAATTACCCCCCCCCCCAGATAAAAATTGGGGGGGAAGGGCGATGGGGTAATGTATATTCGAAAGTGTATGTTCGAAAGTTCCAAACTATGTTCCCTCACACTTAAGTTTATCTTTGATCATGCAGGGGTTCCTCATGAAGCAGGTTAGGTTTTCTGAACTCCAGTATCGGTTGTTTTGTTAATTAAGATACCCACTGAAATGGAGGCAATTTGTCCATAAAGAAAATTGGAATAGGGTCAATTTCTCATTCATGCAGACTATTCAAAAATTTATACTTGGATGCAAGGTCACCCAAGTTAGGTTCTTGCACTATAGTCATTTTATAGGATTTTACTTCAGTGGCTTTGTACTGATTAGAACAGGAATGAGAATTCTCCATTTGCTGAGAAAGACAAAGTGATTATTTGGGGGAATATTCCATTCAGATGTATAACATTTCTTTTGTGCATATTGTATGTGGTTATATATGCCTTTTTTTAAATCAAGAATGCTTTTTGTTTCACATAATTTATTTACTAATCTGAGAATCAAACTTTGATGTGAAGCAATCTAGTAAAGAGCCGATTCTGTTTGCACATATGAATCATACATAAATTGTCTTAGGGGAACAGAATACACGAATTGAGCAATATTACTGTATTTAACTATTAAGCGGCCTAATGAGAACATGTCTATATATTCCTAGAGTTGAACTCATGCTCGCTTCCCCTCCAGCTCCCCTGCCATTTTTCAAGCATGTTCAAAACTTTGTCTTGCTCCAACCTGTGGAGTAAGATGGATTACTCCTTGTAATGTGCAATGTACAAAGCTTTCTATAATGATTCCATCAAAACGACTATTTTTCCATGATGCCACTAAAATTAGATTGCAGCTGGGAACTGGATTGCGATCCTCAGGAGGACAGCTCAGTTTAACTGTAGTCATGTTCATGTTAACATTTGATGGTATAACTGGTAGACTGACAAAGCTGTTGAAGACTGAACGTTCATATAGTACTGGCCTGTTTAGGGTTGCAAATGGTGCATGGCAGCCTTAGAAAACTGAGCCTTGTGTGATATTGGAATGACTGGCCAGACACCAGTCTAGAAAAAGTAATTGATTTTATTTGTCATTGTGCATTGAACAAATCCATTGCTATACAATTTTTGCAATGTGAACCCCCTCTTCTGCGGGTCCTCCACTCTTTAAAGATGAACACTTTTTTTCTTTCATTATTAATTTAATATTTAAATTGTGATATGTAACAATTTGTACGCTTAACATATGTAATGTGTAATAGTGTTAAATAATGCACAATACAATTTCTTTTCGGTAGTAATTATATGAGGGTAGTTCCATAAGTTTCCAGTCTAGCGATTTTCTAGGTATGATAAAGACAAAAGCTATATTTCACTTTTCAATATAGTTACCCTGTATTGCAAAACATTTCTCACATCTTTGAATTAACATTTCAATCCCCCCTCGAAGTCTTGTCTGCAAAATGGGCATAAACAGCATCACTTCTTCGGTACACTTAAATTTCTTTTCTCAAAGGTCCTTTTTGACTCTAGAAGCACATAGTCTGTGCAGTAGGTCAGCATAGTACTCCCCATTTACTGTGGTGTTCCTCTCCTTGAAAGTCAATGAATAATATTCCTTCACAGTCCCAAAAGATTGTGGCCATGATCTTCTTCGATGACTGAGTGACCTTGGCCTTTAGAGGCATTTCGCCAGTTTGTCACTCCATTGATTCTCTTTTGGACAACGGATCCATAGTAGAGGACCATAGTTTCATCTGCTGTAACAATGGTTTGCAGAACTTCTCTCTCGTTATCACGGCAGAGCCCCAAAAATGCCTGACACAGATGACTCGTTGCTGCTTTTGGACTGAGGAAAGAAGTCTAGGCACCCATCTTGCACTAACCTTATTCATGTTTAAATGTTCATGAATAATTTGAAGGACTGTTGTTTTAGAAAAGCCCAACCTTCCTGCTATTTCTGTAAATTTGAGCCGCCAGTCTTCCATAATTTCTCCTTCCACAAGAGCGATGTTTGCAGGAGTGAGCTCCTCCAAGGGCCGACCTGCATGCTTTTCGTCTTCAATGCATTCTCAAAAAGGGTGGCCCATTCTTTTACGGTAGAATGTGAGGGAATACTTTCCCATATACACCGTCCAATCGCTGTTTAATTTCATTAGGAGTAACTCCTGCTTTTGTGAAGAACTTAATAGCAGCTGAATACTCCATTTTGAATATGTCACAATCTCCTACACAAAGCCTTCTTTATGCAACTAACAGTTGAACACAGCGAAGCGGAAGTTACAGGTGCAATTATTTACTTAACAAACAAGGGTTTTGAGAAGGCGATAATCCTTATCGGCGAGGTCGGAAACTTATGGACCTACCCTCGTGTACTGTAATATTTTAAATATCTCCCTCTTGTTATATTGAAATATTGATCATAAAGCACATTCAAAAAGTTCCATGAAACACGAAGGGGTTGTAATCTCTTGCTGCATTATCAATTATAACTATGTTTTTGAGTTTATGCATGCGCTTATTGTGTTGGACGTCTAAGAATTGGCTTCTCTTTGGTTGCTCGACTCTATCGTACAAATCTTAAGCATAAAAGCATTATATCAAACTGCTTGCTCCAGGTGGGCAAGTAGTATGGGTCTCGATCCCGGTGATTTTAATTGCAGGTAACAGCTGGTACTTATCAAATTGATATCAAAAGGGTTGGGGTGGGTGGTGCTGCTACCTGTAATTTAAAAATCATCGGGATCGGGACGTAAATATTAATTATAAAGAAGATTTTAATTAGGAATACTATTGTTTAAAAAAATGTCATACCTGTACTTTGCCAGTACGCCACGGAGCTGCCAGTCCGCCTCTGCAGGCACCGACTACCGGACTCTCGCTTTTTATTGTTCGCTGAACCTCTTGTGTGTCGCGCGAGGGGTGTTTTCTTTTCAAAAGAATTCCAGCACCATTGAAGTATTTCTGGCGATATATTGAAAACAGTTTTCAGATATTTTCTTTCTATAGTTAAATATTTCTGAAGCAAGCGGAAGTGCTTTGTCATGTCCTATTTTATTTAAAAAGGGTTTCTTTCTTTACCATAGTTAAATGTCTACGTTACTTGTAAAAGAACGTATTACTGTAGTGAAAAGGTTTTCTTATAGCACACATACATGTTGAAAGCCAGTTGTGCGTTTAGTGATTTACGCCAACTGCTGAACTAAATAATTCCTTTTCTGAAGCAAGCAGAGATGTTTGTCATGTTTTAACACACCTTTAGCTAAAATGTCAACGTTACTTGTAAAACGCCATGAAGAGGTTTTCTATAGTACACCTAAGATTTATTTTATCTTTTCAAAAAAGAATTTGCAGCTGCCGGTAAAGAATTTCTGACCCTCAGATGCCTTTAGCTGGATGCAATGGTATTTCAGATGCCTTCTTTTCTTAGTAAGGTAAAGCCATCTGTTTTTTGAAATAGATGTTTGTTACTGTAGTGCAAGTTTTACTTATTCAAAAGAATTCCAAATGGTTTCTAAACGTTTCATTGTGATAAAAGCCCTTTGTCTCACGTCTGGCAGTGATTGGTCGAGGGGCTGCGCAGTAGAAAGTCCCGTTCCGATGGTGGGGAAAGTGGTTGTAGTTGTCCCGGGGGTATGGGGATGCTGTAAAAAAAACATCCGGTAGCCAACTATATTTCGTGGTAATGGCATCAATCAACAAGTTTAGTCTCAAGAGAGACAAACGCAGTAATCGTGAGTGTGTCCTTGTTGAAGGGTTTATCTCAACTGTAGACGCTTTATCGTTCTACAACAGTAATCATGATGGTAACCAGCCTTCTGCGGCGATGGTCATCCCATCGAACCACAGGCGAGTACTGATGTAGCCTTGAAATCTACTTTTGAAATTATAAACCATAGCGGGAGGACAGGTAACAAATTTCATTCAGCAAGGGTTCGTAGGTTCGAACAAGTGAATCCCGAAGACATATTGAAATCAATGGAGAAAGTAATGCTAAGTAATTAGGAATTTTTGTTGGAGGGCCACTCAAAATTTCGTGTGTTTGGACAAATGAAGTACCAGGGGTGCGACGACTAGTAAAAACAGAGATATCGTTGAAATAAAAAAACGATGACAATCTTTTTTCCGCTAGAGTCATGGCAGTGTGTAAATCCAAAATTAACGGGGATGTAAATTATGATTCTATTGAAATATATAACCGTATGCAAATAAAAAGGTTGTAGAGTAGTGCGAGAAAATAGGTAAAACCTATGGGCCGTTTAGACTTGACGACGTGAAACTCTTTTGAGATGGTACTAATGGAGTATTCCATAACTATTGGGGAAAATGTTCTCTACAAGTCAAAAAATAACACCGTTAAGCAACAAACCTACGTTTACATCTTGCTGTGATTGAAGTTTTCTCTAAATATGTTTGGGCAATACCATTATAATCAAAAGTAGGGTCGGAAATTACACAAGCGTTTAAAACTATATTCTCACATTGTGTTCCAAAGGTGTGGCAAACAAATAAAAAGGAACCGAGTTCACCAACAAATCCTTTCAAACTCACGGCGTAAAGTATTACACTACAAAAAACAATGTCAAAGCCAGCGTTGTGGAACGTTCCAAAAGAATCTTAAAAGACGAAAATGTAAAATACTTCACGCATAAAAACACTTTACATAGAAGTCCTTCCTGCGTTTTTACAGTCATACAAGTTAATGTAGGAGACCACGTACGCATATTAAAGAGAAAATGAAGTTTGCCAAAGGATACGAGCAAAACCGGACAGACGAAATTTTTCACATTGACAAGGTGGTACACGGTACTGCCGTTGTGTATAAATTAAAGGAATTGAGTGGGAAGGCCATAGACGGCATCTTTTACTCACAGGAGTTATAAAACGTTGCTCTTCCAAAATCATTCAAAATAGACAAAATACTCGACACTAAAGGTCGCGGTCGCAATAAACAATTTGTGATTAGGTGGAGAGGCTATCCAGACAAGTTTAACTCGTGGGTCCTGGCTTCAACTATCAATTCGATATGATTAGAACAAAACCGTTTTCCCTCGCGCTCGTGAGTCCGTGGATCATTTCACTGACAGTACAATTTCCAGATTTTCAAACAATTTACCCGAGGTAATAGTGTTGCAAGGAGAATGGGAAGTAGCACTGCAAAAGGTTAAGTACCCTGTGAAATTCTATAACGTAACAAATCACGACAATCAAATCATTGGAACCATGCATAATATGATCGTACACAATTCTAAGGATTTGGTACACGCTGTTAACTCAAGTTATACGCGAAAATTTGCAGGTCGAAAACTTTTTCATTTATAACGAGATCAAAAATATTGCCAGCATTAACATCAAAGTCACACAGCTCAGTCATATCCCCACCAGCAAACTTATAGGTTATGTTGCACCCTCCAGAGCCAGGAGAAGTGTGCCGAAAACAGAAATTAAAGCGCAAGAAGCGAACCACAAGTTAAAACCTAAGGGTAGAAACCCTCCATAACATGCCACTCCTCCTCCTATGCCGACAATTAATCCTAAACCTACCACCACGGTCGCTCCTCCCACACCAGCAGCTCCTCCTAAACTTATGTCAAAGAACCTCATACATGTATTGGTTTTGTCGCCATCTCTGGCCAGGACGATGGGATTTCGTACCATATACTAACGTGGTTGAACAGGAAAGTGGTAAACACCCAGTGGACCCGTACATAGGGTTCCCTTGCGAGATGTTCATTTACTGCAATCTGATGGTACCATAAGTGGTGGGCAACATGTTTGTACAGGTTACTGAAAGCGTCTCTGGAGAGTGTGAAAAACGTGACAACACCTGCATGACTATTGAAAAGTCCTTCACTGCACTTAACTGGGTACCATTGATGCAATAGGATTTTAAAATCGTGAATATAGATTTAAAGAATGGTTACGGCTATTTCTTGCCATTTGTAGACGAACTTTCCTCCACTATAGTTCAAACGTTTCTTCCGAAACAGACATAATGGAGCTGGATGCTGTCACCAGATATTATTTAAATCAGGCTGGAGGAGCATTAGACAATCGAGATTTTCTTTTGTACAGGGGCAAACGCTATCAAAAAGGTAGCGACTTGTTCTCTGCTCTTGGCGGCCTTTTCAGGACCGTGCTGCCGTTTTTCAAGAGCGGGGTAAAAGCTGTCGGCAAAGAGGCACTGAAAATGGGGGTCATTGTGCTTGCAGTCGTTGCAAGTTCTGGAATTTCCCCAAAAGAGTCATTAAAGACTAGACTGGAGGAGGCGGGAACTAATTTGAAGAGGAAATCTGATATGAAGATAGACTCTGTGATAGGTAATGGCACATTAAAGCGCCCGAAAGGGGAAATATACAATATGTCCAAGATTAAACACCGAAAACGAAAGGTGCTAGACGTATTTTCATAATGACTGCACATGGGTTCCAAATTAGACATCTTCGAAGACTTGCCCGTTCAAATGAACGTGGAGGTGTATCGCTAATTTCTCTAAACCCTCAAAACACTTATGAAAAATGACCTCATCACAGTTCATTACTCTGGCAATTCAGACTATTGCCTCTACATGACCTGTTCGTGCGAGTAGTCAATGACGGTGGAAATGACTTTAAAGAGGACAAACAGGTCAACTTTGTAAACAATACTCTAAACTGCCTGTTTCAACAGGTAGAAGTGTCACTGAACAATGTCACCGTTTCCATGTCTCAACCAGGCTACCCCTATAGAACACACATTGAAACCCTGCTTAATTATTCGGAAGATGTTATGAACAGTAGAATGGAGTCCTCGCTCTGGAAAAGGGATGAGGGAGGAATGATGGACGCGTATTTGGTAAATGATGGAATTAAGGGCGTAACTAGTATACCAAATGAAGCAAAGTTGTGCACCTGATGGGAAATCTTCCCAATGCACTCTTTAACCAGGAAAATCTGTTCTTGAACAACGTTAGCGTCACCATTAAACTTTTGCCTTTCCCCCCAATTTTTATCTCTTTTCGGACATAAAGGACTTTAAAACCTACGCAGAGATTCAGTCTGCTAGACTGATTATGAAAACTGTGAAACCGACGCCGGTCATCAAGCTTGCACATCAGGCGGTGTTAGCAGAGAGTAAAGTAAAGTACCATCTCAAAGATGTAGAGGACTTCACGCTCTCAACATTCCCTACAGCCCAATTTTGATGCCGGTCACTTTCTCCAATATTTTCAAACTCTACTGGATGGCCTCGGTATACACTTTAAGGTCGAAGGACATTCAATTTCCAGACATCAATATTCTCACGGCTATACCATTATGGTATTTGATCTAACAGCCGATATGAGCGCTAACAGCTCTTACATTTCAGGGCAACGGCACGGCACTGTGTCCATAGGTTTTAAATATCAAACTCCAGAACCTATCAATCTGTTAGTGAATGCAGAAGTACATCGCACTATAGAAATTGATGCTAGCAGGGCCATGAATACGTTGCAAATACACCGGCTGCTGTCTAAATGTGTCCCACACTTTTTAGGCGTGTACGCTTGCGACCAATTATCGTCGATAAACGGCTTCCCAGAGCAGTTGTCGTTAACACTGATCCTAGCACAAAATCAGGGAAACATTGAGTCTGTATCTTTGTTGCAAAGAACGGCATTGAAGAAGATTTCGATAGCTATGGTATAGAACCTCTCTCGAGTCAAATTCTAAATTTTTTAAATCGATGCTGTGTCACAAGATGGATTCACAACACTAGAAGGTTGCAAGGCGATGTCAGCTCCACCTGTGGCCATTACGTCGTTGCTTACCTCTCTCACCGCTACCACGACCTGTACAAGGGGAAGTTCTTTTCAAAATTCAGAATAAGTGATTAATCACAGTGATGACGTCATTCTAAAAATATAGTCTTGGCGGATGCTCACAAACTACACATCACAGCTGCATATCGCTAAAGGTTAGTATCGATACAAATTGTGCTTGAATATGTCACTGTTACATTCATGTTGCTAATTCCGCTATTTCTACTTTTTTAGAAGATACACGACCGGGAGGATACTTCGCACGACCAGTTGCTCCGGAAGTGATGAACGGGTAAGTCGCATTCATTATGTGTGCGCGTGGGGTTTTCGCCTATGCCGCCACACAAGATCGTGGTGACCGTAGGTGGACGACGCAGAGCGGTAGTCCTGTGTTCGTCAGAGTGGCAGAAACTTGCTCAGGTTATACCTACAATTCAGAGTTTGGGTCGACATCTAAAAGAGTGGCAGCTAACCAGTTGACTATCCACACTTTTCAAACGTTTATTTGCTACACTAAATAGTATCATCAAAATGGATAGACGCTGCACATCACTGAACATGAAGGAATGTAGGACACTAGAAAGCCTACATCGCATGGTCACCGACATCATCTATCACAATAAGAAAGAAGAGCTCGAAGTACAAAATCAAATACCAGCCTATCGCAAATACTTGCTTCATGTCCATGTTATCAGCGAAAAAAGGGGGGGGGATGAATTACACCGAATACACAAGATACATTCGGTGTGCTACCTTTAGAGTGTTCCTGGAGATAGAGCATTTTCTAAAGGCGCAATTCATGAGAGAGTTTGCTGTGTGATGTCGTTACGACAGGCTTGATGACCTCACGAACGTGTTTGGACAGGCTTGTGACACCAGCACAGGTTGGGTTTTATTTACGGACACTCTTTAACATCTCAGGTCATTAGCGTCCAGCACAGGTTGCAGACATGGAAGTTGTGATATATTTCTGAAAAATGGTCGTCGTCTCGCATTGATGGAACCAAATGAACGTCATCTACTTGCCATAGAGGGGAACGACATCTTTACACATCATAAGAGTACACCGGAAGCTAAAGGAATTTACGCTCCTTACCGCCAGCACTACAACCTTCCCTCCACCACCTCCCATATTGACGGTCCACCCCTTTTACTGCCCAACGTGCGTTATTAGCAAGAGTACAGCAAACCAGACAACATGATCCTCGACGCGTTGCACCAGTTAGCCACAATAGCGAGCAACACGGAGTGTATCTCAGTGTCCAAGCTACAACCCGAACGCGTGCAAGGCGTACGGACCATCTCTACCAAGAACGCGCCCAGAATGGGAAGGAAGTATTTCTACCCACGAGATTCAACAGCCTTTCTGCAGAACTCATCAGTCAGCTCAACTCATTCGACTTTTACATCGTGTACGAGGGAGAGGAGGTTCTCAGAAACGGCTACCGGGAAGTTTTTACCTACATAACGTGCCAAACAGACCCGGTGGGAATAGGCAACAATCTCTATCATACTTACTTTTGACAATCAAAATCACGTCACAACAAGCGGGGAGTATCCTGCATACATCAAGCTGATCTCCACAAAAATCTTCTTCTTTGACGAAGACAAAACTGTCGCCGTCAAACTAGCCACCAACAACTCCGACGTCATAGATGTCAGCTGCTTGCCTTAAAAGTACTCCACCACGGCATAGATCCACGCTGTACTATCTACCTCGGAACCATCGACATGATCACATCGGCAGAGTACTTCACCACACCACCCATCAACGGATTCGTTGTCCCCATGTCCACTCTCGGCCCAGGAACACGTCGACAGCAACTTTTCCCACATGAGGAACGCCGGAGGAGGAGGAAGACGAAAACAGTAACAGTAAAGTGTCGTTTGAAAAAAGAAGAAAAAACATATACAACATATTTTAAAATAATATTTGTGACCGCCATTTTTTGACAAAAACATATTTTTTGTAAGTGTGGCACGATTTTGTGATGTGCCGCCATTTTGTGACTCGCCATTTTTTGACATTAATAAAATATCTATCATTTTTGTAAATATGTATGTAAAATATCCAAAATTTCCCTATCATATTTGTATAAAAACAATAAAAAAGCCCCGATTCCGGTGATTTTTAAATTACAGGTAGCAGCACCACCCCATCATCCCCGCCACCACCTACCCCCACCACCTCAACCCTTTTGATATCAATTTGATATGTACCAGCTGCTACCTGAAATTAAAATCACCAGAATCTGGACCCATAGTACTTTTGGCAGTCATTTAGCGGCTGTTCGTTCATGTGTTCATGGATTTTAAATTGGTGGCATAGATGAACTGCTGCATTCTCAGTGTTTACTGAATTCTTCTCTGCAGATGTTAGCATTCCTACCTGATTTATACTCCTTTATGTTTGACATAGTTGTATATCCTATCAGCTGTAAAGGCAAGTTCTTTAACAGCACGAGACATTCACTTTATTAAAAGTTACTGCACTGATGTTCTCAACAATTCAGGACGATATGCACTAACTTCGCTAAATATGTATTTCCTGTCTCTTTGAAATTTTGTGGTTTTTACTTCAATTTTTTTAACCATTAGTAAAGCAATAGTGTCATATCATGAGCAGTTAAGCCACACAACCCGTACACCATTTTTAATTAATACGAGGGTAAGTCCATAAGTTTCCGGCCTACTGCACAGACTACGTGCTTCCGTCAAAGAGAAAAGGCGAGGAAAGCTGAGTGGTGGGTGCGCCTTCTTCAGGACAACGCGCCTGTGCACACAGCTCTTGTTGCAAAGGAAGCTGTGAAGAAATGTGACTTCAAAGAGATTGACTATTCCCCATACAGCCCAGATCTAGTTCCTAGTGACTATTTCCTCTTCTCAAAACTCAAAAAGGACCTTCCAGGAAAGAAATTTAAGTGTGACGAAGAAGTGATGGATGTTGTTTATGCCCATTTTGCTAATGAAACTTCTGACTTTTGGGGGGGGGGGGGGATTGAAATGCTAATTGAAAGATGTGAGAAGTGTATTGCAGTAACTATATAGAAAAGTGAAATATACTTTTTGCCTTTATAATACCTAGAAAATGGTTAGGCCGGAAATTTTGGACCTACCCTCGTGTACACATACACACGCACGCACACACACACACACTATATATATATATATATATATATATATATACTATTAATGGAATAATAAAAACTTCTAAAAAGCGTATAATTCATAAAAAAACACTCAGAATGCAATATAAAAAAGTTGACATAAAAATTCACACTAAAACCGTAAAATTGAACACTAAAATCACACTATACTTCGAGTTTGGCTCTTGGTCACGTGCTAAGAATGACCAAGAGCGAAGCTCGAAATATCCGTGTGATTTTAGTGTTCAATTTTACGGTTTTAGTGTGAATTTTTATGTCAACTTTTTTATATTTCATTTTGAGTATTTTATATATATTAGCAGTAATTATAGATGTTTTAAAGGGATAAAACGCTTAAGATAAAGTCACCCTTGAAATCGCTATATTTCCAACTCGTTGAGTTCTTCTATGGCAACGAGTTAATTTGTTACATTGCTAATAATGTTACTTTATTTATTAATATAAATATATATAGTATTAGTACCTGGTGAATTAGAAGAAAGCATCTTAAGGTCTTATCTTTATTAGGTAAATTTATTATTATTATTATTATTATTATTATTATTATTATTATTATTATTATTTATTATTATTATTTATTATTATTATTATTATTATTATTATTATTATTATTGAACTCAATTAGATGATCATACCGCAGAATAGTTAGCCATCATCTGGTACTATGTTTACTCCAAACGATGCTCTTCTAATTTTTGCGAAATCCGAAGGAATGGAGAGTTATTGTAGCCGTACTCGTAAAACTTTTTTGCGTCGATCGTAGCTACTAGGCACCTACAATGGAAATATATATATTAATGACACAAAAATAAAGAAACACTATTAACAATGTAACAAATTAACACTAAAAATAAAAGTAGATAAAGATAAAGCACAGGGAAAGAGTCACACTTGAAATTGCTATATTTCGAACTACAATGGCAAGAAGCTCTAGCTTCTTGCCATTGAAGAACTCGCAGTAGTTCGAAATATAGCAATTTCAAGTGTGACTCTTTCTCTGTGTTTTATCTTTATATATATATATGTGTGTGTGTGTGTGTGTGTGTGTGTGTGTGTCCATTAACGCTCTAGTGGTCACAATTTTTGTTTTTTCTTAACAAAACTCCACACATAACCTCAATCAACAAACGATTCGTCGAGTTCGTTAACCGGCAAAATTGGATCATTGGGTTGGGTTAATCTAATTTAAAAAAAATTAGAAAATTTAAAAAAAAAATGAAAAATTGAAAAATCTCTCTAGCGGCCGAAAAGTTTGTTTATTCTCATCCAAAAGCAGTAAATTTCTTTAAAATAAATTGATAAAGGTGGTTTTCGAAAATCGTGGCAATTTTGCCATTGGGAATGGGGGTTAAAGCGAAATTTTAAAATCGCTCTAACGGCCGCAATTTTGAATGTTTTTAAAGGAAACTCGGTATATACCATTGAAATAAAGCACGAAAATTTGTTTCCGAAAATAAATTAAATAAGAGGGGGAAGGGGTTACCTGAAACCTATAATTTAAAATCGCTCTAGCGGCAGCATTTTAATTTTTTTTTAAAGAAAATCGCTATATGTCATTGAAATAAAATTAGAAAAATAGTTCCTGTATCGGACTATTAGGAAGGGGGGAGGGTCAAATGAAATTCAAAATTTAAAAATCGTTCTAGCAGCAGTTATATTTGTTTTTTCGAAACGAAACTTTGTACAGCATTTAAGTAAAATGATAAAAACAGTTTTTGAAAATCATAAGATTATTGGGAGTGAGGATTTGCCGGGAAAACGAGTGGAGGTTTAGCGGAAAATAAGGGGTAAAACGAAATTAAAAAATCGCCCTAACGGTTGCGTTTTAAAGACATTTTAAATGTAACTCGATATATACCACAAGAAAAATAGTTTCTGAAATTCAGTAAATTCTCACTATTATTAGGGGAGGGGGTTACCCAAATAAGTAAAAATCGCTCTATTGGCATTTATATTTATTTTTTCCCAACGCAACTCTCTATATGACATTTAAATGAAACAAAAAAAAATAGTTTCTGAAAATCAGCGAAATCGAGACATTAGAATTGGGGTTTACCTGAAACCCGAAAATTTAAAAATCGCTCTAGCTGCACCAATATTTGTTTCTTCACAACAAAATTCAGAAATACCATTTAAATAAAATATAAAATAATAATTTCCGAAAATTAGGGAAATTGGCCCGTAAGGAGTAGGGGGATATTTGAGAAGCGAAATTTAAAAAGCGCTAGCGTTTAATTTTCTCTGTATTGTTTACAATAAAATAAAATGAAAGGAAATTAATTCTTCAAATAAACTGTATTTTTAACGTTACATATGTTTTATATTTAACAAAAGTATCGTCGTGAAGATAGCAAATATGAAATATTAATCTAATATGTGTGTGAGAATTATATTTATATGTATGAGCGCTCAGTAATAACCTTCAGAAAACATTTGCATTACATGTTTTTACTGCAATAACATTTAAATTAAATTTCAAAGCCAATGAAAATCGATGTAACTTCGATGTTTTTTTATTTGCTTAGTACATTGTAATTGTTTTTGAATAGTAGCATGTTTTTGTTTTATTGAAACATATGAACATCTTAAATACAGAATGTAACTTCAAACTTTCTGTTATTTCTCTCTATTTTAGTGACTGTAAATATGATATTAAGAGCTCAGTTCATAAACATGGTAACGTTTAAAAATGTTTAAAATTGCTCACACAGTATAGCTTTGTCTATCAGTGGTCATACATTTAATGTAATTAATAGTATATCATTAATTTTTGTGGGTTAATCTCAATAATAATAATAATAATAATAATAATAATAATAATAATAATTCTAAAAATGCTGTTTCTCTTTTGTTATACTTATAGGTTGCAAAAATTCTAATTCTGTTCCCCTAATACCACACAGTAATGCCATAACCAATTTCATTTTATTAATAAATAAGGCCTAATTTGGATTTTATATTCATTTTTATTCAAAGTTATTCAACTCGGTGAGAAATTCGCTTATTTTGCGCAGCCCTTGCATGAAGACTGATTTTTATTTTTATTTTTTTCATTTTTATTTTATTTATTTTTTTTTGTTTATTTTTTTTTTCTTGCTTTTGTTATCTACTACATATATGCTTTCTTTAGATCCGGAAAAATAAGTTAATAGTTACCTAAATAGATCGGAAAAAATATTAAACGTTTTAATTGTTTTGATATTAGCACAAATAAAAATACGGCATACGAATCAAATAATTTTAGAAGCAAGAATAATTGCTTAAATTTTGAAGTTCTGAAACATAACGCTTAACAGGAATAAGCAATATTTTGATATTTTACAATAAATAAACGCAATGGTTAAAATAAAAACCTTAAAAGTGACAGATAACTTCATCATACCAATAATAATAATAATAATAATAATAATAATAATAATAATAATAATAATAAGAAGAAGAAGAAGAAGAAGAAGAAGAAGAAGAAGAAGAAGAAGAAGAAGAATCACTGTTGTCTGTTCATTCATTTTAATACAATTAATTACTAATAGCATTTGCAAATATTTTCGTTTTATTTAATTGGTTTATTTACGGACGCTCTTTAACATCTCAGGTCATCCGCGTCCCATTTAATTCAGGGCGTGAAACGGCCGACAAATTTTGCTCAGAAGCCTCTTCTTTCAGGCTTTAGGTTCTTTATCGTGTCGTAAATCTGACACGGGACCCACGGCTTTACTTCCCTTCCAAAGGAAGTCATACTAAGGATTTTTACGCCCCGAAAAACCCCATCTATCCTGGCCGTGTTTGAACCCGCGATCTTGGATTTAGGAGGCAAGTATGGTTGCCATTACACTACCAGGACCAACGTATTGTGACGTAAGCCTGTGTCTCTTGCTAGACAGTTACTTGTTTGCTTTTAGGGCAAAGAATACGGTGGAAACCTCTTCGTCCTATTGCGTTTGAACTTCAACAACATTCTCGGTTTTCCAATACCCTTTCAAAATTGCTTTCCGCTGTTCAAACAATAATATTGGCTCCATTTTGTTGTAGCAACGCTATCATAACGTAATATGAGTTACATCTATTTACAGAATATCATACTACACATTACTGTTGTTTTTCAATCTTTGAAATATATTAACTAGATATCTACTGTAAAAGTGTGTATACGTTTTTGGCCCTCTCGGTATATATATATATTTTTTTTTTTTATCTGTTCATAAAATACGGTATATATATGTATATATGTATATATATACTTTTTATTCTTATCTGTTCATAAAATAGTGCTAAACCCGTATTTTGCTCTTCTCTATTGGCAATACTGAAAATCGGCATTCTTATTTTATTCGTGAAATAGTCTTAATAAATTTCATTCGAGTGTTTGAGCTCACTACGTTCGTGAATATATCGGCAATCTCATACCCTCTTGTGATATTACTTGTGATAATTATTATTATTAACCGTTTTAAAATTATTGCGATGATAAAATATATTTAATGATTTGGCATTAATTTTCCCTTCCCGTAAACTGCATATGTACCTACAATGCGGAGTGGATTTTATAGACTACATGGAAAGTTCGTCTTTTGTTTCTTTTTCATGTTTTTACAGCACTTATGGAACGAAACAAGTCACTGCTGCCATTTTTATTCTTGTTAAAATAGCATATCATTTCTAACTTGAAAGAAAAGTGTAGTCCTCATGAAAAGGAGTACGGGAATAGTAAGTATATGCATTTCTCGGGCTTCTTTGGCTTATTTAAATTACCAGTTTCCTTCCTAAAGTACAATATATTGTGCTAATATTTTTTTCATTTGTTAACTGTCGGTAATCGGAATGGATATATCTGATAATGCTTATAGACACTTCCACCATCACGTTACCATCAACAGTGTCATATTCGTTTATATTAAATATTTTATATGTACTGCAAACTTCGTCAATATAACCGTATACAATTAGAGGACCAATCAATTTCTGCAGATCTGGTAAATTTACGTGTTCAATTTTCAAATCGCTTAAGACCCCTCTGTTTCATGATTAAATATAAGAAGTTCTTGTAATTTTTTAAGTAAATGAATTGATTTGGTACACAAGGGATAAGGAGAGAAATAAACACGATGCCTGACTTAAAAGATATGATTTTCAAAGAGAAGGAAACGAAACCAGTTTCGTCGAGATAAACAGTTATTTAGCTCTCAAAGCATTAACGTTTTCAAAGAGCCCTACTGCTCACTTTCCCCTTATATCACGTTTAGAGCCACAGGTTTCCTCAACAGTAATACGATTCCAATCTAGAGCTTAATTTCGTCATGTTTTAATACTTAGGCTAAAGCGGGGGAGGGTTGACTTGTTCCTCACTGTACTAACCTGGCTGTATACAGTTTGTAGGAATACACAAAGGTGCTTTAGTGAAGACTATGTAAATTGCAATATACGAGGTGGTATCCACAATAATCGGGACTGGTGCTACCATCTCACAGTAGTTGCAGTGGAGTTTTGTAACGCTAGGTGGCAACACTAGCACATCTGATGAGTGAGTGTTTAAAGTTTCATGCAGCTGGGTAGATGTATTGAGATTCTATAGTACTTTTCATGATACTCTGTGTGTAATGTGTGGCGATTTTACGATGTATCCAAGATTAGAACAGAGAGTGTGCAAATCTCGGTGAAAATGCGGCGGAGACTCTCGCAATTATTCAACGAGTATTTGGGGGACAAAACATGAGCCATACACGTGTGTTTGAGTTACATGTTTGGTTAAGGCCCGGCTGTACAGCTATTGAAGACGATGCTCACACCGGTAGGTCCGTCAGCTGCACAATGCCTGACATTGTTGCCAAAGTTCACACCTCGTTCGTGAGAATCGACGTCGAACCATTGAAGATCTTGCTCATTAATGAAGACGGAATTGGTTATGGGACATGCCAATGAATTTTAACTGATGAATTGAGTATGCATCTTGTCTGTCGCCACAAAATTTGTGCCAAGGATCCTGACTGCTGATCAGAAGGCGCAGGCAGCATGTTGACGTTTGCCCGGAACTTCTCAGGCCGTATCCGATGACCCAACCTTCTTGTCCAGGGTCATCATAACGACGAGAGCTGGATGTACGCTTATGACCTTGAGATAAAACAACAATCTCCAAGTGGAAGAGCCCGAACTCACCAAGACCCCCCCCCCAAAAGCGAGACAAGTGAAGAACAAAGTCAAGAGCATGTTCCTCGTTCTCTTTGATACCAAGGGGATTGTGCACAAAGAATTCGTCCCACCAAATCAAACAGTGAATTCCACGTATTACTGTGACGTTTTGCGACGACTCCATGAAAATGTGCGGAGACGACGGCTCAAACTTTGGCGACAACGGAACTGGCTGTTGCACCACGATAATGCGCCCTGTTAATTTCTTGTTCACCCGGAGCTTTTTGACGAAAAACAACATGACGGTTGTCCCTCACCAACCATACTCGCCTGATTTGGCACCCTGCGACTTCGCTCTATTCCCCAAACTGAAAATCAAGTTGAAAGGACGTCGGTTCGGCATAATTGAGAGGATTCAAGAAGAAACGCTGTCTGTGCTAAACACCTCAAAGAACATGACTTCCAAGAAGCACTTGGAAAATGGCAGAATCGCTGGGACGGGTGTATACGTGTGGATTTGTCGTTGATTTGATTTATTTATGGACGCTCTTTAACATCTCAGGTCATCAGCGTCCCATTCAATTCAGGGCGTAAAACGGCCGACAAATTTTGCTCAGAGGCCTCTTCTTTCAGTCTTGAGGTTCTTTTTCGTGCTGTAAATGTACGACACGGGACCCACAGCTTTACTTCCCCTCCGAAGGTAGCCATATTTAGGATTTTTACGCCCGAAAAATCCATCGATCCTGGCCAGGTTTGAACCCACGATCTTGGGTTTAGAAGGCAAGTGTGGTTACCGCTACACCACCAGGACCGACGATACATGTGGAAGGGAACTACTTCGAGGGTGATGACGGTCATTAGTCTCATCTGGTTTTTGACCAGATGGCAGCACCAGTTCCGAATAGTCTGGATACCACCTCGTATGTGAATTTGATAAACATGAAATGAAAATTTATTGAAAATTTATCCTACAGACTACGTAATACATTACACTCAGATATACATACTTTATCAATCCATTACAAAATGAGATTTAAAAATAAAATAATACTAATATTACTTAATAGAGTCGCTTGTTTACATTCTGGTCCCAATACACACAACTCCAGGTTATTAGTGTATTGGCGACCATCATATTGCTGTATTATCCTATCTTTGTTTATGCTTATCTGATTTATCGTACTTCTAAGGTTGTCGGTCCTGGTGGTGTAGTGGTAATTATAATTGCCTTCTAAACTTGGGTTTAGAAGGATCGATGGATCGCGGGTTCAAACCCGGCCAGGATCGATGGATTTTTTCGGGCATAAAAATCCTAAGTATGGCTTCCTTCAGAAGGGAAGTAAAGTCGAGGGTCCCGTGTCGTACATTTACGGCACGAAAAAGAACCTCAAATCTGAAAAAAGAGACCTCTGAACAAAATTTGTCGGCCGTATCACGCTCTGAATTGAATGGGACGCTGATGACCTGAGATGTTAAAGAGCGTCCGTAAATAAACAAATAAAAAAAAAGCTTATAAGGTTAGGTTTCCCTCTATCTTCCTTTTAATCATTCTTTGCCCAAATAGTTCCCTATCATTTTTATATTCTTCTCTCCTTTTACAGTTAAAATCTTTCTAATTAATATTCCCCCATTTACATTCTTCCATTTTTGTTGCCAAGTCTGTCCTCTCCATGAATTTGTTTGCCTACAGTATAATAAACAATGAAAAACTGTATTTGGTTTCTCCATACATTGGACATCATATCATCATATACTAACACACCGGAGTTCTAGCTCATGCAAACCTTTCTCTACCTGCTTTATCACTTTGTTCTATATATTTTTCCTACTCCATACTATTTTCATTTCCCCATAAAGTCCCAATGATCTCTTTGCTCTCGTATTACCAAATGTTTCTTGTCGTTCAACATCTTCTTCCAATCTTAGGTTTATTTCTTCCTCTGTTTTGATATTCACTATTTATCCACAAGTTTTCCAAACCTATCTGTTGCAAAATTTCCTGCTTTTGAGATACCGTGGTCCTTTCCACTTACATTTCTCTTGGATACTGAAACATTCTTTAATAATGTCACTCTCTGCCAATGTGGTAATTCTGTATAAGTGTTTCATAAATCTTGTAATAATGTTATACTAGTGAAATATCCATGTAATTCTAGCTGCGCTATATATCGGTAAACCTGAGATCTGTTTACAAAACTATTAGTTTATCAACATCTTTCGATGCATCCTCTACACCCCATATAACATTTTTGTTTCTACTGTAGTTGTGTATGTTCTTTCAAGCCAATTCACTCTTATTTTTCTTAAACATGCTCTTATATCACTCATATTTGCTTTTTCTTTTGCTATTATCTTTTTTTTTCCTGTTGATTCCAACATAATCTTGTCCCTAAATAATTCAATTTCCTTACTACCCGTATTTCTCTCCCATTTCTCATCCGTTCTCAATTTGTAACCCCTTTTAAAAACCATGATCTTTGATTGCTTTTCCTTTATTTTCAATCCCTATTCATTACAAAAAGTATTCACTACTTCAATTGCCCTTCTCAGTACTCCACTAGATAATAGACATATCTATTCTAAATTACTGCAGAAAATAATGAAGAAAAAGAAAGAAGGAAAGAAAGACTGAGAGAAAGAAGAAAGGAGAAAGAAAGAAAGAAAGAAAGAAAGAAAGAAAGAAAACCAAAGAATGAAGGAAGGAGAAGGAAGAAGGAGGGAGAGAGAAAGAGAATGCGACTGTGGTTATACTAACATGATACCCTGGCAAAGGTGTTTTTGGGTCAACAAAGAGTTGACATTTGTTGCATCTCTAACTTTAATACCGGGTGCCTTGTTTTATCAGGCGTTGTTGATGTGGTTTATTTACGGACGCTTTTTAACATCTCAGGTCATCAGCGTCCCATTCAAATCAGGGCGTGAAACGACCGACAAATTTTCCTCAGAGGCCTCTTCTTTCAGGTTTGAGGTTCTTTTTCGTGTAACAGACCCACAACTTTACTTCCATTCCAAAGGAAGCCATACTTAAAATTTTTACGCCCGAAAAAATTCATCGATCCTGGTCGGGTTTGAACCTGCGATCTTGGGTTTAGGTGTCATCAAGCGTGATTTTAGGACCAATACACTCATGACTGTGAGGTGCTCTCTCATTCTTTCCATTGTTTTAGCGTGTTGTCTATATTTTTACTTTCAGAGGAGGGCATTCGAACACTTACCGACGCTATTTGCTGTACGCCGCCATATTATTTGGAAAGATGTCCGCATAGATGGGCGAAACTTTTGTGTAGCCCCTTCCTGTGGCTCCTCAGAAGAAGGAGAAGGAAGACTGATGATGTTTTTATTATTAATCATTTATTCAAATACCTTATAAAGAAAACTCATATGTTTTCACTTACGGAGTGAACTGTAAAGGGCTTAATGTCACTTTCAGGCTCTAGAGCATGCGCATCTGGAAGGAAATATTGTCCTCGTAGTGCACGTGTCGTAAACAGAGCCTGTGCTTGTGCTATGACGCGTTTAGAAAACATTGACAGGCGGAAGTTAATGTGCTTAAGTTTCCTAACTTAATAACGAATTAATAAAATATAATTGGGTCTCGCTTTCTGAAAGTTCCATGTCCTCGCTGTTATGTAGAGGCGTGGCAAGATCGGAGAAGTCTTCATTTGTTTCACTTGTTTCTTCTCCCAAAGAAATAATGAAACTATCAATGGCGTCCTTCAGTAACCCATCATTTTCCCATAATTGTTGCTCTACTCTTTGCACATGATTGCAGTAACGAATCAGTCTTCAAGAGTGAAGATATTGGAAGATATGTCCTCCCCTATCTCCGCATACGTCCCTAGGCATTTCTCCAGCTCCCAACTTTACTACTTGCGAATTGTAAAGTCAAGAAGCCTGAAATTTTTTATCTTTAACAATAGCCTTAATTGTACAGCCATTTAACGAGTCTCAGATTATGTTATTCCCTAATTTAGTGACACAAAAGTTTGAGAATTTTGTAATATTAACAAAATAGCCTCCATACTATTTATCTTATGCTCTCGGAGCAATATTCCATCTATTCTTTAGTGTGGTCTACAACATCTACTGCACCTCCGCTGGTGGCCGAGGTCGTCGTGAGCGGGAGGTCTGGGGTTCGCATCTCGCCATGACCGTCCTACCTGAGTGAGGTTTTTTCCAGATTTTCCTCAGTCCTCATAAATGGTAAATGCCGGAGAGGTACTCTAAACTTAGGCCTGGAACGTTTCCTTTAAAAAATATCCTTTCCCAATATATTTTTCATCTCATGTATCATCAGTGTCACCGCCTGTGGTGCCTCAGTAGTAAACACGGACGTTAAACACTATTAAAAAAACAAACTTTTGTTTTAACACCTAAAGTGTATTTATTTATTTTGCAGGCTGAAGTTATCCGACCGAACGCAGTTCCCCTCGCACTGCTTGTCGGTTTGGCTGTGGGCGTCATCCTGGGAGTTACCCTGTTGAACATCAAATCAAAATATGACGTCCGCGAGACTATTTATGTGAGCTATGCGGGCGAACTGCTCTTCCAAATGTTCCATTGCGTGGCTATGCCGCTAGTCATTGCGAGCATTGCTTGCTCCACGGCTCGCATCCACTGCCCTGACATCTCCAAGAGAATTGCCAAGCAGTTCCTTGCGGTTCTACTTGTCTCCAAATTTGTTGCTATTCTAGTAGCCTTGCCGTTAGCATTGCTCGTTCGGCCAGGGGAGCAACTCGAGGTCAGCAAAGAAGATTACAATGATGTTATCATCCAGCAGGTAGGGGATACTCTATTACTACTTTTACGGTCCATTTCGTGAAAGAATCTAGTTCCATGAATGTGATGGTTAAGGTAAAGTTAAGACAATAAAGGAATTTTTATAACACTGACCCAATGGAATATGGCGGTTTTTAGAATCTTCTTGTATGACACTCGTACAGAATTAAATAAAAATCAAGGAACAATTGGCACAATGCAATTTATTAAACTGAACATTTTTTTTTTCACAAGTGATCCAAATGGAATATGATGATTTTACAGCATAGTATTGGTTGCTAGGTATCAGCGATATTCTGTCTGTTTAGTAAATCAACAATACGATACGGATAATTTGACGGTTGTAAAACGTGTATTCGCTGTTAGAAGATTTTACTTTAAGTCAATTTCCTACGTTCAGGGAAAATTTAGGGTAGAATTTAATGTTGGCAACATTGGACTTTAAAATGGATGATAATGATGAAACGAGGTTTTGTTACAGCAGGATGGTGTCACAGCTCACACCGCTCGTGAAGCATGAACACTCTGCGGATCCTGTTTCCTGGATCCATAATTTCTCGATTTGCTGATGTTGCCTGGCCAGCCCTATCTGACGGCTGCAGACTATTTTTTACGGGGATACTTGAAAAGTACAGTGTACTGCAACAGGCCACGTACAATCATGTAGTGAAAAGAAAACATGAATCGTTAAATTAGGGACATTGGTTATTTTATCACAGCGAGTTTTGGTGAACTTCCAGAATCGATTACACCAATGTGTTCGTTGTCATGGAGCCCACTTAAAAGTGTGATTTTTAACAAATAAATTCAGATTATTTCATTGCATTGTGCTACTTGTTCCTTCAAAAGGTACTTTTTATAAAAAAATTCTATACGAGTGTGCAACAAGAAGGTTCTGAAAACCGTCATATTCCAGTATTTACACGTTGTACGAGGGTAGGTCCATTATTTTACAGCCTCATTGATAAGGATTATCTCCATCACAAAAGCCTTATCTGTTAGGTAAATAATTGCAGCTGTAACTTCCGCTCCGCAGTGTTCAGTTGTCCAGATAGAGTTGCATAAAGAAGGCTATGTGTAGAAGATTGTGATATGTTTAAAATGCAGTTTCGAGCTCTTATTAAGTTCTTCACAAAAGAAGTACTTACTCCAAATGAAATTAAACAGCGATTGGACGGTGTATATGGGGAAGCACTCCCCTCATATTCTACCGTAAAAGAATGGGCCAAACTTTTTTAAATGGATCGAGAAAGCATTGAAGACGAAGAGCGTGCAGGTCGGCCCTTGGAGGTGCTCACTCTTGAAAACATCGCTCTTGTGGAAGGAGAACTTATGGAAGACCGGCGGTTCAAAGTTACAGAAATAGCAGCAAGGTTGGGCCTTTCTATCACAAAAGTCCTTCGAATTATTCATGAACATTTAAACATGAATAAGGTTAGTGCAAGATGGGTGCCTAGACTTCTTTCCTCAGTTCAAAAGCACCTCCGAGTCATCTGTTATCAGTCATCTTGGAGCTCTACCAAGGCAACGAGAGAGAAGTTCTGTAAACCTTTGTTACAGGAGATGAAACTGTGATCCTCTATTATGATCCCTTGTCCAAAAGAGAATCAATGGAGTGGCATAAACCTGGCGAAGCAGGCAAAGTCATTGAATCAACCAAGAAGATCATGGCCACAATCTTTTGGCACTGTGAAGGAATGCTCTTCATTGACTTCAAGGAGAAGAACACCACAGTAAATGGGGAGTACTATGCTGGCCTACTGCACAGACTACGTGCTTCCATCAAAGAGAAAAGGCGAGGAAAGCTGAGCGGTGGTGTGCACCTTCTTTACGACAACGCGCCTGTGCACATAGCTCTTGTTGTAAAGGAAGCTGTGAAGAAATGTGGCTTCAAGGAGATCGACCATCCACCCTACAGCCCAGATCTAGCTCCCAGTGACTGTCTCCTCTTCTCAAAACTCAAGAAATGACCTTCGAGGAAGGAAATTTAAGTGTGACAAAGAAGTGATGGATGCTGTTTATGCTCATTTTGCAGACAAGACTTCTGACTGTTTTAGATGGGAGGTTGAAATGTTAATTCTAAGATGTGAGAAGTGTATTATAATAAAGGATAAGTATATTGAAAAGTGAATTATAATTTTTGCCTTTATCATACCTAGAAATTGGTTAGTCCGGGAACTTATAGATCTACCCTCTACATCCTTTATATTAACATTTTCTGGCGTTATGAATCATAATTGCATTTTCAATGTGTGAAGCATTCATAGCCAGCCCTCTCTCTCAGGAATTGCCCATTATGCATGCTTACATTAAGTAATGTCGCAGCGTAATGCCCTGCATAGGAAATTGATGAAAATATAGTGTGTCCACATGATAGCTCCCTGATTTCAAATTTAATTTGTAAGGAAAGTATCAGTTCTAAAGATGTGGGGTTTGGGATGTCATAAAGAGCACTCAGAAAGTTTTGTGTTGTCTACATGGGCTCCGTTAGTAACTTTGGAAATGTCCAGCCGATATTCGATCTCAGTTCTTGTGTTATGTAGTATGTCCGGAGTGAGTGAGTAGATAGATACCACAATTTTATGGCAAAGATGACACAGATGACGTACAAGTGTAGCGTAGACAATATCTTTCACACAGCCCCACAGGAAGAAATCTACAGGCTTTATGTCTAGACATTGTGGTGGTCAAGCAAGCGGATCAGCACTGCGGAAATTCAATTGCAACATTTTTACCTTTTGGTCGGTCATCGGGTTTCAGCGTCTGAACGAGTTCAACTTTATAGGCAGACAAACGCAGTGCTTTATGGAGCATCTTAGAACTGTTGACCTCTAGTGACGCTCTACGAAGTGGCCATTTTGCGCTTCTAGCGAAGGTCACTTTCTTCAGATGTGAGCTTTTTTGCCCGAGCCAGGCTGTCGGTTAACACTACCCGCAAAAATGTATCAAACAAACCCTTAATTGTCTTTATCTAGAGGCTCCCATTCTTTGAATTTCCTTTCGGTGATTTCGTTTCAGCGTACCACACCACGCGCTGAGTTCCCTCTTGTGCTTTTGTCATCTTTGATAATTGTTCAACACCTACAGCAAAACTTTTTGAACTTCCTTAAATTTCCTTCCTCGAAGGTCCTTCTTGAGTTTTGAGAAGAGGAAATATTCACTGGGAGCTAGGTCTGGGCTGTAGGGTGGATAGTCGATCACCTTGAAGCCACATTTCTTCACAGTTTCCTTTGCAACAACAGCTGTGTGCACAGGCGCGTTATCGTGAAGAAGACGCACACCATCACTCAGCTTTCCTCGCCTTTTCTCTTTGATGGAAGCACGTAGTCTGTGCAGTAGGACAGTGCAAATCCCAAATCTCTAGAACTAATAAATTTAAATTTGAAATCAGGGAGGTTTAGTGTATATGTGAACAATAACCTGGTTTAAAGTGAATTTCTTTATTTATTTTTTCAGAATTGTGCTGAGAGCATCCTGGACGTTCTCAGGAACACAGTCCCTATCAGCGTAGTGAAGATGACTCTTAGACACGAGGTTACAAATGTGACGTTCGAAGAGCCCAATAAGCCATCTGTTTCTTTAGTTCATCTTAATGGTTGTAATTGGTTTGGTTTAGTTCTGATATCCGCCCTTTTAGGCCTGGCCCTCCGTGTTATCGATCCCTCAATGGATTCCCCACTATCGCGCTTTTTCGCATTCCTGGTCAAAGCTACAACCCGAATCCTGAAGGCCGTTCTTTACATGGCACCAGTACTACTAATATCCACTGTAGCAGGCCAAATGATACTTGCAAACAGCGCGAGCATCCTGAGGGAAATTGGTGAGTACGGCATCATTGACCAAATTAATTCATTTTAAGATTATACTTTGACCATTTTCAGCAATAATGAAGCTACAACGAGTAGCTGTGATCATTAGATCACAAAGAACTGAATCAGCCTTAAGAGTCATCTGAGCCCCATGCGTATCAGTGCGTATTTTTCTGTATATATCCGATGTCTAATATCATCTGATAGTTGGAAATACTAATTGTCATAGAATGTAACATTTGCGAGGGTAGGTACATAAGTTTCCGGCCTAACCATTTTCTAGGTATGATAAACACAAAAACTATATTTCACTTTTCAATATAGTTACCCT
This sequence comes from Metallyticus violacea, assembly GCA_030762175.1. NCBI lineage: Eukaryota > Metazoa > Arthropoda > Insecta > Mantodea > Metallyticidae > Metallyticus > Metallyticus violacea. Next base: position 83,259,315 of record CM060831.1, on the reverse strand, counting down.
TTATTGCAATACACTTCTCACATCTTTGAATTAACATTTCAATCTCCCACCCCCAAATAGTCAGAAGTCTTGTCTGCAAAATGGGTATAAACAGCATCCATCACTTCTTTGTCAAACACAAATTTCCTTCCTCGAAGGTCCTTCTTGACTTTTGAGAAGAGGAAATAGTCACTGGGAGTTAGACCTGGGCTGTAGGGGGAATGGTCCTTCTCCTTGAAGCCACATTTCTTCACAGCTTCATTTGCAACAAGAGCTGTGTGCACAGGCGCGTTGTGCAGTTTTCCTCGCCTTTTCTCTTTGATGGAAGCACGTAGCCTGTACAGTAGGCCAGCATAGTACTCCCCATTTACTGTGGTGTTCCTCTCCTTGAAGTCAATGAAGAGTATTCCTACAGTCCCAAAAGATTGTGGTCATGATCTTCTTGGTTGACTGAGTGACCTTCACCTGCTTCGCCAGGTTTACGCCACTCCATTGATTCTCTTTTGGACAAGGGATCATACTAAAAGACCATGGTTTCACCTCAGAACTTCTCTCTCTCTCTCTCTCTCTCTCTCTCTCTCTCGTTGTCACGGCAGAGCTCCAAAAATGCCCAACAACAGATGACTGGTTGCTGCTTTTGGGCTGAGGAAAGAAGTCTAGGCACTCATCTTGCACTAACCTTATTCATGTTTAAAAATTCATGAATAATTCGAAGGACTGTTGTTTTAGAAAGGCAAACCTTGCTGCTATTTCTGTAACTTTGAGCCGCCGGTCTTCCATAATTTCTCCTTCCACAAGAGCGATGTTTTCAGCAGTGAGCACCTCCAAGGGCCGACCTGCACGCTGTTCGTCTTTAATGCTTTCTCGACCCATTCGAAAAATGTTGGCCCAATCTTTTACGGTAGAATATGAGGGTAATGCTTCCCCATATACACCGTGTAATTGCTGTTTAATTTTATTTTTAGTAAATCCTTTTTTTTTTTTTTTTTTTTTTTTTTTTTGTGAAGAACTGAATAACAGCTTGATACTCCATTTTGATCATGTCGCAATCTTCTACATTAGCCTTCTTATATCTGAACAACTGAACACAGTTACAGCTGCAATTATTTACTTAACAGATAAGGATTTTGTGAAGGCGATAATCGTTATCGGCGAAACCGGGAACTTATGAACCTGCCCTCGTACAGTTGCCTAGGTAACGTTTTTTCCGGATTTTTCTCTTTAACCTAAAGGTGAATCAGGGTAGCTTTAAGCGATGTAGACTCCGAAACTAACAGTAACAAAGTCGACCTGTTATATGCTCCGATCCGCGCTTCTGTAACTGAACCTTACATGATATCAGAATATATGGACAGATGTATAAGAGGGACCAGGGCTTGAAGTGAAATAAAGAGTTACAAAGCGTGATGTAGAACTGTTCAAAGCAGACACTAAACCCTTAGATTCTAGGGTCCAAGAAATAAATGTATTGGCTATTGAAGATTTTGTCATATCGTTAAATATAATAAGAGGACGATTTAGTTTGAATATTAATTCGAGGTTTGACTATTAGTACAAAGTGGATAAATGGGGACGTATCTTTGATTTATTGAAAAGGAGTAAAGAGCCAATTTTTCTATTAAATAATTGTAACAATATTACTTCAATATTTGTTTGTCATCGATGCACCTTAAAAACACAAAAAAATCATAAATTACTTCTTACAAAACTAAAATAAGAGAAAATGCGTTGATGGTTTGTGGAGGTTTAAAATACTATGGTCAGCAGGCTGGAATTACTAAGTACTGGAATTTCCTCTGTGTTTGGGACAAAAGAGCCCCAACACTGGGAAACGAAGGAAAACAGAAAAAATTTGAGTACATGCATTTTGATAGATTAAATAATTCCATCCATCTGTCCATATAATATTGGGCATCATGAAACAGTTCCTTAAAACGCTGCCAAAACCTGATATCTATTCCATATATCTCTGCAAGAAGTATTGGAACTTATCGGATAACAAGTGAAATGAAGTGGAAAGAGGGCTTGGACTAGCTTTCAAGGTGTCGTTGGCAGCTCCCTTGACAATAATAGGGAACCTAACTATATTACCATTGTAGTGCAGTTTAAAGCGTTGGAATATCCCATTAGCCTTGCAACTTCATTTTATATGCTGACCTGAAAAACACAACCTTACAGAGAGTACGTGCCTGGTGCACCAGTCACACTTCCTTTCATGAACGGCAGCGCAGGGCAGCGGAGAAAACCGAGCCCAATTCCACACGAAGTGTGCCTTCAATAATTACAGTCGGTTTTAACAGTCTTAGCGCAATGAAACGAGCAATCATATGCCAAAAATTCGTACTTTCTAGGAAGCATATTGGTAGTTAATCATATTCAGTATACAGCGAAATCAAATGCAAACTGTAATGTGGCAATGTAACACGTAAAGGAAATAATTGATACGGGAAAAGGCATATGCTTTTAACACTACAAGTTTTGCACGTATTATATTAGCGATATATTTCTTAATTTGAGTTGGCGCTAATAGCTTCTATTCCATCGATTTTATTGCTTCCTTGCAATTTTAAGTGTCTGACATCTTTACTTCAGTGACAACAGGTATAATAACGTCACTAACTAATCACACGAAAAGTATGAAACTTTTGTTACTTCTCGACGTAATCCCTTGCAGCCGTACACATTTTTCACAACGTCAACGCCATGATTCCGTGGCCGCTGCGAACGCTTCTGTAGGAGTCTGTTTTGACCACTGGAAAATCGCTGATGCAATAGCGGGCATGGCTAGCGTCTTTCATCGTGGGAAGCAGCCAAAAGTCGCTAGGAGCCAGGTCAGGTGAGTAGGGAGCATGAAGAATCACTACAAAGTTGTTTCCATGAAGAAACTGCTGCGTCACGTTCGCCCAATGCGCTGGGGTGTGGTCCTGGTATAAGAGCACACGTACAGCCTTTTCCGGCCGTTTTTCACGCGATGCTGGAAGGAGCTTCTTCTTCAAAACATCTTCGTAGGATGCATCTGTCACCGTAGTTCCCTTTGGAACGCAATAAGTAAGGATCACTCCATCGCTGTCCCAGAACGTGGCCATCATCATTTTTCTGCATTGGCGTTTACCTGAAATATTTTTGTTGGTGGTGAATCTGAGTGCGTCCTTTGAGCGGACTGGCGCTTCGTTTCAGGATTGAAAAACGGCATCCATGTCTCATCCATTGTCACAATCGATGAAAAGAACGTCCCATTCTGTCGTCATCACGCAACATGCCACGCTCGCAGCCTTGTGGTCGCCCGTCGGCATTCGTGACATCCACCTGGAGGACACTTTTCGCATTTTCAGGTCTTCATGCAGATTGTGTGCACAGATCCCACGGAAATGCCAACTTTGGAGGCGATGTGTTCCACACTCCAAAACAACTTTCTCCACTCGCTCGATGAAGTCGTCAGACCGGCTTGTGCGAGGTTGAGATTGTCTTGGTTTGTTGTCACATGACGATCTGCCTTCCTTGAACTGTCGCACCCATGAACGCACGTTAGACACACCCATGACACCATCACCACATGTCTCACTCAACTGGCGATGAATTTCAGTCGGAGTCAAACCGCGCACATGGAGAAAACAAATGATTACACGTCGTTCTTGTAATGAAAACGTCGCCATTTTGAAGTATCGAAAACAGTCCTCACTCTCGTCGCTGCCGCTAGAGTTGTGTGTGCTAAAGTTTTCTATTATACAAATATGAACACGTTCCAATTTGGGCCTAACGTTCTCTAACTCCCATAAGACTACGTGTTAAGTTTCTGTTGTTTTACTCGATTGTCATACAGTTAATTCCTAAAATATTTGTGTTGTACTGTTACCTTCTGCGTCTGCTCATATTCTTATTTTTGCATTAGAAGTCCTAGGTCAGACAGAAAATGCAAACTTTTGAGACAGTCAGTTATAGTTACAGCACTCTCGCGTAGTGACGCATCCGAACTCAGCGGCCAATGACAGGTCATTTGCCGGCAGAGGAAAAGGCTGTCATCAGTTAAAACAGAAATCGCAATATCAAACATAGGCCTTATTAGTTACATCCTTTTAACGTGTGAAACTTAAAATAAGAATTTCTCATTTTATTTTGCTATTCATTATTTAAATTATTTGTTGTAATGCATTTATTATATCGGTGTTGACAGAAACTATATAAGGCTTACAGTTAAGAATGAATTATAAGAATTATAGGGCTTAGAAGGCCTCCTACCAATTTCAATTTAGAACAAAAACTTTACAAAAACAAAAGTCTCACTAAACCCCACAATCTTCTTCAACAATGAAATGAAATAAGCCTGCATCAAGTTTTAATAATATTTATAACCTTATAACCGTACTTTAGGCTTCAAGTGGAGCTTTTTTTCCACATTCCTATTATATATTTTCATGTATGAGATCATCAAAACAGAAGCGTTAAATTTAAGGTAACCTATTCTATTTAACATCATATACTAAGAAAAAATCTTACATAACACAGTCCAGAGTTCTTCGTGGAATCCAGTTCTTTCTTCCAAATTTGTGAATCCTAATATTTAATTTTTCGACGTCGTATTTTCCGAAGGAATGCGATATAACGGAACGCCTTTCTTTCCTTTTTTTTTTTTTTTTTCTTTTTGATTGATTTATTTATGGACGCTCTTTAACAGCTCAGGTCATCAGCGTCCCATTCAACTCAGGGCGTGAAACGGCCGACTAATTTTTACTCAGAGGCCTCTCTTTTAGGCTTGAGGTTCTTTTTCGTGCCGTAAATGTACAACACGGGACCCATGGCTTTACTTCCCTTCCGAAGGAAGCCATACTTAGAATTTTTACGCCCCGAAAAAATCCATCGGTCCTGGCCGGGTTCGAACCCGCGATCTTGGGTTTAGGAGGCAAATATGGTAACCACTACACTACCAGGACCGACTTTCTTTCCTTGAGTTGTACAACCAAATGCACAACGTCCAGACGTATTAACTCAATTAATATAAAATTTTAAAAATGTTCTCCATATAAGCATATGCCAAAACACGCAGACTTCAGGCCCAAAATGGCGGCTGATTCTGGCGAACCAATCACGGAGCTCGGTTATCGGCAAATTCCGCCGTAAAGCGTGTCCATACTTGTATAATAGAGGGCTTTACTGTGTGCCATACAGTGCTGCCATCTCTGTCACGCATTGACAACGAATGCTCCCGTGTTTTAAAGCAAACCGTGTGTTTCTATCTGTTTGCAGTCGTGAGGGAAAATACATATAGCAGTGTTATAACTTGAATGCATCTCGTACAAATGTCGACCTCGTTCTCTCCTCAATTTCCTGCTTTTAGTTTTTGAAAACCCTCAAAGGATAAGAAATGTAGCTCTTCCGCTTTTACTTTTATTTTGTGTACTAATTCTAAATGCCTAAATAAAAGAAATGCGTTGTTGCTTCATGACTACATAAGCTGCACGTCATTATTTGCTTTCTAGCTGAACCCTCACCATGGTAACCTCGCTGATGGCGTTTGAAATTGCATGCATAATTGAAATTCTTGTTGACATTTTAAAGTGATAGCTGTACGGTTGCCGTTTATAAGAACAGGCGCCGTAACATTAAACTTTTCGTGATGTTAAATAGAGATGCTTTCTTTGAGTACTATTCCCTCTCACATTCCAGTCATACGAACTGCTTTGATGCACTAATAAAAAAGAAATACAGCACGCCACCAACTCACACAACTTCTGCACTAACACTTTAACTCATACCCCACGCTACAAGAGAGACAATGATTTTTAGAACAGGCGCGATAACATTCACTACTCCGAAATGAGACGTTCGTTTTCTCCGCTGCCGTTCGTTAAAGGGGACGTGACTGGTGCGCAAGGTAGTACTCTCTGTAAGGATAAATTGAAAAACCGAGTGCAGTGAGCGAGGAAACGCTACCACCAAGACGCAAGAGAAATGTAAAGAAGCTACTAGAATAGATAGGACGTTCATACGATGAGTTATTACTGCTGGATGCTAAATCGTGATATTCCCGAAATATAATATAGGGAGATGGAAAATATTCGCTGAATCCAAAGCAAAGAAGAAGAACTAATGAGGTAAAACACGTGTTTTTATTGATGTAAACTAATGGTTATTCGAAATAGTCCTAGTAGTTAAAACACAATAATTTTATATGTCTGCTTTACCATATTATATGCCAAAGCTATATCATAGTGTAATTATAAATACCCTTGCTGTGATTGAATTTAAAAAAAAAAAGTTTCTTTATGAACTGAGCATACTAATAAACCGAGGGTGCCAAAAAATTTTACACAATTTCACGTAGATGTCTATTTAATTTATTTCAAAGTTGGACCGAGAAACACAGTAATATATATTATGATGTTTTGTAAACAGATGTGACTCACATTATGATAGCGTTGCTTTGTGACAGGTGAAGCAACAATGAACAAATGAAGTCAAGATTATCGTATGATGATCTGTAAATAGACATGACTCACATTACGTTATGATAGCGTTGCTACAACAAAATGGAGCCAAGATTATCGTTTAAACAGCGGAAAGCAATTTTGAAGTGGTATTGGAAAACCGAGATTGTTGTTGAAGTTCAAAGGCATAGGAGTTGTGTGTACAGAACAGAACCGCCAACGCCAGTAGCAATTGCACGCATTTGGAGACAAATTTGAGACTCATGATACCTTATGCGATGTTCACAAGATCTGGGAGATCTCGCACAGCAACAAGCCCCGCGCACTGGATCCAAGGCACTGAATAGGACGAAGAGGTCCGATTAAGTTTCCACCGCGTTCTCCGGATCTAACTCCGTTGAACTTCTACCTATGGGGAACTCTTAAGGATGTTGTATACCGTAGAAAACCAGCTACACTGACAACACTTCGGGAAGAAATTGAAACGGCAAGTGCTGCAATCGCTGAGAACACTTTCGCAAACGTTGCTCAATCAGTAGTTCAACGTACTCAGAAGTGTATCGACGCCGATGGTGGGCACTTTGAGCAACTGTTGTAACTGTAAAAGTCTAAGATGATTAGTGCTCATCATTTTCTGCTTGTGTGAGTTCAGCTTTGTTATGTTAACACAATTTTTTCTTTGCTTGAAGTGTGTATACATTTTTTGGCACCCTCTGTGTAATATAAAATTTCAAAGTAGTTTTTGTGATTTCCATTTTGAATTATATTTTGATAAGTTGCGTTTCGGAAATGTTCCAGTTTATCTGCAGCTAAGAAACGCTTTTTCAGGTAAATACTGTGGCATCGTGTTTCTGGCAATTATCATACAGATATTTATCTTTTACCCGGCTCTCGTCGGCCTTCTGACGTGCAGAAATCCGTTTCGAGCATACCGCTGCTTCTTGAAGTCATTCCTGATGGCCTTCGCTTCAGGATCCTCGCTAGCCGCTATGCCATTGTGCACAGCAGGTTTTGATGCAGATTACGACCCCGACATAGTGGAGACAATGGTTCCCCTAGCAGTGACACTGCACAAGGATGGTGCTTGCACCTTCTTTATCATGGCAGCAATATCCTGCTCCTTAAACGCCGGCAGAAAGGTGAACGTCCCCACGTGTATCACTATCTGCCTCTTCTCCATTCTCTTGAGTGTGGCTTGCCCCGGTATACCGCAGGTACGTTAAAGTTTGTATTTAGTAGTAGAAATAGAGTAGAAGTAGTAGTACTAATAGTAGTAATAGTAGTAGTAATAGTAGTAGTAATAGTAGTAGTAGTAATAGTAGTAGTAATAGTAGTAGTAGTAATAATAGTAGTAGTAGTAGTAGTAGTAATAGTAGTAGTAGTAGTAGTAGTAGTAGTAATAGTAGTAGTAATAGTAGTAATAATAGTAGTAATAGTAGTAGTAATAATAGTAGTAGTAATAGTAGTCGTAGTAATAGTAGTAGAAGTAGTAATAGTAGTAGTAAATAGTAGTAATAGTAGTACTAATAGTAGTAGTAATAGTAATAGTAGTAGTAATAATAGTAGTAGTAATAGTAGTAATAATAGTAGTAGTAATGGTAGTAGTAGTAATAGTGGTAGTAATAGTAATAGTAGTAGTAGTAGTAATAGTGGTAGTAATAGTAGTAGAAGTAGTAATAGTAGTAGTAAATAGTAGTAATAGTAGTACTAATAGTAGTAGTAATAGTAATAGTAGTAGTAATAATAGTAGTAGTAATAGTAGTAATAATAGTAGTAGTAATAGTAGTAGTAGTAATAGTGGTAGTAGTAGTAATAGTAGTAGTAGTAATAGTGGTAGTAATAGTAGTAGTAATAGTAATAGTAGTAGTAGTAATAGTAATAGTAGTAGTAGTAATAGTAGTAGTAATAGTAATAGTAGTAGTAATAGTGGTAGTAATAGTAGTAGTAATAGTAGTAGTAGTAATAGTAGTAGTAGTAATAGTAGTAGTAATAGTAATAGTAGTAGTAATAGTGGTAGTAATAGTAGTAGTAATAGTAGTAGTAGTAATAGTAGTAATAATAGTAGTAGTAATAGTAGTAATAATAGTAGTAGTAATAGTAATAGTAGTAGTGGTAGTAGTAGTAGTAATAGTGGTAGTAATAGTAGTAGTAATAGTAGTAGTAATAGTAGTAGTAATAGTAGTAGTAGTAATAGTAGTAGTAATAGTAGTAGTAATAGAACATGATAAGTTAATCAGTTTATACTTGGGGACTGTAACGCTGATCTAGCAGTGTGCTAAGCGTTGTATTTAAATTGTGAATAGTGCAATCGGTATTTTTGTATCACATGCGTGTACTAGCCTACGATTTCGTCATGGCAGCAAGTTGGAACAAAAGGCCAACGTGAAATGGCGTGTTAAACTTCTCAACCAACAACAGAAACATTAAACAGAGCTACGGCAAGTTTCGAGTGGTACGGGCGCTTCAAAATAAGGACATCCCTGGAAGACCTTCAACAAGCATCACTCGCGAAAATGTTGAAAAAGTCCGGGAAATTGTTCATAGGCTCGTGGAACAACGATGTTGTTGACTTTTTTTTGTGTATCGTTTGATTCGGTGCAGACAAAGTCGGTGTTTCAACAACGTGGGATTTTTTATAATAGTGTTTAACGTCCGTTTTTTGCTACAGAGGCATCACAGGCGGTGGACACTGATGATACATGAGATGAAATGATATGTTGGGAAAGGATTTTTTTAAGGAAGGAAACGTTCCAGGCCTAAGTTTAGAGTACCTCCCCGGCATTTGCCATTTATGAGGACTGAGGAAAACCTGGGAAAAAAAAAAAAAAAAAAAAAAAACTCAGTCAGGGAGGGCGGTTCGTGTATTGCTGCCCAAGGAGATTATTTTGAAGGAGATGGTGTTCAATTTAGGTACATTAAGTAAATTTTTTTTTAACAGAACCGGCATGAGAATTTTTGATAGAACCTCGTATGGGATATTTTATCCATTCAGAGATGGTTGTGTCTCCGTGTATGCCGGTTGGCCAATTCCCGGACTTATGTAGCAAGGACAACTACAATGTCTATGGCCGAGATATAAAGTAGTGTGTACGGGAAACAGATGGTTGGTTGACGATTACAGGCGCGTTCTGGAGGATTCTGTTGTTGAACTGTTTTAATTACGGACGCTCTTTAACAGCTCAGGTCGTAAGCGTCCCATTCAATTCAGGACGTGAAACGGACGACAAATTTTGCTCAGAGGCCTCTCTTTCAGGCTTGAGGTTCTTTATCGTGCCGTAAATGTACGACACGGAACCCACGGCTGTACTTCCCTTACGAAGGAAGTCATACTTAGGATTTTTACGCCTCGAAAATTTCATCGATGATCTTGGGTTTAGAAGGCAAGTATGGTTACCTCCTGGAGGATTCTGGGAAGGTTATACAAACGCCGACAGCTTAAAATCATGCACTGTGCACAAGATGGTGAGGGCAGCAGGGGAGTGGCTATGCAGTCATCCGCTGTGTGGCAAGACTGCGTCTCTCTTCAACGGCTTCAAGTGGTCGACTACAAATAGTGCACGGTTTATAGTACCAAGGGTGTCACGCTGGTTTTGACATACCACCGGCGATGGTACCAAGGAAAAAGTGATTTCGTGCCTTGCTAATTACTGAAGTCCACTGGCGCGGCGTAGAAATTGTTGGTTGAGCTGTTTGGAAAAAGAGGTGTGAGTGTTTGTGTGGTTCCTGTAGATGGGCCGGTGTTCCCTGCTTCCCGGGGTCCGGTGCTCACATCTCCGCTGCACGTGTTCAAAGTTAGTTCCCCTCATATCTTCAGTAATGGCACCCGAGTGGAATAGCACGAGCCGGCAGGCGGAGGCGGACGTGGAGAGAGGCTGGCCTGAAATGGCTGACGAGTTGCCTGTCAGTACCTACCACTTTTTTTTTATAGAGCGACCCCATACACGACCCGCCGCACCGGCTGGTGAACTTCCACAGAAGCTACATCGCCTTCCCATGTGGTTAATGTTAATATGCATGGAGAGCTGGTTAGAGCGGTTCGGGGTTCCGCCTTAGCACCCCGGTTATTGCAGGTTAGTAGAATCCTGGCATCTAAGACACACTTGAGGCGCGTCCTGAGTACCTGCCGGGGTTCGTGAGATGCATTGTTAATGTGCATGATGTGTACATTAACAATCAGCGTACATGGCGTTCATAACAGAGCCCACTAACTCCGCAAGTGTTTACAAGGTAAAGTGATTTAAAAGCGATGGGTGGAGTTGCAATCTTGAGTGAAAAGAAACAGCAAGTCACTGTTAATAATTAAACTGACTTGTTCCCTTGCGCAAGAACAAGAGTTACGTTGTGTTTGAAGAAACACGTGTATATGCGCAGTAGCAAAAAGGGTGTTTCAAAAATACTTTTACAATTTTGGTAGGGGACTCTTCACACCAAAATAAGGGGAAAAATAAACATATATCCGGAAATTATTAGTTTTTGAGTTATTAATGACAGTTTACCAAAACAAAAAAGTCCATATAAACATTTGTTCAGAAATTCTTAATTTTTGAGTTATTAATGAAATTCTACCAAAACAAGAAAAAAAAATCATGTACATATAGGTCCAAAATTATTAGTTTTGTGAATTATTAATGGAAATTTACCCAAACAAGAAAAAAAGTACTTATAAACATATATCCAGATCTCTTTAGCTTTCGAGTTATTAATGAAAATTTACCAAAATAAGAAAAAAGCCCTTATAAACATATGTCCAGATCGCTTTAGTTTTTGAGTTATTAATGAAAGTTTATGAAAACAGGAAACAAAACCCAATAAATACAATTTCAACTGATAAACACATAATAGATGTTGAAACCTCTTGCTACCACACATGCAGACACTCGTCAGACCATGCAACTCTCACATCCTTTCAAAAACTCCCATACGATGATGTTTTCGCATGCTTCCATAGCATGTTGATGAAGTGTCTCTGCTTTAGGAATGTCTGCTGCATAAACCATTGTTTTAGGGCTCCCCAAGGATAAAAATCCAAAAGTTTGAGGTCGATGGAACGTGTAGGCCATGGAACTGGTTCTCCCCTACCTATCCATCCGTCATGATAGATATCAACCAGAGCATCTCGAACAATGCTGGAGCCCCATCATGCCTAAACTATATGGTTCTACTTATTTACAAGGGCACGAAATGGATATCTTGCCATGATTAAACACAATAGGCAACACAAGTGAAATGTGAGAAAAAGATTAACCACGAATGTGCCCAAATAACAAATGTAAACAAGTGTCCTTGGATACAGTGAGCGCATCAGCTGATTTGAATCGATAACATCATTCGATTACACAACGACAGTAATTTTATTTTCGTACGAACTTAAGTTTTAGGTTACACCTTGAAATAACATAGAAGTAAACTTTCATTAGTAACCCAAAAACTAACGATTTCCAGACATATGTTTTTTCAGACTTTTTAATCATATTTTGATGTCAGGAACCGCCACTAAAGTTTGTAAAAGTATTTTTGAAACAATTTGTATAGTGACGTATGACATTGCAAGATCACACGGTAGGGTGAAGCATATAAAAGGAATACAGTTCCGCGTGTGAACGTGCGGCAAGCAGCAATTTCTAAGTATGAATTCATGTGAGTACAAATATTAATAAAATCATTATATTCCTCCGGATATAATTCACTTGTGCCAGCGCTTTTTCCAGTCTTGGAAGCACTTCTGGAACTCGCTTTTCGGTATGCCCTTCAGCGATTGTGTTTTTACCTTATCATTAGTGGGAAAACGTCGTTCTTTCAAGGTTTTCTTCAGCCTCGGGAATAGAAAGAAGTCGCAGGGAGCTATGACCGGTGAATATGGTGGCTGAGGCAACACAACGGTTTTTTTTTTTTTTGTTTTTTTTTTTTTTTTTGCCAAAAACTCAGGAACAAGCAGTGAGGTGTGATCAGAGCATTATCTGATGCAATTTCCACGAGTGGTTTTGCCACACGTCCGGTCGTTTTCGTCGGATTGCATCAGCAAACGGCGCATTACTTCCAGGTAGTGTTCCTTATTGACCGTACGACCATATGACAGGAACTCATGATGCGCTATGTCATTGAAATCGAAGAGAACAGTGAGAAGAACCTTCAAATTTGATCGAACTTGTCGAATTGTTTTCGGTCTTGGCACTTCAGCCAGCTTCCATTGGGACGATTGGGCCTTGGTTTCGACGTCATACCCGCACACCCATGTTTCGTCACCGGTTATGACCTTTTCAACAAGTTTTGAATCGTTGTTGACTTCATTCAGCAATTCCTGAGCGACGTCTACGCGACGTCGTTTTTGCTCGAAATTCAGCAATCTCGGAACAAATTTTGCTGCTCATGCCCAAAACAACCGAAAAATTTGCTTGGCATGAACCAAATGATATACCGACATCATCAGCAACCTCTCTGATATGATTCGGCGATTTTCCAGAATCATTTGCTTCGACGTTGTCGGCGGTTATTGATGTGCTAGGACGGTAGTCATCTTCAACGTCTTCACGGCCCTCTTTGAAACGTCTGTACTACGCGTAAGCTCTTGTCTTGTTCATAGCAGATTCGCCAAATCCACAGTCAACATTTCCAATACTTTGTTGCACTTTTTTCAAGCAAAATTTATACATATTCTTTGATCCATTTTTTTCGAAATTAAAAAAAATCACCCAGCACACCAAAACATGTCTAACCTTTTCTACTGTCAACAATGAAATAAACATTCAAAACAGCTGAAAACGCCAACATTGATCAGAAACATTTGTACCAACAAGTTAAAAAAAATATTGAAAATCGGTTTTATGAAGCTCGCGAAATAAAATAATTGCCGTTATTCTTTGTCCACTACTCGTATATGGAGGAACATGCCCTGAAAAGGAAATTCAGTTCTGATTCAGTCCTCTCTCAGACAATCGTTCAATATTAGTCTCTCACTTCGACTCACAGGCGCGTACATTCGTTCAACACTTAGATTCCTGCTAGAATTAGTTCTGAGATGCATTCACGTTCAACGTGTGTTCAGCATATTTAGCATTCAGTTCGTTCAAAACTTTCTCCGTTCGGACATTCATACTTAGTGTTCATTTCGCAGATCCTTCCTGCTGGATTCAGACAAGAGGTCAGCGAGTACTCTCGGGGACTTTTACTCATCTCTTCAGCAATCACTTTATACACTCGAGCGTTAAGTAAACCTCATCGCCTATGCAAACGCACCAGAGAGCAGAATAATTTGAATAACGAATAATTTCAACAGCGCATCGTGTGATAATTTGCACAGTTTCCACTCCTCTCTTTGTCCCATGAGAAAGTTTTCTCGTAATGATGGAATCGGACCCCTGAGCTAATTGTTGTCACAAGGTGGGGGGGGCAGCAATTAATAACTGCATCGAAAATCAACTAAGACGAAATTTGATGGCCGGCAACTCCAAATTAGCGTTCATCTGACATTGGATGTCTGCCGTCCTCGCGAGAACTGCCTTAGATTCTATTGAAGGATGTATTGGCAGTTGTGTCAGAAATTGTACAAATGCAGGTAATAAAAGCAACAATCTTTCCAAGTTGTGCGAAGATTAAAACGTAAGTATTTTAACGTTCTACTAGAAAATGTATATAAAATAAATTTTCAGACTATTTCGAGATATTTTCTTTTTATAGATACAGGACTTTAAGTATTAAATAACCCGTCTTGGCCCTCCTCTAATCAGTAACTGCGTGCATGTGAAATATCCAATTTGTAGAACTTGTTTTTCTTTTAACTGTATTCATAATAAATCGTTTGAAGTTCATTTGTTTAAAAATATTTTTTCTCAAACCTGATTTTTGACCACATGAATGTGCTTGGGATTTGAACATTGGTTAATAACCGTCGTTGTTGATGGGCTGATCAATAACAAATTGGTATGAAACTTGCTCCTCCCTAAACACCGAATGATATTTCAGCTGATAATAAAGATGCTGGCACATGCAGGCTGATTCGAAACGATGGACACACTTTCAATCCTTTCCTGCACTATACATGAATGCTGTCAAGTATATTTGAAAGCGGGTGTTGTACAGTTGCGAATACTACCACTAGAGCGCTCCAGCACCGCACTGTAGCGTCAGCTGTTCCGCATACGTACCGCATCAGTTGTAAGCGAAATGGTTACTAAGCAACAAGAGTTTCTGCATTCGTTCAGTAAAAGCGAGTGTGCGACTGCAGTGTGCATTTCGGCACAAGTTTAACGTTGAACCTCCAACGGGGAAGAGCATTTATTGTTTGAATAAACAATTTGACAAAACTGACTCTCTGTGTAAAGGTAAAAGCTCAGGCCGGTCGCGTGTATCGGAGGAGAACGTGGAGTGCATTCAAGCGTGCTTTGCATGTAGCCCAATGAAATCAAGTCATACAGCAAGTAAGGAACTTAATAATACTGCAGACAGCTGTCTGGCGTGTATTGAGGCGCCGGTTAGTGTATAAACCACACAACAGGTACAGGCTCTTCGCACAAATGATAAGGTAAAGCGTGTAGAATTTAGTGACCGTATGCTTCGAAACATAGAAGATGAATTGTTTCTGGCTGGTGTAATTTTTAGTGATGAAGCTACATTTCACCTAAGTGGGGCAGTCAACAGGCACAGCGTTTGGATATGTATCACTGAAACATGTGGGGGACAGTCCCAAAATTAATGTGTTTTGCGCCGTATCGTTGACAAAGATTTATGAACCTTTGTTTCTTGACGAAGACGATTACTGGAGGAAGATATCTTAGTATTCTGCAAAACTGGCTTGTTCCTCGATGAAGATTCAGGAAATTACATTTTCCAGCAGGACGGAGCTCCAGCGCATTGGCATCGGAAAGTTCGACATTTCCTGAATTAATGTCTACCTCAACGATGGATAGGCCGCATGGGGAAGGAAGACTTTGCACTTCTGTTCTGGCCACCGAGGTCTCCTGTTCTCACACCCTGCGATTTCCACTTGTGGGGGTTCATGAAAGATGCAGTTTACGTACCACCTCTTCCTACGAATTTGAATGACTTAAGAAACCCTATCACAGCTTTGAACTCAATGACGCAAGACATTCTTCATCGAGTGTGGGATGAATTCAGCCACCGTCTAGATATTATCCATGCAGCCGGAAGGGGGCATATTGAACATTTGTATACCTCCATGTATGTAAATCAAATGTAATTTACAGAATTAAAATACAACACATAGTTCAGGAAGTATAGCCAACTGAAAGTGTGTCCATCATTTTGAATCACTCTGTATTTTGGTGAAGATATACCCACCTCTGTCAAAATATTTTAATCCTAAAATGTATTTTGTTTCCGCATTTACGTCCCACAATAAATTGACAGCAATTAATTGAATGAAAAATATTTCAGGGCGGCATTCTCATGCTGGAGATAATTCTCATAAGTTTGGGTGTTCCGCAATACCATACAGCTGTCATCCTGGCTGTAGATTGGCTCATCGACCGATGTCTCACTCTGGTGAACATTGCCGGAACTATCTCTATGGTGACGGTTCTACAACACCGCAACAGCCATTACATTGACAAGCTTCTGCATGATGAGCAAATACAGATGCAAAAACAGGGAAAGGAGTCGTTGCAAGAATCAAGTTCTCCTGAGAGTTGAAAAATGTAAAAAAGCAGGTAGTTGTGTGTATACGCTATTTTTGTAGAATAATTAAAGAGTTTCTGTAAAAGTGTACTGATAATTACATTAGTATGGTGAATTAACCGTGCGACCAATCACAGGCAGCCAGCAAGAACGATGTTGGTCCGATATTTGGTTTTCGACCAGATCAAAAAGTTTGCCCAGTCTAAACTTTGGTCCATAGCTCTATTCGAGTCGCTTTGAATGTTAATCGCTAACAGCAAAGACAATACCTCTAGCTACGAGTATAAAACAGATACGGGTGTCCAGTGAAAAGGGTTCGAACAATCAAAAGTTGCAGCTGTGATGTTTTTGTTTAGCAATGCTAAAGTCCACGTACCTTCAGACAAGCGCACTGTTGTGATATTTAATTGTGCGCGATGTAAGCATAAAGAAAGGACTCCTTAGCCTTTTTTAATCAATTTACTTACTTAGTAGTGTAATATAAGTGGGAGACAGCAAAGGATCTATTGGTGAGGTAGGAATGGAGTATTCGGATAAGGTACAGTGGTACGTGATGCTGGATAAGACGAGATTTATTATCGAGGCCGGAAAATTATTCACCTACCCTCGTACTTCGCATACTTGACTTTAAAATTTGGACATGGGAAAGCTGTACGCATGATGGGAATTGTGTTTGCTCACAATGGAACAAAAAGTGTCGTGAGAATGTTTCACAGCAATAAAGCCGAGCTTCTGCGTCGATTCATAACCAAATATAACACATGGGCCCATCACTTCACACCTAAGACAAAAGAACAATCAAAACAGTGGACTGAAAAGGGAGAATCGGCTCCAAAGAAGACGAAGACAGTTCCATCTGCAGACAAAGTCATGGCGCCATTTCTTAGGATTCGCGTGGGATACTTTTCATCCATTATCTTTAAAAAGTAAAAAAAAGCAACGGCGAGAATTATGTCAACTTACTGCAGCGTTTCAGTGATGAAATTAAGAAGAAGAAGAAGAAGAAGAAGAAGAAGAAGAAGAAGAAAGGCCGATTTTGGTGAAAAAGAAAGTTTTGTTTCATCAACACATTGCACCAGTTCACACACCCGTTAGTGTGATGGCCAAAATTAATGAGTTAAAGTTCTAATTACTTCCTCATGCACCCTATTCGCCCAATTTAGCAGCCTCGGATTATTTTCTGTTCCCAAACTTGAAAAAATGACTCGGTGGTAAAATACGAGGTATTCATAATATTCGGGACTGGCGCTGCCATCTCGATAATAGTTGCAGTAGAGTTTTGTATCACTAGAAGGTAACCCTAGCACATCTGATGAGTGAGTGTTTAAAGTTTCATGCAGCTGGGTAGATGTGTTGAGATTCTGTAGTACTTTTCATGATACTCTGTGTGTAGTGAGTGCGATTTTACAATGGATCCAAGATTAGAACAGAGAGTGTGCATAAAATCCTGTGCAAATGTCGGGGAAAATGTTACGGAGACCCTCGCAATGATTCAACAAGTATTTGGGGGACAAAGCTTGAGCCGTACACATGTGTTTGAGTGGCATGCTCGGTTCAGGGTCGGCCGTACAGCTATTGAAGACGATGCTCGCACCGGTAGGCCCGTCAGCTGCGCAACGCCTGACATTGTTGCCAAAGTTCAACACCTCCTTCATGAGGATCGACGTTGAACCATTGAAGACCTTGCTCATGAAGTGGAAATTAGTTAGGGACATGCCAACGAATTTTAACTGATTAGTTGGGCATGCATCGTGTCGCCACAAAATTAGTGTCAAGAATCCTGACTGCTGATCAGAAGGCTTAGGCAGCGTGTTGAAGTTTGCTCGGAGCTTCGTCAGGCCGTATCCGATGACCCAACCTTCTTGTCCAGGGTCATCACCGGCGACGAGGGCTGGATGTACGCTTATGACCCTGAGACAAAACAACAATCCTCCCAGTGGAAGAGCCCGAACTCGCCAAGACAAAAAAAAAAAAAAAAAAAAAAAAAAAAAGCGAGACAAGTGAAGAGCTAAGTCAAAAGCATGCTCCTCGTTTTCTTTGATACATACAAGGGGATTGTGCACAAAGAATTCGTCCCACTAAATCAAACAGTGAATTGCACGTACTACTGTGACGTTTTGCGATGTGCGGAGACGACAGCCCGAACTTTGGCGACAAGAGAACTGGCTGTTGCATCACGTTAATGCACCCTGTCACAATTCCTTGTTCACCAGGAGCTTTTTGACAAAAAACAACATGACGGTTGTCCCCCACCCACCTTACTCGCCTATTCGACACCCTGCGACTTCCCTCTATTTCCCAAACTGAAAATCAAGTTGAAAGGACGTCGATTCGACAAAATTGAGAGGGTTCAAGAAGAAACGCTGTCTGTGCTAAACACCCTCAAAGAACATGACTTCCAAGATGCATTTGGAAAATGGCAGAATCGCTGGGACCGGTGTATACGTGTGGAAGGGAACTACTTCGAGGGTGATGGCTGTCATTAGTCTCAAAGTAGGTGTTTGACCAGATGGCAGCACCATATTTTTCCCCAAACAACGACCGTAGTCGTGCCCCCCTCCCTTATGGGAATTGTTGTGAAACCTTAGAAAAGGTTTTGAGTACAATAAATTGCATTTGAGATGTCATTAGTAAATTTAATGTCGTCGGTCGATGATTCAAGAGTCGCCAACATCAAAGGGAATGAAGTTAACTAGTTAATTAAGGAGCAAGAGTGTAAGATCTGTCATTTATACATTCATACTAAATGTGGGATTCTGTAGTTGGAATTACATTTACACTGCAACTGTTGTAGGAATTGTTACTTTTGGTTTTAGGATAGGGGACACCAAAAAAAAAATATTGGAAAGAAACTACAGAAAATTTATGTAAAAATTCATAGCTTTGCATCAAAATACAACATAGTTTATGCCAAAATTCCTAAAACAGAACAACCTAAATTATAACAAAGATAAAATTGATACTTTTTAATATGTTGATCCAAAAACTAGAAATAGATCTAAAGTCTTCTCAAGAAGTATGTAATTATTTTTTATAATAGTGTTTAACGCCCGTTTTTTACTCCTAAGGTACCACAGGCGGTGAACACTGATGATCCGTGAAATGAAATGATATATTGAGAAAGAATCATTTATTTGTAGTAGGAAGCGTTCCAGGCCTAAGTTTACGGTACCTCCCCGACATTTGGCATTTATGAGGACTGAGAAAACCTAGAAAAAACCTCAGTCAATGAGGACGGTCCTATCGGAATCGAACTCCAGACTTCTCGCTTACGAGTCCGCTCCTTAACGACCTCAGCTACCCATGGCGGTGATAATGAGATAATATGAAAATGCAATAAGGTTTGTTTTGTAATGTTAAAAGCATGATATAGTTAGGTGTTGCACCTGTGTGAATAGTTGATAAATGTCAAGAATGAGACAGCCATCTCCAAGCTGTCTGGGTGACGTACGACATTAAAGGTAGCACCTCATCGCTATACAGATTTGCAAGGAGGTTATATTGAAAAATAGTACTTCTTAACAAATACATCCAAGGACAGTGAAGAATTAATATGACTATTTCACTCATGTAACGTTGTCTTAAAATAGACCAATGAAACGAAACAAATTTTGAATTTTGATCAATTCACAGCTGGATTACGGAATGAAATTATCGGAAAAAAATTATCAAATCCGTTTTATCACGCGACGTGCATTTGTCTTGTGATCAGTGTAGCCAACTCTATACTTCCACTATATAATTCCTAAACACGCATTATTGACAAAAGCATGGACAATCGACAATCATAACGCAAAATGGAGGATTCTTCAAAGCGTATTGGTGATGCGTCAAATGTGCAAATTGGTCTTTCATTAGGAATTCCAAACCAAAGAGTACAAAATATAAATAAATAAAGACACTTTTTTTTTTTTTTTTTTTTTTTTTTCCCTCCCTCAATTGGTGTTAGAAAATCGAACGGTAGCGACTGTAGTAATGTAGTAATCGACTTTTGTCCATTTCAGTCTCGCGGTTTCTGAATAGAATACATATGCATAAGTATAACATTTTATGCAAGTGTTAACATTCTGTGCGCGACTTATATATATAATATATAACTTTTGTTCTTAATCTATTCATGAAACAGTCCTAAATGCGTATTTTGCTCTTCTCTATTTACATTACTGACAATCGACATTCATCTGTTTCAAGATTGCCTGAAAAGGTTATGTACAAACACACAATTATTACAATTTTGTAAGCCAATTTTAAAGGAATTATATTTAAATTCTTAATTTACTCGTGAAGTAGTACTAATAAACATCACTCTCGTCGTATTACTTGTTACTATTTACAGCAAAATGCAGTTACATACATGTGAGGTGCCAATCTACAATTAAATTAATGAATCTAATTTAAATACGTCTAGCATTGTCACATGTACGGCCGAGGGACCCATTAACTTATAAATGGTCAAAATCGTTAAGAGAAAAGTTAACTTTTTTTACTTCAACATTTTATGCTTTTGTTAGCCCAGCTGAATCAAAAAGTCCAAGTTACTAAACAAAATCCCATTTGGTTTACCACTTCCGATGACGTTTTAAGGAATTTAACGTTACGCAATCTTCCGCTTAGCAACAAGCGGATTATGCTGAACTTGGACGATGACGGATGCTAGAGAAAGACTCTGACACCTACGTACTCTATGTTCATTGGTTGCTACAATAAACCTAGGGCGTTGATAAATATTACATAATATAAAGACCCCCCTCTAGGCGATCGAGAAACTATATTAGGCCGTAGCAGAAACTCAACACGTCTCTTCACTCAATGCTGCTGTTTGCCGTTCGGTAACTTTGGTCATGCATGTGACAATATATACATGTCATTTAACTTATTTGAATTTTATAACCTAACTAAAAGCATATCCATCTAGTTAAATACTTATCAATCCAAAGCAATCAACATTTGAATTTTATTGTTTATTGGTGAGGAAAGGGATGAAAGTAAAAAAAAAAGAACAACATTAAAAGTGATATCTGGTTTGATGATGCATGTAAAATAAATAAATGCATCGTAAAGGCAGATTAGGGCTAAATCAAAGGAGGAGTATTTACAAAGTAATAAATTCTTACTAAGTAAGAAACGTTTATAGAGAAATAGTAATATCAATAAAATAACTAATGTTATTGCTTATAATAACATAAGCAAAATATGCAAGGGTATAAACACAATGTATAAAACATATGTGCTTACGAGGGTAGGTCCAAAAGTTTCCGGCCTAACCATTTTCTAGGTATGATAAAGACAATAACTACATTTCACTTTTCAATATAGTTACTGCAATACACTTCTCACGTTTTTCAATTAGCATTTCAATCCCCCCCCCCAAAGAAAAAACAGTCAGAAGTTTCATTTGCAAAATGGGCATAAACAGCATCCATCACTTCTTGTCACACTTAAATTTCCTTCCTCGAAAGTCCTTTTTGAGTTTTGAGAAGAGGAAATCGTTACTAGGGACTAGATCTGGGCTGTATCGGGGATAGTCAATCTCCTTGAAGCCACATTTCTTCACAGTTTCCTTTGCAACAAGAGCTGTGTGCACAGGCGCGTTGTCGTGAAGAAGGCGCACACCACCACTCAGCTTTCCTCGCCTTTTCTCTTTGATGGAAGCACGCAGTCTGTGCAGTAGGCCAGCATAGTACTCCCCATTTACTGCGGTGTTCCTCTCCTTGAAGTCAATGAAGAATATTCCTTCACAGTCCCAAAAGATTGTAGCCATGATCTTCTTGGTTGACTGAGTGACCTTGGCCTGCTTCGTCAGGTTTACGTCACTCCATTGATTCTCTTTTGGACAAGGGATCATAGTAGAGAACCATAGTTTCATCTCCTGTAACAGTGGTTTGCAGAACTTCTCTCTCTCTCTCTCTCTCTCTCTCTCTCTCTCTCTCGTTACCACGGCAGAAAACCGCCACGGGTGGCCGAGGTCGTTAAGGCACCACGGACTCGTGAGCGGGAGGTCTGCGGTTCGAATCCCGCCAGGACCGTCCTCCCTGACTGGGGTTTTTTCCAGGTTTTCCTCAGTCTTCATAACTGGCAAATGCCGGGGAGGTACCTAAACTTAGGCCTGGAACGCTTCCTTCCTTAAAAAAAAAATATCCTTTCCCAATTTATCATTTCATCTCATGTATCACCAGTGTCCACCGCCTGTGGTGCCTCAGTAGTGAAAACGGGCGTTAAACACTACTCAAAAAAAAAAAAAAAAAAAAAAAAACACGGCAGAACTCCAAAAATCCCTCGGTGCTACTTTTAGATTGAGGAAAGCAGTCTAGTCACCATCTTGCACTAACCTTATTCATGTTTAAGTGTTCATGAATAATTCGAAGGACTGTTGTTTTATAAAGGCCCAACCTTGCTGCTATTTCTGTAACTTTGAGCCGCCGGTCTTCCATAATTTCTCCTTCCACAAGAGCGATGTTTTCAGGAGTGAGCACCTCCAAGGGCTGACCTGCACGCTCTTTTTTACAATGTTTTTTCGACCCATTCGAAAAAGTTAGGTCCATTCTTTTACGGTAGAATATGAGGGGGGTGCTACCGTCCAATCGCTGTTTAATTTCATTTGGAGTCAGATCTTCTTTTGTGAAGAACTTAATAACAGGTCAATACTTCATTTTGAACATGTCACAATCTTCTACACATAGCCTTCTTTATGCAACTATATCTGAACAACTGAACACAGTTGCAGCTGCAATTATTTACTTAACAGATAAGGTATGACACCAGATAAGGGTGTTGTGAAGGCGTAATCCTTATCAGTGAGGCCGGAAACTTATGGGTCTAACCCGGTAAATGCAATATAAACCAGGAAGAATGGTTAGGATATTTTTCAACTTGAGTGTCGAAGCTCTATGAAAGGGAGGATGATTCCAGAAATAAGCAACTATGTAGATATTTTAGATTGAGTCATAACGGAGAGAGAAGTACTGAATCACATTTAAAGAATAACAGGAAACAAAGTACCAGTAGATGGTTCACCAGGGGACTTTTTTAAAGAATGGTGTAGAGATATGAATCCAGTCAAGGTATTAACGCTGATGTTTATTTAATACGATGAAAGCTAAGAGATACATACCGGAAAGTTGGAGAAAAGCAATTATGCAACCAATTTATAAAATAAAGGTGACTTGGATAAACCCAGTGACTATAGGAGCACAGCACTTTTGTCAAATGTGAGGAAAAATCTATACAGAAATATTGGCGGATAGGTTGCAGAAACGGGTAGAAGAATATAATATTCTTTCAGGATTTCAAATTGGCTTTAGGAAAGGAAGGCGGATGGTTGATAATGTATTTGTTATAAAAAACTACAGTGGAAAAATGTTAAAAAATATAAAAAGACAACGTTTATGTGACACTTATTGATTTAGATAAACTTTGATCTAATAGGGAGGAAACGTTTGTGGCACAAGTTATCAAAGAAAGGGGTTAGCAAACAAACGGTTACATCCTAAAAGGATTGCATAAGGGTAGTACTTTTTGTATAAAATATGAAGAAAGGGCAATAATGAGGGAAGTACAGCAAAAAAGGGGTTGAGGCAAGGTTGTAACCTAAGCCCAAATTTATTCAATTTGTTTTATCGACGATATATCGAAGATCATAAGCAACAATAACAATCTCTTGTCGATAATAAATAAATTGCTCATCCCTGGTCTTCTCTTTGCAGATGATTTGGTAGTAGGCTCCATTACTATAAGTGGGTTAAAACGGTTATTACAAGAGGTAGATAAATAATGCATAGAATGGGCTTAAAGGTAAACAGAGGGAAAACTCAATTCTAGTATTTAAGTGAGGTACTAAATTGAGTAAACATGAGAAATGGAGTTGTGTGTGTTGTACGTGCCTGGGAATAAAAATAGACGCGGGAGGAAAATGGGGGGAAAACAAACGAAATCAGTAATGACGACTGTGAGAGGTGCCTATGTAAAAGATCTGAGATGGAGATGAAATGGCTGGAAAGGGTGTACAGCTCGGTGGTTGACGCCCCAATGCTTTATGGTATTGAAATTTGGGGACTTGAGAACACCTGGGAGGTTGTAGATCATGTTCATAGGATGTTCTGTAAGAAAGTCGTAGAACTCCCAATAGCAGCAGTAAATGAAGTCACTCAGATTGACATGGGAAGAGTAACAAGAGAGGGAGTTCTTATGGATAGAGCTCTAAATGCTGGTACAGAATTTCAACTTACATGCTGATAATTTATTAAAGCAATGTTTAAAATACCAAGAGCAAGTTTACAAAACACAGGTTGGGTTAATAATCTGAGATATTATTTAGACAGTAATGTGGTTTAGGGGTTTAATGGAGAAAAAGAGAAACCAGCCAAAATGGTTTCTGGAAGAAGGTCAGGAAAAGACTTGAGGTTATAGAGATCCAAAAATTGTTCAGCCAACTATCTGAGAAGTCACTTGTTTTTTATGTTTCAATGAAAATAGCTGGGAAAAAGAGAGGTACGAGGGTAGGTCCATAAGTTTCCGGCCTCGCCGATAAGGATTATCGCCTTCACCAAATCCTTATCTGGTGTCATACTTTATCTGTTAAGTAAATAATTGCATCTGTAACTGTGTTCAGTTGTTCAGATATAGTTACATAAAGAAGGCTATGTGTAGAAGATTGTGACATGTTCAAAATGGAGTATCGAGCAGTTATTAAGTTCTTCACAAAAGAAGAACTTACTCCAAATGAAATTAAACAGCGATTGGACGGTGTATATGGGGAAGCACCCCCCTCATATTCTACCGTAAAATAATTTTTTCGAATGGCTCGAGAAAGCATTGAAGACGAAGAGTGTGCAGGTTGGCCCTTGGAGGTGCTCACTCTTGAAAACATCGTTCATGTGGAAGGAGAAATTATAGAAATAGCTAAAAGTTACAGAAATAGCAGCAAGGTTGTGTCTTTCTAAAACAACAGTCCTTCGAATTATTCATGAACATTTAAACATGAATAAGGTTAGTGCAAGATGGGTGTCTAGACTTCTTTCCTCATTTCCAAAAGTAGCACAGAGGTATTTTGGAGCTCTGCCGTGACAACGAGAGAGAGAAGTTCTGCAAATCATTGTTACAGGAGATGAAACTATGGTCCTCTACTATTATCCCTTGCCCAAAAGAGAATCAATGCAGTGGCGTAAACCTGGCGAAGCTCCGCCTCTAAAGGCCAAGGTCACTCAACCAAGAAGATCATGGTCACAATCTTTTGGGACTGTGAAGGAATACTCTTCATTGACTTCAAGGAGGGGAACACCACAGTAAATGGGGTGCACTATGCTGGCCTACTGCACAGACTACGTGCTTCATCAAAGAGAAAAGGCGAGGAAAGCTGAGTGTGGGGTGCGCCCTCTTCACGACAACGCGCCTGTGCACACAGCTCTTGTTGCAAAGGAAGCTGTGAAGAAATGTGACTTCAAGGAGATCGATCATCCACCCTACAGCCCAAATCTAGCTCCCAGTGACTATTTCCTCTTCTCAAAACTCAAGAAGAACCTTCGAGGAAGGAAATTTAAGTTTAACGAAGAAGTGATGGATGCTGTTTATGGCCATTTTTCAGATAAGACTTCTGACTGTTTTGGGTGGGGGAGATTGAAATGTTAATTCAAAGATGTGAGAAGTGTATTGCAATAAAGGGTAACTTTATTGAAAAGTGAAGTATCACACCTAGGAAATGGTTATGCCGGAAACTCATGCATCTACCTTCTTATACAAGCACGATACTCACAAACACACGCAAACAATTATAAAAGTACACGATCACTGAAAGTGCGCGCATTGTAGAACCAGTGATGCTCTTTTGTGATGTATTTGGTGGCTCCTACAGGAGTCGTTGGTTGTTGCCGCGATTGCTGTGAAAAGGTACAGGTTGCCTTGTTGACGATGGTTTGTTTCTGGCTGCCAGCCACTCTAACACCCTCGTGGAATCACGTTCCCCAATCTGCAAGACCAGCTGCAACAAGTTAACTATTTGGGCTTCCATTCCATAATTT
This sequence comes from Metallyticus violacea, assembly GCA_030762175.1. Lineage (NCBI taxonomy): Eukaryota > Metazoa > Arthropoda > Insecta > Mantodea > Metallyticidae > Metallyticus > Metallyticus violacea. The sequence goes on along the minus strand of CM060831.1, from coordinate 83,233,271 downwards.
GGGGTACAATCTTTTGTCCCCTACTTGCCGATCTTCCGTGGTTGAAAAGAACATCATTTCTCATAACTGACGAAATTGCAGATTTACTTGCTTTTAAAAACATAAAGAATAATTTGCAAAATCCCACATATGTAACAGTGCATATAAATTATCTTTCACATAAAGGAAATGCCCGAGAAAAAATAACTACATTCGCGCCTGTTTTCAATTTGCTGTTACACTCTACTTTGACTCCAGCAGTTTCACTCTTACAAACCCATATGCAACTCTCGTGCATCATGGGAAATATAAAACAAATGAGTGGGTTGCACTGTTCATCAAGATTACCCTAATTTTTACCATTGGGCCGTTTGTTGCAACTCTTTGGGCTACTAGTCCTCCCCCTCTGTCTATCCTAAATACTGTAGGGCGAGCTCGGAGTCCTATGGCGCCTTAAAGTTATCTATTATTCACCTTTTCAGGGTAAGGAAAAACTTCGAAATAAATCAAAAAAAATTATTCATACAACTTGACCTGACCGGAATCGAACACCTGACCTTCGAATTAGTAGGTAATCGCAAAGGCTACAACTGATGCGGTCCCAAAAAATTTGTCCTCAGAAATTTAATTGCATTAATGGATTAGACCTGGGTCTGGCAGAAGGGGAAATGGTTGGGGAAAAGTTAGTGTCCGTGTGATTTTTTTTTTTTAATTTATTTGATTTGTTTATGGACGCTCTTTAACACCTCAGGTCATCAGCGTCCCATTCAACTCAGGGCGTGAAACGGCCGATTAATTTTTGCTCAGAGGCCTCTCTTTCAGGCTTGAGGTTCTTTTTCGTGCCGTAAATGTACGACACGGGACCCACGACTTTACTTCCCTTCCGAAGGAAGCCATTCTTAGGATTTTTACGCCCGAAAAAATCCATTGGTGCTGGCCGGGTTCGAACCCATGTTATTGGGTGTAGGAGGCAAGTATGGTAACCACTACACGCGTGGGATGATAAAATAACGTGCAAGCAGTCACTGAAATGTATCACTAATACCAAACACACTGTTCGCTAAATATACTGTGTTTACAGCATTCAAGTCCATTTATTCCTCCTTCATAACTCTTTAAACTTAACTTAGTTAAGCATTTCCCAATAAATGTACATAAGAGTGAATAATATTAACAACCATAATAATAATAATAATAATAATAATAATAATATCATATTTAAGAGGCTGTATGTATTATGTCGTTATTTTGCAAATAATATAATTCTCGAAATTCATATTATGTGTATGTATGTCGGTCCTGGTGGTGTAGTGGTAACCATGCTTGCCTGCTAAACCCAAGATCGCGGGTTCATACTCGGCCAGGATCAATGGATTTTTTCGGGCGTAAAAATCCTAAGTATGGCTTCCTTCGGAAGGGAAGTAAAGCCGTGGGTCCCTGTCGTACATTTACGGCACGAAAAAGAACCTCAAGCCTGAAAGAAGAGGCCTCTGAGCAAAATTTGTCGGCCGTTTCACGCCCTGAGTTGAATGGGACGCTGATGACCTGAGATGTTAAAGAGCGTCCGTAAATAAACCAAATCAAAAAAACGTATGTAGTATGAATATCGAATGTATGTATATTGGCTACTATTTCTACATTTTCGCTTCTTTTTCAAGCAACTTTCGCTACTTTTAGTGAAACATGTTGGGCAGCCCTGCTCCAGACATGCACTTGTCGAAAGTTGCTACACTGTTCATAAGGTCAGCCAGTTACGCTTAATTGGCAAGTTTGCAACAAAAGTGAAACTGCATTTGAAATGCTGCTTGGCACGTTGCAGATTTTGTGCAACGCTGGCAGAGTGTATTTAAAATACTTTGTGACATTATACGAGAGCTTTTAATAAAGAATTATCAGGCATAATTTCTTGCTGTGAAATTTAACTTTATTATCTTAATGCGTAATTAACACGTGGTGTTAGTTACATTGTTGTCTCTTCCGGTTCCAATTTGTGAGATGTGCGCAAGTTGAGACACGTTCAGTTCCGCCCATAGCAAAATGGAAGTGATAGGCGATTCCACAGGATGCTACTCTGACATTCCGCTTTCATATTAACAAATCTTTAGTTGGGGTCTATGTAACGTTACAGGAGGCCTTTGGAAAGTTTGTCTTCCCTATAACACAGCTCGAAAATGGTTTAAAATGTTTAAAGGAAGGTTGACCTGACGCTCCAGTTTGTGTTCTAACAGAAAACTTTAACGCCGCTGCTGTCATTGTGACAGAGGATCGTCGAATAACATTTCAGAACACTTTTAGAAATTGTGAAAATTTCACTGGGTACCCCCATCACGTTGTTAACTGAAAATGTCCATGTGAGACGTGTTTGTGACCTGTGGGTTCCAAGACTGGTGATTTATCATCCTTAAGAGAATCATGCTTGCATGCAGTTGAAGATGAAGTTTCTTTCAAAGGTTGAACTGTTGTTGAACCTTGTCTACATCATCTCTAACCTGCGAGCAAACAACTGAGCAAAATTTCCATAAAAAAAATATATATATATATAGGGAAATTATGGTAATGTCTTATTCTTCGATATTCAAGGTATGACTTATATATTCGTAGATAAATGAGACAGAATAATTCTTCAATTAATTCAAAAGGACGCGTGGCCGGCTTAATAGGTATTTGCTTGCCTCCGGTAAGCACGCTGTTGCCGGCGAAGTAGGATATTCATAGCCCCTTAATATCAAGCGCATAGAATTTCTACAGCACAACAAAAACCAATTTTTTGGTCATACAATGGCATTTCGTGTACAAGATTGGGTTTTTCTGTAGTCCAATATCTATTGTTTCGTGTCGCCACATGGCCATGTAAATAAAACCACGCCTTGTACGAAAATAAAAATTAAAAACGCGGGTCAATGGAGTTAACATTAACATTACCCAATATCCAATTGCAGAAATTAACTATTCATATTATCGAGTGGTTGCAATTCCTGAACTACAGTTATGTTATAGGGTTTTAATTTTAAAAGTTTATTGGCATCCCAATTTGAGGTTTATGAAATTTCTGATTTCTATGCAAGCTTTCTCAGAGATTTCTTTGGACTGCGTTTCTAGCTTTTCTCCGTTGTCATCGAGTTTTTCCTCTGTAAGAACACGGCGCATTATTTTCAGTTTCTTATCAAGAACAGATCCTCTTTCCCTAAATACAAACAGCAGGGAATCTGTCTATAAACCGCCGTCTCACTTCTCTACACACATCTGTTGTCACAAAGAAAGCATACATTAATATTCTGTGTGCTAAAGTATAAGGGCTTTTTCGCATTATAGCGGCACTAATACAGTGTAACACTCAGAACTGTTACACTCAATTCCTGTACAGCACAAAGACTCCGCGTCAGCACATGGAGAGACGATAAAGGGAAGGAGGAAAGATCGGTTAGAAACGTTTTAGATAATTCTCATTTTTATCATTTAATTTATCTTCGATTTACTGCGTAGTAAGCTCTTACTTTTTTCTCTCTTTTCTTCCCCTTAAGTTTTCCGTTTATTCTAGGCCTATAAACATCAGATACAGATATGAGATGACCTACTGGCGGGCAATGCAACGCCTTGAATGCCACTTAAGTATTACCAATTACGCGAAACGGACGAAGATTTTTTTGTTAAAAATAAGTGACAATTTTATTAAACTTTGCATTAGAAATGGACGGTAAACGCTTATCCTTCTACTTTTATCCGCATTAGAAAAAACATTTCTTCATTTATAAATGCCCAGTTTTTGTTGCTTGATATTTTATATTCCTACACATCGTCTTGTTGAATCAGAAAATGCTAATTAGTTTCATTTATTTGCTTTACTTCTTCCGTTGATGGTTTAAAAGAATTTACCCTGTCGCAATCTTCCGCTTAGCAACTTCTTGAAGCTCTGTCACCACGTAATGTAGCTTCGCAATCACCTAAGGGGGGCCTTACGTAATGTTGTAGTGTTCGCCAATTATGGTATACCAACGCCCTAAGCTTTAATTATAGTGACCAATGAGAAAACGGCACGTAGGCGTAGGAAGGATCTGCTTGTTGCTAAGCGGACGATTGCGTCATGGTAAATTCCTTTCTTTAAGCCGTCAACGGAAGTGGTAAACCAAATGAACGTAACTAAGTTGGCACTTTCTGATTCAACTAGACGATGTAGGAATATAAAATATTCAAGCAACTAAAACTAACTGTTCACATAATAATTTTGACCAATTACCAATTTAATACACCCCTCGCCCGTATATGTGACAATTTATTTATGTCCAAATATAGTTGTTTATTCCTTTTCATCTTGCGAAAAGTGGTCATAAATGCAACATTCGTTTAGAATGTGTTCAAAGTGGCGATTTAGGTTTCCATTCTATATAAATACCGTATTATGGGAATTAATGTGAACAAGCAGGTAAATTTAGTTTTATAAGTTATTCAGTGCTAATAACTGTTTCTCTCCAATTCTACACCACATTATTGACTCTCATTGTTGAGATAATGAATGTAGTTATTGCTTTTATTGTTTATACAAGAATTTAAGCGATTTTCTTGTGTTTCTAGCTGTTTTAACGTTTCATTTAGCAAGCACATTTTTATTCATAATGAATATTACATCTAAGAAGAGAAGTAGGTTATAACCCTGCATGAATTTAGTAATATGACTCACAGACAGATAGCAGTTGAACTTAATGTAAGTTTAGGTATTGTTAATAATGTAATTAGAAGTAAAAATGAGATTAGGTGAATTTCTCCCCAAAGAAAAGAACGATGTGACTGAAAAACAAAAAAACGTTCAGGAAAAATGGTGCCTATATAAACAGAACCAACAAAATTAATCCTGAAAAGAACAGTTTTGATTTACAAAAAGATTTGGAGGCTGCAGGGGTGAAAATCTATACTTCAACAGTGCGTAGGCGCTTTTAGAAGGAAGAAAAACTCAGAAAACAGCTATTGTCGTGTCCTGTGAAGCAAAAACAAAAGAGGAGCATCGGCTATGAAATATCAGAATTGTAAACAAGAAGAGTGGAGAAGGGTATTGTTTTTTGATGAAAGTCATTTTGAAGTCCAGGGGTTCGTCTCGCATGTAAGCAGAAGCGGCGAGAGGAAACCTCGCCGAAGCACATCAAACAGACGGTAGTTTCACATAAAAGATATTTTGGGATACTGGCACTAAACGTTGATTCCTATTGACACAATCATGAACAGCGGCAAGTACATTGCAATTTTAGAGAAAAGAGCCGTTCCAGGGCTGAAGAGATTGACGGAGGAACTGAACATTGAAAATGCGATTTTCCAACATAATGCATGCCATCAAAGAATGTAAAAGAGTTTATGGCAAATAATTATTTTCAAGGCTTGGACTGGCCTGGAAATTCACCGAATCTCAACTCTATAGAGAATCTTTGGGTGACTGTCAAGAAACGGTTAGGAAATGGACTGCACCGCTAGTGAAATGATTATTGGTGCTGTGATAAAAGTGTGATTTCATGACCCAGAAATAAGTGGATTATGTAAGAAACTCAATGACTCTATGAGTGGATTAGTGAAAATGGTATAATTAAGGCCAAGGATAGACACATCAAATACTAAAAATACTGTTTAGTAAAGTGTAATATATATAAATGAAAAAATAGAATAATTGTTTAACATTAATTTGCACTATGGGTATAATTTATGAATGCAACGAAGTGAATTTACTACATTTAAACAATAAATGTTATATATTTCGCAATACAATTACACGTAGTTTTATATTATTATTATTATTATTATTATTAACAATTCAACACTCTGGAAATACCATAATAATCTACAAGGAGTATACAACTGTTGCATTATCGTTAAGAAATATTGAAATTAGTTAATTTGTTTATTTATTTCTTTTCCCAGGTTGTTTGAAATTCACTGTTTGTTTTTGTATAAATGCTCGTTTTCAATTTATTATATTTAATTTTATGTGTGTTCAAATTCTACTTTTCAACACGGAAAAAAGAAAAAAAACTAGTTTTTTCTTTTTAATTACGTATTAGCGTTAAAGACAGCAACACTGCTAAACTCCCCCCCCCCTTTCCATCGTTTAGTTCACGTGGAATGTTCAAATCCATAAGACTGGTGCCACCTGTAGACAGTATATATATATATATATATATATATATATATATATATAAAATTTTCGTTAAAGGTGTATGTTTATCGTTCCATGCATAGCTTTCTTCTTCTTCTTCTTCCTCTTCTTCTTCTTCTTCTTCTTCTTCTTCTTCTTCTGCTTCTTCTTCAATACCTTCAACTTTCACATAAACTACACTAAATACCTGACATTTAAGACTTTTTAACTGTTTAAGTTTTTTTATTGTTATAACAATTTTGCTTATTACTTCTTGTGATTGCTAAAATATTTTGTTTAAACTATACATATTCACAATGTTTATAAATACTTTCTTGTAGTTATTCTTCAAAATCTGACATGACTTACTTGGTCGTCAAGCTTTTGTTTATAAAGTTGCCATGCATTGTCTCCTACATCTTTTATAGGCTGCGCAAAAATAATATTGACATGTCACTGAGCTGAGGTACCTGCCATGATTATGCATTTAGGAATCAACACCAAAAGTGAATTATGTTAAGCTCTAATAACTTATGTTTTATGCACATGTTATTAATTCCTTGCATTTTTGGTGGGTTTTTTTCCGTCCTTAATATGTACGTCTTCAAACATGGATAAGGAAAAGTCAACATGAATGTGAGCGGTAAATTTCAGGAAACATGAGAATGTTATGTAAGCGATTAATTAATTAAAAAACAAATCGGTCTGAAATAAGGGTAAAGTAATTACATGCGGTAAAATTGCTAAAAAGGACAATTCTATTTTGAAGACCTCATCATTATTACCCCCAGGTGGTATAAAGGTTATGGTCCATAAGTTTCCGGCCTAACCATTTTCTAGGTATGATAAAGACAAAAACTATTTTACTTTTCAATATAGTTACCCTTTATTGGAATACACTTCTCACATCTTTAAATTAACATTTCAACACCCTCCCTCCCATAAAAAATAGTCAGAAGTCTTGTATGCAAAATGAGCATAAACAGCATCCATCACTTCTTCGTCACACTTAAATTTTCTTCCTTCGAAGGTCCTTCTTGAGTTCTGAGAAGAGGAAATAGTCACTAGGAGCCACATCTGGGCTGTAGGGTAGATGGTCGATCTCCTTGAAGCCACATTTCTTCACAATTTCCTTTGCAACAAGAGCTGTGTGCACAGGCGCGTTGTCCTCCTCGCCTTCTCTCCTGGATGGAAGCACGCAGTCTGTGAAGTAGGCCATAGTACTCTCCATTTACAGTGGTGTTCCTCTCCTTGAAGTCAATGAAGAATATTCCTTCACAGTCCCAAAAGATTGTGGGCATGATCTTCTTGCTTGACTGAGTGACCTTGGCCTTTAGAGGCGGTGCTTCGCCAGGTTTACGCCACTCCATTGATTCTCTTTTGGACAGGGATCATAGTAGAGGATCATAATTTCATCTCCTGTAACAATGGTTTACAGAACTTCTCTCTCGTTACCGTGGCAGAGCTCCAAAAATGCCTGACAACAGATGACGTGTTGCTGCTTTTGGAGTGAGGAAAGAAGTCCCGGCCCCCATCTTGCACTAACCTTATTCACGTTTAAATATTCAGGAATAATTCGAAAGACTGGTGTTTTAGAAAAACCCAACTTTGCTACTATTTCTGTAACTTTGAGTCGCCGGTCTTGCATAATTTCTCCTTCCACAAGAGCGATGTTTTCAGGAGTGAGCACCTCCAAGGACCGACCTGTACGCTATTCGTCTTCAATGCTTTCTCGACCCATTCTAAAAAGTATGACCCTTTCTTTTATGGTAGAATATGGGGGGTATGCCTCCCCCTATACACCGTCCAATCGCTGTTTTATTTCATTTGGGGTATGTCCTTCTTTTTTGAAGAACTTAATAACAGCTCCATACTCTATTTTGAACATGTCACAATCTTCAACACATAATCTTCTTAATGTAACTATATCTGAACAACTGAACACAGTTATAGATGCAATTATTTACTTAACAGATAAAGTATGACACCAGATAAGGTTTTGTGAAGGCGATAATCCTTATAAGCGAGACCGGAAACTTATGGACCTACCCTCGTATGGGCAGTCTATAGCACACAAAACTGCAGGAAATTTTGCAAATGTTATAGAATCCTAGCATCACTTCCGTATATCGCCCTCTTCGGTTGGTATTTTAATACACTGACATCACAGTAGTAACTTTATGGATGGTTCTACTGGCCGTTCTTTCTCCACTTTAATATATCTCCAATAACTATTTAGAAGCTCCCTGTCGCACGGTACCTTAAAGTTAGTAGTCTCATGAACATCGCTTAGTTTCTGATTGTAATCGGTGACGTAACGTCTGTTTCATTTTTTCGACATCTTTTGCTAACCGAAATCGAATTTAAATTTTTTTTTCATTCAGTATTTGGAACAAATTATTTCTTTCATAAAATACACGAGAAACACGCCAAAATTCATCATCGGATGAAATGTTGGAAATCAGAAATCTGTTCAATATACCGCTTGTAAGATTAGCCTAACAAGCTATAAACAAGCACAACTATGTCTGTTGTTATTACGCGGAAATGAAAAGTGAAACATGGAAGAAACGTAATCTACACGAAATTAATATAAACGTAATTAACCATTTTATTAATAAACGGAGTTGCTTTGAAGTGTTTTATTTAACAATTACTAAACTCTAGTTAGTGCTTTAACTTGAGAAGTTTCGAGAGTTAGATTTAATTTGAGGTTATGACAGAATAACCTTAGATTAATGTTTATACAACCATAACTTTTAAGTTAAACACAACTGATGGTTAATATCAGACCTTTTATGCTCTTTATACAACTGGCCCTTAATTATATTAGCAAGCTTTCGTTACCGAATATTCTTTATATCATTGCAAAGCCATTTATTTTAAACATATCTTTATATTATAGTGTTCAATATAAATAAAGTCTGTTGAACGAATGAGACATTGAGTTTTATCATTCTGCAAAACAACAAAACAGACCAGTTCCCAGGTTAGTTGGAACGTAAGACATATCCTAGATTTGGACGAACTCGTCGACTTTGTGCACACCTGAGATCAATAGTCATGTGTTCAACTCTCCGCTCCACCTGCACACGTCACAACAGAATGCATGGAATAAGGAAGTAGGACAAATGAAAGTTGACCTCGCAAGTGAACATATTGCGCACGGTTGTGCTTAAACAAAGGCGGTCTGTAAAATGTTACATTTATTATGCTTTTTTCTAATGAGATTGTCTACAAAATGGTAGTAGAAGACATTCCTGTCTCTCACCAAGTATCGACCTGGGTGGCCAAGGTCGTTAAGGCGCGGACTCGTGAGCGGGAGGTCTGGGGTTCGAATCCCACCAGGATTGTCCTCCCTGACTAAGATCTTTTCCAGGTTTTCCCCAGTCCTCCTAAATGGCAAATGCCGGGGAGGTACCCTAAACTTAGGCCTGAAACGTTACCTTCCTTAAAAAAATAATCCTTTCCCATTATATCATATCATCTCATGTATCATCAATGTCCATCGCCTTTAGTGCCTCAGTAGTAAAAACGGGCGTTAAACACAGTTAAAAAAAGTCTTGAAAAGTAATAACACTAATGGAGCTCACACGCAAGTTTTTTCCTGCTATAAGGATATCTTAAGAAACAATAGAAGGCGGCTAACTGTGGAAAACTTTAAACATTTAGTGGTCGAAAACCTCAACAGAAAAAAAAGTTGGGATTGCGTAGAGTTAAAAAATTTTTATTCATTTTTAAGGAAAATATATCCTAACTCTTCAACATTACAGATAAAATTTGATGAATTAAAATAATTCGCAATATTTTTATAAACGGAAGATCACACAAAATTGCCTTAAATTATTATATCTTAATACTCTTTATATGGTCATATTTATATGCATATTTTGGAAGTTTTCAATGTATAAAAGCATACATGCTAAAGGATTATTAGAGCATAAAATTCCTGTCTCTAGTTTTTACGTTCCAGTCAAAACATTTTTGGTTGGTATACATCTGAACATGCACGTTATCTTTGAATGACACACTTTAGGTATTTAGTTATTTCATTACTTTCACAGCAGAATAAAAATATTTCCCATGTATACTTATCTCAGTTTTTAAATGTTTATTGTTACTATATTTCACGCCCAACCCCTTCACACGAATTCTACTATACAGCCTAAATACCCAGGGTGCCAAAATTGTATACACATTTTCACAGTAGATATCTATTTAATGTATTTCAAAATTGAACCGAAAAACAACGGTAATGTGTAGTATGATGTTCTGTAAACAGATGTGACTCACATTACGTTATGATAGCGTTGCTGCGTAACATGTAAATCAAATGAAGCCAAGATTATCCTTTGATGTTCTGTAAACAGATGTGACTCACATACATTATGATAGCGTTGCTACGTGACAGGTAAATCAACAATGAACAAATGAAGTCAGGATTATCGTATGATGTTCTGTAAACAGATGTGACTCACATTAGGTTATGCTACAACAAAATGGAGTCAACATTATCGTTTGAACAGCGGAAAGCAATTTTGAAGTGGTAATGGAAAACCGAGAATGTTATTGAAGTTCAAAGGTAATGGAGACGTGTGTATAGAACAGAACCGCCAACGCGTGTAACAATTGCACGCATTCGAGACAAATTTAAGACTCATGATACCGTATGCAGTGTTAACAAGATCTGGGAGATCTCGCACAGCAATAAGCCCCGCGCACTGGATCCAAGGCACTGGATACGACGAAGAGGTCCGATTGCGTTTCCACCGCGTTCTCCGGATCTAACTCCGTTGAACTTCTACCTATGGGGAACTCTTAAGGATGTTGTATACCGTAGAAAATCAGCTACACTGACAGCGCTTTGGGAAGAAATTGAAACGGCATGTGCTGCAATCGCTGAGAACACTTTCGCAAACGTTGCTCAATCAGTAGTTCAACGTGTAAAAGTCTAAGATGATTAGTGCTCATCATTTTCTGTTTGTGTGAATTCAGTTTTGTTATGTTAAAGTTTTTTTATTTGCCTGAAGTATGTATACATTTTTTGGCATCCTCTATTATTCTAATAGACCTCTGAAGGACAACTCGTCTGTTAACGCACCTAAATTCAATTTTGGATGTCCTAAACCTCGTCTCTGAACATTTCCATCCGTTAAGAGGTTATGTAAAAGCACATTCTCAAGTAAATCGTCCTCAATGTCTGTCAATGCGGCAAGTTGAAGCAAATCTTCCACTTCTAGTGTTAACGTACACTCTGACAAATGGAGCGTTATTTTATGTTACCGTTTTCGGTCACATGACTCGTTTAACATAATCACGTCATGGCAAAAACTCTCTATCACTTCCCGCACGGATATATCTTGTCCGCTCGCCTCGATTTCTTTCAGCGTTAGAGACACACACTTTTTGTTCTTCATGATATTGTCACTTTAAAGAGTTACCATCCCACTGGCACTGGCGCCTGAGGGAAAATAAAAACAATAATGCAGGTAGAGCATTTCTTTCAGGGGTAGGTGACCTTGCCGGGTAAACCCCGTTGCTGAACTGAACAAAAGTCACCCCCTTCACACCCTAGCGGTACTGTTAGGGCTGTAAAATCTTCACGCTAGAAGTAAGGTGTTCGTATAGACGTGAAAAACAAAAATGTACTGTAATATATAGTACTTACAATGCTCTTTTCCCTACATTATACAACGAATTATTAGTTAAAACTTAAAATTTACATGTCATTTCCTCATTAAGCATGTTCTGTTTTATACAACAAATTTACGTATAAAAATATATTGAAAGGGATGCTTTATTATCAAGATATAATATGCTGAAGAAAGGGGACAGCGTACTGCATGTAAATAATTGTCATTGGGTTTCGTTTCGCAAAGATAGAGGCTGAACGCTAACAACAGAGTGAATAGTTTTTATTGCGGTCAGCACTTATACCGGTCTTCTAAACCGAAGATCGCGGGTTCAAACCTGGCCAGGAGCGATGGTTTTTTCAGGCGTAAAAATTCTAAGTTTAGTTTCCTTCGGAAGGGAAGTAAAGGCATGGGTCCCGTGTCGTACATTTACAGCATGATAAAGAACCTCAAATCTGAACAAAGAAGCCTCTGAGCAAAATTTGTCGGCCATTTCACACCTTGGATTGAATGGGACGCTGATGATCTGAGATGTAAAAGAGCGTAATAATAATAAAAAAATTAAAAAAAATCAACAACTCTTCCAATGTAACTTAAAATGTAAAATTGAGGACACAGCACTTTTGCATTCATGCAGAAGCTCTAATGTCAATTATAATTAATATATGTACCAGAAGTAAACTGTTTAATATATTAATTTGACTAACTCTAGCATTCTGTTTTCTAGCAAATAAATTAAATGTTTGATTTTAAGTATAATTGCTTCGTTACACATTTAACCAGTTTTAGCTACATATTTATGTGCATATTTCTCAAAACGATATAATATATAATCCGGGATGTAGTATAATTTATATACTGAATTTAATTGCAGTACAAAATTGCAATACCATCATCCTTTTCTTTTCATTCTCATCTCAGACATTTACGGACATGATTGTGGAATTCTGCGGTGATAAATCGTAAAAATGTTCTATTTATATTCATGCCGGAATCTGAACAAAAAAAAAAAAATAATAATTCGCCATGTTTTCTTCCCTAATGGTCTATCACGTTTCCAGTTCTCTGAATTTACTTTTTTCTCAATGAACTGATGTCGCACATAACCCGTTGATACGATACTTTCTCTTTAATTACTCCAGTGGCCTCCTCTAAATGCATTTTCCATTATTGTCGACAATTACACGCTTCTCAGTAATTATTAAACTGTGTTTACTCTTTCTAGAGTACTGTAAATTGTTCACGTGATATTTAAGGATCGTTAAATACTCGCATCATTTGTTTTGGAAGCCATTTAAGTGAGAGCGTCTGTTGAAAGTTTATTGGTGTAAAAGTAGCTTTCGGTTGTTTTCTCTGTTGCTATGTCTCAAGTACCGAATGATCCAAAACACTGGCTTGAGTGGGTAAAAGAAATAGGTAATGAAGATAGTGAGAACGAGGAAGAAAATAATGGTCCCGGAGTGTACCTAGAATGTTTGTTTGACAAGTAGACTGTATATGCCTTTAGCAAGTAGCTATTAGTTACATAGCTTTTGTTAGATAATGCGATTGTGTCCTTATTGTAACACATTACACATATATTTTGTTCTATTTTCATCTTAACAAAGCAGGTGGTTTAGTTGATTTTAATATTTACATTTTAACGTGAAAACAAAGTGAACTTTTAACGATTTAAGTGATTTTTTATAATTTAAAATTGTAATCATATTCTATTGTATTCTTCTAACCAGTGAGAGTGCAGCTAAATGTTCCTTTTATTTCTAATGTTATGTTTTCTGCTATGAATTATGTAATACATTTATTATATAATCATTATTGTTGACAGAAATATCTGACAATGTCACAAATTATTGTTTTTATTGCGATACATTAGGGAATAAACCGGTTGAAAGATTCATAAAATTCATTGTTGTTTTTGAATTGACTGCAGAAAACTGAAGGCGTACTTTAACAGCTGAATTAGAAGGCACAAACGTACGAAGCAAGTTCATAAGTTTCCGGCCTCGCCGATAAGGATATCGCCTTCGTAAAACCTTATCTGGTGTCATACCTTATCTGTTAAGTAAATAACTGCAGATATAACTTTCGCTCAGTGATGTGCAGTTATTCAAATATAGTTGCATAAAGAAGGCTATATGTGGAAGATTGTGGCTTGTTCAAAATGGAGAAACGAACTGTCATTAAGTTCTTCACAAAAAAAAAAAAAAAAAAAAACCCCACTTACTACAAATGAAATTAAACAGCGATTGGACGGTGTATATGGGGAATTTTCCCTCATATTTTACCGCAAAAAAAAATGGACTAAACTTTTTCGAATGGGTCGAGAAAGCATTGAAGACGAAGACGAAGAGCGTGCAGACCGGCCTTGGAGGTGCTTACTCCTGAAAACATCGCTCTTGTGGAAGGAGAAATTATGAAAGAGGGGCGGCTGGAAGTTACAGAAATAGCTGCAAGGTTGGGCCTTTCTAAAACGACAGTCCTTCGAATAATTCGTGAACATTTAAACATGAATAAAGTTAGTGCAAGATGGGTGCCTAGACTTCTTTCCTCCGTCCAAAAGCAGCAACGAGTTATCTGTTGTCAGACATTTTTGAAGCTCTGTCCAGGCAACGAGAGAGAAGTTCTGTAAGCCATTGTTACAGGAGATGTAAGTATGACCCTCTACTATGATCCTTGTCCAAAAGAGAATCAATGGAGTGACGTAAACTTGGAGAAGCACCGACTCTAAAGGCCAAGGTTACTCAGTCAACCAAGAAGATCATGGCCACAATCTTTTGAGACTGTGAAGGAATACTCTTCATTGACTTCAAGGAGAGGAACGACTTCGTGCTTCTATCAAAGAGAAAAGCCGAGGAAAGCTGAGTGGTGATGTGCACCTTCTTCACGAAAACGCGCCAGTGCACAGAACTCTTGTTGTAAAAGAAACTGTGAAGAAATGCGACTTCAAGGAGATCGACCATCCACCCTACAGTCCAGATTTACCTCACAGTGACTATTTCCTCTTTTCAGAACTCAAGAAGGACCTTCGAGAAAGGAAATTTTAGTGTGACGAAGAAGTGATGGATGCTGTTTATGCCCATTTTGCAGACCAGATTTCTGACTATTTTTGCGGGGGGGGGGGATTGAAATGTTAATTCAAAGATGTATGATGTGTATTGGAATAAAAGGTAACCCTATTGAAAAGCGACATATATTTTTTGTCTTTATCATACCTAGAAAATGGTTAGGCCGGAGACTTATGGACCTACACTCCTACGATGACGTTGCAGTAATGAGAGAATGTTGGGGAGGAGCACAAGTCTTGATAAAAGAGACCTTTCCCCCCACACCATTTGAGTGCCATGTAAATATGCCCCTGATCTACTTTTCTACATGGGTTGAGAGCCGCCACTGCCTTTAACATATGTGTAGACCTGGACTTTTAATTTATAGCAGACAGCAAGAACCATTAACTTTCAACTTAGATACCTGTACGAATACAGTACAATAAATAGGATATAGTCGTTTACCTAGAACACTAAATGAAATCTTAATGGGGATACTTGCCCCCATTGGGGCTCCCTTGCATGTGCCTCCTGGATGATACAAATATTGAGTTTTCATTTGATTGCATTACTTTGATAATGGAAGTAAATCTAGACAAGGCATGGCTACGGTGGATGCAATATAATTACTGGGAATATTAACGGAATTTACAAATTATGCTAACCATGACCTGAGAACTGGCTTCTTTCATTGTGGAAGTCTTAGATTTAATTTAGGCATCAATGATTGAAATACCTTAACAAAATTTATAAATGTCATTCATACTATCATATAGAAATGTTGTTCTTCAGAACGAAGGCCATATCGCCATGTTGTTAGTATCAGCGAAGTTAGATTTACTTCTGCTCTCCTTCTTTGGGGACCGACTCCTTGCATCTGTCATTAATAATAATTTTACTGCTTATCTCTTCAAATTCTTGAGTTCTGTTTTCACGCTAAGACTCGAGACTTACAGCCTTTTCCTATACGTTTGAAAAGAGAAAAAGAAAAGAAAGGGGGGAAAACATTGCAGCATGCTAACTAAACACTAAAACCAGGAGTATCGTCACAGCTTATATTTTGCCCTCGGAGTTAAGACTTCTGTTTTTCTGTCACTTTGTTACCTACCTGCTAGGCCTAAAAGAATTTGAGAAAGCCCAGTGACACCCAAAACCTACCATCTAGCTCTGTTTCTCCCTTTCCTGTAGTCTTGTAGCCGTGGAAAAAGAAGAGAAGTCTGTAGTACTAAGGGCCGGTCTTACGGTTCTTTCAACTTCTTTCAACTTAAGCTTGAAGCTTTAGCTCCTCGAGTTTTACAGTTACGCTATAACCTTTAGCTTCGGTAAGCTGAACATTGTTTGATACAGCAGAAGTTGGCAACGCATGGGCATGCGCAGTTAGCTCAACGTTTGTCCTTTTTTTTTTTTTTTTTTTTTTTTTTTTTTTTTTTTTAATTATTGTTTACGATTCTGCTAAGTTAAAAATACAACGCATATAACTTATGGATGTACTTAAACTGAAATTGGATATTGGATATGGAATTGTTGAGGAAACAGAAGTTTTGTATTCTTGAAGTGTACTAATAAATTTACAGCTTGATTTCTGGTATTGGTCGTGAAGTTATCGTAAGTTTCTGAAGTAATCAGTGATGAGTGCATTTCGTACATTGTAATGGTGCAGGATTTCTCTTCCATGGGGTACAGTATTACTTACTTCTACTGCATTTTCTACACGATAATCTAGTGCTGTTAAGATAATTTCTTTATTAATACGGCATACTTTGAACTTGCTAATATGGAGCCAGATGCCTGTGGAGAATATGGGAAATCTTCTCTTCCACACACTGTAACTCCTTTCAACGTAATTTCTCGTTCTAATCAGTAACTCATTCAATAAATGCTGTTCAGGTTAGTGGCATCATTAACTAAGATTTGTTTAGATAAGCACTGTCAGCAATGATTAGGCTACTGTCATCAATTTCACCATTTTCAAAACATACTCTTAATACAGAATTATTAAAGATGGTGGAATCGTTGCTTGACCCTGGCCATCGAGCCACAATATCAGTAATCTTCAATTCTGAATCATACAAAATCTGTACATTAAAAGAAAAAAAGGGGGGGGGAAACTTTCGGTTACAATAAACGAACCAGTCGGTCCTTGTGGTGTAGTGGTTACCATACTTGCCTCCTACGCCCAAAACGCGGGTTCGAACCCGGCCAGGATCGATGGATTTTTTCGGGCGTAAAAATCCTAAGTATGGCTTCCTTCGGAAGGGAAGTAAAGCCGTGGGTCCCTTGTCGTACATTTACGGCACGAAAAAGAAACTCAAGCCTGAAAGAGAGGCCTCTGAGCAAAATTTTTCGGCCGTTTCACGCCCTGAGTTGAATGGGACGCTGATGACCTGAGATGTTAAAGAGCGTCCATAAATAAATCAATAAAAAAAAAAAAACAATAAACCTCTGCATTTTCTTCCCCTGACGATGTAATTTTCTCGTGCGTACAGTTTAGTGATTATCCCATGACACGAGGAAATTTTGCTACTCTATAGAATTTCTCTCTCTAATCACGTGTTGAAGGAAATTTTATAAACATTTCTCTCAACAGTGCTATATGATGCGAAACGTTCTTTACCACTCTGCTCGCTATTGATACGCTACAGAAATCGCATGTTATCTGCATACAGCCTGTTGGTATAACCTCAAAGTAAGATGAAGCATTATTTCCGCCATTAGAGCATGAAACGGAAAATATCCGATGTAAGGCCCTAAACACTAATTAATAGCAGTACATAATTATTTTAATTAGTTCATTTTCACATGTTTGTATATTACGTAAAGAATATAATGTTCAATATAAATTTAATAGCAATAGCTATTTAGTTATATTAATTTAAGAAGTCCATTTTCGCATGTTATTACATAAGATAAAGGCTATAATATTTTAATTTAAAGCTCCAAACATTTATTAATTTATTAATAATGTTTTAATTATATTAATTTAATAAGTTCATGTCATCTTTTATGTAAGACAATACGTTTTAAATCGTATAAATCTAGTAAGCTCATTTCATTTATCAGATAAGGTTATTACAATGTACGTCTTAATGTTTGTTTGTTGATTTTTATGACAATACTCAATAATATAAATGTAACGGTTCAAAGGAACATATACATAGCCAAGAATATGAAAAGTTTACACTACAGATAAGAAAACTGTATTACTAAGTGAATCAACCAATGGCAAGCGTAACAACATTAACAGTGTGTACCAAGAATGAAACACGAGACAGACAGCTTTGTTGCGACTAAATAGAAATTAACGAATTTCATTCGCTTAGTGTACGTATGTTGAAAATATAATACATTGTAACTTATAGTATTATTACAATAATAATTTTATCTCAAATTTTGTTAGTTATGTGTTGGATTTAGTCAAGAGAAGTCGTGTTTTAAGCTCCATTAACAGAAATCGTGGTTCTTACTCCGTATAAAGAAATAGTATTTTAACATTACGTAAAGATAAGTGGTGATTAATATTTCGTGGAAGAAATTACAAAATTATTTGTGGTAATGGTACGAGTTACTAGTTTGAATTAATATACATATAGGAAAATAGTATACGAGTTACAACAGAACATAAAGCACAGTTTTCGGGAGAGAAATATAAATTATAACAGTATATCTCGTATTCAGTCTGCATGTAATAATATTCTCAGAGCATATCGTAATCAGAAAAGTGTACAGTTGTGTGTTAATAACAAAACACTAATAAACTCCGTAATTTCTATTCATGTGATTTTATTATACTTAAAGACACACTCCTTTCACCCCAGAAGCATCAATCTGAAACATCCAGTTATAATAACAAACCCTGAACCAGTCGAGCACATTGTGGTGGTAGTTACGTCAACGTCTACGACGACGAACGACATCGGCGGCGTCAGTTATATCCACCATAAATTTGACGCCAAAGTGTTGGCAGTAGTGAACGTGGACTGCACACACACAAGTCGTAATTAATACCATCACAAGCATTGTTCCTGAAATAATTAAGATCGCTATTAAACATTTGAATTCTTTTCTAAAATACGTGTATGTTTTATGCATTACTATTACCGGCGTGTTGCATGTTTTATTTCATCTTCAATTGTTTCCAACGTCATGTTTGCTGACTGTTTACTTAACCTAAATGTTCTTGGTCTCCTTATGCTTTCCATTTGAGGTAGATGAAACTGAATTTCTTCGTCACTTATATCTTCTTCTTCCAAAAACATTCTGACATTCAATAATAACGAGCTTAAACCATGCTCCTCCTAAACCTAAGCCAAGAGTCAATTAAGCGAAGTTTATCATTCAATGTACACTGTAAAACACATATGTAGCTCAGCTTAAACTGCGAACTAACTTAAGCCTGAACTGTAACATTGGGTCTATAAATGATACAGGTGTTTTCTCCCCTACTAATAGACGAGAAAACAGAAAACTTGCCAGATATAACCAACCGTTCACTACAGTTTTTAATTTATTAGTAAATAGATATAAAAATTAATAAAATATTTTTAAAAATCAAAAGTTTTCACTTTAAACGCTAACATTTAGCTTTTAATTAGTAGAAGTAGAAAAGTCTCATGAAAATAACAGTTATTTATCACTTTCAAATAGCATTAATAATGATACTTATTTCTTCCTACAATTCTCAGAGACATTTCGTAGTTATCATCCCCTGCAAAAAAATCAATGACAGCTTCAGCAATCCTTGGGCACATTAATATGCTATCTTTCGTATAGAGGCATTATGGTCGGAAAGACAATCTTGGCAAAATTTCATGGCTGGTTGCTATGAACATTATAGGAATTTATTTTGTAAGGGCAAAAATATGCTTTCGGTATCTAGTGATAAGGACAATTTTCACCGATAATTTTGGTATTGGCTTTAAATCACCAAAAACTTATACATGTAGTAAACTCTGTTAATTCACGCATGTAAAATTACAAGCTAGTATTGATGAGGATATAAAACAGGACATACTCCGAGAATGTGTCCTATATCAGAAAAACTCTTTGGACAAAGATTTACCACCATAAAAAATACCACTGCTACAAATAGCAATGAAAATCATCTTGTGTTCACGTTTGATCTTCAATAAACGTTACCCACAGCAAAACTGTCAGCAGATTTTGCATTCTGTCTTCATAAGATGTTCATAACAGTGATAGCAATGCTGATGTAATATTTCTCTCCAAACAATCAACTGCCAGCAAAGGATCTGAGGAAATTTCGAGCTGCTTAAAACAATTTCTGACGAATTTTTCGTGTATTTTATTCACTGACAAAAGGACGTTTACAAATCATGGCTCAACCAATCTTAGAAACATGCTTTATTGGTCAGTAAACAATCCCCATTGACTTCGTCAGATGGAACGTCAACGTTCATGGTATGTAAACTTGTAATAGGACGCTTTTTCATAGAAGGCTCGCTGAATTTCAACAATGTCATCTAGCTAACATACGAACCGAAGTTTGAGGACATTCCGTTGTAGACTCGGAGGAGCACATGGTACCAGCATGATGGTTGCCCAACTTTTGGTGCAAGACGTAATGCGCTGGTCTTGATCAAATGTTGCTTTGAGAAAACAGCTGGTCGAAATATTCCCCAAATTGGACACTAATAAATATTTTCCGCAAAGAGAGTTAAAAGATGATGTCTAGAATAATATACTCACTATAGCAGAAAGCATGAAACGCTTTGTCGGAATAGCCTGTGCTGAAATTTCTTCTGAACGGTTACATCATGTGCAAAATATTTGCATGATAGACTGGAAGTTTTTGTTGTAGCCAATGGCTATTATTTTGAACAAAAACGTAAATACTGGATGAGCAATGTTTGACGCAACCGCAGCACGTGTTTGTTAGATGACGCAATCAGTGAAACTGTATCAAGTGAAATTGGGCAATACAAGTATTCTATTCCCAAAAGACTATTCATGTATGATTCATACGTGCGTACAGAATCAGCGCGTGCTGTAAGGAGATTATTTCAAGAGAAAGTTCCTGATGTTCACGTTCCCAATCGGAGTTCGATTCATAGACTAAAAACAAATTTCGTGAAACGGGAAGTGTTTTTGGCAGTAAACACAGACAAGCATGTACAGTATTCATAGAAGAAATTGCTGCCATTTCTCAGAGGGAACTACAGAGCAATTTCCTAAGCAGGTGTCAGAAAAGCTTGAACAACGACGGGAAATAGTCCCAGCATCTCCTTGCTTAATATTCGTGAGTAATTTAAGTATTTATGTTAGAAATAACTTACCGACAAACCGAACTATATTTACTGCGGACTTCCTGTCACCCGCACCGCCGACACAGCAGCCAGCCTTGCCACGAAACACGTTGCGTGAAGGATCGTTCACCTTTTATTTGGCCGAGATAGACAGTAATATACAATACATGCTGTAGCAGTGACAGTCAAATGAAGCAGACAGGACTCTGTTTCATGAATTGACACAATATTTCAACAACTCTTTTCACTAGGATGATGTAAAAATGTAATTGTGGTTCTAAAGTTATCTACTTTTATTTTCTTAGTGTTGTGTCGCTACTAGCACGCCACCTTCCTGCCCGGAATGCGCTCATTCCCATACGCTATGTTTTGCAGACTTCCTCTCCTTTTTAATGGCCATTATTCATGTCTGGACGTATTGATCGTCATGGGATAGTGATGTTATCCTTTCTTCCTAAACCCACTGCCCTGCCAAAGAGGAATTGGGTTGGCGTCATGGAACTGACTTCTTTAGGAGAGGCGCTATCGTTAGTTGGTTTGTGTTTTAGAAAACTTCACACCTCAACCATGTTACCAAATTTGTTAGGCAAGCATGCACTCGTTATCTGACGCAGTGACCCAGGTTTTAAAGATGTATCTAGAGATCACTAATTGATACCAGCTGTATTTCTATCACATTGGGAAAATTTTATGTATATTATTAAGTGTTCAATTTATTAGAATTATTCCAAAATGAAGCGTAAGTTTTAAATCGTTGTAATAACTTTAACAAATATGTTTGCAAATTTCATTGTTGTGTTGAGCAAACTAGTCTTTTCGATCCTGTGGATTGAGCTTTCAGTATGCCTCCTAATACTCATATTATCACCTAACGATTTTTTTTTAAATAAGGCATCAATGTCCAAATTCTAACAAAATTTCTTGGTAGCAGTGTATACTAAAAAATAGTAACCATGTCAATGGCTTTGTTCCATTTAAAAACATAAAACTAGGAAGACAAACGCTTTCTCATCATTGTTACAAACTCTGTTTTAGGTACATTTGTAAGTCTCTCTATGTTGACAAAAATAGTGTCAATTGCATATGTCATTTCATAATTAACCCCGAAGATAATTAATTTAGATGATTCACTGGGTATACATGTCTAGAGAATACAAGAACTGAGGAGTCTAAAGTAACGTTATGTATGACTTTACCTAATTCAGTATTATTTAAGTAATACCTAAGTTAACAGTTCATTTTTTCTCTCATGGAAACCCCATAAGTGTGTTTTTTTAATATTTTTTCATTGCTGCAAAAAGCACAGATGTTAATGGTAGAAAATGGGAATTTCACATACATGTTGTTCTGAAAGCAAATTAGTTGGTGATTTTAGAGAGTTTTGCATAATAGGGCAAGCCACTAGAGGAGGAATAGTAAAAAACAAATCTCTAAGCAGTGTAATGAGAATTGAGAGTGTAATAAGAATGCAATGAGAGTATGAATGTCAAGCTGTAAAATAAGGAACATGCTGTATATTAGGACCGTAAGAACCTCCTCTATAGTTGTCAGACAAGGTGACGTGACGCAGGCACAACCCGTGCGACGGCCACACATGCGTAAACAGATCTCCTGGACAATGTCTTTCACACTTGTGAAAACACAAACTTAGCTAGAAAGGAAGGCTTGCCTTAAGATTAACACGCACAGTAAATTAGAGGCCACTTATATAAGATAAGTTATTAGGCGTAGTCGGGCTGACGATCACCATGTGCAGTACGCAGAAGCATTTGTGTAAACATTAGATTGTATAAAAAGGCCTGTAACTTGCTAAGGCAGGAGAGAGATGGGACTCGACCAAGGAGACTGTTGGTAGAGCACTGTATTAAGCTTTCTTTTCAATAAATACTTTTCTACAAGGGAGTTGATTGAGTTATTCATTAGAAGCCCGGAGTAACTCGTCTTTCCTAGAGGAGGACTTAGTTCTTGTCCCCGAATCCATCTATTATCTACACTTTCGTTCTCTCTTGTCTTAAGCCACCATAGGACAAGCAGGGAATTACTGTAGCACTCAATAGAGGAAAAACATCACATCCTTTAAGATAACATCTGGTGGCAGCGGCGAGCGCTACAGCAGTAAGACTTGACTTTATACGCAGGGCTGAGATCACGTGCTGCTAGAGCAATTTGCTGCTGCCCGAGCTACAGCGGAGATAGCCGAACTATTGTTGAGGCCATAGTGCAAGTGTTGCTTGTATTATTTTCTTGTTCAACACAATGTAGCTTATACGTTGTCCTTCGTAACTTTTAAATGTAAATTGATAGGGGTTTGTTACGCGGGTAAAATATTTTAACGGTGGCAAATCTGCTATTATTGGAATTCGCAATTAATTCATGTATATACATTAATCTAACGCTACACTTGGATAAATCCTAGAAATCGGTGGATTCAGTGGTTTGCTGCTGCTCGCTACGGCCTGACGGCTTACGCTTGCCACCTTTTGTAAATATAAGTTGATACGAGCATGTAAATCACTGTAATGGTACCAATTGTCCTCACGAGGCCGGGTGGACACCGTTATAGACCTCCCTAACACAGAAAAATTTCCAAGTAGGCAACGAGAACCGAACCTGGGCCTCCCGAACAGCATTCAACAACGCTAACCACTAGACCAGGTGTTCTTTTAATGTATACAGTACATATTATGCTCTGTTTACAAATTTAAACGTTATAATGATAGACAACAACAATGAGTATTGAATTACCACATCAATTAAAAATAAAGTCAAGAAATTGATGCTTCATATTCTTAAAGAGAAAGAGTAAAAGGGTTCTCTTACACTATCGACAGAAGGAAACATGTTCTACAAAGAACACCAGAATAAGGCTGCATATAGGCTAAACATGACATTTTACCACTGCCTTTTAAATGTTGTGTTCAAAGTTAAAACAAATAGGTGTGGAAATAAAGTATGTTATTATTATCACTATTATTATTATTATTATTATTATTATTATTATTATTATTATTAGTAGTAGTAGTAGTAGTAGTAGTAGTAGTAGTAGTAGTGGTGGTATTAGTAATAGTAGTGGTAGTAGTAATAGTAGTAGTAATAGTAGTGGTAGTACTAGTAATAATAGTAGTAATAGTAGTAGTAATATTAGTAGTAGTAATATTAATAGTAGTAGTAATAACTTTTTAATGTTGTTTAATGCCCGTTTTTACTAATGAGGCACCAAAGGCGGTGAACACTGATGATACATGAGATGAAATGATATATTGGTAAGGATTTTTTTTTAAGGAAGGAAACGTTTTAGGCCTAATTTTAAGGTACCTTCCCGGCATTTGCCAGTTATGAGGACTGAGGAAAACCTGAAAAAAAAAACTCAGTCAGGGAAGACGGTCCTGGCGAGATTCGAACCCCATACCTCCCGCTCACGAGTCCGCGCCTTAACCACCTCGGCCACCCGTGGCGGTGTAGGAGTAGTAGTAGTAGCAGTAGCAGTAGTATATTAAAAACTTAGCTCAAAAGTTCCAATACCAAAATTATCCTTCCTCTCTTTTAAAGTATATTCCCAGCACACAAAACTTTTCAATCCAAACCTAAAACTTCTAATAAGAACTTCATTAACCTTTTTGCTACTTACGTGCCTGGAATTGAAAGCATCAGAACTATTTTGAAAGAATGTCACGACATTTGTTAATGCATCCATCTTTAAATGATTTTTCTAAAATTGTACCCCGCCTTACTTTCAGAACACCCCCTAACCTTAAAAGAATATTTCGCCGTAACCTATCCTCTCCGAATTTACCACGTCCCTTTGCTGGCTCGTATCCTTGCCAACGTCCTAAATGTAAAACCTGTGCACTAATTATGCCGTGCAAATCATTCTATAGCCCTAATTTATCCAAGGAATTCAACATTTCTTCATTTGCTACCTGTTCTTCCAAGAACGTCGTATATATGTTATCTTGTAAGCTTTGTAAAACATTTTATATTGGTTTAGCTTCTACTGTTGTTTCGCTATGTATGAACAATCATAGACGTTCTGTTAAAACCAAGTCTCACTTGCCGGTTGCCCAACATGCCTTATCTCACTGTAAGGATTTTGATGATGCTTTTAGTCTAACTCTTATTGATGCTTTACCTACACAATGCTGTGAAAGTTTACTCAGAGATAGAGAAATGGCAGCTATATTTTTACATAAAGCGCGTATACCACCTGGTTTAAATCTTACATATTAATTTTTTTCTTCCCACACTCTCATTTCTAGTTTCATCTGTTTCCATGCATAACGTTACCTTCGATACACAATATTTACTTTTATCACTTTCACTTGTCTAGCTTCTTGCCATTGAAGAACTCGCAGTAGTTCGAAATATAGCAATTTCAAGTGTGACTTTATCTAAGTGTTTTATCCTTATCTACTTTTATTATTACTGTTAATTTGTTGCATTGTTAATGGTGTTATTTTATTTATATTTTTCATTTATATATATGAAAGTCATAACTTATAATTATATAATGAATGTTTATGTAAGCATTCTTGGTAACATTTGTGAGAGTTTATATTTTTGTTTAGTAGTTGATAAGTTTTACATTTCGTGTTCAGGTAGCTGATGGCAGGCAGTTCAGAAAGAGAACAAAAGAAATCATTTATTCAAGCATTACTAAACAGCGTTATTAACAAAAAAGATTTACATTTTAATGTGTTGACGGAGGATAAATGTTGTCAGGCTCCTCAAAGGAAGGTGAAATAAGGGCCTAAATAAAAAGAAGCGCTTGAGTCAAACATAAGAGTTTTTATTACAAAATATTTATTGCTTGATCCTGACATAGTAGTTTAGACTTAGTCAGGACAGTTAACAATAATAATGATTCCCATTGGAGAATGTGGCAGACGCATTTTGGTGTCCCTGGCTTGGAGCTCGTCTATCGCCGCAACCCTCCGACCCAACGAGTCGTTTAGAGAAAGCAGCGAAGACTCAGAAGAGACCACACGATCTATTTATCTTACGCAACAATTATGACATCATTCCAGTTGCTGCTACCTATCTCGTAACCAACGTCGGTCATGCACGAAAGTGGCTTGAGAGTGTTCTGACGTTAATATTTCTTCTCAGAGAGAGAGAGAGTTTGTGTTACAGTTCCAAATCACGGTAACTTAGTCCTACTTTGCTGATGTTACGAATACCTGAAGAAATTGCTTTTGCTTTCGCTAATGAAAACTTATTGTAAAATATTTTAATTATTTTTACTCCAAACTGGTATGTGACAACATGCAGCGCTTTCACATGAAGATTCTGAAGCCCAAGCTGTTGTAAAGAAGACCCATCTTCAGTACAGAAGACTAAGCAGGTTTGCGGAGTACAGAAATTGAAGCGGGGTATCTAACTTCAACTAATTATATTCACTGATATTAACAATTTTCTTGAACAAGTATATGTATGTAATAGGAAATAAAGAAACTGGTATACTAAGTGTAAATAATACCAACGACTTCATTAGGTATGAAATCTATAAAGGAAATTGTTTGGGCCATTCTGTAACGCCATACGCCTTCCGTTCAGCCTGGAGCCTCTTGCAAGGTTATCCTTTGTATATTGTATCAGAACCCTGCATTGTGTGATTTTTAAAGGGACAGCGTTTGTTGGAACAAATAAAAAGGGGATGCGTTCATTTTAGGGAGACTTTAAAAATTAAACTCCCATGAATAGAAACCCTGTTACGTCAATGCTGTTTTCAAGACGAAGAGCGAGATATGTTAGGGAAAGTTAATGACCATTCATACGGATTTTCTAGAAGCATCGATGCGTTTAAATTTTAGAGTCAGTTAGAAGACAGGACCGACAAAATTATTCCAGAAACTTCTATCGAAGATCTTTTTAGTCAATGACGTGTCTAGATTTAAGATAAAGCCGCTAGAAGTTCCTGGAAGTTAAAGTCAAACAGCAGCGTGGTGTCCAAACTATTGACGTTCAAAATTCGTATAAAGAGTTCATTTTTTCGGGGCGCTTCGGTTAGTTAGTTTTCAGATTCCGCGGGAGAGACTTCAAGTTAGTTGTCGCTGAGTTGCCATGTGGTGAGTTGCATCTTAAAGTTCGGCGTGAAATGAATAATTATTCGGTAGAGGATTGGTCTATTATAAAATCCCAAACTTAATAAAATTCTAAGGCATTCTATATCTGAAAGGCTCACGGTGTGACAGTATTAATCGTAAAACACTTTAATAAATCGATTTTGAAAATAAATAACATAAATACTTGTCATTTAGCCCATCCATACGATCCTTTCCGCCCCTCGATCTCGAATCAAGGAAAACTCAAAAACTTCCGCGAGGAGAACAGCACGACCGATTGGAATCGGAAATTAGCCGAGGCAGTTATCTACAGACAAGATCTACGAACGGGGGAACGACAGGAAGGAACTCCAAGACAACCGGCTTAGCTAACATCGGCCCGCTTCGCTAATAAACCCATAGTAAATCCTTCTAAATATTCAATCAAAAAGTCACCGTCCATCAGTCCAATTCAAACAACCAATGTAGAATCCCCTTCCTTCCCCACCCCTTTACAAAACCTTCCAAAATAAAGATGAGATTAAATACAGCTTGAAAAAGACGAAATAGCAGTCGCTCTTGTAATTGTCAATAATGGTGATCGCGATATACTGAGATCCGAAACTTCAAGAAAGTCGCAAACATCACTAAGGAAGTGATTAATTATATGATTATTTTCTAAGCTTATTTTACATTCTCAGCTGAACAGACGCTGTCAAGTCTATCTTATAGACTTACAAACCGAAGAAGGCGGCAATTACTAGTTCATAACAATGTATCACGAAGTTTGTTATGACACAAGAACTTAGAACCAGAGAGCAGGGAGTTGCATACCAGCTAAACTATCATTGACATCATGAAAGTACTGTAATTTATGTGACACTATGTTCAACTTCGATGTAGACATGTATGTATGAAGAATATTAAAACATATATGTACTTCCAAAAACACTGTTATACCACATGAATAAAAAACATGTATTTACTGAATAAAACATGTATGAACTAGCAAATAAAAATGCATTGTAAGATATACATAAAAAGACAACGGAAAATATTTAATTTTCTAATATATAACACTACTTTGTAACATGAATGTGCTTGTTGAATATAACATTATGCATTTGAAAAAAAAAAATATATATAGCATATCCTGCAGCACGCGCTAATAATGACAAAAACTTG
Source organism: Metallyticus violacea (assembly GCA_030762175.1). NCBI lineage: Eukaryota > Metazoa > Arthropoda > Insecta > Mantodea > Metallyticidae > Metallyticus > Metallyticus violacea. Next base: position 83,205,014 of record CM060831.1, on the reverse strand, counting down.
CTTTTCACTTTATTGTAGATAAATTAAACACTGTATGATATCGTGTACGTACTGTAATTTTTATTCAACACTTTGTTCCACTTCATTGCAGACATATATGTAAATATTAAAACATTCATGTAGTTGCAGAAAAGATTATGGTACATAAATAAAATATGTATGTATTTACTAAATAAAACATACAGATGAAAACTAATTTAAATTATTTCAATGCGAACACCGTCATCTTGAAAAACGACACTAGTGCCATTTAGAGTAAACGCTGCACTAGAACCCTAGTGGAGCAAAGTGCTGTAACTTCAAACGTCCGTTGGGGGATCTATGGTACCAACTTTGAGGAAAGAAACTAAAGAGAAATTGGAGGGAAACTTAAGTGTTGATGAGGGAAATCGAAGGAAAATTCAGTGTCGCTAACCTAAATTCACAGGGTACCTAGAGGGACTTTTCAAGGGAAATTTAGTGTTGATGGGGAAAACTAGAGGGAAATTCCGTGTTGTCTTCCTAACCATCTTTACTGGAGTCTGCAATGAGAAATAGTATATATCAAATGCCGCATAACATGTAATGAGAGTATGTGGAAGATACCTAGAGTAATGAACACATTGTACCTAATTAGAATAAGGGTAAGCACAGTAAGGAATATTAAGAGGACATGACACAAGTGCGCACCTTGAGAGGTGACGCCAACCGGAAAGATCTCAACAATTCCTTCCTTAACACCAGTAGACTTCTTATGACTCTAGGAAAGAAAGAATTACCTATTAAACTTAAATACTGTTTGATAAATTAGACATACGTGATCTAATTGGTCGCGCGCGTATGCATGTCACAATCTGAAAGACTTCTTAGAAAATATTCATAAAACTTGTGCAAACAGAATCAAGCTGATGTAACAAGGGTATAAGGGTTTGTTTTAATAGTTGAACATGTACAATAACACTTGGTGTTACAGTCACGCGTGGTAATATAATCACGTGGCATAATGGTCATAGTTGTGTGTGTGCGCACGCGTAACTAGCGTGAGGGCAACACTTGTAAAAACATTAGATGTGAATGCTGCTCATAGTTTCAGGCTAGGGTATAGTACATAATGGCCTCCTAAAATAAGGAAGGCAGGAGACGAGAGATACTGCTAACAGAGCCCATGCTGGTTGTAGGTGGCTCTGGAACTTAACACAATAAATACTTATATTATTCTCATTGGAGTTGTTTGAATTGTCATTAGAAGCCCGGGGCACCTCGTCTTTCCTGGAGAACATGACTTAATTCTGTCTCCGAACCTCGTCTACTATCTCAAAGAATTTTTCTAACCTGCCTAAGACTGAGTATGGATTAATTTTAACCGATCCTTGACTGGACACCATCTATCCACAAGCGGCGAGTCTGTTGGCTCACACCACAGCCTGATCTCCGTCAAACCAACATCCTGACATCAGCAGAGGCAAGGAAGACAGGAGACTCCTCGTTTTGAAACATATTTTGTACTAAATTCTGTGCATAACTACGATTGCTGATAATACCGACCACAAAGCGAACACTTAAGTTATCACAATTATTCACCCTGCACATATGAGTGCTGGCATACTTTCGCTCCACACGAACTCACTGAAATCATGGTGAGTCTCCAATAATTCTGCTTCTGGCGTCAATAAGGAAAAGATAGCAATTAACAAAGGCTCTTTAAAGGTTTACAATTTATCTTACTGAATTAGGTTTTAGAATAAGCACTAGCTAGCAGAATATGCAACGATAGGCGCTTTCAAAAGAAAATAAAATTTTCCATTTTCAGATTTAGAACTTATCTTTCCATTTTGTTGCTACGTCCTACAGATATCCTTAGAGTAAACATTTATCAGCGGTCCGTGGCAACAGAACTGTATAGTGCGTGGAAACAAAGACTTTACCTGTCCATGGCTTGTTCTTGTTCTTCTCGTTCTTCTTGTTCTTGTTCTTGTTCTTCTTGTTCTTCTTGTTCTTCTTATTCTTTTACATAGAGACTAACTAGATTCTCAAAATGACCAGATCTAGCCTGGTACATAGCACAAAAGAAAAAATGTAATGGCATGGTGTGACTGGGTAATTAATGGTCGGACCTGGTGGTGTAGTGGCAACCATATATCTTCTAAACTCAAGATCGCGGGTTCAAACCCGGGCAGGATCAATAGATTTTTTCGTGCGTAAAAATCCTAAGTATGGCTTCCTTCGGAAGGGAAGTAAAGCCGTGGGTCCCATGTCGTACATTTACGGCACGATAAAGAACCTCAAGCCTGAAAGAAGAGGCCTCTGAGTAAAAAAAAATTCGGCCGTTTCACGTCCTGAATTGAATGGGACGCTGATGACCTGAGATGTTAAAGAGCGTCCGTAAATAAATCAAATAAATAAAAATGAGTAATTAACACAATCTGCGATCTACTATTTTTGCAAATTGGAGTGGGGCAGTTAATAATGGAACTATGTTTGAGTTGCAGTAATTTAATTGTAACAATTTTAGCATACAGCTACATAAGATTCAGAATTGTATGCTAACATAAAAATAATATCTCAAAATAATTTTTACCAAAATATTTAATGACAATTTTCTAGAAATCCCTACATTCCCTCGATTTTGGCTAATAAATCACTAAATCTCTTTTGAACTAAAGTATCCCTACGACGAAGGATTTATTCCTTAACAATCGCATCGATGACAGCAACATAACTAAGCCATTAGCTTCTTTTGAGTGGTTACGAAGGGAGGGGGAAGGAGGAAAATCGCTTCACAGCTTGGTTGAACCGTCTCCACCTCATAGGCCTGGTGTACACTTTGTACGCACGTGTCTGAGAGAGTGTCCGTGAGAGGTGCATGACGGGTGAATTTTCATGCTCTTTTGTTATTTCTGTTCATTACATCATCATGTACCCTGCCCAGTGGTATGTCAAGTTTCTCTCTGCATAAAGTGACGCGCAGTGAATATGCAGGAATATACTCATTTATTTTGAATCGTGACTCATTTACAATTACGTATTAAATTAATGTTTTGAATCATATCCACACCTCGTTAAATACAAAACTATAGGATAGAGTAGGGTAATAAAACAGAGTTTAGAGAATGGAATTTAGCCCTTTGGGACAGACAATACGAAAGCTATTTGTTTGATTTGTTTGTCCGTAAACAATGGTAGCATATCAGATCAACGTTCCATTCAATTCAGGGCGTGAAACGGCCGACATATTTTGCTCAGAGGCCTCTTCTTTCAGGCTTGAGGTTCTTTTTCGTGCCGTAAATGTACGACACGGGACCCACGGCTTTACTTCCCTTCCGAAGGAAGCCATACTTAGGATTTTTACGCCCCGAAAAAATCCATCGATTCTGGCCGGGCTTGAACCCGCGATCTTGGGTTTAGAAGACAAATATGGTTAACACTACACCAACAGGACCGACAATACAATATGAAAGCATTTTGTACAAATCAGAAATGAGAGCTATAATATCATACGCATCAATATAACACAGTTGCAGACCTATCTTTAGTACCAAACTGTAAACATAACTTAATTTTTAAAGTCTGTGACCTCATTTACGAACCAAAACCCTTCAGATGCAAAATTGGTATTATTCTTAATTATAAGCAATCATTTAAAGACGTATTTAGAGTTTGCGAAAGTACAAATTTAAGATTATGCCAATGAAAGAGGTTATTATTAAATGTATTGGGCCTATACTTGTGAGATGTTAAGTGATAAATATTCAGCCTTAACAGAGATAATAGCAATGTTAAACTATCTATTGCCTGGGTAAGAGAAGAAGGCAAGCATGAAGAATGTGCTACATAAACATTTTCTATTCACCTCACTATCTTCATGCACGTTACGTCGGTCCTGGCGGTGTAGCGATAACCATACTTGCTTCGTAGACCCAAGAGTTCGGGTTCAATCCCGGCCAGGGTAGATGGCTGCCTTCGGAAGGGAAGTAAAGCTGTGGGTCCCGTGTCGTACATTTACAGCACGAAAAAGAACCTCAAGCCTGAAAGAAGAGGCCTCTGAGCAAAATTTATCGGCCGTTTCACGCCCTGAATTGAATGGGACGCTGATGACATGAGATGTTAAAGACTTGATGTTACACGCTGGACGAAACGAGACGAATATTTACAGTACCTAGTACCTTTAGCTGCTGGCGCAACCCTTGCTGCTTCCGAGACAGCGGAGAGAGTCCAGATCCTGAACGAGAGAATGGAATAGTGGGAATACGGGTGAAATATTGTATCGGTGGCAAATCTCTTCTGATTGGAATTCGCAATTAATTCATTTACACACACACTAACCTAACGTGAACGCTAACCTCGGGTAACTGTTAGAAACTGATGGACCCTGTGGTTTGGCACGTAAATCATTGTAATTGTGACAAATCTCTTTTAATTCCTGCATACATACATACATACATTTACACACACACACACACACACACACACACACATATATATATATATATATATATATATATATATATATATATATAACATGTAGATGAGAAGATTCGCAACCACTATAGAATGACTCTCTAACCGTCTGAGATATCTGCCGTTACGGTTGAACGTGTTATTATCTATGTGCATCCCCAATCTCTCGTTCGGGACTGAGGAGTTCGGATCTTTCCGCTGTCGCTCGGAAGCAGCAAGAATTGCACTCGCAGCCAAAGGTACTAGGTGTGTAAGTTTTCGTCCAGCGTGCAACCTGAAGTATGTTAAACAGCGCCAGTAAATAAACCAAATCAAAAACGCACGTTACTGCAATTAACAGTGTTGTCAGAACTCGCCCATTACTAGAAATCCAGCGGGCAAGCTCGGTCTGAGTCTGAGAGGTCCTCGTTCATATGGCAGCGTGGGTGTCATGCTTTTTTCGATTTAAATAAACTGAAAGTCCGAGATGGAGCAGCGGATGAACAGACAGGAACCATCGAATATCCTAATACTGAGAAAGAAGGAATTATATTCAAGAACGAAATAATAAGAAAATGTGGAAAATAAGTAAATTAGTTTAGGAATATATAAAATAATTCATCGACTTTGTTATATGAATAAATTTAGAAACATCTCAGCATGCTTTTAATGTAAAAATGATGTAAATCCATAAGGGGTAGTACAATAGAATTATAGGAAGTGTAAATATAATACAGATAAAAGTGTAAACACAATAAAAGTGAGAGTTTTAAAGAAAATAAAAGTGAAAAGTATAACGAAGTGTAGAAATGTAACATAAATACAATACAATATAGGCTTAGAAGTGTAAATACTATAAAGACAGAAGTGTACTGACAAATGGAACTATAAAAAGCAAATAGTGTGTCATTGTCTAAATAGAATATTGTAACCAGATTTAATGGAAATTATATCTATGGCTGTAAATAAGGGTAATGTTATTCCTAGGGTAATGGGACATGCTGTAAATAAAATAAAATAAATGGGTGTCTCACATCATTCGTCGAGTGCAGATAAACGTTTCAAGGCCCCCTCGCACTTCAGCCCCCTCTTTCCATCTTCTGGCCTCCTGATTAGACGCTAAAATGTACACATTGTACATTTTTGAGGGGAGGGCATAAAAATATGTGACACTAAACCTAATGTGACGGAACGAGGTTAATAACAGTACAGCTGAATCCATAGAAAATCCATTAAAGTATGTACATGTTGTATGTGCACAACGATCTCTTTAAACATTAAATTGGTTTTCGTGTGTTACAGCTCAACATGCCAACCATATTTAGACCACACGCTTATCACCTATGTATTAGTTTCTGTCGCGTTCAAAATCGAATTGTTGGAGGTTAAAGACCGATAAAGTGTGTGTTTTATGAGTTAGTTAAAATGGAACAGCAATATCCAGAGACTGTTATTGTTATAACAGACAATTAACGTCGGGTGAATAGTGCATTGCCCTTAATGTATATAAACATTCCAGAAGCAGAAACATTCATAATGGAATCCTAACGGTATTAGCTGGAACTTCAGTAGCCACGAAAATGCCCATGACTAAAACCTTCAGCTTAAAAAAATGTATCGGTCCTGGTGGTGTAGTGGTTACTATACTTGTCTTCTAAACCCAAGATCACGGGTTCAAATCCGGCCAGGATCGATGGATTTTTTCGAGCGTAAAAGACCTAAGTATGGCTTCCTTCGGAAGGGAAGTAAAGCCGTGGGTCCCGTGTCGTACATTCACGGCACGATAAAGAACCTCAAGCCTGAAAGAAGAGGCCTCTGAGCAAAATTTGTCGGCCGTTTCACGCCCGGAATTGAATGAGACGCTGATGACCTCAGATGTTAAAGAGGACATTGTTGCTTGAAGGCATTCATATATACGTCATATGCAAAAATACAGAGAAGAGAGTGAGAGAACATAATACCGAGGGTGCCAAAAAATGCGTACACACTTTCACAGTAGATATCTATTTAATATATTTCAAAGTTGAACCGAAAAACATCAGTAATGTGTAGTAATGTTCTGTGAACAGATGTGACTCACATACATTATAATAGCGTTGCTACAACAAAATGGAGCCAAGGTTATCGTTTAAACAGCGGAAAGCAATTTTGAAGTGGTATTGGAAAACTGAGAATGTGTTGAAGTTCAAAGGCAATGGAGACGTGTGTACAGAACAGAACCGCCAACGCGAGTAACAATTGCACGCATTCGAGACAAATTTGAGACTTATGGTACCGTATGCGATGTTCACAAGGGCAGATCTGAGAGACCTCGCACAGCCCCGCGTCCTCGACTATGGTTTCGGAACGTTTTGAGCACTCACCGCAGAAATCTACAAAGCAATGTGCACGTGAGACTTGAGATTAGCAGAACCAGCGTACGTCGTATTATTAAAACAGCAGACGAAAGTTTTCATCCCAAGACTTTTGCATGCATTAAATGAAGATGGCCCTGATCGGAGAATGCAGGACTGTGAGTGGTTTCGGAACATGGTGCAAGAGGATGAGGCCTTCGTAGGGAAAGTTGTTTGGTCTGATGAGACACAATTTAAGTTGAACACAACTGTTAACCAGCACAACTGTGTCTACTGGTGTGCAAACAATCCACATGTTATTTTGGAAAAGGCTGTTAATTTACCGGAATTAATGTTTGCTGTGGGTTGTCATCTAGGGATCTAATTGGACCATTCTTTTTTAAGGAAAATGAACTTGCCCAGTGTACCTGAACATGATGCGCACATCCGTTTTACCCGCCATTCATACGCTGTATGGAAATGAGGAATTTTACTTCCAACAGGATAGTGCACCACCACATTACCATCGATATGTACGTACGTACCTTGTTGATAATCTTCCAAGGCACTGGATAGGACGAAGAGGTCCGATTGAGTTTCCACCGCGTTCTCCGGATCTAACTCTGTTGGACTTCTACCTATGGGGAACTCTTAAGAATGTTGTATACCGTAGAAAACCAGCTACACTGGCAACACTTCGGGAAGAAATTGAAACGGCATGTGCTGCAATCGCTGAGGACACTTTCGCAAACGTTGCTCAATCAATAGTTCAACGTACTCAGAAGTGTATCGACGCCGAAGGTGGGTATTTTGAGCAACTGTTGTAACTGTAAAAGTCTAAGATGATTAGAGCTCATCATTTTCTGTTTGTGTGAATTCAGTTTTGTTATGTTAACGCAGTTTTTTTTTTTTCTTTGCTTGAAGCGTGTATACATTTTGGGCACCCCCTACATATATACAGACGAGACGAGACACGGGAAACGCTGGTTAAACCAAAACTGCCGAACAGGCCTGGAACGAGGGGCTAACTACTGGAATGAAGTGTCCAACAAGGAAAGATGAACAGGTCATTCTTGCACGCTGGCTCTAAACAAGAATCTGTATCAGGTTGCCCATGGAGGAAGTTTCGTCCTGGGGAATGTCAAGTCTGTTTTTCACGATCGGCAGCGGAGAAAACCGAATGCCTATTTAGCTTAAACTTCGTCTGCTTAGTGTTGGCATGTGTTGGAAGTGTGGATGCTATCCTGTCTGGTCACTATTCTGTTTTTATGTTTTTCCGTCTGTATTCTACCGGAGCGTGGATTTAAGGTTGTTGTGCGAGTTATTGTTGCTATTAGTGTGCCATAAAAGTTCATATGCCTAGAAGGTGGGAAGGAATACGAGTACAATAAATATCTGGGGGAAAAAAAAAAAAAAAAAAAAACTTATGATAGACACTGAAGATGTTTCTGTTCTCAATGAAAAGGAGGAAAAACTAGTCCAAGTGAGCAATCAACAAAGTTCTAATTGTTCTGTGTCCGTATCAGAAAAAACAACAAACAAATTTCCTTGTGAGTTGTTGGGTGCCATTAAGGGAGTCTCCACAACAAGAGAAAATGAAGTTGAGAAGAAACTCATGGCATATTTAAAGGCAACATTAGTCGCAATTCGAAACCAAAATGAATAAGTATTCATGCCCAAAACAAAAAAATATCTCAAATGTGTAACATTTTCCCAGAGAGAATACTCATACAACGGATGCCAATAAAATCGCGCTTCCTTTGCTGCAAGATGGAAAAGCAATGTGAACATCAACTTGATACAACGTACACTAACTAATTGCAATCGGTTTTCTCCGAGGCTCTCCGCTGACGATCATGAAAAGCAGGCGTGTCTTTCTCCAGGACGAAACTTCCTCTATGGGCAAGTGCTTTTGTGTGACGGGGAGAAGATTACCATAAAGAAATGGACGCAGCTATGTATGAGAAATATTTTGCAACGCAGGTTGTGCCAAACCACTGTCATTGTTATGGACAATGCGAGTTATCATTCTGGTAACTGTGAGAAACTGCCAACGAAATGGAGTGCGAAGAGTGTGATAATATCACGGTTAAGGAGCAAAAACATTCAGGGAAGATAGCAATACATTTTAATAGGAAGCACTGTCTAGTGTTCCCGACCAATACTGCCAGCAATGTCGTATCGAAAAGCTGGCGGTAAATGCTGGAATTATATTTTGAACCTTCCTCCTTTAATTACATCGAAAATATATGGAGTGAGGTTAAGAAATATGTAGCTGCCAGAACATGGACTTCAAATTAGCCACAGTTAATCAGATCAGAGGCTTTATATTCCTAATGCGATTTTCTAAATTTATAGTACCTTTTACTCACAAAATATTACAGATACCTGAGAAAAACTTTTATTGCTTAATTTTCATTTCATTATAAGTTCTTAGTTGTAATTTAGAGAACGTATCTTATAAAAATAACAAGTTGTGATTTTTTGTAACTCACTCCCTTTTATGAAAAATAAATTTTTATTAATATTCATGTACAAATTTTTTCTTAAGCAAATGACCTGAAACTAGAGCTGAGCAATGAATGTAATAATGTAAACCAGCTGTAAAATGTTCATGTTTTAATATCCATTAGGTTATGAGAAATGGATAACTCACTATGTGATTTTATTTTCCACGTACTGCTAAAATAACGTTAAAGTTAATACTCACACTTATCCATTTCTTACACCTGCATATTCATACAAAGTAATATTATCACCACAGGAGACAGTTTCATTCAACACTGTAATTAAAATATTCAAATAAATCACAAAATTAATATTTCCTTTGTTGTCTTCAATATCTTGCATATGATTACCACATATGCGTTTTTGAAGCATTAGGGGGAGTGTAAGTAATTGATTTAACATTCACTGAATTATTATGTTCAGAAATAGGCCTATTATTTTCATTATTACTACCATGCTTTACTGGATAGGTTCTGTAATACCCATTTTCTTTGTCCACAAGTTTCCGGCATGGCCGATAAGGATTATAGCCTTCACAAAGCCCTTATCTGGTGTCATACCTTATCTGTTAAGTAAATAATTGTAGCTGTAACAGTGTTCAGTTGTTCAGACTAGTTGCATAAAGAAGGCTATGTGTAGAAGATTGTGACATGTTCAAAATGGAGTTTCAACCCGTTATTATGCTCTTCACAAAAGAAGGACTTACTCCAAATGAAATTAAACAGCGATTGCACGGTCTATATGGGGAAGCATCCCCCTCATATTCTACCGTAAAAGAATGGGCCAAACTTTTTCGAATGGATTGAGAAAGCATTGAAGACGAAGAGCGTACGGGTCGGCCCTTGGAGGTGCTCACTCCTGAAAACATCGCTCTTGTGGAAGGAGAAATTATGGAAGACCGGCAGCTCAAAGTTACAGAAATAGCAGCAAGGTTGGGCCTTTCTAAAACAACAGTCCTTCGAATTATTCATGAACATTTAAACATGAATAAGGTTAGTGCCTAGATTTCTTTCCTCAGTTCAAAAGCAGCAACGAGTCATCTGTTATCAGGCATTTTTGGAACTCTGCCGTAGCAACGAGACAGAAGATCTGCAAACTATTGTTACACAAGATGAAACTATGATCCTCTACTATGATCCCTTGTCTCAAAGAGAATCAATGGAGTGGCAGGCGTAAAACTGGCGAAGCATCGCCTCTAAAGGCCAAGGTCACTCAGTACACCAAGAAGATCTTGGTCACAATCTTTTGGGACTGTGAAGGAATACTCTTCATTGACTTCAAGGAGAGGAACACCACAGTAAATGGGGAGGGCTATGCTGGCCTACTGCACAGACTACGTACTTCCATCAAAGAGAAAAGGCGAGCAAAGCTGAGTGGTGGTGTGCGCCTTCTTCACAACAACGCGCCTGCGCACACAGCTCTTGTTGCAAAGGAAACTGTGAAGAAGTGTGACTTCAAGGAGATCGACCATCCACCCTACCGCCTTTCATCTCTTTTCGGACACAAAGGACTTTAAAGCCTACACAGATATTCAGTCTGCTAGACTGGTTATGAAAACTGTGAGACCGTCGCTGACCATCAAGCTTGCACATCAGGCGGTGTTAGCAAAGAGTAGTGCAAAGTACCATCTCAAAGATGTAGAGGATTTCACGCTCTCAACATTCCAAAGGGGGTTAGTAACATGACTTTCAATGACGTTTTCATAGGACAAATGTCCCGAAGAGTGTTTGTGGCAATGGTTGCCTACCAGACATACAACGGTAACATTAACAAAAACCCTACAATATACAACACTTTAAAATGATTTTTTTTCAACTGTATATTAACGGACAGCCTTTTCCCTCTCAAGCCCTACAGCCCAATTTTGATGCCGGTCACTTTCTCCAATGTTTTCAAACTCTACAGGATGGCTTCGGGATACACTTTAAGGACGAAGGACATTCAATTTCCAGACATCAATATTCTCACGGCTACACCATTGTGGTATTTGATCTAACAGCCGATATGAGCGCTAACAGGTCTTACATTTCAGGGCAACGGCACGGCGCGGCACTGTATCTATAAGTATAAGTTTTAAAGATCAAACTCCAGAACCTATCAATCTGTTGGTGATGGCAGAAGTACATCGCACTATAGAAATTGATGCTAGCAGGGCCATGAATACGTTGTAAATACACCGGCTTCTGTCTAAATGTGCCCCACACTTTTTAGGCGTGTACGCTTGCGACCAATTATCGTCGATAAACGGCTTTCCATAGCAGTTGTCGTTAACACTGATCCTAGCACAAAATCAGGGAAACATGAGTCTGTATCTTTGTTGCAAAGAACGGCCTGGAAGAATATTTCGATAGCTATGGTATAGAACCTCTTTCGAGTCAAATTCTACATTTTTTAAATCGATGCTGTGTCACAAGATGGACTCACAACACCAGAAGGTTGCAAGGCGATGTCAGCACCACCTGTAGCCATTACGTCGTTGCTTACCTCTCTCACCGCTACCGCGACCTGTACAAGGGGAAATTCTTTTCAAAGTTAAGCATAAGTGATTAATCACAATGATGACGTCATTCTAAAAATATAGTCTTGGCGGATGCTCACAAACTACACATCACAGCTGCATATCGATACAAATTGTGCATGAATATACATATACCATGAATGTTGCTAATTCCGGTGTTTTTCACTTTTTAGAAAGCATGTGTGACCTGCTCGGAGAGAGGGAAAAAGGGAAACAGTAAGTCGCATTCTTCATGTGTGCGCATGTGGCTACACTGAAATAGTATGCTACAGACGGTACGGTTTTTTGTTTTGTTTTGTTTGTTTGTTTGTTTTTTCCAATGACTCGGACGATGGGCAGCCCGGACCTCTTATCGGCTGTTTACTCCTTGAACAGCAAATAGTCCACACTTGTAGCCGTTGGGTTTTCACCTAAATCACCATACAAGATCGTGGTGACAATGGGTGGGCGACGCGGTACTGTGGCCCTGAGTTCGACAGAGTGGCAGAAACTTGTTGAGACGATGTCATCAATACAGAATTTGACACTTCATCTAAAAGAGTGCCAGCTAACCAGTCGACTATCCATACATTTTAAATGTTTGTTTGGTACACTAAATATTATCATCAAAATGGACGCTGAACTTGGAGGAATGTAGGACACAGTAGGAAGATAGATAGGAAGATCATATCACGTGATATTTAGAAAGCCATGCTGAATGTATTTATAGCGCCTAGACCAACGGACAGGCAACACTATTTGTTTTTGTCACTTGCTAATAGCTTTTCGCTTTCATTATGTTAAAGTTTTACTCAAGCCCGTTTCCGATTTTCTGAAACAAGGCTACGCTATTTCCTGTTTACGATACACTAACCCTAATATCTCTCTATTGTTTCAAAACAAAAGAACAAATATTAATTGTATTTATAACCAAAACCCGTTTTTGTGTCTCGTTTAGAAAATAGATTTCCAGCAGACGTATCACACTGCTCCTAATAAATCTCTTTTGTTTAAAATAAAAGCACAAATATTAATTTTATTTATAACGATGCAGATTTGACAAAAGCATTGTCGCAAAATGTTAATTTAATACACGTGTCAGAATTATATTTGTTTGTATGATCGCTCCAGAAAAACGTTTGCACAATAAATTTAAATTGTCTTTCAAAGCCACTGAAACTTTCGATTGTATACTGTTGGCGTGTCGTATATTTACGACATGTAGTAAAAAATTACCTGTGCCGGAGGGTCGGTAGGTGCTGTATAAAAGACCGAACATTTTCGATAATCAGCTACATCTCGTGGTATCGAAGTTGTAATTCAACGGAGCCAATTAATATACCTACCCAGAAGAGACAACGCAGTGGCCGATAGTGGAACCCTGTCGAGGGATTTATATCTACATTCGACGCCTCGTCGTTTACCGGCCGGAGATGGTGGTTTGGACGTTTCCTCCATTCCTGCCAACGATGGTGGTTCTCTGTCTGATGCGCTAGTGGTACTCGGGTTTCTTCCAGCGATACCGAACTTGAGCCATCTGATAAGACTTCTGACAGCATTGAGCCACAGATGGGTGTTCACATGACCTTGTAAAAACATTTATTCGGAGTATGAGACTGAAATTCGACGCCCAAAGATACAGACCCCAACCTATGGGTTTCTATGGTTTTTAACGATTATTTATCGTTTATTTAAAGACAAACTGCTTAAGAACCAACCAGGATCCATGAATCCATGATTCATGACACTAATCCTGACAGGCGCGAGTTGGCTAAACTGATGTTAAACTTCTTTTGGGGGAAATATGGCCAACGAGATAGCTTGTTCACGGGTGAGCTTGTGAGGCTCATAGACCTATTTAATGACCCAGGTGTAGAGGTACAGTCTTACCTGCTCACTACAGAGAAGCTGTTCTACGTGGTATGAAAGCATTGTGAACAGAACCTTAAATTGAATTGTATCACTAACACTGTCATAGCTGCATATACAACTTCGGTTATGTCCGCTCTTTTTGGAATGAACGAATAGTGTTTAACGCCCATTTTTGCTACTGAGGCACCACAGACGGTGAACATTGATGAAACATGAGATGAAGTGATATATTGGGAAAGGATTTTTTATTTTTTAAGGAAGGAGCCGTTCCAGGCCTAAGTTTAGGGTACCTCCCCGGCACTTGCCATTTATGAGGACTGAGGAAAACCTGGAAAAAACCTCACTCAGGGAGGACGGTCCTGCCGGTATTCGAACCCAGATCTCCTGCTCACGAGTCCGCGTCTTAACGACCTCGGCCACCCGTGGCGGTCTCTTTAGGGAGTTTAATGCACGGGGCATATCATTGTCATTTCTGCAAGGTCCCATAAGTCTTCATTTAGGAGCATCAATTTCAGCCGTCGAGAGATGGCAGAAGAATCGAGCTTTCCGATTGTTCTTGGTCATTTAATTTATTACTCCACTTGATCCTTTATATTTATTTATTTATTTATTTATATTTAGATGAAGATGATTTTAGGACATTGAATGAACTAACAAATAAAATATCATGCAAAATTGCAGAAGAGTATATATAAATAGCAAAAATCAAACAAGAGGAAAACTTCAAAGGTCAGAAATCGTATATTCCCCTAGAAGATCCCACAGAATCAGGGAAAGGCAAGAAAGATATTTACTAGTAGAAATAGTTGAAGAAAAAGATGATAAAGAAGATTATAGCCAAATTGAAATAGAAGAAGAGAGCTGAACTGACAGAGGAAGGGAATAATGGCGGTTTTCGGGCGGAAAGGAAGCAGTTGAGAGAAGAAGAAGTAGACAGAGATCAACAGAAGGAGAACAGAGAAGGAAACTGCACTGTCAACACACCATGGTCCAGTAGAGCTGCTGCTTGAGACCGGCAGTAACCTCATTGATGTCCAGGTCCTGATGGGGAGCAGCCCGGATATCGAGCGTCAACAGAAATGAAGATTGTAGACATTAAATCGGATAAAAATTGTAAAGTAATTAATTCTAAATGTAATTATTGATACTGGTTACCAGTAATTATAAATCACAGTAAATAGCCGTAGTGCTGGATTCCAGTAGCGAGTTTGTTTATTGAAGTTTTAGTTTTGTTTAGTTATAGCATTAGTATTGCAGATTTTAAAATATGTACAATTTAAATTGTATTAAAAAAAAATAGGAATAAACAAAATAAATCTGGAGTATTATGTCTTGATGTAGAAACAAGATATGAAAGTATTGCAGAATAAAAATAAAAAAAAAAATTTATATTACTTGATAATCACGTTCTCATAAGCAAAAAACAAAGAAAATTATGCTAAAAATATTTTAAAAGAGAACGAAAAGATTTTCGAAGAATGTAGCAAGAACCTCTTCTTCTTCTTCTTCTTCTTCTTCTTCTTCTTCTTCTTCTTCTTCTTCTCCTCCTCCTCCTCCTCCTCCTCCTTCTTCTTCTCCTCCTCTTCCTTCTTTTTCGTCTTCTTCTTCTTCTCCTTCTCCTCCTCCTTCTCCTCCACCTCCTCCTCCTCCTCCTCCTCCTTCTTCTTCTTCTTCTTCTTCTTCTTCTTCTTCTTCTTCTTCTTCTTCTTCTTCTTAAGTGTTTAACGCCCATTTTTGCTACTGAGGCACCACTGGCGGTGAACACTGATGATACATGAAATGAAATGGTAAATTGGGAGAGGACACTTTTACAGGAAGGAAACGTTCCAGGCCTAAGTTTAGGGTACCTCCCCGACATTTGCCAGTTATGAGGACTGAGGAAAACCTGGGAAGAAAAAAAAAAACTGAAGTCAGGGAGGACGGTCCTGGCAGGATTCGAACCCCAGACTTCTCGCGTCTTAACGACCTCGACCACCCGAGGCGGTACAAGAACGTTAAAAAATACATAAACTAAGATGCTGGTCTGAAATATGCATTTGAAACAATAAACGTCGATATCAGTCATAAGCCGTACTTTAATTCCACTTAACCTAACTTTATCATTTATTTATTCTTTCTTTATACATATTCCTATTTATCTTGTCGTCACTTTCGCTAATACTTAAAACATTTGGATCAAATGACTTCCAAAATAATTTAAAAAGATAATAAATTTTGTGCTAGTATTTGAAGTTACCTATGTTACTACACTTGTAGAGAAATTTATACAACCTACCAGTGCCTGACTAATACTAATACTACTGTGGAACAGAACAACTTGTACATTTGTAAGTATGGAGTAGTAAAGTACAAGTGTTGCAGAAATCTTTGTGGAACAGAATTTTACTAATAACTACAAGTTACAAGTCCGTACACTTGTAATGTATTAGAGCATACTTTTGTGAAACAAGGCCCTGGTTTGCGAGAGAGAAATGTCTATCAAATGCAAATTACAGCTGACACCCTCGTGAAAGCTGCCACGATGTGACAGCATTGCCTGTGGACTTACATCCGCTTTGTACCGCCTGCAATCCTCCACTATAGTGAAATGGAAGTTAAGAGTGAAGCACTTGTGGTGCATTATCCAGTGCAAGTGCAAACATGAGTAAAGATGACTCTTTATTAAAACTACAAGAAAAAAATGAAGTTAAGGCACACACCAACCTAATGACTTGAGGTTTGAGCAGGAGGGTGGCAAGAAAACGAGAACTTTCTCTAATACTGGTTTGCAAAGAAACCATGGATCGTTGCAAGTGAGCAAAAACAAAGTTTATTGTGTTTATATTGTCTGTTATTTAGTGGTGAGGAGTTGTGGGCTTTGACAGGTTGTAAGGATCTAAAACATTTAAATGAGCTGGCCAAAAAGCACGAAGAAGGTGCATGTAAGTTTAATGATATGGGAGTAGTAAATATGGCAGCACAGTTTCATTCCATAAACACAACAGACCACAAAGAACAGACGCATGCTGGACAGAGCACTGTCTCAATATTTTGTGCAACTCATGAAAAGTCATTGAGGGGTTACAATGAAAATCAGGAACCGGCAAATCGAGGCAGTTTTTAGACCTGTTGTCTTTCCTTGCCAATCTTGATAATGCATTGGGTGATCATTTAAACAGTACTTCCGTTTTTAACTTTGCCTCACATACAATACAACGGACATATGAGGGTAGGTCCATAAGTTTCCGGACTAACCATTTTCTGGGTATGATAAAAACAAAAACCATATTTCACCTTTCAATATAGCTACCCTTTATTGCAATACACTTCTCACATCTTTGATTTAACATTTCAATCCCCCCCCACCAATAGTCAGAATTCTTGTCTGCAAAATGGGCATAAACAGCACTCATCACTTCTTCGTCACACTTAAATTTCCTTCCTCGAAGGTCCCTCTTGAGTCTTGAGAAGAGGAAATAGTCAGTGGGAGCTAGATCTGGGCTGTAGGGAGGATGGTCGATCTCCTTAAAGCCACATTTCTTCACGGTTCCCTTGTAACAAGAGCTGTGTGCATAGGTGCGTTGTCGTGAAGAAGGCGCACAACACCACACAGCTTTCCTCGCCTTTTATCTTTGATATAAGCACGTAATCTGTGCAGTAGGCTAGCATAGTACTCCCCATTTACTGTGGCGTTGCTCTCCTTGAAGTCAATGAAGAGTATTCCTTCACAGCCCCAAAAGATTGTGACCATGATCTTCTTAGTTGACTGAGTGACCTTGGCCTTTAAAGGCGGTGCTTCGCTAGGTTTACACCCGCCACTTCATTGATTCTCTTTTGGACAAGGGATCATAGTAGAGGACCATAGTTTCATCTCCTGTAACAATGGTTTGCAGAACTTCTCTCTCTCTCTCTCTCTCGTTGCCACGGCAGAGCTCCAAATATGCCTGACAACAGATGACTCGTTGCTACTTTTGGACTAAGAAAAGAAGTCTAGGCACTAACCTTATTTATGTTTAAATGTTCATGAATAATTCGAAGGACTGTTGTTTTAGAAAGGCAAACCTTGCTGCTATTTCTGTAACTTTTAGCCGCCGGTCTTTCACAATTTCTTCTTCAACAAGAGCGATGTTTTCAGGAGTGAGCATCTCCAGGTGCCGACCCGTACGCTCTTCGTCTTCAATGCTTTCTCGACCCATTCGAAAAAGTTTGGCCCATTCTTTTACGGTAGAATATGAGGGGGATGCTTCCCCATATAGACCGTCCAATCGCTGTTTAATTTCATTTGGAGAAATTGGTTCCTTTGTGTTAAACTAAAAACAGCTCGGTACTGCATTTTGAATGTCTTGTTTAACAGATAAATTATGACATCGGATAAGGGTTTTGTGAAGGCGATAATCCTTATCGGAGAGACCGGAAACTTATGAACCTACTTTCGTATGTAATCGAAGTCACGTAGTCCAGATAGCCAACAAAAATTCTTAAGTGCGAAAAAGATGCCTAGATCTTTCTCAAATAATATTTTGAAAGAATAAAGGAAGCGTCAGACAGACTGACTGACCCCCACATTTATTTAATCTTATTATTTTGGCACTCAGGACCGGTCTTTCACTAGTGTTTGCTGTTCTTGGTCATAGGCACTTTCTCAGCTCAGCTGTCAATTCGCAGTAGCCATTGTTGTTACAGAACCAGTCGCGTGTGACAGTTTGATCAGTTGTGTCAAGTTTAGCATTGCTTTATTGAGTTAACAATAGGAAGTTTTGGAGTTATAAAAGTGTGTCAGGGTTTAAGTGTATGATCGTCATAGTTGTCAAACCTCGACCAGGATCGATGAATTTTTCGGGCGTAAAAATCCTATGTATGGCTTCCTTCGGAAGGGAAGTAAAGCCGTGGGTCCCGTGTCGCACATTTACGGCACGAAAAAGAACCTCAAACCTGAAAGAAGAGGCCGCTATTTGTCGGCCGTTTCAGGCCCTGATTTGAATGGGACGTTAATGACCTCAGATGTTAAAGAGCGTCCGCAAATAAACAAATAAAAAAATCGTCATAGTTGGTGCAAAAATGGCACATATAGCACTAGAAATCCTCCAAAGATTAACGGTGGCACAGACTTCAGTATATCGTGTTTCATTCACAATATAAAAAACGGAATCATTCTCATCTAGTGAGGCTTCTTTCTCTGTAGTCTCAGGATCATGAAAAGTCCAGCAAAGATACAAGAGCTAGCCGGCGCAACTGTAAGTCAGCGGAAAATTATCGGAGAAGAGAAGAAAAAATTTACCCCTGAGAATCCAAATTCAAACAATTAATTATAATCCATCCAAATCTTCCCTACATTTCTTATACACTATTCCCCCCATTACATAATTTCCTCTGCAAAAGGGAGGGCAGCAGAATATTTTTCACGACAAATAAGCGGCGATTGTAATAATGTACTTGCAAAAGGAGTGATTTAAAAACTGTAGATATTGTGCAATTACTTGGATGCCTGACGTCGCATAAAATGCACTAGACAGAGGAAAGAAGAAGACGAGGATGCCAACAGCACCTTAGATGGGAAGAGTGCCAACAGCAAGAAGTATGCGAAGGTTCAGCCCGTGATGCTACTATCTAATATCTACTTTCTAAATCTCACTCCCACAAAATCCGTAGGCGTGGGCGTAAGATTTCCACTAATTTGTTGTCTAAACCAAGGCAACATCATCACAAAATGTCTCCATTGCAGTCCCATAAGAAAAATTATCGGAATTGCAAGGCGAGCGATAAAATTTCCGTTTTTTACAAGCGCTCTTGCTAAGTGCCGGTCGTCTTTGTTAAACATCCGCAACAAGAAGCAGAACCGCGCGCCATCTCTCAACAGAGAAGAACTAAATCTAGACAGCACCTTCCATATCATCAACAAATTGAACAAAAGGTAGCAAGAAGTGCAACATCAATTAACCCTTAAGTACGTTGGTACTGGTGGTGTAGTGGTTACCATACTTGCCTCCTAAACCCAAGATCGCAGGTTCGATCCCGGCCATAATCGTTGGATTTTTTCCGCGAGGAAAAAAATAAAGTATGGCTTCCTTCGGAAGGAAAGTAAAGTCGTGGGTCCTGTGTCGCACATTTACGGCACGAAAAAAGAAGAGGCCTCTGAGCAAAATTTGTCGGCCGTTTCACTCCCTGAATTGAATGGGTCGCTGATTACCTGAGATGTTAAAGAGCGCCAGTAAATAAATGTAATAAAAAAAAAACTTTTAAGTACTATGGACCGTTTCCATGACCGCTCGAGTTCTTTATCTTCCATATCTCTCACTCCTTAAGCAGAAAGTGGACCCTTCCACATTAGGTGCTAGCTGTTGTTAGCTTGGTTTCCCTAAAACTTATTCATTTTTGCTGGCTGTGAGCGGTCACGCAGACCTACCATAGTAGTTGCGTTTGCCTTTGTTCGCCTACTCTGCACTCCATGGAAGTATTGGCTTTCACTGTGATCTGCGGTTTACATTTATATTACGTCTCACAGATGCTAATTTTGAAGAAAAACTGGAACTAATTGCGGCAGAATTTATTGGCGTAATGTTTCTGGCTTCGAAATAGTAAGTGACCATAACACACCCTTGGAAGAGGAAACAGATGAAAGTCAACACAACGCGGTGGATGATCAGAGAGTGAAATATTTCTCCGGCAGGAGTGTAAGTTGTGACAGATCCTCAAACCCACGTATGCCCGAGAGTAAATACTTTCAGATAATGTAAATAGTAATAATTATGAAAAGTAACTTATAGTAGCAAACTGGGATATTTCATGTGTTGCTAAAATTTATTCATGGCTACCTGAATTTTGATTTGTTTTATTTACTGACACTGTTTAACATCCCAGGTCATCAGCGTCAAACGGCCGACAAATTTTGCTCAGAAGCCTCTTCTTTCAGGCTTGAGGTTTTTTTATGTGCCGTAAATCTACGACACGGGACCCAGGCTTTACTTCCCTTCCGAAGGAAGCCATACTTAGGATTTTTACGCCCGAAAAAATCCATCGATCCTGACCGGGATGGAACCTGCAATCTTGGGTTTAGGAGGCAAGTATGGTACCACTAGACCATCAGGACCGATGGCTACCTGAACGTTAGACTTTATAACGACAGGGAAAAGGTTGCCTTTTGTTATCCTTTGTGCTTCTACTGCTGGTAATGGCTAGAGCGATGGGTCTCTCTACTATAACAAAGCTAAGTGCATGCAGATGGCCTAACAATAGATCCTTTTGTGTCTTAGTTGCTGGAGATGCTTCAAAATTCGTTGAAGGTAGAAGGGGGAACAGGTATCAGCGATGAAATCGTTACATCGTAGGATGTAGAAATCTCCAATAAGGTGTCAAAGAGGTGATGGAGTTAAAATAAGCGCGTTTGGAAACTCAAGAACTCACTAATAATATTTAAATATTTCAAAGGCTCAGGAAAGCCGTGGGCGCTGTGCTGTAAACCCTATGTAACGCTTTGAAACTACGTGGCGAATTTTGGATTTCATATATAAGGAGAAAAACCGAGCAAAGCACGTTTTTACCAGATCACTTTACCTGGGACAGTAGACGAGAGGCACACGGATGCAGCATATGTAGCACGTGTCATCAAAGACATAGAGATAACGAACCAGGTGGCCGATAACTAGTGTAGTGTGATTTAACATTTCATTGCGTTTAAATGAAGTAGGGTTATGTGATTTGAATTATCCCCTTCCATCTCGCTCCTCCTGTGACCAATGAAACACGAAAGGCTATTTCGGCCCCCTGAACGACCCGAGGTATGAAGTGGTACCCTCGGACCAACAACAACATCAACACTAGCGTATAAAAACAGCTTCAACGTTATGACGAGATTAAATTTTATGTTGGCAAGGGTCTCACTGGGATCCATAGCAACGTAGACTTTACACCGGAGAGCGGTGATAACCTGAGATGTTAAAGAGCGTCTGTAAATAAATCAAATACACCGGAGAGCTGAGTTTTCCCATCAAACGATCCTGCAAGTAGAAGGCGAGTTTCAAATCCCACAACAAGAGCATTTTGAGAGAAAGAAAACTTGCATTTTCTGTCTTTAACGTCTGAAGAGGGAAAACAAAATATCCTTGTCAGCGACGTGGCAGTACAATTTGCTTGGACTGCTGCAAGAAAATGTGTGTGAAGTGCTTACATGAACATAGACACTAATTCCATAGCGCTGTGCATTCTGGGAACTAAAAGGTTTATTTTATTACATTTCTGTATTACTTTCCAATAAGCGGCAATATTCCGGAAGTCTAAATAATTTTCTTGACGTTTGTAACAATTTAATTCAACAATTACTAGTACCATTTTGTAGTATATCTTCTAACTAATATTATATACTGTTTTTTAATAATATTTAACGCCCGTTTTTACTGAGGCACCATAGGCGGTGGTCACTGATGATACATGAGATGAAGTGATATATTGGAAAGGATTTATTTTTAAGGAAGGAAACTTTCCAGGCCTAAGTTTAAGGTACCTCCCTGGCATTTGCCATTTATGAGGACTGAGGAAAACCTGGAAAAAACCTCAGTCAGGGAGGACGGTCCTGATGGGATTCGAACCCCAGACCTACCGCTCACGATCCGCGCCTTAACGACCTCGACCACCCGTGGCGGTACTGTAGTCAATGATCATTTCCGGACCTAAATTATCAGAAACGCGCTTAAAAAGTACATGCTAAACAATAAGACATAATGCAATTTTTGTAATTGTTTATGTTCTCATTGAAAAAATGCATTATCAAAAATTAAAATTTCCATAATATGTATCTCATTAGTTATTGTGGACCCCCATGAATGTATAATAATAGTAAAGTAAATTATATAAGAGAAACAACTATTATAAAACATTAATAAAAGACAGAGTACTCGCAGACCGCCCATAGCAGTTACGCAACTATAATGCTCCAAATTAATTAAGGGTTAAGGATCTACTTTTAGAACAAATTTATTTTACACCACGGCGCACATGCCCCACGCTTATTTGCCCAAAACGTATGCAATGGAAACTTTCTTCGCAACGATTTCGTGAAACATACCACAAAGAGCGCGAAACACATGATAGAAACAAAGGCCATGCGTGTAATAATTTCATCGATACTTACAACATCTTGTCATAAACAATTAGCAGTGTACTAAATCTCTTGTCGTCATCTTCCCTTTCATATACAAGAAGCCAGTTTAGGTAGCCGCGAATTTATTTCCAGGCGTGTGTCAAGCCGCCGCGTGGCTATACCTTCTCGATGAACGTAAGATTTTCAAAATTTTGACAGGAATATGTTTACCTGGATAGAGTTTGGGGAAGGAGTGGATCACTGCCTAAGAACAGAAGTTGGTTTGTTATGGGATCAAGTGCGTGAGGCGACCATGACCGAGTTAGCAGTCGACGCCCCGTTGCCGACCTAACCTGGCCAGTTCTGATTTTCATTATCCAAGAGGCCTCGTGACGTCCTTAGGAAGTCTGTATGAGTTACATATTACGTAGTCCCCTATACCATCACCGGTGGCCGAGGACTTTAAGACGCGGGCTCGTCAGAGGGAGGTCTGGGATTGGAAACCCCCATGATTGTCCTCCCTGACTGGGTTTTTTTCAGGTTTTCCGTAGTCCTCATAAAATGGGAAATGCCAGGGAGGGACCCTAAATTTAGGCCTAGAGCCTTTCCTTCCTTAAAAAAATATCCTTTTCCAATATACCGAACTTGCCTCTTAAACCCAAGATCGCGGGTTCAAACCCGGCCAGGATTGAGCGGGGCGTAAAAATGCTAAGTATGACTTCCTTCGGAAGGGAAGTAAAGCCGTGGGTCCCGTGTCGTACATTTACGGTCCGATACAGAACCTCAAGCCTGAAAGAAGAGGTCTCTGAGCAAAATTTGTCGGCCGTTTCACGTCCTTAATTGAATGGGACGCTGATGATCTGAGATGTTAAAGAGCGTACTTAAATAAAACAAATCAACAACAACCAATATACCGAGTTGCCAAAAAATGCATACGCACTTTCACAGAAGATATCTATTTAATATATTTCAAAGTTGAACCGAAAAACAACAGTAATGTGTAGTATGATGTTCTGTAAACAGATGTGACTCACATACATTATGACAGCGTTGCTACGGGACAGTAAATCAACAATGAACAAATGAAGCCAAGATTATTGTGTGGTGTTTGGTAAACAGATGTGACTCACATTACATTATGCTAGCGATGCTACAGCAAAATGGAGTGAAGATTATCGTTTGAACAGCGGAAAGCATTTTGAAGTGGTGTTGGAAAACCGAGAATGTTGTTGAAGTTAAAAGACAATGGAGACATGTGTACAGAACAGAACCGCCAATGGGAGTAGCAATTGCATGTATTCGAGACAAATTTGAGATTCATGGTACCGTATGCGATGTTCACAAGAGCAGATTTGGGCAGACCAGCTACACTGACAGCACTTCGGGAAGAAATTGAAACGGCATGTGCTGCAATCTCTGAGGACACTTTCGCAAACGTTGCTCAATCAGTAGTTCAACGTAGTCAGAAGTGTATCGACGTCGATGGTGGGCATTTTGAGCAACTGTTGTAACTGTAAAAGTCTAAGATGATTAGTGCTTCTGTTTGTGTGAATTCAGTTTTGTTATGTTAACACAGTTTTTTCTTTGCTAGAAGTGAGTATACATTTTTGACACCCTCTGTATCAAATTCATTTCATGTATCATCAGTGTCCACCGCCTGTGGCGTCACAGTAGTTAAAACGGGCTTTAAACAACATTAAAAAAATGTTCTCCCCTAGAGATCTAACCACTTGATTTGATTGGATCGGTTGAGAAGTCATCATAGAGTGCCCACAGCCCCTTCCAGCTCGCATTATACAACTTTCAGCACCAGATGGAGCAGATGCCGACATGCTAAACCCAGAGTATGCTCCGCTTCTACTTGCGCATCGCATTCTCCAGGTTTACTACGGGAAAGAAATCTTCCACCTCGACACCTACTGACGGACTGGCACTATTTAGGAAGGACCGCCCCATATGTGGCATGAAGTCAATTTATATTCTAACTTGAGCCATAGTTCAAGGTCTAACGCCGGGTTTTACTACTGGGGGTGGACACTCATGATACATGGGATGAAATGATAAATTGGGAAAGCGATATTTTTTTTTAAGGAAGGGTTCAAGGCCTAATTTTAGGGTACTTCCCCGGCACTTGCCATTTATGACGTCTGAGGAAAACCTGGAAAACACCTCAGTCAGGGAGGACGATCCTGGCGGGATAGAAACCCGGACCTCCCGCTTACGAGTCCGCGCCTTTTGCATACAGGTAGTACTGGATAATCATTTAAACTTCCTAAGAGTAAAGTACTGAGTTACATATATTGCTAATATTTCCTAATAATGCAAATACTGAAATA